>OX104115.1:61560942-62269114 GCA_944474755.1 Limnoperna fortunei
ATAACTATAGTCGCAAGAGAAAACAGTACACTAGAAACCAAGACGTTTTAATTGAACGCTCTAGAAATGATCTTGAACTTTATCAGAAACGCGTGGTAAATTTGTTTCCAAAACATAACTGTTAAATGATCACGTTATGGTCAAATAATATGCTTACACGCGATATTTTATCATAAAATTGACAGAAACCCCGGAAATCTGAAAGAATCTGCAAAAAGATACTGGTAGTAGTAGTTAGTATTGAGAGATTGCTTCATTTCGTTTAGTATGGTATGGTACGTGAAAGAGTTATGTGTAGCAAGTAAAATATGGTTTGTTCACTTCGTCGACTATATGAAATAATGTGAGATAAAGACCAATTAATTAATACCTGATTTTTGCAATATTCTTACACTTTCTTGGAAATTATTATTTTTCAATTTAACTTTAAAAACTCGAAATAAATTTAGTTACATGTACTTAGGTTATTATTAAATTGTTAACAAAGACAAATAAAAAAGATGAATGTGTATGCTTGATATAGGCCTAAACCATTAAGCGATAAAAAATATACATAGAAATTTTAAAGACAAAATTAAAAAAAAAGTAATTTTAGTTTTGCTTATATCAACAAAATTCACCATGACATGTTCAACACCATTATATGTAGTTTGTTCATAAGTTCTAGCCCAAACATGTTTTATAAATTCTATGAATGATTTTAGTGTGTAACTGGTTCAAAAGCAGCTCGTGCAGAAAATTGTAGTACATCGAGACGTACAATTTATTTAAAAGATAAAAAATACCAACGTTAATGTGTACAGTCATGTTATTCGTAAAAGAAGGACTAGACCAGACCAGCATGTCCAAGTTCGTTAAATCAAATCAAAGTACAGAAGGTACTGAGGACTCAGAGGTCAGAAGTACAGCATGTACATTTGAGTATGATATATTCACACGAAAGGTAACTCAGAGCCCCATTTAAGCCAACATGGATATATCCAGAGGTAACAGAAAAAAAACCATCACATAAATGCATAAAGGTAAAGACGTCTGATGTCAAAACTAGTGTGTATAGGGAAAACATAAATGTTGCAATTAAGGTAAATACTTAGAACAGGAGATAGATGAAAATAAGATGTGGGCTTCGTGCATGAGACACAATCTAACGCTAATTTGAAAAAAAATTCGCAATGGAAAACAACCAGCAACCTTTAATATGACCAGCGGTCCCCGCTCATTTTTTGGCAGAATCCATATAATAAAAAATGCTAAAACTATAAATTAAAGTCTGCCTTCTGGACATATAACAACTATCACACAAGCGACAGGTACAAGCCAAAGCTTTGACAAAGATTCCTGGCTTTAAAATAGAATAGACACTTTTAAACAAGAGACTCCCATAAGCCTAAATTGCTCACCTGGTCCTTGAGCCATATGGATCTCTTCTGTACACGGTTACACCTATCAACTCCAGTCAAATAGGACTTTGTAGAACTTAACGATCTTAAGGATTAAGAAATTAAGAAATTAATCTGCATTTGTTTTAATTATACAAGGCAAAACTTGGAAAAACACACCAGTTTTACGTTTAAAGGTCAATAACTCCTTTAGATGTCGTCTGACATAATGAAGACGTTTGTAGAGCTTAATAAGCTGAACGTTTACTGTCACGTTTTGGGCATCCCGTTTTACTGGTTTTTATAAATTTATTGAATATCTTTACTTCATAGACTTATCTATAAATGCTATCATCAAATAACAAGTTCAATGACAGTAAAATTCAAAATGAAATATTGTTTCAATTTAATTGGAAACATGTCGAACATTTTCAATTAAATAAATATATATACACGGGACCTGATAAGTCAAAGGAGTATATGCATAATTGAATATGACTCAATTATCATTTTAAGTCAAATACAAGGAATGTAGTGTTGAAGTTTAGTTTATTGCATGTAACAAACATATTTTGGAATCAAAATTTGAACTATAAACATTTTACATTAAATAAAGGTCATAACAAAACTACCGAACTTGGATGTCAATTTCACATTTCCGAGAGAAAAGTCAAAACAAGGCAGACATACCGGAGAAATTGAAGGTCGCAATGGTCCTGGCTTGGTACAGGCATTTCAAAAGAAATGGTGAGTGAAACAGGTTTAATGGCGCCAAAACCCCCTCTTTCATTGCGATCTTATTGTTCGGTAGTAACACAGAACACAACACGGTTGTGACACATAATAGGGATATTGAGGTGATCATCTCAGTACAACAATCAGCCACACGCTAATAAAAACAATCACTAACCATTTCGTCTAACATAATTTTGAATTTCTCCACTAGTGGCTGATAACGAAGGAAGAATAAAACTAACCTTGATTTTCCAATAATCAATATTTTTTTCAATTATTATCATGTTCAATAAAATTCTGTTGAAAGGTTAGGAAGGAGTTGTAGATAAGAGATTGGTACATGGGGTTTAATAGTAGGAAAGTCGAACACCCCTTGTCATAAAATACCCCCAATTTGTTAGCGGGGGTATAAAAAAAATCTGCGTTTTGGGGTTCATTTTCTTACAAGGGCTCATTTGACAACTTAAAACTAAAGAAGACTTTTGTAAAGCTTAATGAACTGATTATGAAGGTTAAAGAAGCAAGAGCTTTTCTCTATCTGCAATAGTTTTCATTCTATAGACGAAACAAATGAAAAAATACCATTTCCTACTATTTAAGTACAATAACACCTATAAATTGTCATCTGACAACTTCAACCCAATTGAGGCTTGTAGAGCTTTTGATGCTGAAGAAGGATGGTTGCATCAGATTTTCTGTATCTCTTATACTTTTGATTTACAAGCCAAAAACTGTAGTCTGACCCTTTGATCTAATTTTAGCAACGCGCTGTCATGTTCTTGATCAAATATCAAAACACAACTTTTGTGCAGGACACTCTAAGGATCAATCATACCAAGTCTCATTTATTTTTAGGAGGAGAAAATTGTTAACAGACGACAGACGACCACGGACGCCAAGTAATGGCAATAGCTCATGTGGACCTTCGGTCCGGGTGAGCTAAAATGTAACAATCATTTTAATAAGACATATTTTATTGAAAATCTGAAGAAGCCGTTCTTTAGAAATGACTTAAAGCTTATATTGTAATATATTACTAAAAGAATTCTGTTTATCGGTTTTCATTACATCGTCGAAGATTTGAGTACTCAATATAATTTCAGTTTTATCAATCACTATATATATAAATCTAGAAGATTATGCAATGATACAAATGACGGTGTTTCTTGTCAAAAATTTAGACAAAGACTGACAAACGAATGGCCTTAGTCATTGAATGTCAATATAAATAAATGACGTAAACAAGTCATAACATATTGATCTTAAACTTTTTCATTCCAACTCAACCCAAAATAGTTGCTTCCCAGTCCGCCATCCGCGGACGTGCCGTGCTGTTACTTGGCTTTGCTTAAATATTCCAACAAGATGTATGCAATTTTACCAAGGTGACAAATTCATTACGCCAGACGCGCGTTTCGTCTACTTAAGACTCATCAGTGGCGTTTAAATACTTTAAGCATTAAGAGTTAAACGCCACTGATGTAATAACATAAAAAAGTACAAGTTTTCCAATTTAATGCTTTGAAAGTGAAACGATTTAATAATTACATTCTATAGATACTGTGTTCATAAAAACAATCTCCACTATGTGGATTTTGCCTTTATTACAAAGTGGGTTATTACAAACTGCAACTTTATTACAAACTGGGTTAACACCTTCAACGCGGTTTGTAATAACATAAAATGTTTCTAAGTTAAGATACCATGGAACAGATTGAATATATTTATTGAAGTACATTCTATACATACTTAGTTCATCCAAACAATCGCAACTCTGTTGCCTTTATTACAAAGTGGGTTATTACAAACTGCAACTTTATTTCAAACTGGGTTGACACCTTCAATGCGGTTTGTTATAACGTAAAAAAGTAAAAGTTTCCAAATTAAATGCTTTGAGAGTGAAACGATTTGATATATTTATTGAAGTACATTCTATAGGTACTTCAATAAATATATTCAATCTGTTCATTTCCAAGGTATCTTAACTTAGAAACCTTTTATGTTATTACAAAACGCGTTGAAGGTGTTAACCCAGTTTGTAATAAAGTTGCAGTTTGTAATAACCCACTTTGTAATAAAGGCAAAATCCACATAGTGGAGATTGTTTTTATGAACATAGTATCTATAGAATGTACTTCAATAAATATATCAAATCGTTTCACTCTCAAAGCATTTAATTTGGAAACTTTTACTTTTTTACGTTATAACAAACCGCATGAAGGTGTCAACCCAGTTTGAAATAAAGTTGCAGTTTGTAATAACCCACTTTGTAATAAAGGCAACAGAGTTGCGATTGTTTGGATGAACTAAGTATGTATAGAATGTACTTCAATAAATATATTCAATCTGTTCCATGGTATCTTAACTTAGAAACATTTTATGTTATTACAAACCGCGTTGAAGGTGTTAACCCAGTTTGTAATAAAGTTGCAGTTTGTAATAACCCACTTTGTAATAAAGGCAAAATCCACATAGTGGAGATTGTTTTTATGAACACAGTATCTATAGAATGTAATTATTAAATCGTTTCACTTTCAAAGCATTAAATTGGAAAACTTGTACTTTTTTATGTTATTACATCAGTGGCGTTTAACTCTTAATGCTTAAAGTATTTAAACGCCACTGATGAGTCTTAAGTAGACGAAACGCGCGTCTGGCGTAATGAATTTGTCACCTTGGTAAAATTGCATACATCTTGTTGGAATATTTAAGCAAAGCCAAGTAACAGCACGGCACGTCCGCGGATGGCGGACTGTTAAGCAACTATTTTGGGTTGAGTTGGAATGAAAAAGTTTAAGATCAATATGTTATGACTTGTTTACGTCATTTATTTATATTGACATTCAATGACTAAGGCCATTCGTTTGTCAGTCTTTGTCTAAATTTTTGACAAGAAACACCGTCATTTGTATCATTGCATAATCTTCTAGACTTATATATATAGTGATTGATAAAACTGAAATTATATTGAGTACTCAAATCTTCGACGATGTAATGAAAACCGATAAACAGAATTCTTTTAGTAATATATTACAATATAAGCTTTAAGTCATTTCTAAAGAACGGCTTCTTCAGATTTTCAATAAAATATGTCTTATTAAAATGATTGTTACATTTTAGCTCACCCGGACCGAAGGTCCACATGAGCTATTGCCATTACTTGGCGTCCGTGGTCGTCTGTCGTCTGTTAACAATTTTCTCCTCCTAAAAATAAATGAGACTTGGTATGATTGATCCTTAGAGTGTCCTGCACAAAAGTTGTGTTTTGATATTTGATCAAGAACATGACAGCGCGTTGCTAAAATTAGATCAAAGGGTCAGACTACAGTTTTTGGCTTGTAAATCAAAAGTATAAGAGATACAGAAAATCTGATGCAACCATCCTTCTTCAGCATCAAAAGCTCTACAAGCCTCAATTGGGTTGAAGTTGTCAGATGACAATTTATAGGTGTTATTGTACTTAAATAGTAGGAAATGGTATTTTTTCATTTGTTTCGTCTATAGAATGAAAACTATTGCAGATAGAGAAAAGCTCTTGCTTCTTTAACCTTCATAATCAGTTCATTAAGCTTTACAAAAGTCTTCTTTAGTTTTAAGTTGTCAAATGAGCCCTTGTAAGAAAATGAACCCCAAAACGCAGATTTTTTTTATACCCCCGCTAACAAATTGGGGGTATTTTATGACAAGGGGTGTTCGACTTTCCTACTATTAAACCCCATGTACCAATCTCTTATCTACAACTCCTTCCTAACCTTTCAACAGAATTTTATTGAACATGATAATAATTGAAAAAAATATTGATTATTGGAAAATCAAGGTTAGTTTTATTCTTCCTTCGTTATCAGCCACTAGTGGAGAAATTCAAAATTATGTTAGACGAAATGGTTAGTGATTGTTTTTATTAGCGTGTGGCTGATTGTTGTACTGAGATGATCACCTCAATATCCCTATTATGTGTCACAACCGTGTTGTGTTCTGTGTTACTACCGAACAATAAGATCGCAATGAAAGAGGGGGTTTTGGCGCCATTAAACCTGTTTCACTCACCATTTCTTTTGAAATGCCTGTACCAAGCCAGGACCATTGCGACCTTCAATTTCTCCGGTATGTCTGCCTTGTTTTGACTTTTCTCTCGGAAATGTGAAATTGACATCCAAGTTCGGTAGTTTTGTTATGACCTTTATTTAATGTAAAATGTTTATAGTTCAAATTTTGATTCCAAAATATGTTTGTTACATGCAATAAACTAAACTTCAACACTACATTCCTTGTATTTGACTTAAAATGATAATTGAGTCATATTCAATTATGCATATACTCCTTTGACTTATCAGGTCCCGTGTATATATATTTATTTAATTGAAAATGTTCGACATGTTTCCAATTAAATTGAAACAATATTTCATTTTGAATTTTACTGTCATTGAACTTGTTATTTGATGATAGCATTTATAGATAAGTCTATGAAGTAAAGATATTCAATAAATTTATAAAAACCAGTAAAACGGGATGCCCAAAACGTGACAGTAAACGTTCAGCTTATTAAGCTCTACAAACGTCTTCATTATGTCAGACGACATCTAAAGGAGTTATTGACCTTTAAACGTAAAACTGGGGTGTTTTTCCAAGTTTTGCCTTGTATAATTAAAACAAATGCAGATTAATTTCTTAATTTCTTAATCCTTAAGATCGTTAAGTTCTACAAAGTCCTATTTGACTGGAGTTGATAGGTGTAACCGTGTACAGAAGAGATCCATATGGCTCAAGGACCAGGTGAGCAATTTAGGCTTATGGGAGTCTCTTGTTTAAAAGTGTCTATTCTATTTTAAAGCCAGGAATCTTTGTCAAAGCTTTGGCTTGTACCTGTCGCTTGTGTGATAGTTGTTATATGTCCAGAAGGCAGACTTTAATTTATAGTTTTAGCATTTTTTATTATATGGATTCTGCCAAAAAATGAGCGGGGACCGCTGGTCATATTAAAGGTTGCTGGTTGTTTTCCATTGCGAATTTTTTTTCAAATTAGCGTTAGATTGTGTCTCATGCACGAAGCCCACATCTTATTTTCATCTATCTCCTGTTCTAAGTATTTACCTTAATTGCAACATTTATGTTTTCCCTATACACACTAGTTTTGACATCAGACGTCTTTACCTTTATGCATTTATGTGATGGTTTTTTTTTCTGTTACCTCTGGATATATCCATGTTGGCTTAAATGGGGCTCTGAGTTACCTTTCGTGTGAATATATCATACTCAAATGTACATGCTGTACTTCTGACCTCTGAGTCCTCAGTACCTTCTGTACTTTGATTTGATTTAACGAACTTGGACATGCTGGTCTGGTCTAGTCCTTCTTTTTACGAATAACATGACTGTACACATTAACGTTGGTATTTTTTATCTTTTAAATAAATTGTACGTCTCGATGTACTACAATTTTCTGCACGAGCTGCTTTTGAACCAGTTACACACTAAAATCATTCATAGAATTTATAAAACATGTTTGGGCTAGAACTTATGAACAAACTACATATAATGGTGTTGAACATGTCATGGTGAATTTTGTTGATATAAGCAAAACTAAAATTACTTTTTTTTTAATTTTGTCTTTAAAATTTCTATGTATATTTTTTATCGCTTAATGGTTTAGGTTTATATAAAGCATACACATTCATCTTTTTTATTTGTCTTTGTTAACAATTTAATAATAACCTAAGTACATGTAACTAAATTTATTTCGAGTTTTTAAAGTTAAATTGAAAAATAATAATTTCCAAGAAAGTGTAAGAATATTGCAAAAATCAGGTATTAATTAATTGATCTTTATCTCACATTATTTCATATAGTCGACGAAGTGAACAAACCATATTTTACTTGCTACACATAACTCTTTCACGTACCATACCATACTAAACGAAATGAAGCAATCTCTCAATACTAACTACTACTACCAGTATCTTTTTGCAGATTCTTTCAGATTTCCGGGGTTTCTGTCAATTTTATGATAAAATATCGCTTGTAAGCATATTATTTGACCATAACGTGATCATTTAACAGTTATGTTTTGGAAACAAATTTACCACGCGTTTCTGATAAAGTTCAAGATCATTTCTAGAGCGTTCAATTAAAACGTCTTGGTTTCTAGTGTACTGTTTTCTCTTGCGACTATAGTTATATTGGTTAATATGCCTATAGAAGTAAGACCTTTGCAGCATACTGCTTACAATACTGTTGTTAACTTATTAAAAGGGACCTTTGACAAACCCGTCAAAGAACGATCATCATATGAGAAAAGTGCAGTGATCTTGTACTGGCGTAGAAAGAAAAATCTTAGTATTAAAAATATAAATGGCAAAGAAGTCATTTTGTTTAAAAACAAAATCGTTCTGAAGAAGTCAGAATTTAAAAATCAGGTTCTGAAGCAGTTTAATAAGTCAAAAGGTGGTGGAGCTAGGGCAATAGCTTATAACTTGAAGAAACGGTTTTCTGGGTGTAGTGAGAGAGAAGTTAGAAAAGTTCTTAAGAATGACCAAAAACATGGACAACTTCATGCCAAATTTGGGAACACGGCGCCTATTAAGCCAATTATTGGTAAGCGGGTTTTCGAAAGGGTTCAAATTGACCTGATTAATATGAGAGATCATGCAGTAGAACATGAAGGTCAAAAATACAATTACATACTTTCGGCTGTTGATGTTTTTTTTCCAGATTTGTGTTTTTAAAACCTTTGCCGAAAAAATCTTCAAAGTGTGTTTCGGATGCATTAAAACAAATATTTGAAGCACACGGCTATCCCTCTATCGTACAGGTTGACAACGGCAGTGAATTTCTTGGAGAAACTAAACTCCTGTTAGATGGTGAAGATGTAAAAATTATTAAAGGTAGACCCTACCATCCCCAATCCCAAGGCAAAATTGAAAGAATTAATCGTATGGTCCGACAAAAGCTAAGGTATGATTTGTTAGAAAAACGTAAGGGATACAGCTGGGTTGAGTCTCTAACTTCAGTAGAAAACTGTTTGAACCATCAACCAAAAGAGGCTCTGGGTTATCAAACCCCTTTCAACGTGTATTTTGGTAGAGATAAAGCAAACAAATCGGCAGATGAAATAAGACAGAAGGCTTGTGATGCCAGCCATAGATGTGCAAAACGTGAAACCACGAAAGATTTAAGACTGCACGGTTGTACAATATATAGCCCTAACGACAATGTTCTTATAAAATACCCAACTGCAAAAAGCAGAGTGCCCAAGCGCCATTGCGTTTTGAAGGGTAAAGTCGTAAAACGCAAGAGACTTTTTCTAAATATCTTGTGTCTTTTCAAACCCGAGATAAACAGAAGACGAAAACCTGGATAAATGTGGAGTATATAACCAGCCGTACTCCTGAAGAAGAAGCAAGGAGACGACAGGAATCCACCGGTATTTTTCAAAGATTGCAACAAAAACGTTTGCATCGTGAACAATACTTCATTCCTTTGGATTCCACGTCCCAGGTTAACAGTTCTTGCCACACCTCCAACTTTCAGGAGCAAACTGATATTGATTTGGAAAGATGTACAGATGACAATGCCAATGACGAACCTCAAGATGAGTTTTTCAACAACCATGATGGAAAGGTAGTTATTGTAATGAATCCCACTAAGCATGGTAACTGTCAATTTGATGCTGTTGCTGACCAGATTACAAAGATAGGTCTCCATAGAACAGGAAACCAGTTGCGTCAAATTGCAGTTAACCATTTAATCGGGAATAGGGAGCATTTCATCGATTTTGTACACGATAGCAGAGGTTTTGATTTTTATACACTAAAAATGGCTAGACCATCTACATATGGAGATCATCTAACTTTGATGTCATTGTCAGATGTTTTCAACTGTCAGTTTTTTGTGTTTTCTGTTCAAGGCCTTGTGCATCACAGGATTATTTCTTCAGATGGCGTTTATGATCCCAACATTCCACTTCTTACATTGGGCTATTATCCGGAGAATTTTGGGGAACATTACCTTAGTATTGAAATTGAACCCAGTTTCTTAAAAAGCTCCTTGATTTCAATGAAAATACTGTTAATAATGACATACAAGATTGGCCTGATGTTGATGCCAATACATTTAGTAATGTCAATGACCCTTTGGATATTAATGACGACTTGTATGAAGCCGATACTGTTCTGATTCAAACTGGTCAGTATGATGATGATACACATTCAAGTGTTTCTCCTTGTCACAGCTTTGGAAATAAAAGTCCCTCGACAAGCAATAGACTCAGTTCAATAGAAAATCCTTTGGCAGATCAAATCAGTAATGACTGTGAACCATGTAGGCGTAGTACTGACGGCGATGATGGCGATTTTCTAATGGAGTCATCAGATAATGAAGTCACGTTTGTCTACCGGCATTTGTCTCCAATTCGTCCACCCGTTATTCAGGAAAATGTCCTCGTAGATATACTTCCAACTCTTGTTCTTGAGAAAATAATAAAAATGTGTGTTGAACAACACCCCCAGATGTTATTTACCCTTCAACATGTTTCAATGTATTTTCTGAGTGTTATAAAATCAGTAGAGTGTCCACGCATTTATGTTTTTCCAAACCACATGCCTTTCGTGCCACCAACTGTAAGCGTTTGTCGATTAATTCGTTTGTTTGGGAGGAATAGTGGTGTATTGATCAATGTCAAAGACATAGTACAAAACTTTGGTTCACGATGGGTGAATTCTTGGTTGTCACTTGAGCCTATCGAAAATGGCTGGTTTGAAGTTGTTGACGTAAATTGGCGTTAATTTCTTAAGACTAAGACATTAATTGAATATTTAATCGTTTTTAAAATACCCTTTGTCTTACAGATTTAGGTATTTACATTAGACATTTTGTAACACTGTTGTACTTGTTTGCTTTATTTATCTCGTGTGTGAGGTTGTTTGCTTATATTTGCATATTAATTTACCTCGTCGTTTAGTGGAACGCTTGCATTTAATGGAGAAATCAATCAAAACCCCAATCCTTACTTAAAAACTTGCAACTGTGAGTGTTTGGAAAATGTGTTTTTCCAATTATGAACAAGAATTGTTTTATATAGCTATAGGATAACTCTTGCTTGTCATAAGTTACCGAAACATATAGTAGGCTAATATAGCTTATTTTAGGCTTTGGTGTAATAATCATAACCTATTTGTATACATAATCAATTCTTCCGTAAATGGCCGATTTCTGGTACAGATGACCCAGTACAGATGAGCTCACGCGCACACATCTGTACTTGCTGCGTCATCCAATCAAAACACCATAAACAGGAACGTTGTTATGGAAGCATAACAACGTTCTTCTATGACGTTCTTGTTTCTGGCGTTCTGATTGGACGTCAGAGACAATGGAGTCTAAGACAATGGAGAGTCTATATGTTACAACGATGTGAAAGTTGTTGGTTTACGGAAGAAATAGATACTTTCATACGTTTTTGGGAAAGTCCGTGTGAACTTTCACTCGTGATAGAAATTTTAATGTCTTTTGGCTCGTTCCGCTGCGCTCCACTCGCGAAAAGACATAAAATTTCTATCACTCGTGAAAGATCAACCGATCTTTCCCAAAAACGTATGAAAGAACCTATTATACTTTGATTCAATTTCTCAATTGGGTCTCCTGTCACAATTTTCCAGTTTGACAATTTATGTTTATTGGATATGTACTCTTGCGCTCTAATAACTATTCCTATTGAAGTCATTAAATCAACAAGTAAATAAGGATACACTTACGTATTCCATGGAAACGATGAGAAAAAAGTAGCAAAGATTTTGTTATCAACACAATCCACAGGCATGTTGACAGGAATTAAACATTATTTGGGTTACAAGATAAAACTGCTATTAACAGCTGCTAACTAGGAAGATATGAAGAGAATGTGTTTAATAAACTTATTAATCAATTACATGTATAGTCAAGTACATTAACTTATCAATATCTTTTGCAAGATGATGAAGATATAAGAATAAAATTTGTATAAAACTTCTACTACAAACTAACGGAGGTGTTTGTTGAACATAAAAAAAAACAATAAAAAAAACTGAACTAAAAACGCCAAAAAAACAAAAACAAAAACAAAAAAAACAAAAAAAAAACAAAAAAAAAACACTGGGTATTGATTTTACATAATTGGCTCCACCCACAGAGCTGCCCAGCGCGTCCCCGGGTGGCGGATAGGGGTTCTCCTTTAGTAAAGGAGTGTTAGATTCATAATTATAGTTTCTAACCGCGGACCATTGTGGGAACGTATTGTACACATTGTACAGATGGGAGTTTATTTTTTGTACCATTAGCCCCGTCTTACGAAGTTTATATTTCACAGTTGGTAAGATAAGGTCGGATTCGCAGTGGTATTTCTGATTTTAATGAGAAAAGCCGGTTTATTACAGAAAAAATACTAAAACAAGTATTCCGTTACCACAAATTAGTAAAATCATTTACTAAGTTTTATCATAAATATCGATATGACATGAACATTTTAGTAAACTCTTTTAATTTAGCCTTTTTGGTAGAAAATTGACTGTTTTAAGTGTTGTGTTGGATTTAAAATCGATATACTTGATTTTTACATCAGTCGATAGATGTTTCTAAATTAGCTGTCAGTAACTACGAGTGTTGTTAAGAGACTTCCTCTACATCCCGTTTTTTCTTGTTGTCTTATGTCTCGGGTCCTCTCTTGTATAAAGGAACTTTTATCGATTTGATTTACTTGTATGTTATTTTTTTGCTTTATTATTGATTATAAATAGGGGAAGATGGAGCCTGTCATAAGCCAGAAATCTTTATCAGAATCTTTATCTTTATCTGAAGTTTGTACTCGTCGACTTAAATGTTATTTGTTATTTCTAAAGAAAGGGGGCTTTTGACATTTTAGGATTGATTTTGATTTTGCCTTTATTACAAAGTGGGTTATTACAAACTGCAACTTTATTACAAACTGGGTTAACACCTTCAACGCGGTTTGTAATAACATAAAAAGTTTCTAAGTTGAGATGCCTGGGAAATGAACAGATTTAATATATTTATTGAAGTACATTCTATAGATACTATGTTCATAAAAACAATCTCCACTATGTGGATTTTGCCTTTATTACAAAGTGGGTTATTACAAACTGCAACTTTATTACAAACTGGGTTAACACCTTCAACGCGGTTTGTAATAACATAAAAAGTTTCTAAGTTAAGATACCTTGGAAATGAACAGATTGAATATATTTATTGAAGTACATTCTATAGATACTATGTTCATAAAAACAATCTCCACTATGTGGATTTTGCCTTTATTACAGAGTGGGTTATTACAAACTGCAACTTTATTACAAACTGGGTTAACACCTTCAACGCAGTTTGTAATAACATAAAAAGTTTCTAAGTTAAGATGCCTTTGAAATGAACAGATTTAACATATTTATTGAAGTACATTCTATAGATACTATGTTCATAAAAACAATCTCCACTATGTGGATTTTGCCTTTATTACAAAGTGGGTTATTACAAACTGCAACTTTATTACAAACTGGGTTGACACTTTCAACGCGGTTTGTAATAACATAAAAAGTTTCTAAGTTAAGATGCCTGGGAAATGAACAGATTTAATATATTTATTGAAGTACATTCTATAGAAACTATGTTCATAAAAACAATCTCCACTATGTGGATTTTGCCTTTATTACAGAGTGGGTTATTACAAACTGCAACTTTATTTCAAACTGGGTTGACACCTTCAATGCGGTTTGTTATAACGTAAAAAAGTAAAAGTTTCCAAATTAAATGCTTTGAGAGTGAAACGATTTGATATATTTTTTGAAGTACATTTTATAGATACTATGTTCATAAAATCAATCGCCACTTTGTGGATTTTGCCTTTATTACAAAGTGGGTTATTACAAACTGCAATTTTATTACAAACTCGGTTGATAGCTTAAAAGCACTTTGTAATAAAACAAAAATTTCATTAAAACGTTAAATTGAATAGTAAAAAGATCGAATAGTTTTCTTTTTATGTTTTATGCTTTGATTTGGTGCCGAGAACAAAGAAAATAAAATAAAAAAACTTATTTGAAATTTTTATTACAAAGTGCAACTTTATTACAAACCGGGTTGTTACAGTGCATACTGGTTATGTAATTTTCAAAATGACCCCGTACCGATCACTACACCCTAAAAGCGCAAAAATTTAAATGTCATCCGATTTCGACGAAATTTGGTATACAAGTAGATTAGGGTCCCCTGAGTGTGAAATTTGTGCCCGAATTCCATTTTCAAAATGGCGGCCATTTTACTACCCCAGCACAACATAAAAAGTCAACATTGTCCTATTTCAACGGAATTTGATTTCTAGGCATATTTTAATGTTTTGATTTCAAAGAAATACTATCCATGAGGATTTTAGGCGACTTTGTATGTTGGCATCTTAATACAAAAATCTTTTACCAATTTTTCTTCTTTCTAAGCAGCGAGTTGGCCCGATACGTTTTTTGTACAACGAGTCTAGGGATCCTAATGAAACTATGCACAAACGTTTAGGATTTCCGGTTGATACATGCTTCCAACCTGTTGGTATTCATCCGGATATTCTAGATTCCAGCAAGACATTATGTATAGTTCCGGCAAAAAATCAAACCCCTCAGAACATGTTCCAGGAGAAAGGACCAAAAGTAATGGCCTTTCTAACAATTTTACCAGATGACATTTTGGTTGGTACAAGGGAAGAAGGGTTAAATTTTCTCCTGGAAAATCTTTTAACTGCGGATATTCCAGCAGACAGCCGATTCATTTCTCTTTGCTCAAAAAGTCAAAAAGTCACAGAAATTGAAAACAATATCACTTGCCTTAAGCAAAGGGAAACAGACGACTAAAGAGGGCAATCCAGTTGCTGCATCTATTTTATTATAAAAATAGCAAAGAAAACCGACCGAACAACTAAAGCCAAAAGTCAAGGGACATTTACAAATCCTGATATAGACAAAACGCAACACAAAAACCAAAAGCACAAAAAACAGAAAGAGAGTAACCCGAACCCAATAAAACCATGGGTGCACTCAGGTGCTCCGGACGAGTAAGCAGTGCCTGCCTCTAATTAGACACCGGTCGACTTACTCATTGTCATGTCTAGGGAAAAGTCAAATCCAGGAATAAGAATCACTACTTATGACTCAGCAAACATGTCAGATCGTATTTGAGACACTGATTTCCCATAACGAACCATTAAGTCATGGTGACGACCATAGAACTTCTGGAGAGATAACATCAACCTAGGTGCAACAAACCCTTGTTTGAGAAGTTTAGCAGTTAACAGCAGGGATCGGTCTAGAAAATCGGATTACCGATCGCAGGATCTAGAATAACGTATAAGTTGTGAAATGTACACACCATAAGCTGGAGCTGCTGGAATGTTGCTGTCGATGAACAGGAAGTTGACAATTGGAAAGTTGAAGTCATCACCTTTGTCGTAGAGTCTAGTTTGCAGTTTTCCTGAGTCTATTTCTAGAAATAGGTCTAAGTAAGAGGCTGAGCTTAGTGTATTGGTGGTGTCTTTAATTTCAAGCTCGCGAGGGTAAATTGAATGTAAATAGTCCCCAAATTTAGCATTGTTGAGGGACAAAACATCATTAATATAGCGGAATGTTTAATTAAAGGTCTAGGCCAATGTCTTTTCTTTCTTCTTCATCAGGCCTTCTAGGAACTCAGCCTCATAAGAGTACAAAAAACCGGTCGGCGAGGAGAGGAGTACAATTAGTACCCACTGGAATACCCACAGTCTGTTGAAAAACATGTCCTCCAAACATGACGAATATGTTGTCAATCAGAAAATCTAACATATGACAGATTTGGTCTTCAGTATATTTAGTATTAGATTTAGAGTCATTAATGATGTAGTACGTTCTGTCATGACTAATTACTAGGTATTTATATCGTCTCTTTCCGTTTTTTCTTGAAAAAGCAGCGTTTTATAAGATCTTTAAGCCTAGTTTTAAGCTGCATATGAGGGATGGCCGTATAGAGTGTCGAAAAATCAAATGTTTTAATGCTGTTACAATGGGAAAGAGATCCAGACCTCAAGATGTCTATCAGGTCTTTTGAATTTTTTAATATCCACATTTCATTTATTCCACTCCTGGAGTAGAAAGTGTCGCTGTATTTTCGAAGTCCCGTTTTAACTGTTGTTAAAATAGTGGTCAGGAGTTGCGATAGTGTTTTGGTAGTACACTTAGACGATCCTGCTATAAAACGCTGTTTGTATGGATTTTTGTGAATTTTGGTATCCAATACAATAATGGGAGATCACAAACTTCGACTTTGATTTTGAGACCAAAGGATGCCAATATCGATTTGTGATTTTCAATAATCTCCTTTTTTGAAAGCGCAGTGAATGTGTAAGTAGGATTGCCAAGTGAACTGTCCATGCCTAACTCATTAATTAAACACTCTATGTAATGTTTTTTGCAGATAAAAATAATGTTGTTAGGGGCCTTATCTGCTGGCACAACAACATATTTGTCATGAATGTCGGACAAAGTTTTAAGCGCACTAAGATTTTTGAAGATTGATGATGCTTTAGTCCTCATAGACCTTCTTAAACGACTTATTCTTATTTGAATCAATGACCTCAAGGCCTTTACCCACTCTGACAAAGTATCAACCTCCTGGTCCTCTTGCTTTGCCCATTTTCTGGCATAGTCCTCTATTGAATCCATCAATAATTTAAAGTCACATATATACTAGTCTTCCAGTTGATGGATTGAGGTTCACGGTACTTTGGTTCTCTGGACAAAATATTGCGGAGTCTTTCATTGTCAACAATATTAAGATCTCCATTTATCACGTGACCTGAAGGGATATATATGAATGGGGAATTGTGGCAAGAGCAGTCGGAGAGGGTTTGGCTTTGAAGTCCTTGATCAAAAGATTCTGCAATACACGTTTGTAATTGAAAATTCTGGGTGCAATGGGGGAAGTATAGGTATAAGATATAATAGGAACGGATTTGTTTTTGAAGTATGGTGGAATTTTGGAAGTAACGGACTTGTGGTGCAAGATAGTACCAAGATTGATAGCATCTATGCCTTAGTAAGCAAAAAGTAAAGAAAGTAAGGAACGAGGCTCTTCTTCATCTTTGTGTGTGTTAACCGGTTTGAACAATCTGTGTTTTCCAATGTCTAAAATAATAGCTACTAATCTATATAGAGTGGACAAAGGGTCTGTTACAGATGACTGAAGACATTCTTTGTAAAGAGAATGTTGTGTTTTAAGTGGAACAGAGTACAATTTAGTGCGAATATGATGAAGTCCTAGTGGTTTTTGAACAAGCGGTAGTAGGCCATTTACAGATACATCATGTACCAAAGGTGATGGTTTAATAACGATGATGACCATGACTACGTTGTCGCCTGTGATTGTGATTGAAAAAGGCCCATCACATTCACATTGCTGCAACCAGGACTGGAAAGGTTACCTATACCATCGATTTTGTCATTGCACACATATGGTATTGCAGTGCCTAATTTTCTGATCCAGTATTCTTCTTTTTGTCTACGTAGTGGTGAACATAAATAAGTCCGCATAAGTTGCATTCTAACGCGTAGACAATATTTTCTGATTAACAATTCAGATCATCAAAACTTCTGGTGTGATATGTTTTGTTTGTTAAATTACTTGTAAAATTAGTGTCTGTTATTAAAATATTACAAGGTTTACAATTCTTTGATTTACATTTAGAGATGGTGCAATGTTGTTCATCGTCCTGATAGTTAAAGATATCATGTAATTGGACGGAACATGGGCGAATATTGTTAATTTGATCTGAGTTTTTATACTGGAATCGACTATCAACCGATTGAACATAAATCAAATTCGATTTAGTTTGGACACCTGCCGTCAAAGACAATTAAAAGATTCTGATCACCATTTTGGCAGAAATCATTTGCCATGTTTCGTCAAAATGGAATTCCATTCTTTTTTGTTAATTAAAATGGTCTTCCAGAACATTTCATGTGACTGGTCAATTTTAATAATTGGCCACCAAAATCGACTATTTTTGTGACTTGCTTGCAATCACAATCAGCACTAGTTAATTTTCTTCTCATTATTATTATTGTTCTCCTTCCAAGACATAACCTTTGTCCGATCAATTTGAAACTTGGTAAAGTTATACAGGTTCAAAGGGCTGCAATCAACTATTATAATTTTTAAGATGGCCACCATTTTCAATATCGCCGCCGTTGAAAATAAAAGTACATTTCTCAGATCTCAGTGATGGCCAGACAGATTTCAATGAAAATTGGTACAGTAATACAGTTGAATATTCTGAGAATTTTTTCCGACAAAAATTGGACATGAACGCCAACTTTTTGTAATGGCGGCCATTTTACCACACTCCCTGTCACCAAAAACGTCAACTTCGTCAGATTTCAACGAAATTTGATTTGTAGGCATATTTTAATGTACTGATTTTAATGAAATATTAACCATGGGAATTTTGGGCGACTTCTGAGTTGGCATCCCAACAAAAAAATTTTTTAATGATTATTATTAGGTAGCCCCAAAAAAATTGTTGGGAGACTTGTTGTTTTTACACCGTTTCTCCTTATTAATAAGTCTCTGACCACGAAGTGTCGGAGGACTTAATGTTTTTGCTCAGTTTCTCATGATTATTATTTTTTCTTCTTTCTTAGCAGAGAGTTTGTCCGACTCGTTTTTTGTAGAAGGAGTTGAGGGATCCTCATGTAGCTTTCCACAAGCATCGAATGTTATGTCTAGCTATGAAGAATGGTTTAAGATTTTTCAAAATTGCCGCCGTTGAAGAAAAAATTGCCGATCTCGAATCTCAGGAATGGCCATTTTAATGAAATCGGTACACTGATACAGTTGACTATCCAGTGCATCTTTGCCGAACAAAATTTGACGCGACCAACGCCATTTAGTAATGGCAGTCATTTTACCACACCCCCCACACCAAACGTTAACTTTGACCGATTGCAACGAAATTTGATATGTAGGTCGATTTAAATGCACAAATTAAGAATGTCATTAGACCAACTACAGGAGACAGGAGGGGAACTTTTTGTGAATAGCTTGCAATCACAATCAGCACTAGTTATTTCTCCCTAACGAAGTTTTGGGAGACATATTGTTTTTGTCTTATTTCTTTTTTTTATTCTTCTTCTTTTTTTCTTTTTTTTCCTTACCTTCCAATCTTGTCCTGACAGTTTATCTGAGATGCGATGTCCAATGTAATAATGTCCAGGGTGACCTGAAGTTTTGCAATCCATTTCTGGACTTTTCAAAATGGCTGTCATTTCCATGGAACGGTGGTCGTTATACAGAACACTCCATGGTAAAAATTGGTATTTTGCGGGTTTTAAACGTGCTCAAGATTATAGTAGCAATGGGGGTTCGTTTGAGTGACATTTTATGTTGGCATCCCAGCACCATTATTATTTTTGTATCAATTATTTGTCCGGAATTTTTCACCAACAAAGATACATACAAACATTAGCATAGTGAACATTTAACATTCCTAGTGTGCATATTGGTTTTGAAATTTTAAAATGGCCGCCATTTTAACACGGCCCCTTAAAACGCAAAATTTTAAAAATCATCTGATTTCGACGCAATTTCGTATACAGGTAGATTTGGGTCCACCGGGTGTGCCAATACTTTTGGAATTAGTGTCCGACTACTAGTTTTAAAATGACGACAGTTTTATAACACTCGCCCACTATGAAAAGTCAATATTGTCAAATTTAAATAAAAATTTAATTTCAAGGAATATTTTCCTGTACTGATTTGAATGAAATACTATCGATAGGGATTTTGGGTGACTTGTGTGTCGGCACCCCAACACAAAAATCTTTATATTTTTTTCTTTCTTGGTCAGATGGTTTGTCCCAGGTGTTTTTGTTTTGTAGAAGGAGTTGAGGGATCCTCGTGAACCTTTCCACATACATAGAATACGATGTCTAGTTGCGCAAACAGGTTTAAGATTTTTCAAAATGGCCGCTTTTAAAGTAAATAGAGATGTTCTCAGATCTCAGGAATGACCGGAGCAATTACAACGAAAATTGGTACACTGATAAGTTGACTATCCTTAGCATTTTATAATGCAGGCTTTTCACCACATTCACTCCAAAAAACAACAATTTTGTCCGATTGCAACAAAATTTGATATTAATGCACAAACTGCCAATGTCATGTGACCGACTATGTTTGTAGACGGCAGGAAAATTTTCTGACATGCTTGCAATCACAATCGACACTAATTATATTTCTTTATTTATTGATTATGAACTTATCTAGAATTTCTCATCAACAAAGGTTTGAACGAGCATTATGATACTGCATAGTGAATACATAACATTCAAAGTTGTGCATATTGGTTTTGAAATTTTCAGATGGACTGCAATTTTAAAATGGCCGCCTGCTGAAAACAACAGCCCTAAAAACGAAAAATGTAAACGTTATCCGATTTCGACAAAATTTTGTATAAATGTAGAATAGGGTTCACTAAGTGTTCCACTACTTTCAGATTTTTCGTCCATCTTCCGGTTTCAAAATTAAAGCAGTTTTACTACATTCGCACGCCATGTAAGGGTCAATGTTGTTCGATTTCAAAGAAATCTGATATATAATATTCAGTATCTTTATTACATTTCCTTTTTATCGCACCTCCTTTTATTAAATCACATCCCATTTTCGCATACTTGTGTGTTAATTTCCCAAAATTTATTGTGTTTATTCGCAAAAGTATTGCGTTTATTCACAATATTATTGCTTTTGTCCGCAATAATGTTTACGTTTGAACGTAGAGAATAGCGTGTAATCGCAATCCTTATTGCGTTCAAACGCAAAACGCAAAATAAGCCAGTGACAGATCCAGAATTTTTGAAAAAGGGGGGGGGGGCCTTTCGAACTAAGTAGATCGATTGAACTCACAGATCTTATCAATCCGTCAGATCGTTCTCTGTTACTGAATGCACACATAAGGAACGACTAGAATGAACTGATTGACTAGTAACAAATCAGAGACGAGTTAATGAATGATCCGTTAACGTCTGCAACTCAAGTATTGTTTTAAATGTGTCTTTCACATATTAATATTGTGTCGTGTTTACAAGAAAGTTGTGTATACAACTTGTCTACTATTTGTCCCGGTGATGGATGAGCTCTAAACTCTTCGTCAAGGGTGGTTAATAGGGTGCCTTGCTGCAAATTGTCTTGATAGACTTTACGTTTCTATTTCAAACAAAATTCCACGTTATTCCCTGTTTTCTTAATTGCTAGTTCAGAAATTACCTAAAATGGCACCCTCCTTCTAAATGGAAATCCGCTACTCAATGTTTGTCTTGCTTTACACATACGCTTATCATCTAAGCCAAAGTGGTACTGATATTTAGATTACCTGCTTGAATAAGATTACTGTCAAACAAAATAATTGTATAATTTTGTTTTATCTTGCAATGTATTTATCCCTCCCTGTGTATAACTATATTGTGTTTTCAGATCAAGTGAAAGTGACGCTTCACCTGTCAAAACAGTTCTAAGTATTGCTACTTCCAGTAAAATTGGTAATTAATTTTTTTAAGTAATTTGTAGTGTTAGGTTCGCAGCAACCACATATTTATTGAAGAACTGAATATATTTTTTTAGTTTTATGAGTTTGTGTAACGAAGCACATTTTATGAAATTCGTAGAAAGTATTTACTACCATATCCATATGTTGAAAACCTGGTTAATTGTGTTCAGAAACACCAGATAAAGTTACATCCGCCACTACTAAGAAACATACATAGCCTCCGTGTAGACCACTCCCCCTTTTTACTCAGGTTAAAAAGGCGATAAACCCATGCAAAAAAACAAATAATTCATATAATTGGTACATGTGTATTCATCTACATACTTTGTGAATATAATATAATATTTAGTCTTTGATATATTTATTAGAAATTAATTAAAGTACTATTTAGGCGACATTTGGGCATTGAATATGAAACGCTAAACTAAACGCTATCGAGTCCGAACGAAATTCCTCTGTCGTCTAACTCATTTGTAGACATTGATGGGAGCATGGGACGTCGGAAAGCTCTCATAGACAAAAAAGTGGATTTAATGATACGGGTCTGAGTCGGCATATTTCACAATCTCACGATGGTAAAACCATGTTTGTTTGGTTCAACTATATAGAAATCGCTTTTTATCACTACACCTCTTTCCGATTTTTGCGTTCATTTTGAACAGTTGAATGTTAACTTCCGATAAGTGGAGACATTGAAGATAAGCGTAGCATTATAGTAGCTGCTTAATGCAAAGGAAATGTTGCTTAACCCTGAAACATAAAAAAAACAACTGAATAAAAATAATTCATTAAGTCGTTTCTTAAATGGTTTTAGTAGGCTTCAAGAAATTTTAATAAAAGCAGATATATCTAAACTTTGAACAATCTCTATCGTTTATAAATCAACATGAACCAATCTGGTGATTGCATGGTTTAACACCGTTGTAAAATAGGCAGATCTCTACGAAAGCCCAGAAGGCTCATTCGATATTCGAAATTCGAGATTCAAGATTCGAAACTCGAAATTCGAGATTCGAAATTCGAGATGCAAGATTCGAAACTCGAAATTCGAGATTCGAAATTCAATATAGTTATAACCAATCAAATTGTGTGTAACATAATCGTCTATCAATCAGAATAATTCTTATATAAACGTAGCGACGTGTTATTATGTTTATTTGGTGTTTTAACAGTCGACATATTTGTCAACGAATGACTTGTTCAACATGGTTTTGTTTACAAAAATCTAATTTATAAGCTTTATTTGTTATTTTATCAAATTAATTCAGTTCACAATAACATCTTGATTTTACAAATCAAGAAACAAAAATGTACATGTAAAACGGAATTCAACAAAACTTCTTGTGTAGGAAGTACACCATATGTAGTTTTGCATGTTACCAGGGCATTTTGGAGCTCCAATTTTGTGTGGGGCTAAAGGGGTGCATCCAGAGAGGGCCCTCCATTTTGACGGAAAAATTTTGGTTGGATATATAGGAAATCATTGAAGCGTGACCAAAGTGGCCCCCTTGGCCAGTCAGTGGCCCCCCTTTTCGAAATTTTGGATCAGACACTGGCTTATTTGGGCCCTTTGAACTTAGAAATGTGCTGAAAATACCCATTAATTATCTTGTCAGCACAAATTCTTTGAAACTACTCAGTACAATACAAAATTTTATGAAACCTTGGTATGTAACTAGTACTGCATAAATGTAGTTGTGCATATTATCAGGAATTGTTGAATCCAAAATTTATATGGTAGTTATGGCTCTTTGAACTTCGAAATTTTCAGTAATCCTCAATAATCATGGTTTTCGCTTTATCTCCCCTAAAACTACTCAACCAAATTTTATGTAGTTTCGATATAACCAAGGAATTCTGATTGGTAGAGATTATGTCACACGCAATCTGATTGGCTAAAACTATATTGAATTTCGAATTTCAAATTTCGAATCTCGAATATATAAGAACTATTCTGATTGTTAGACGATTATGTAACACGCAATCTGATTGGTTATTACTAAATTGAATTTCGAATCTCGAATTTCGATTCTCGAATTTCGAATGAGCCTTCTGGGCTTTCGTAGATCTCTGTCCGGTAACGGTAGCTTATTTATCTGTTTACAATGTAGAGATCCATTTTTTACCCAAGGATATTATACAGAATAAAATCCACGGAGATGTCTAATTGGATGTTGGTGTTCTTTTAAAACGCAAACATTTAAACAATCAAATTTAAAATCTTCAATATTTTGGAGTATAAATTAAGAACTAAGAAACAGATAGATTAAATTAAACATTTCTTGTTCCACTTTTGTGCTCATCGATTTGAACCATAATGTGTTGTTTATTTTGTCGGATGACTCCTTTTATTTGATAATAAGAAAGTGTTGCAATTCAATTTACAGAAAAAACACTGTTTTCTGGGAATGGTGGGTTAAATGCTTATTTCGCACCATTTATTTAAATTGCTGAAGATACTATAATGTTTTGGTAAGGACTTCCCTTATTCAACAAATGTGACATTTAGTGTCGGTGATTAGACTATCTTTATTTTTTATAAAATTGCTAAAAGTTGTGGTCCTAAACCATGTGTCCATAAACAATGCAAATATAAATACCTTATCACGATCGCTTACTAATGAACCAATTTTGCGTTTTCTGAGCTTTTTTAAATTCAATATAAACTTGTTGTCGATAGTTAAGGCTTTAAAATATATGTTGCCTGGTTAATAACTAAATATATTTATTTCTACTTTTTATTGTACGTTTATTATTAAACGTGTCTTTTTTCCAAAACGAAATATCGGGATTCAAATTAACGTAGAGTATTCCTCATTAAAACATCTTTTTTACTCTTGGCTATAACTAAAACTACAGAGTATTTGTCGGTATATATTGACCAAAAAGTTCAAACATTGACTATATTACGGTTCTTCTTTATTATCTATGTATCTATTTTCAGACGTACGAGAATATCGGTTATACGGTGCTTACATAGTGAAATCAGGACTAATCATGATATGTAAGACGTTATATTCAAGCATATAAACTTTTGTATTACTATCTTTTCTATTTTTTATAAGAATTTTATCATAAATATAAAGCAATTGTATTATTATTTGATTTGTTTATATTCAGTACAAAAATCAATATTATGATAACAGATGCGGTACAGGTTTCACAATTTAAACTATGCCTTTGTTTTACTTATTTTACTAGGTACTATACTCGTTACTGTAGCAGTTGTCGTAATACTTAAAAGAAAAAGATCTCAAGTTGGTAAGCTAATTGGTTGCATTTTATTGGAGCATTTGCATACATTTTGATATTGGAAATGCAAGTTAAGTGTGATTCAAAATGAAGATACACGGATTATACATGCATTAAATTACAAATAATAAATTATTACTTTATTATACTGACGTATCAGACGGGCTGAAATTATATTTTACTAACATTTTATGAGCGCTTAATACAATACTCAAAGTATAACAAGTAAAACTGCGTTTAGAAATGGTTATAACACATCACTAATACAACGAGTTTTAAAACGAAACATTTTATTTGGCTTTTTGCTGTCATGTAAAGGGAACTGAAAATTGGTATCAAAAAGCTCAAACAATGTGAATATGCAACTAGCATTGTAATAACATTTACATAATATGACTTTTTCATGAAAAAAAAACGTTGTCTAAACAAAGAGCTTTCGATAGTTTGTATTTTGTTTTTTTATTATTTAATCAAACAAATGAATTAAACACGTTGATACTTTTCTATGCTCTCTTGCATCAACTTTAGAAAGCCCTCCTGAGGTTACCCTTTCGACAACTAAAACACAATAAAAATTGAGAATGTTTATTTATTAAATTAAAATTGGTTACAAAAGCATACAATAACATAACATTCTCTACAAGCTATTAACATGATTAACTTTCCATAAAAAATCCATACTGACAAAGACACATTTCAAAAATTTATCTTTATGGATAATGCGTAACATAAAAAAGCTTGGCTTGTAATGGGGTGAAAAGAGCCACAATGAAAGATGTTATGCAGTAACATATATCCTACCCCACAAAGGACAAACATTAGCATTGGCAAAATACAAAACACCCCTTAAATGGTATAAAAAGACATTAATCATATTCATTGTTGACCTGTGTCAAAAAACAACTAGACATTGGCAAACTTAATGTAATACATACAGCAAATATTAACAATAGTTACTACATACTGCAAATAAGTATTTTAAAGTAATAAACCATTAAAATTGTAACATACTAATTGTTGACCAACGGGCCCAAGCATTTGAGACAACAATCAAAACTAATATTTTTTTGTCTTTATGTGAATGCTGGTGTACTTTCTCTTATTATTGAGCTTGACTTTACAAATGATAATAAACAAAACATATTCCGACCCGAGAAAATGATTAAGCAGGTGAACAGAAAATGAAATAATAATAACAATTAAAATATTTTTACCGGCCCAAACTGGTAAACAAAACATGTATTAGCAGGTAAACAGAAAATGAACCAAATAAAGAACTACAAAATTTTTACCGACTCAAGCTGGTAAATAGAAAATGATTAAATACAACGATTGGAACGGATATACTTAAAAAATGCATTTGATCTCGATCTACTCATTGAACATATCTGTGAATCTGATCAACTTTGCTCTGATGCAAATGTTTCAGCTCCAATTCTTAAGCTATGCCATTTATATTGGGAGCTATCTTAACCACATGCTTTGAGGCATTTATGAAAAACCCTATCAAAATCAGAACGAGTTGTTGGCTTCCCTACATACTAACAAAAAAGCGGTGCTTGTATGTTAGAAGTTGGTCGCACCTTTAAATATTGTACCACAGCCTAAACTGAAAATTCATTAACATGAATTCAAAAAATGTTATTACTTTGGCCTGTCCTTTTACATTATGTTTGAATTTACGAAATCGTATTTCTATCTCTTGAGTTATACCTTGAGATTAACAAACCTCTTATATCTTGTAACTGAATGAGCGAATCGTATGGTTCATTCTTTGTCATTACCAGCTTACCAATTCTGACCAAACAGAAAATGCTGTTAAAAAGAAAGCATTGTAAAGCAAACATGGGATGTAAATATGGTAAAAGTATTAACAGTTTTTCAAAACAGGCACTGTTATGGGCAAACGATAGGTTCATGAGGAAAGTTTACCAATTATGGAAGGAATGGGTACTGTCGGGCAATGAAAGCATCTTGTGAACATAAAATTGCCGACAAAAAAGTTGATATTGTAGGGTGAGAGAGCTTTCTTAAATCTATATGCAATAAAAAGTGATATAGAAGCAACAGACAATCAGCTAATGGGGATACATATTTCGGTGCTAAAATGTTCAAGCTGTTTCAATGCCCGGTGGTATGCAGGTAGAGTAGATGAGACCAAAGCTGCTTGTCTTAATATGTTAATGTATCCCAAAAGTTCTGTGAAGAAGCTTCTCTGGTATTTTGAGGTGAGCATTTTGTACTACTTTCCTAGAATCGCTCCACCTGTAAACCAGAAAGGTAATCTGTTTGACTATTCTTTTCACTCTTATTGTTTTGCTTTAAACAAAATATTGTGTTGTAAACACCTTAAAATGATGAACCTAACCATCTTGAGATCAGTTGAAGTTTGTTTGATGATCAATGAATCAAGCGTTTCGCTATCCGTAAAAAGAATCGCATGATTTTTCCAGAATGTATCCCAAATTTCAATAGCCAAAATAATTGGGTAAAATTCTAATGTCATGATATTCATTGTTTTCCAATTCTCGATTCGAGCATTTCCTTTTGACTGTACAGCATCGCTATTTCTCATGCAAAAATATAGAAGCTCCATTGAAATTTTCCAAAAATAGCAACCATAGTTTCAAGTCATTTTTTTGCTTCCATAGTTAAACGAATATGTTTTGTGTTACCATTTTCATGGTCAAATTGATCGTCTGCGAAGAAAGGCCCTACAAAGTTGGATCACAGAGTATGGAAACTTTAAAAGACCTATTAAGCCTCGCGATTCTTTCAAGGTGCAATTTTTCATTGCCAAAAACTTTCTTAGCAAGTTCCTGCACTTATCTAGTTTCAAAGATTGTAAACGAGCTTATTGAGTTTGTGTATCCAGGGTTATGCATGACAAGTGCACCAGTTGAGAAGGTAATTCGGATTGTCAATTGACAAAGGTACATTTAGCTCTTCACATAAGCCAAAAAAACTCTGAGTCTAGCTATGTCATCAATTTTCAATAATGAAGAAATCATCCAAAAATATAGACCATTGCAGTGATGCTTAATTTGTGTTTTGGCGTAATTAACACCTGCAAATGGAACAGTAGCGGCTTCATCTGAAATCCCAGCATTAACTAAATTAGCTTTCTTATCAGGGTGTGTTGGTGATGAACTAGACGCCATGTTCCTGGTTGTTTCTTCGGCTCTAAACCTAAAAAGGATATTATTAATGGATCTAATGGTATATTATCAAAAGACCCTTTTATTCATTTTTAAAATGACCTCTTTCTTAATTTTTTCTGACACGATAGCAGGGTTGCCTAAGGCTGATTTTAAATTATAACATTTTGGTACCCTTGACCCTCATCCTCTAAATGAAAAGCATATTTTAAACCATTTATCAAATATTTTGATTTTTCTAAATCATTCCTTAATAGGTAAACTTCTAAACGGTCAACATCTATAAGGGTAGGTAGATCATGGTTAAGATTTCTTTGAGGCTGTGTTTGCATTTGGTAACCTTGTTGCTCTGGACTTTTTGTAATGTTTGTACTGGCTTGTGTGTTCTCAGGTCTAGTTTGGTTTTGTTTAATCCAGAGGGACATGGGATGTGCTCGGTAGCAAATGTAGCAGACATGCAGGTAGCCCTTCATTGTATCTGTTGCATGTTTTACTAAGAGCGCTGGCTGGAAATGGTTTAGCAGATTGTGGAAAACGTATGGAATTCCTTACTTTGGTAGATTTTTTAGACAGATTGCCTAAGTTGAAGTTTGAATTTACATTCTTATTTGGTTTCTACTAAGAGTCCTTGTGTGTAATAATTGATCCACACAGTTCCAAGAACGGACACCATCATTTTGTATATTCTGTCTAAAATTTACATTGTAAAAATACCAGTCATCCCCATTCTTATAAATATGAAGAATACGATCAAAATATATTGCCAAATCTCTCAAAGTAGAACGGTTTGGACTACCTCTTCTCAACACAGATGCAAAAATCGCAAAAACATCTGTCCAGTTTTTTATACTAAAATACTTTCTTTTCTTGCCTTAGGCTAAAACCACATTCTGATTACACACTTCAAAGTGAAAACCTAATTCTGAAGGCCGATGATTAACAAAACTTTTGGACAAGTGGCCAAATACGCATTATCTACTATACATGTACCAAATAACTTAATTATTAACTCATGTACATGTACCATATCATTGGTAGTACATGCACTACATTCATGGATTTATAATAGAACCATACTGAGTACATTCCCAATCAATAACCTAATCAAAGGTCATTTGTATGTACAAATATATATGTCATTAACAGAAATGTATGACATGAATGAAGGTCATGACAAAATACCTAACACCGATAAAACTGTCAAAAAGACAATCCACAAATCAAGTACGAGAAACCGGCAAACTCCAGAAACAACAACCAACATAAAGCAACTAGAGCAATGGTCCTGACTTGGTAAACGCATTCCAAAAGAAATAGTGGTTTAAACTAGGTTTAATGGCATGCCAAATCACTCGCTTCCATTACTGTAGAATGTGTATTGGTTACATGATTAAAATAGATGGGTATCATATACCACTAGTCACTAATAGGTGTATCAAATAATCATCGTAGCACGTTCAGTCTACACTGAATTAAAAATTGGGAAAACTATCTGCAACTCGTCAACATTACCTGAAACTACTTTTTTCTGAAAAAAAGTTGATACAGTGCTGCAGCAAGTTTCACTACCTCTACATGTACTAGTATGATATAATATAACTACAGATGTTTTGCTTTTAAAAAGCATTTATATTTAGCCAAGTTCGACTAATTTTGTTGAATCAGATAAACTGTAAGCCATAAATTTATTAGTAAGAACTTTTATATGTCCATTACAATGACATAATGTTTATACATATATATCTGATTTCAATGTTTGTTAACTTATTTTATTTATTTGGTTTTTTTTATTATTCATTATAAACTGAAGAACTAAAAATTCCTTCGCTTGCTGTAATACTACCCAACAGAATTACCATTAGTATAAATCAACTGGTAATCCGTACCAGCACTGCAGCAAATAAGCAGACTAACAATAACCTAACAAAATCTTATTTCAAGAACGATGGTCTAGAGCATGCTAAATGAGCTGATCGTAAAGATATATGAAACATTTTCATTCCTAAATCAGACAAATGAGTTCCATCTGTATGATAAATATTGCATGGACTGTTCAATAGCCTTAAATGCTTCCAAACAATGTATTGTGTGTGGATGCTACAATTAGATCTGGTAACATCTGGTTCACAACACTTTTGGGGTAAGAATAAACATGAGCCGGTACATAGTTGGCTTCGCTCAATTAGTTCGCAAAAAGTAAAAGTTTCGACACTGCAATAATGCGTACATAGGTAATCCATCCAATCTCTTATGTTACAAGCAAGTGTCTTTGGCTGCAAATGTGTGCTACAAATATCTTTGTTATCTATTTGTAATATTAAACTTGATGATGGGTCTCCCTGATTAAAGTGTCCAATTTCGCATTATGCTTCAAACTATTTACCGTCCCACCGGATATGGCAAAACACTGAACGTTACATTGTACTAAACTTAAATCATTACGAATTATCTGTTTTTACTAAATTCGTCTGTCAATCGTTTAATGAAACTCGAACAAATAATCAAAACTATTGGTATTGTTGTCGAATGAGCCATTTATACAAGGGCGATTAAATCAACACTACATAGTAAATAAAAATATACAAGTATAAGTAACAAAATTACGTAATACTCCAAAGTTTAACACTGGCAAGTCTGAATAGTAGCTTCTATCCGATAAATTGAAAAAAGTGACTAATTTATATGAATACGAGTAAAATATGTTATATTTAGTTAAAAGAATCGATCAACCTTGAACGTATACCTCGTTATGCACATGGACATAGCCAACTAAAAAAAATTATGATATTCACTAACATTTTTCGAGATTATACAACGATTCTGGAGAAAGTCACCTACGTTGTGACTGTCAAAATACAACTGTCAAATTGTTCTCCAAAGATACATAAAATAAATTATAAAAAAAATAAAATATTAAAATAACTTGCACGTTGATCAATCTCCAAAAACACGCAAACGCAAAATATTTAATTAAAATAAATATAATATAAACGACAAAGTTTAGGTTAACTGACATAATATGTTTTAGCTTCAATGAAAATATCAGAGGTTGGTTAGTAACGCAATTACATTATTACTTTTCGATTTAGAAACAAAAGGCATGGAAGTTGTAGCAAGCCCAACTGGTGAAACAGGTATGAAACAAACCAGTAACTCTTGTATTTATAATTATCGAAATAGTATCTTTGTTATTACTATTTTTGAGATGCTCTTTGCAAACAATTTAGATTGTTATTTTTGTACTTAGTCTAGCGTTTTAGTTTTCTTATCAATTACTCTGACTTCGATTAATTATATCTGTCATTGGGCCAATCCTGTCCTACCAGCATTCTTTATACTTATATATGACGTTTATATTGTGACCGCCTTCGTAGAAAATAATATAAAGAGAAATCAAACGTAAGTTTTACGTTTCAGTTATCACTAACAGCACACACATAAAAAATAGTAAAAACGTGTTAGCATTTTAAAATTACGTTAAATCTTTTAAAGTACTTAAATTTTGTTTTCGTTTTAGAAGATAAGAAAACATCTTTAGAACCAATTGATAATGCTGTTATAATGTCCACTAATAGAGCTGGTATGTAGAACGTTTATAAAATCTCCATATATAACCATTGGGTATCATCAAATAGGGTAAAAAACATCAAAATGTTTTTTATGGGTACAGGTTCATCTATAATTGTTTTTTTTCAAAACTTTACCAGTTTTGATCAAATATGGCCACAGTTGTCGGTTTTATTAAGATAGATCCCGACGAGCAACTTTCACAGTTAGCGTCTCTTGACATGTAACAAATTTGTTGCTTTCAGATTTCAGAATATTTATAATGTTTTGTGATAAAGTCAAGTTAGTAAATAGTTACTCAGGTGTCTCTTAGCTGACCACTTCAACAAATGACGTTCTCCGTTACACTGTTATCGTTTGACGATCAAAATGTATCAGACAGCAGATAGTAACAGTTGAAATGAGAGACATTTTGAATTTGATTCTTAATGGCTATTTCATGCTCGCAAGTTTAACAAAGATGTCAACGAGTGTCATCTTAACTCTGGTAACACTGTTATTGGCGATTTAGGATAAGGTTTTGTTTTGATTTGCTTGCCACCAGAAATAACGGTGGTTGTAAGTCGAATAAGAAATAAAGGTGAAAATGTTTATGTTAAAACAACATTACTTTTTTAAAATAAATTAAATGAATCCGTGTAATAAATGAGTGTTAACAATAGCGTATAGATAACGTTTTGCAGTGTGTGGTTATAAAGTTAATATTTTGTTACATAACCGAAGTCTTGTTAACGTTCTCATGTGCACATTTAAAAACAAATTAAAATCAAAAAACGGTTTTAGTCATGGTTTGCAAATTTATCTTGTATCAAATATCCTGATTATATTTCCTTATTAATCTTTTATAAGTGTATTTATGCAGATCTCTGTTATTAATTGATAGTATCTCTAGCGTTTTAGTCACATTTCGGATCTGAGCAAATATCAATGATTCATTCTGTTCTGTAATCGTTTTCTAATTTTGATTACATTAAATTATTAGAATTGTTTAATTTCTAAATGGCTATGTCTTGATTTAGTATAGCGTTTAGAATTTGGGTGATAAAAGATATTCATTGTCTTACTTATGTGGTTGTTCAATATTTAAACTTTGTCACCAGTGATGATTAGACAAAATGCGTAGCTGATGTAGTATATATATATTATTTTTTAAACATTTTTATTTACTGAGTCTCCTCTGATTTACTATCATTTACTGAAAACCAAACAGAAGTGCTGATATGAATATTATTGATAATTTCAGTCATATACACATGTTTAAATTGTCGAAAAATTTTTAATCTGACCTTTTCCAATAGTGTACATGATGAGATGAAACGGAATCTGATATAGTTTTTATTATGTTCTATTTATCTTGATTGAATGTATTTACTCAAAACATTTTCATCAGATGGTAAAATGGGCTATTTTAATGTAATATTTACAGGTGTCTCTTTGTTACGTGAATGGAAGTCTAATCTAAGATATTTTCATCCGACTGCAGCTTCAGAAATAATAAGACGAAAAGTAATTGAAAACCGATGCACACTAATAACTGGCCCACCAGGATGTGGAAAAACTGCGATTGCTTATTACGTTGCCCTCGAATTAGAAACAACAGAAGGGTATACAATAATGCCCGTTTCTGTGCCGGAAGAAGTTTCCAAACTTTTAGAGGATGGTTCGTACAGTTATGCTAATCACGTTTTAATTGTTGATAATTTAGTTGGATTAGATACAGTTACCACTGGTCATACTAAGGACATACTTAAAGCAATTGAAACCGCATTATTAATTACTTCAAGTTTAAAGATAATCATGACATGTAGATCACATGTTTACATTATGAACACTTTTGATGTTGATAATTTTTATCATTGCGACATGCTTTTAAGCGAAATGACATTATCACTAGAAAATCGAAGAGAAATGCTTTCCTGCTATCATAAGGAGGATTTCGTAGATCAAATAGGTCATGAAGACCTTCTACTATTTTTTTCCAGCTCTTTGTGCCTTGTCAGTACAAACAGATCATCAGTTTCCAACTTTTTTCACGTATCCATTTGCTTTCCTAAAAACCGAAATCGAACGTATGAGGCAGCGGTCTGACGTTTTGTATCTTGCTCTTGCCGTTATGGTAGTTAATAATGGTAGAATCGAAAAGAAATTACTGGATGAGGAACATAAAGATTTTGATCAGATGCTTCAAGACATTTATTCTGAATCCGGATTTCAACATAAGTACACAAAGACTACACTGAGCAAAATATTGAAATCAATAAACGGAACATTTCTTCAAGAAACGGAAACAAGTTTTTGTTTTTTCCATGATAAATTATTTCATGTTATCTCAACAATAATAGGTGGTGGGTTTGTACGCAGTATCATCCAAGATGGAAATCCGTCTTTAATTAATGAACGACTTCAATTAACTCAATTACATGTTAATGAATCATTTAACCAACTTAATATTATGGTCAATCCGCAGTTAGAAAATTTATATTTTGAAAGACTTTTGCTTGATTTAAGCAAAGGTTACCTTTGGTGTTCTTTGAAAAGAAATATACAAATAAAGCATCATCAATTCAGACAAAAGTTGATTCAACGACTTGAAAAAAATCAGAAGCTGGAAAATGTTAAAGATATTGATGATGATTCCACACTGTTGCATGTCACATCATACTTAGGTTACCATAATTTGTTTTTACATTTCCTGAAGAATAATGAACTTGAAATTAACAAACAAAATAAGGCAGGAAGAACTGCTCTACACGTAGCTTGTGAAAGAGAAATGACGATGATAGTAAAATCCCTCATTAAAAAAAGGGCGGCTATAAATGTTATGGATACAGAGAAAAGAACAGCTCTTCACTTAGCGTGTAAAAATGGAAATCGGGATATTGTAGAACTACTACTAAGCTGTAATGCAGAGATCAATAATCCTGACTGTAATGGGTTAACACCGCTTCATATAGCATGTTCTGAGGGGCATTTTGATGCAGTAAATATATTATTACAATACAATTCAGATATAAAAGTAAACTATAAAGATAACTATGGTCGAACACCTTTTTTTACTGCTTGCGAAATGAAGAATGACCATCACGAAAAAAGCAGAAGGACAATAGAACTGCTTCTTCACCATGAAGTAGATATAAACTGTCAAGATATACAGCACAAGACGCCTCTACACATCCTTTGCATGCATGATGATTTCGACACAGTTTTGCTACTGTTAAAGTCAAACGCAAAGGTCAATTTGAAAGATAAATTAGGGCAGACGCCAATATTTAAGGCTTGTTTAAACAATAACCTTTCCTTAACTAAGCTTCTAATAGAGCATAACGCAGATCTTAATGTTGAAGATAATAAGGATAAGTCGGTGAAAAAAATTGCTTTACAAAATGATTTCGTCGATTTAGCAGACGTTTTTAGGAACTTAAAATAACTAATTATCTTGAGTTCTTACATTGTTTTGTAACTTGTTTGACAGAACAGTAAACATATTACTTGTTTGCATGGCCGCAATATCAATGCACTTTAACAATATCTATTATCTAATTCTTTGTAAACAATATTTTATTCAATAAATGTAAAATACGTCACAAAATTTTACAATTTAAGTACTTGGAACATTTAAATAAAAGGATTCTGAAAAAGCAGCATGCTTATTAAAATCTGTTTCCTTCGGAATATATTTAATATAAACTGCATATATTGTTTGGAATAAGTGGAGCATGACAGAATCGATTCGGTACACTGAATATTGTATTAACATTGAATAATGTTACATACAATATAATATATAAGTGAAATAACAAACTGGAAAAAGAGGCAAAAAGAACATAGCTAAGCAGTTAATCTCTTAGTTTTTATGATATAGTTTTGAACATGTTGAAATATTGTAATATTACTGTCCATGGATAATTCTTCTGATCCAAAAAGGCAGATTTCTATGGCTAGTGGAATAGGTACATTAATGGAAAGAAAGTGTTGTTATCTTAGTGTGCTGTATTTTTGGCAATATAAAAGTACCATGAAGCGTAGATTTGATTGTACCACAAGTACATTTGAGAGTATCAACAACATTTCTCAAAAACAGGTGATCTTTGACTAGAATGGTGTGATAATTTTATTTTGAGGAAGGAAGTTATTTACATGCTTCTCAACACACCCTTCATAACTTTTTAAAAACAGGACAAACGTTTGCTTCCATCCAATCATTTGGAAAAATACCCTTTTCAGCTTACATAAGAGTTTATTTAATACAACCGCACCTTCTCTATGTACTTTCAGAATAGTTGATTGCAGGTGTTTTACTAATATTTAAGTTAATAAGAACATCTTCAACGTCAGATTCAGTTATTACAATTTTATTTAGAGGAATTATGTCAAGCATTTTGGGATCTGATGAAATTTTATCTGAATCATTCAGATGTCTTTGTTGAATATTCAAAATTTCAGCTCTTCTAACATTATCAGCGATTATTTCATCATTGTGGAGAATATGGGATAATTTAGACTTACTTACTTTGAAGCCCATCAGATCTCGAATAGTTTTCTACTAGTCCTTTTGAACAAGACTACCGTCTTTGAGTTTATTTATTAACTTTTTATAGTACAAATATCTTGCGCGATGTATCTCGTAAACGGAAATTTATTTAGTTGAAGCAGCTATGAATTATTATTATTATAGAATCATTTGTTTAGAGAAATACATACAAGAATTTATTTTAACAGTACCCCTCGTTTTGGATTCATTGTTCACATTGCTGAATGACAGCAATAGCCGAATTCGAGTGTGGATGAAATGCGAGTGTGAAGCCATATATAAACGATACTAAAAATTGTGTTTCTAGTAATTTTAAATAGGAATCATTTCAAATACACGCAAGAGCCGTAACGGTTAAACTACCTTCTATTTTCTTAGTCACAACAAATCAACAAAATGAACAAGATGCATGGATTTGCCACTAACTCCATTTCTCAGCAAAGCTCCTTCAATTTTCAATGATAAATCCATCGCACAATGGAAAACTATTGTTTTTCCTGTTCGCAATTAAGAAAGAACGTCTTGCTATGTTTACGTTGCGTTTGAACAGATATGACGTCACACATGACGTTACATATAAACCTCGGGTACATTGTGGAACATTAGTAAAAGGAATTCGAGAAAATATTGTTTCTTTTGTTCCGTCTTCTTTTTTTCAGTAATAATCTTCTCGGCAAATCGTAAAATGTATCTGTTGTCAATGCCAGTTATTCCCTTCAAACTGACCACGTCCTCGTTTTCAGTTCGTTGTGTATATTCCTACGCGTCACACACTTATAATAAAATTTTGTGTTGGGAAAAGGTTCTTCTTCCGTATAAATTCGTTCACTAAGATAAAATCTAAAAGGGAATTGGAATATTTTTTTGAAAAATGTCGGACCTGCATGAGTTGATTTCAGCTATATATTTAGATAATATTTTTTATGGTTATGAAATTGTTATCTGAAATTACTTTATTTGATCGATTAATTATTTATCTAGTCGTATGGAATTTTTTAACTGATTTTGCCGAAGTTCTTTTTGAAGTGATGCATTGTTATCAACAAATAGCATACAGGACAAAACGAGAAATAAACGTTAAAGAAAGGGATAGATGTATACAACATGAATGCGCGTTTTTTATTTTAATCTATTTTAATGTTTTAATATGAACACATGTATATGTTTTAAACTAGAACTAATAAAAACTAATAATAACTAAAAAATCAAGTTTTTGTGGTGAAAAATGATTCCTACTAAATATAGGTGTAGGACTACCAAATCCCGGAAACCAGTCCAGAGGTTGCAAAAGTAGTAATATTCAACAGATCAGTTCAATGTTGCTTAATAGAGAGTTTGAACAGTTAATGATACTAGAATAAATTTGATTTTTTTGGAACGCTGAATATTCAAGGAAACAGGAGGATAAATTTTATTGGTTTCCATTGAACATAAAAATGTTGAGAGTCAATTTTGTACATACACTATTTTAGGACTGAAATTGACAGTAAAAGTAGATTGTTTGAACTATATAAAATTCCGATTGAGCGTTCGTTCTTATATGCAATAAAATATATTGTGAAATTTTGATAGAATGCTGACTCGGTGCATATTTTTGTGTTACAGAAGTGTCACTTAATTGAAATAAAATTAAATTGTCTAGGAAAAGTTAAAAGCATCAAATTTAATAAAGCCAAAGAGTAAAACCAATACTGCTCATTCATGAATAATACAATTGGTATACATTTATACGCCATGACGTCACGCATTTTTATGGTATAAAAACAGCAAAGAATACCGACCGGACAAAATGAACCAAAAATCCAGGGACAATTACAAATCCGCATATAGACAACCGTTTTAGCGCAAAACAAAGACCAAAAACACAAAAAAGAAAGTGAATAACCCGAATCAAATAAAACTATGGATGCACCTTAATTTCAAGCATGCTAGTTTTGATTAAATGCAAATCGTCACCAAATTTAGAATTGTTGATAGAAATATCTTCATCAAAACAGCGGAAAGTGAAATTAACGGTCCGAGCCAGTGTCTTTTTTTCTTCAGCAGGCCTTCTAAAAGCCCAGCCTCATATGAATACAAAAGCAGGTCGGCGAGGAGTGGAGCACAATTAATACCCATAGGATTACCAACAGTCTGTTAAAAAACATGTCTTCAAACATGAAAAATATGTTGTGCAATCGGCAAATCTAACATTTGACAGATTTGGTCTTCAGTATATTTATTATTATTTTGTCTTTGATGACGACGTAAGGTCTGTCATGGCTAAATACCAGGTATTCATATCATCTCGATTCGTTTTTTTTGACAAAGCAGCGTTTAATAAAATCTTTAAGCCATGTTTTAAACTAAATATGAAGGATGTCTCTTTAGAGTGTCGAAAAATCAATTGTTTAACGCTGTTACCTTGGGGAAGAGATCTAGACCTCAAGATGTCCATCAGGTCTTTTCAGTATTTTAATATCCACATTTCATTTATGCTACTCTTGGAGTAGAAAGTGTCACTGTATCTTTTAATTCTTGTTAAAATAGTGGTCAGGAATAGCGATAGTGATTTGGTGACACACTTAAATGATTCTGCTATGAAAAGCTGTTTGGATGGATTTTTGTTAAGTTTTGACATCCAATTCAAGAGGGAGATCACTATCTTTGACTTTAATGTAGAGACCAAGGATGCCAACACGGATTTTTGATTTTCAAGAATCTCCTCCTAGTTGATGTGAAAGTAGGATTGCCAAGTGAAATCTCCATGTCTAATTCATTTATTAAACACTCTATAGAATATTTTTGCAGATTAAAATAATATTAAGGCCCTTATCTGCTAGCAAAACAAGATATTTGTCATAAATGTTTTTGAAGTTTTAACAGCAATAATATTTTTTATTAAGATTTAAGATGCTTTAGTACTCATAGACCTTATATCCATCTGTAGATCTGTCCGCCTGTTCCCCGATCACATGTCGCTACTGCATCTTGAAAATGCTTTCAGATTTTCATCAAAATGCTTATTGCTGTTTATTTTGGTAGCCTCATAGTCAGTATATTTTATAATAAATTTTTCATTCTTTGCTATGTGTTATATAACTTTGTTCGCTTAAAAGGGGGATTTTTCGTTTTTAGACTCTTAACTCAAAAATACTATCAATAATTTTCTTAAAGTAGCAGGATGATGCACTCCTGGCTCAGCTGCATTTTTAAATTAGAGCACGATTTTCAAAATTGTATCATCTTTTGATAAAAAAAGTAGCTTTCTTCGTAGAGTATCATTTAGAAAAAATACTTTTAAAGTTTTAACGCGCATTTCGTGCATCCTCTATATGTCATAAATAACTCCTGATTTACAATTTATAATCATCTTTTGGCGAATCGTTATTGATTGTGGCGAATCGTTATTAAATTTGGTGCAAATCTTTATTAATATGGTACGAATCGTTATTTTAACGGGAAACCGTAACCGCCAGACTTCCGTTCCTTCTCGCAATGTAAATAAATCAAGTGTCTTACCTTTAGCTCCCCTATGTCAGTCGCAATGGCATATATCATAAAACTTGTATTAAAGTTAAATATGTGAAATGTGTCATAAATTCTACAACTAGAAGACGGTAGAATTAATAAAACACTGAAACAGAGATAAGTAAGGGGCTTGTAATCGGTATACCATGTAGGGTACTTTCTCCAAATACCCGTGCTGTATTTATTACATAAATTGATTTGAAACAATTTCTGTTTATACGGCGTTTATATGATTCTTAATTAACAATTTAAGTACAAGTATTTTACTAACTAAAGACTACAGAGCCAAATAACTAAAACAAATAAATAAATATTGGATTCATACGTTTCAGTTCAAAATAATTTTAAAAACTTTTAATATTAAGAATGTGTAGAAAAGTATACAGCTGCTATCAATATGCAACTAAAACGCATTTTTATAATTTTGTTCAAGATTTTCTATGTTGACTGTATTATTCTGGACAAAATCTTAAAAACACAAAAAATGTTAGGTTATATCATAGATATTCTACGCATATTTTAATTTCTCGTCTTCAATAAATCAAATTGTATCTTGCATCCTATAATTTACATATGTTTCTTGCCATTAAAATAAACAAAGGCAAATAAATACATTTTGCGAGAGTACTGACTTTTGATTGGCTGGAAAATATTTTCTATCAGAGGATGGAAAACAAACTTGATCGTCATGGAGACACGCGCCGTTTGACGTTATATATTACTCCACGGCAAACTAACAGTTTTTGTGTTGATCTTTTTTTTCAAAAATATCCAGTTACAAAAAATAAAATTGTTGCGTTTATTCTATTGCTTGAATTTATTTATAAGTATTTACTACAAAAAATATTTTCTCCATAGAGGGATAAAAAAAATTTCCGTTGTGCACATTTAATATAGTCCGCTACGCGGATTATACAATGTGCAAAACGGAAATTTTGTTATCCCTCGATGGAGAAAATATTTTTTGTAGTTAATCCTTAAATAGTTTCCTAGACTGCCTCTAATCAAAAGCTGCTTTTAAATGTAAACCGAAAAATCAATGTGGAAGTAACAATATATTATTCGTGAATACACTTCCATGGTTTAAACGGAAACCTTGCCGTCGACTTTATTAGTTTACGTGTTTAGATAGTCACACGCGAGCACATTAAAGACCCTTTGATGCATATGACCCCTAGAATTACATAATTGTTACACATTCTGAAAGCTAACAATAGTATCAGGCCATCGGTTTGTCTGTTCATATCTTCGCTTTTGAATTAATTTTTTCTCTAATGATTTGCTTAAAATACTTCAGAAAGTTGTTGTATTTCTCGTACAAAAGTGTTTAATGTGTTTGAAACATCGTTTACACATCGATATATTTTATTTACTTAACATAGTGAGGACTACGTGACTGCGTTAACGATAGTTAAGATCTTCTTAAGCCCTGTTGTGGATCAGTTTTTATTTGGGCTAGATAATTCCCGGATTATTTGGGCCTATACTCTTTGACTAAGATCAAACAGTTAATATATACCTAGACGCCTGACCTATTTAACTATAAATGTATTCGGACAAACAATACTTATAGAAAGTCTCGTTTATTGGGGTAAGGAGTCTTTGATTTTTGAATGGTCATTAAAATGTATTTGTCAATGACACGCTAATTGTAGCAGTGCTTTTGGATGCAATAAACTTGTGTACAGTAACCAGATACATAAATAAGATTATCAACATTTTTTAAATGTAAATGTCAAACAAAATGTAGCGACATATATGACTGTAAAGTTGTAGAGATAAATTAGAGCTATCTCTCTTTTGATTGTACTTTACTAGTACATATATATATGTTATTTATAGTACTAATCAACCTGAACAGGTGTAACAGGTTTTGAAGATTAAGTATTAAAATAGCACAAGAAGAACCAGTTTTGCCTTAGGTGTGTCAGTGGGCAGCTATACATTGAGTTGATAAGATGTGCAGGAGTCTGAGCACATGGTTTGTGCAAATTTGAGATAGAACCTGATTATTGTCAGAGTTAAACATAGAAATGAAATAATAGAAATTTCCTTGTTATTTGAGCTCACCGGGGCATTAAAAGGTTCCTAGGTAAGCTTTCAAATTGCACATGTTATTCTTGTTCAAGTTTCATACGGGTTTGCATGTTAAATTGCTTGTAAAAATGGCGCGTTGCGGATATTATATGAATTAATTACGCGGGTTCAAATACTTAAGTGCACTTGTCTCAAAATAGTCATTTTTGTTCCTTCATAGGGGACTTTTCTGGCTGTTTTGCAGTGCCCAAGACATTTGATTTGTCCATCGGACCTTTATTTTGTTTTATACCAATCAGAATTGGTATTGTTTATAGACAATCTTGTACTTGGTGTTTATCTACCCTTAATATAGCATGCAGGGAGTAACTGTAATTTGTAGTACGAGATGAAGATTTGGGAAACAATTTATGATCAGTATTATATGAAGTTTTGTTATATTGACTGAGAAATTTGATTATTTCTTTGGCGGGTGGATTAATATGTGAATTTAAATAGCAATAAAGTTGAATTACAGAATACAAACACGTTTGACAGGGTATTCATTACAATTTGAAAAATCATTCAAGTTTCGAATGGGAAACGTATGTGACAAATTTAAGGCTGTGATGGACTGACTTTGTTACTAGATTTTTATATTTTAGTTTGTTATCTGTTATAATTTGTCAGTTAGTTGTATGTTGAGTGGTTGGTGAGATTGAGGTGTGAAAGGTTTGATTTTATTTTGTAAATATGTCCTTTTATTTTGTTTTATAATAAATTTAATTTTTTATTTTGTTTTGATTCATTACACTTGACAGATCTAGGCAAAATCTGTAAAAGAACTTAGAAGTGAACTTTAACTTCTTTACACTGACCATAAAAGGAAACTTCGCGTATAAATGTCTTCTCCCACAGCGAGTGAGGTTTGCTTTTTGCATGTCTTAAAAATCATCCATAATCTGTATCTGATGAATTTATCTGGTCGCCATTGTTGTCTCCACAATTTATCTGTGATAATTAAGTTGTTTTATTTTATTAAATTATTACATTCAACACCTTAATCACAATCCAGTGGCATCAATGGTTTAATTGTAAAAACAAATTATTTTGTGTTTACCAACTAAACTTTAGGCACATATCGGACGTTTTAATAACAGATGATCAAAGAATGTCAAAAATATTTTTTTAAACAAATTCATTTTAAGTCCCACATTATTGCGAGCTGTTTTGTACCACCCCTCCCCCTAACAGTATATGGAATCAATGATCAATACTAACACTGTGATAGTATTTTTAAACTTAAAGTAAAATTCCTAATTTGTTTAGCTTTACCACTCATATCTCGTAAAAGAAATTCATACTACAACCAGCTTCAGTTTGCTTGCTTGCTTGATTAATTGCGTGAACAGTTAGCAATATTTTAGCTGTATTCAACACGAGTACACATTAACAAAAACATAAATAAACATGAAAAGGGGAACGGACATCGGGAACACAGTCTTGACTGCAACTGGAAATATGTTGCATTGATAACGGACGTAGAATTGAGTATTTTGTAGCAGCTCTGTTAGTTGAGTACTGTCTACCATTTTAGCATGGTCGTCCCAGACTTCATATTGAAAACATCCACCTTTATATAGCAGTAGACATTTCCAAATCTCGCAATGGTTATTGTCGTCAATAAACTACTACTGGCTGTTCGTTGAACATAATTTAATCAATATGTGAATATAATTTAATCTATTTTTTTTTGTTCCTTTATATGAATTAAGTCACATTGCAAAAATCTTCATCGGTACACAACAACTTAGTTTTTATTTCCTTAACATGAAAACACCTTTTGTTATTGACGTGTACCGTAATCTACCTGGTTAAATTATTGACTGACTTTTATTATAAGTGAACCAATAAATTTTTAGTGTTATTACGGCGAATAAACCAGGTGAAGGTAAGTTACTTTAAAATTTTGCTCAAGAATCGCAATTAATAATAAATAACCAAATCCCAATTATCGTAGGGTATCTTCATAGGTTATTTGTTTTTTATTTAAACTGTTTCTTATACCTAAACAATGACAATTTTTAATGTTTTCAATATATTTTGTGAAATAAAAATAATTCAATCATTTATGGTTCCTATTTTTTATGTTAATTCCTGGATGCATGTTGTAAAAGATGCATATACGCCTTAATAACATTAACGTTTAATTTTTTACATTTAACGTCACAATGAAACTGTTATCATAAAATTACATTTTGGCTTATATCCAAATGATTTAAGTGTAAATAAAAAGGGCAAAAAAATAGGATTAACTTCACCATTAATGAATTAATTTTTATATTATTTCATGTTATAATTCGTATGGCAGTTTTGAATGATATCGGATTTACAAGAAGTCTTTTGTATTTGCATGGGGACACGTGATGATAAAAAGATATTGAGAGTAAACAACCCGTATAATATTTGATAAATCGTTACCTGGTTGTGTAATCAAATGAGTGGTTGCCATTTGCACGATTGTTTAAGGTCACTCTTCTTTTATTAATCACGTGGTCTGTAAACACGTATGATTTATTTTTTATTGGTTTGCTGGAATAAGACGTGTTATTTATAGCCATCTCTAAAGTTTGCCGGTTTCTCGTTTGATTGGTAGATTTGTTTTTACAGTTCCCTCGTTGTTCGGTATTTTAATATTACCTTCTTTAATTCAAACATCACTCGTGTATGTCCTCTTTATAACGTCTAAACTATTTTTTCCGAGAGAGTTGATCGATAGCTATTCTAAAGGTAAGATTAATCTGCTACAGGTGAAACACTATGCTTATTAAAGTACATTTATGTCACTATTATTAATAGCTAAAAATCTACAAAAGTTCATTTTTGTACGTTAACGTTATGGTTCGCGTCAGGTCTGATTACACAGGACATGTAATTTGTATGCCCGAATAGTGAAGTATTACCCGCTGCATGGTCGCAGTAATTAATTAATGCTCGTAAGTATACTGATTAGTGCTTTTATTACCAAAAATCTTAAGAGCTCCCTTTGAAAAAAAGGTTACACAATTATTATCACTTTTTTACATTTGACAAAAAAACATGATACGATGTTCTTAAAAAGGTTATTTGCTAAACATATTAAATTAAACCAACCTCAAAAAGATTGGCTGCCATGTGTAAAATAAATTTGCCAAAAATTGTTATCAAGTTGATTTATTTCAATAATTTCAGCTAAACTTTGAACTGTTATCACATGCAGAGCAGTATTTTACCACAAATTCCTGATTTCTCCTATGCAAATTAGGATTAATTTTACATTTAAACATTTTCTTTTCTCTAGCGAGCAATGCATTAGCTTGTAATTAAAATTAATATTATCACTGGACTTATTTGAATTTTAATGTTGTATTAGCGATCTTGAGCTTCGCTCTTCACTCAACACTGTTACCCATTGCTTCAACAAACATTTTGTACAAAATTGATTATTGGAATTTGCATTAAAATTAACCTTGGTTGAATTGATGTATCACGGTTAGGAAACATTTCACTTGTTTCTAAAACAAAAAATATACTTGTGATCAGTTTTGTTGAAAATGCTAATTGGGCTTAATTTTATAAAATAACTACGAAACATTCACTTAAAACGGTTTGCGAACTTCATGACCGGTTCCATCCCTGAAAGCTGGCATTACTTAAACAAAAGTAGAGTAGCAACATTAGTCTCATTGTGTCATATGAATATTTAATGAATCAACCGTTCGTTTTCAAGTATTCATTTAAATAACTTTTGCAGGTTAGTATGTACGTTGTGAAAGCATGGTTGCTGTTTTTGGTATGTACATTATATGACTACACATACGACATATTAAGTTTGGATTTATTTCTACTATGAAGCAAACATACTCAATGAGTGATAATAATACGTAAACAAAGTTGATAAAAGTTTCAATGTTAGACAAGAATATTAACTCTAAATGCAATATTCTCACGCTTATTGGTATATATTTCCCTACGTTCATCTGTTTATATGTACAATAAATATGTCTAATCTATTCTGAACGCTATGTACATAAATAGTCAGTTAAATATATTTGCATGTAAATTAAGTTATTGTTGTTTTTAGGGTATGTTGTCGTTATCGGGATTCATTGACGGATACGTATTTCAGTGTCCATACTATTCACAGTGGCAGCGTCGATCAGAACGAATTTGCAACACAACTGAGAAGTATTTCTGCTTGCATGATGACAATAAAGAGAAGTACACAGAATTTTGTAAAAGTAGTTTTGATGTTGAAAGATCTGGTTAGTTTAGTTGAATTGTTTATGTGTTATAATCTTATATAGCTTTGAAGAACACATCAAAGCTATGAAATTGTCCGTGTAAATTTCAAAATTGTCAAAACTCTAAGGTTTTTTCAACCCCAGGTAAAGATTGATCTTAATCATTGTTTAGCTTTCAGTTCGGTATATTTTGGCTTTATGTTTCTATGCTCTTCATATTCATATAGTGTTTGGCATTTTCAATTTTTTGGGTATAGCACCTCTGATGAGTCTTGAATAGACGTAACACTTCTCAGGCGTAGCAAAATTTATTGCCTGGAACTTTGTTGTATTTTTGTTTGATTCTTAAGATTAAGAAAATCTTTACAGTTGTAGACTTACTTACGACAGTTAAAAGACACGAAATTTCAGTTCTTATCGAATTCTGGTTTTACTAGACTTAATCTTCTGGACCACGTTTATGATACGCGAGTTATATCATTTTTAATGTATAAAAGCGTGTAAAAGGTTGGTAGACTAGATGAATGTAACTATACAAGAGAGGCAAAAAGTGAATTGATATGTACACATGTTGCTTGCAAGTATTAGTTTTTTAAGGAACACATATGGTTGTTTGTTATATAACATGTTGTAATACGGTTACATAATAGTTTAAGACGTATTGCTTGAATTTATTAGGGTACTTCAAATACATTGAATAAAAGGGCTGTTTTGTCAAGAAACAAGCTTTCTCTTAGTAAATCCTTTCATATATAAAGCTGGCTTGATGTAAAATATTGAACTGATCAATGAAAAAGATACAAGACACGATTTTTTTAAATTAATATTATTATTGTTTGTCCATAATAATTTAATCTCTATTTGACCTTTCAGGATATAAGATTGTAATTCGTGGTTCTTTCCAAGGAGAAATATGTGATGACAGGCGATATCAGCCAATAAAATTTTGGACCAATGGCAGCAGTGATTGTATATTTGCCAAGTCCACATGTAATGAGGAAGGACAATCGCTCTATAACATTGGTTCAAACAAACGTGATACAGCATGCAGATGCGACTTTGACAGAGGATATAGTTTTATAATTGAACCGTACAATCGGTGTTTTTGTGTGCTATCTTCAGAAGATTGTTCGTGTTATTTAAAACAGTGCGCCACTGGACACATTCTTACGCCAGGTAAGTTTCATTCGCAAATTCATTATCAATTTACTATGATATTGTCCGTGTAAATTTCAAAATTGTCAAAACCCTAAGGTTTTTCCTACCTCAGGCTTAGGTTGATCTTAGTCATAATTTTGTTTCCAGTTCGGCATATTTTGGTTTTATTGTTCTATGGTTTTTATATTCATTTAGTTTTTGGCTTTTCAATTTTTTTTATTTAGCGCCTCTGATAAGTCTTGAATAGACGAAACGTGCGTCAGGCGTAGCAAAATTTATTGCCTAGAACTTTGTTCTATTTTTGATTTCTAACATCCGTGATGGCTAGAGCTACTGGTGTTGTTTTAATTCGTCGAGGTTAGCCCGCTTCGACATGAACACTTTTGTATTACAAAACACATCAAAGCTATTAAGTTATCCATGTAAATTTCAAAATCGTCAAAACCTTAAGGTTCTTTCTACCTCTAGCTAAGGTTGATCTTAGTCATAATTTTGTTTCCAGTTCAATTTTATATACTTATTTAGATATATTTGAATAAAAGGTATAAAAATTAATATTATATTAAAACAGAAGAGGATATTTACCGTAAACATCAAACGCGTTACCGAACGTCGTAGTTTTTTTAATTTCATTTATTTAAATATCAATTGTTAGATTACAGATGCGTATATACTTACGAGTGGAAACCTCCGTTCAGCTGTGCATTAACTACAGGAACAGGGTAAGTGTTTTTTACAAATATTTTCAAACCTTTATTTGTATCAGTCAGCAGTACAAATAATACTATGCAGTTGAAACAAAGCTTCCCCTTGCCAAATGTGTTCTTTAACTTTTCTCAGTTCAAATAGGAAAAAGGAATATGCTACAAGAACGCAATTATTTGCATTGATTTTTATAAGGTACTCCATAATTTAGAATTAATAGGAATAAAAAAAACAATATATGCATTCCCCCTTTATATTTCAGTTTTTATAAAAATTGGTGCAGTGTACACACAGATTTGACAATTATGTTTATGAATGATATTTGTATATTTTTATATATTTCCGTTCTTCCAAACATTTAAAACAATGATGTGTATTGTAACCGCTGTTGAAGCTGGACAAGGTGCAAGTATGTTTCAGTCTGGTAAAGTTCAAAGAACTATTGCCATGCACTTACAGATCAGGTTGTCGGTGGTCAACAATGACCAGATAAAGCAGCTACATCTAAAAATATAGCAAAGATACCAGATTGCTGTGAGGCTGAATACCAGTTTCCATACAATCTGCTTGTGTCACCGATGAAGTCAGAAACAGATAGGAAAGAGGCTTTATGCAGCCCCTTTCCGAGCTTTCGGACCAATAGTTTGTCTCAAATTAACCTTGAGAAAATTAAACAGCTCGTCAACAATTGACACAAAATCATGTGCATTGACAATGATGGACCCCGGGCTCGCTTTTTAGATTAGGCATTCCGACTGAAGTGTGAATACAAACGTTCTTGAGGTTGTTGTGTGATGATTTGGACTAGATTCAGTAAGCCGAAATGCTAACTTGTATGTAATCGAAGAATATCACACAGGTATCAGATGCAGAGATAAGGTAGGTGACCCGATTGTTATACCTAATGCAGGTGTTATAAGCTTTACCAGTGCTCGCCCTCACAGAGCTCGTGGTGTTATTGAGCTATTTGAAAATGAATCTGTCGAATAAATGGAATGACAAGTCTATAATTGGACTTGAGTTAAATTAAATATGCCTAGTGCAAGCTGCAACAAAGCCGTTTCTGCAAATCAGGTATAGCCAACGAACATTTAGTAGCTTACTGCAGGATTGACATAAAAATACAAGTTTGTCTACAATTTTCTTCAAGAGATATCTGTAGCATGCAGAGGCGCTGTGGCGCAGTAATTCTTGATGGTGGTGGTCATATTGCTAATTAAAGACATTAGATGACTAAGATATACAAGTTGTAAATTTTGCATTCTCATAATATCTGCTTTCGTATCCAAACAGTAAATATTTCTTCAAGAATTGTGTATAATTATTCAAATTTATTTATTTTGTAGATTACGGTTATTTATTTATGAATTAAACATTTTATAAAATATATCTGTCTACTTATCGTAGAACTTAATAACTTTAAAATTTATACCAAATATATTGTTGCATGGATCCTTCTTGCTTGACAACAGTATGTTGTTGTTGTTGTTTTTGTCAAATGCAGTAAAAAAAACCTTCTTCACGACCAAAATTGTAACGAGTCCTTACAGTGTATATCAGCTAATCAAATTTATAATGTAAGTTTATTCTAATTAGAAACATATAATGAATCATAGAGATAGTATATCCAAGACATTCGGTTGTAGTAGAAAGCCTGTTGCAAAATGGCTCTAAAAGCAAACAACTTACCTATTCTATAACTTTCGTTGGTGCGAGTAAACATTTCCAAACATATTTCTTTTCGGTTACATACAGTTAATATTTTAAATACGATAAACATTTTAAATATTTTGTCTGACATTATCTTTCTTGAACGTCGACAATCTTAAAGACCGCTATTTGTGGTCAAAAAATAGGTTTACTAGCGAAGAATATTGAAAACGACTTGAATTTGGGCAAGTTTCATGTTCTGATTGTAAGAAATTCATCACAATAAGCTGGTAATAGAGATTGGTAGGAGACGGCTTTCGTGGTTAAATGTTTTGTCTATAATGTGTTTGCCCCATTCCATAAACAAATCCCGGTCGTTGACCAAAACGTTTGCTGTTTATGTTTTCTCAACTTCATTTCGAGTTAACTTCCTCCTAAATAACTATCAATCAATCAAATTTATTTTCTTTCTACATAGAAATGCTTTGTAAATTTCCAACAGATAGTATCAGGTTTCAAAAACAGAAGTATTAAAGTATTTTTTCTCTCTGCAGTTTCTTATTATTACGGTGATCACTATGTTTTCTCTTTAGAGCTAGTGGAAATAATGCATCGTTTGATCACAACGTCTTAAATATTTATTCGCCCAGAAAAAGTGGTAACTATTGTTATATTGTTATTATCTTTCCTTATTATGTACATGTGTAAGTTTATATTTAAAATTAAAGCCTGTTCTAATATATTAGCATCATAAGCTTATACGATTTAGACTTACTGTATCTAGTCTCACTGCTGGCAGGATGAACTTGACTCCAATCTTAATTGACAATGATTGCCAGTTTTACTGCCACAGGTCTAGGTTTTTTTCGGGTTCTCCACATTCCTCCCCCAATAGAAACTGGACGCCATGAAATAGCTGAAAAATTGCTGAAAGTGGCGTTAACCATCAAACAAACAAACAAACAATCTAGGGATGTATAAAGGTTTTTCACCATTTTAGGACTTTATAGTTTTGTAAAAATTAGAAGCATATTATTGAACTGCTTTCAAAGAATGGGAAGTAATTGGAACATACGTACATTGTTCTTGGTTTTTGTGACAAAAAAAGATATCTCAACTTGTAGATTAAACTTCCCAGCTGAGTTTAAGTGATCCTAACGTTTTTGTGTTTTAATGTAACATATTCTTATGTGAATCTGTTATAAAAGCAATCCAGTCTATTTATTTATATATATATATATATATATATATATATATATATATATATATATATATATATATATATATATAAGTTCTCATTTCTAAACGCAAATGAAGAATTGTTGCTGGAAAGTAATAGTACTTTTTAGACTGTGAAAACTTATTTTTTTATTTATTTTGTCCTTGTTCTTAATATGTCCCTTTTATTGGCAAATACAAGTTAATCAGACACACGTATTGATTTCGTCTCGTTATTTTGCCACAAGCATTGCAATTATTTAATAATTGTATATAATATTTATTGTTTTTCAAATGTGATCCATACACATATAAGTTTATTTAATCTATTCCTGTCTGAATCCTTCAGGCACATTGTTCAAGCAAAAAAAAACATTGCTCACAAACTTTGATTATACCCTTTTGCTGTGGCGTCCGTGGCCGAGTGGTTAAGGTAGTTCGTCTACTATTGTTTACGAGGTATGTCTAAATTGAGATTGTCTGTTAGAGTCTCTAGAGTCTCACTGCTGGCAGGGTGCACTCGACTCCAATCTTAATTGACAATGATTGCTAGTTTTCCTACCGATGGTGAGAGGTGTTCTCTGTGACCTCTGGCTGAATCCTTTAATAAAAACTGCACCCCATTATATCCCTGAAAAATTGCTAAAAGTTGCGTTAAACAACATTCAATCAACTAAGAAGTAAATTCTTTTGCAATTATGGGATTCACTACGTAGGCACATTGTTATAATATAAATGTAGAGATGTTATTTAGGAACGATCAGTTAAGGATTAACACACAAACTATCAAGGCTATAAACTGTGAACTAAAAATGACTACTTATTTTTGCATTTAATTTATTAATGCGGATAATGTGGTTTTCGTCTCCATCTCTTTCTGTTGTTACGCCTCATAACAAAATATACTTTTTCTGTGTGCACAAAATATAATGACACAATTTAAAAATAACTGATATGACTGACTTTATTTATTAGATGTAATTGTCATATTTACCGTCCGGGGTTCTCTCCGTGTACTCTGGCTTCCTCCCCCAATAAAAACTGGACGTCATGATATAGCTGAAAAAATTGCTGAAAGTGGCGTTAAAACACCATTCAAACAAGCAGACACACATATTTACCGCCAACAAAGATATGAAAGAATAAAATTTTGCTAATGAAAAAAATTATATATTCATTTCCTATTATGAAGGTAATAATTTATTATTTGAATTACTATATAACAACGCAAACTAATTTTTTTACAGATATTCAGGATTATGGATTATACGCTGCTTATATTGTTATATCAGGACTTGTCCTTATGGGTAAGTTATTATAAGAAGCAGTTAAATCGTTTGGTTCTTTCCTTTACTATTTTATTATATTTAACAAAACGAATGTCTATAATTTGTTTAGATATATAATTTAAGAAATTTTTTTTTTGGTTTTATAAATCAGTTATATAAAATACGTATTGCGCATATAGGAAGTGTATTATGATTGAATGTATGTCATAATTTGCATATTATTCCAGGTGCCTCGGTTGTTGTCCTATTTGTTAAAAGGAAAGAAAATGGTAAGAAATTGTTTGACGATATAGAAATTACCTTACATTACTTAGGCCGTGTTTACACTAGAGGAAGATCGATTCAAAAAGCATCGATATCTCTCTAATGTAAACACTTTAAATCGAGTGCAATCGATTCAAAAATAGTCCAGTAGAGGAAGTGATTTATAATACATCGATTCAAAATAAACCGATCTATTTTTTGTGTAAACACGTCGAAATCGATTGCAATCGATTTAAATTACGTAAATGATAAGTACGCATGTATGGCGCCAAATATCCACGTGTTTTTTTTCCCGGGTATATTATTGCAAAATCAAAAAAATGACAGAGCGAGCAGGAAGAGGGATGCGTGGCCCAATGATGAAACAGTGCTTTTAATTAAATTATGGGGTGATGAACGGATACAGGAGGAGTTCCAAAGAACTCCAAGAAGAAATATACGTTCTAAAAATAATTATTTGTTTACACATTGACAGTTAAAACCTATCGATTGATTTGATAGTGTAAGCGTAGCAATTTAAAATAAATCGATTGCAATCGATTTTGCCTTGTGTAATCTGAACGCAAAACGGTTTATATATAGATCGATTTAATTTGAATCGATTCTTCCTAGCTCTAGTGTAAACACGGTCTAACTTTGTTAAGTAATTTATTTCAAGAACTGTTTATCGGCTTACGTATACACACATATACAGCCGTAAATATGATGCAAGTTCTTACCCGTATATGTCCGTTTAAAAAGAAATCAAAATGATTCACTATAATTACAGCATAAATCAAAAACAATACATGCTTTATTTTTCTATGATTGTACTATCACAATTGTTAACATCACAATCTAAATAATTTGAATTTAGACCGACTTGTTCTTGATGATACTTTCTTAAAAATGGTTATACGTGGGTTTTTTAGAACGTTTGACGAGTTTTTCCCACACACGGTTTAGAATCAATATTTCATTTGCCGTCATTTGCCGCCTACATTTTTTTCAACAAACCAACTCGCATACTACATTAATGGAAGCGGGAGGTTTGGCATGTCATCAAACCTGGTGTTAACCACCATGCCTGCATTAAGCCAGGATTACTGCAAACAACATAAATGTATAGGGAGAAAGGAGGGATTTTTTGAAGAATTTTATTTGTATAATACACATTATTTACTACTACCTCCCCTTATAACTTAAATGAAGCTGTTGGGCATTTAAACATTTTATAGATGTAAAAATCAAGAAATTCAATAGTTAAATGCTTTACTCTTGAACGTTTTCAACAATATAATTTTCATAAATAATCTGTAGAATCAGTATGTATACACTCATCAAGTACTCCTTCTTTCTTACACAAAGCTGAATGCCCTGATATAGCTGAAAAATTGCTGAAATTGGCAAAAAAACATTGTAAGCAACACATCGATACATGTTATTTACAAAATTATAATTCTACGTTTGCTTATAAAATTAGAGGCACGGAAAAATAAAAAAGTTATTTAATGTTCCTTTTCATACAGGTACGTCAGGTGATGTACATAACTAAACTATTTATACATATAACTGGTTGTCAGGTAGACTTTAAGCTGCATACATGTCAAATGATCAGAGTTCATGTCAAGATATTTTATTAATTTAACCAAAAGCATATAGTTTCTGTTTACCATGTATTTTACGACAAGCCCCAGCATAATGGATTTTCTCTTTGGATTTAGTTGTTTGTCTTTATACTTATTGTATTCAGAATTTCAAGTGCCTTATAGTAGTCCATGCTTCTTTTGCATATCCCAGTAAATGATAAGATTAGTTAGAATAGTGTCTCCCAGTTTCATAAAATTCCCCGACAATAATTTAACTTGTTAAAATTATTGATTTTTTTTTTCAATCTCAACAGCTTTACAAGTTATTGATAAAAATTGAAAACATTTTATTACATGTAATAACATTTTTTTTAAACAAATTTGGCAAACCCCACTTTTTAATGCCTACCAGAAGAATACTCTTATTTAAAACATGATGAAGAAACTACAGGTTAATCTTAATTGACAAGGATTGCCAGTGTTCCTTTCCTAACCTTGAAGGTTAGGACATTCTCTGGATACTTCGATTTCCTCTCCAATACAAACTGGATGCCATAATATACCTAAAACATTTCTGAACGTGGCATTAAACAAAATTTAAAACACATTAGATTTCTTACGAAAACACAATGTCGAGTCCAAACTTAATGTAGTTGTTTCAATTTTAGTTAAGTTAGTCTTGCAATCATTTCCCCAAAACATGAAACTTAAAAGTCCAGACTTTTGCAGTTGAGTCACCTACAACTGTCAACAGCAATTCAAAAATCACACAAGTGTACCGATCAATTGTTAAGCACACCAGGAACTGTACATAAGACCTAGCTACAATAATTAGCTTCTGTCAAAATGTTTATTCTACAGCGAGGTCCTATTACCCAAAATGTAGCAGTTGTGCTTCACACCCATGGGTTTTAATTAGAAATAAGCGGGTTCCATGGAAGTTAGAAAATGGTGAGACCTTACATTTGGCAATATTTTATACCGAGCCATAGCTAATAAGATATATCTCAATTGGTACATGTATGTTTTATGCAAGTTGCATTGGCATCGTCATTTTATTGAATATATGTACCTTTTAAGCAAAAAAATATTACAAAATTGCATGGTTCTATCTTCAAAGTTTTAGTTGAGCGTATATGATGTCAGCTTTATAATTGTGAGTTACAGCGGGCTCTATTAGAAACTCAATGTGTGATTACAGTGAATAAAGGACGTCATATTAAAATAATTTATATTATCAATATTTAAAGGGCTTCCACTAATTTTCTGCCACTTATTTTAAATCTAATTCTTGCTTGATACACATGTACCTGTATATGATAACTTATTTCATGCCATTTTAAAAAGTTTGAATGTTGTGAAAAAAACTTAAGGAATGTGATACAGGTGTAGCATGTTCCAAACCTTTGTTTCATTTTTTGGTTGTTGAGTCTTATTATACGGGAGCAGAGCTTTTGTATAATTAATACATAAACAGCAATATATTTGGCATTATTATAGTACATGCAATTGATAAATAGGTCAGCATGCGAAATTTGCTTTACGAAATCATACATTTATACAGGGGCTGCGGCATAAATATTTCTTGCCCCTACTACATTTCTTCTACATGTACAGTTATATAGAAAACATTTAATCATGTCCACTAGTATATTTTTTCTTCTGTAATCAGTAGTTTTTCCATGGTGCATGGTACTGAAATGTCAAAAGGATATTTTCATTTTTTTTCATACTTGAAACATTCACAACTTTTTCAACTTCAATTTGTTGTACCATTAAAATCTCATATAATCTATTCACTAAATAAAGGTTCCCAATAAGCATTGTTCGGAATATTTACACATGATATTCTTCTGTCAGGTCTGTACAATCTTAATACAGACTCCCGCTTACGTTTTTAATTAAGTAAATGTGGTTATGAGGGTTGGGTTACGTCAACCACTGCTATCTGTCTTTTTTTCATTTCTTAGAAGTACGTCAGGATAATCTAAAATAAATTTGACTGCAATTTACCGATGATGCCATAGGTCATGTAGTTAAATTTCGGTGCCAACATCATTCATTTATATACACAGAGTCGTTATTAATTTTTCCACACTTTTAATTCTCTAATATTTTTCGAAGTTCATGCTAAGTAGATGAGTATTTCTAATGAGACGCAACGTGCTTTTGGCTTAATGTTAATAACCTGGCTATCTTTGATTACATTTGTTTTACTTAAATACATATTCAATGAATTGTAAAATGTACCATTTAGTTTTATTTGATAACTATTGTAAATTTTACAGGTGTTACGTTGATAGATGAGTGGAAGGAAAACCTCAGATATTTTTATCCGACAACTGCTTCACAAATAATAAGACACAAAATATATGAAAACCAATGCACATTAATAACTGGCCCACCTGGATGTGGAAAAACTGCAAATGCTTATTCTATTGCGTTTGAATTAGAAACAGAAGGGTATACAATAATGCCTGTTTTATTGCCGGAAGACTTTTCTAAACTTAAGAAGGCTACTTTGTTCTGTTGTCGCAAGCACGTTTTTATTGTTGATAATGTAATTGGAATAGATTCAGTAAGCCCTTTTAATACTACAGACCTACAAATTGCAATTAAAACCACATTGTCGAAGGCTTCAAGTTCAAAAATTATAATGACCTGTAGATCGCATATTTACAGTATGAATACTTTCGTTGGTGACTATTTTTATCATTGCGACATGCTTTTAAAGCATATGGAATTGTCAATGAAAGAACGAGTAGAAATACTGTCACGCTATCATGAGGATGATTTTATAAATAAAATAGGACATGTTGACCTGGCACTGTTCAACTTTTTTCCAGCCCTTTGTACCATGTCATTACAAACCGAGAATCATTCAACAGCTGTATTTTTGTATCCTTTTGCCTTTTTAAATAAAGAAATCGAATACATGAGGGAGAAACATGACGTTATGTATCTTGCGCTTGCTTTACTGATAGTTAATAATGGTAGAGTTGAAAAGATTGGATTTTCTCTTTGGATTTAGTTGTTTGTCTTTATACTTATTGTATTCAGAATTTCAAGTGCCTTATAGTAGTCCATGCTTCTTTTGCATATCCCAGTAAATGATAAGATTAGTTAGAATAGTGTCTCCCAGTTTCATAAAATTCCCCGACAATAATTTAACTTGTTAAAATTATTGATTTTTTTTTCAATCTCAACAGCTTTACAAGTTATTGATAAAAATTGAAAACATTTTATTACATGTAATAACATTTTTTTTAAACAAATTTGGCAAACCCCACTTTTTAATGCCTACCAGAAGAATACTCTTATTTAAAACATGATGAAGAAACTACAGGTTAATCTTAATTGACAAGGATTGCCAGGTTTCCTACCGAAGGTCGGGGGTTCTCTCCGGTACTACGGCTTCCTCCCCCAATAAAAACTGGACGCCATGAAATAGCTGAAAAATTGCTGAAAGTGGCGTTAAAACCCCATTCCAACAACAACAACAACTCGACGGATGTCCAATTAAAGGCAGGCCCTGCTACTCGTCCGGAGCACCTCGATGAACCGATGCGTTGCACTGGGTTGGGGTTACTCACTTTCTGTTTTTGTGTGTTTTTTTTGTTTTTTGTTTTGTTTTGCGTTTTCTATTTTTATCTATATCCGGATTTCTAATTATATCGTGACATTCGGCTCTTGTTTTTCAGTCGGTTTCGTTGCTATTTTTCTTATCAATATGAACAAACACATAATTGACAAGAGCATATTTGACCAATCATTGCGCAAACACCCTAATTAAATATGGTAACACCACTAAACGTAACTTACGGACCTACCACAATAGCCGTTTGACGTTATTTATATTGCACAGTTATAAATTAAAACTAATTCTAATTTGATAATTGTTCAAAATACCATTAATCTTGACACGTATTTTAAAGAACAAACGTGTTACACAATAAACTTGAATGCTAAACTTGATACAATTTCAAAATATAAAAAATAATTAATTAGTTCAATATTAAATAATTATTTTATAATGTTTATGACTTTCGGGTTGGAAACCAATAGTGTTACATGCCTCCAACTGTAGGATTTGGTAACTGTTGAAACGCAAGTTTTACTTTATCGCTATATATTCGATCTTTTGGTCTTATGCGTTTAAGCCATTTGTTTTTATTTAAAAGCTTCTGAAGTAATAAAATGAAATAAATACATTGCAGTATGCAAACAATATCTAATATAATTAAACGATTATCTTTGGCCAACTCTTAATTCAAATCTATATCAGTATAGGTATCACTCTCTGAATTGTCTATTTGATCGGCAATATCTATTTTTCAATGAGCGTGCAGTATGTTTCTGTTCTAATTCGTCATATTCTTATTCGTTGCAGCTCCTAACTTTGTAAATGTGGTTGTTAAGGATTTAAAAATGTACAGTGTACAGCTCACTCTGCTGTCAAAAACGTCTTCTGATTTGCCATCTAATGTCTACTCCTTGAATTGATTGTTTTTGTTTGTTTGAATTGTGTCTTAACGCCACTTTCAGCAATTTTTCAGCTATATCGTGGCGTCCAGTTTTTATTGGGGGAGGAAGACGGAGTACCTGAAGAGAACCCCCGACCTGCGGCAGGAAAACTGGCAATCCTTGTCAATTAAGATTGAAGTCGAGTGCACCCTGCATGCAGTGAGAATCGAACCCGCAATCTCAGTGCTGACAGACCACGTGATCACTCGGCCACCGAGGCCCCCTCCTTGAATTGACTTGTATTCATGCACATCAATCTCATTCAACATTGGCTGATATGGGTCTTTTTCGTTTCCTTGTAGCATCATCAGTGACTGTTAAATATTTTTTTACAACTTGGTCTGGTATTTCGTTTGTTGTTTTTTTTTGTTCAGTCCTAGCAGAATATCATTATTACTTTTCTGATATATATTGCATAAATACCGCTCAGCAACGACAGTAGCAAATACCACTGAGCTTGTTAAGCAGATTATCGTGTTTATGCCGAGTTCTAATTGAATAAAAAATATATTAAGACAATTATTTTTAAACAATGTTACCTTAAAAAGATTTTACAAATCAATCCTTGTGATAATAGTAAGATATTTAAATATGATTGTAATGTTTTCTTAAAAACACAGAAATACTTTCCTTTCGTTTATTATAATTGAATCATTCCTTTATTTTCTCTGCTGTTATTTTTGTTGATGTTGAGTCGCAAAGTCTTTATTTGCTATGCAGAGCAAACCTGCTATATTTATATCTTGTTCCTGAAGCTTTATTATGTGGCTTAAAAATCTGTCGAAATTTGAAAAGAAGGTGTAATTATATTTTAACGATATTGACGCACTTGACACACAGTTTACAAAATTAAAGCTTCGCATCAACACACACGAGTATATCATTTTTTATATATTTTTGCTATGCAGAGTAAACCTGTTATATTTCCTGTTGACTCTTTGGATAAATTTACTTCGCAAAAACATCATAGATATAATAGCACTTTATATGTGCATATCTACAAAAGTGTAATATCGTAACAAACATTTGAGAAGTGCACAAATGTATCTGTTAGTTTACTTGTGTGGATTTTTTTTGGAATTTACGTCTTAACTGTTCAACTCTGTTTAAAACATATGTTGTCATTGAATTTGGTATTGTTTCTAATTTCACATCTTATGTTTTGTGTTTCAAGAGTAGATTTTCTTGTCTTTCATATTTTAACTTGATAACAGGATACACAAATTGATGAAGTGTCTATCCAGAAACTAAAGGAAGCCGTACAAGATCTGCTAATCAGATTTTTGACATAAAACTTCATCTTTACAGACTTAGTAGAACAGGTAAATGAAACGTTGATAAAAAGTTGCAAGCCTTTATCTATGGACAACTACATGTAGTCATCGAACAATATATAGACGTAGGCAATATACATAGATTCGGGAGAAAATCTAGCGTTATCATAGCAAAGTTTCTGTATCATATCGTATGGTATTAGATCCAGAGGGGAGGCTAAATACACTCCTTGGGTATTCGTGAACACAGAAGACAGACATTGAAGACAGACGGAAACCACTTTAAAAAAAGTCTGTACTGGACGGAAAAACGGTCGTACTAGTACGGGACAAACTTTTCATTAACGTAACACAGTACATTTCACGAGAATATGTACCCGCAGTGCGCGAAACTGCAGATGTTGCTCCTAATAGATACCGCGATTCTCTACTTCGCACTCTTCCAAGGAGTCATGTTAGCCATATAAGATACCAATTCTCCTAAGATTCATTCAGACTTTGTGTAATAGGAGAGCCATAAGGGTCTTCCTGCTAAGTATATACAATGTACTAATTATGTATCTGATTTTTTTTAATTGTATGTCTTTTTTTATATAATACGTGTGTTTATATTCATGAACTTTCTTATGTTCTTGAAAATTACTCATAATACTTCCTGTACTTTTAATGTTTTTTTCTAAAATGAACACGGTGAAAGCTATGAAGAATCAGGTAATAATTCTGCTATCACTAATCTACACATATCAGAATGTAGGAATGAAAAATGTGTTATTTTTGAAAACATGAAAAACCTGAAGGTTTTGGTCTATATTGTTGTATAAAAACCAAAATTCAATATCCATATTTTCAGGGTTTTTGAAGAACAAAATGACATTGTTTGCCTTGTAGATACTAAAACGAAATAGATGTTATGGATGTTGGTAATTACATTTTAAAAAAGAAAAATTGGAACAGATAGCGCTTCCATAAACCCATCAAAATTTTGAAAACAGAAAGTCAATATGTTCTTTGATTTAAAGTGAGCGAACAATACGTTTTTACCAATGAGACTATGCTGTAGGATGTATATATAGCACCAGAACATACAAGATATTCGTCTCATATTCATGAACTTTCTTATGTTCTTGAACATGACTCATTATACACTTCCTGTATTTTCAGTGTGTTTTTTTTAAATGAACACGGTGAAAGCTATGAAGAATCAGGTAATAATTCTGCTAGCACTAATCTACACATATCAGAATGTAAAACTGAAAAATGTGTTATTTTTGAAAACATGAAAAACCTGAATGTTTTGGTCTATATTGTTGTATAAAAACCAAAATTCAATATCCATATTTTCAGGGTTTTTGAAGAACAAAATGACATTGTTTGCCTTGTAGAAACTGAAACGAAGTAGATGTTATGGATCTTCGTAATCACATGTTAAAAAAGAAAAATTAGAACAGATATCGCTTCCATAAACCTATCAAAATTTTGAAAACAGAATGTCAATATGTTCTTTGGTGTAAAGTGAGCGTACAATACGTTTTTACCAATGAGACTATGCTGTTGGATGTATATATAGCACCAGAACATACAAGATATTCGTCTCATATTCATGAACTTTCTTATGTTCTTGAACATGACTCATTATACTTCCTGTATTTTCAATGTGTTTTTTTAAATGAACACGGTGAAAGCTATGAAGAATCAGGTAATAATTCTGCTAGCACTAATCTACACATATCAGAATTTAAGAATGAAAAATGTGTTATTTTTGAAAACATGAAAAACCTGAATGTTTTGGTCTATATTGTTGTATAAAAACCAAAATTCAATATCCATATTTTCAGGGTTTTTGAAGAACAAAATGACATTGTTTGCCTTGTAGAAACTGAAACGAAGTAGATGTTATGGATCTTCGTAATCACATTTTAAAAAAGAAAAATTGGAACAGATATCGCTTCCATAAACCTATCAAAATTTTGAAAACAGAAAGTCAATATGTTCTTTGGTTTAAAGTGAGCGAACAATACGTTTTTACCAATGAGACTATGCTGTTGGATATATATATAGCACCAGAACATACAAGATATTCGTCTCATATTCATGAACTTTCTTATGTTCTTGAACATGACTCATTATACTTCCTGTATTTTTAATGTTTTTTTTAAATGAACACGGTGAAAGCTATGAAGAATCAGGTAATAATTCTGCTAGCACTAATCTACACATATCAGAATGTAAGAATGAAAAATGTGTTATTTTTGAAAACATGAAAAACCTGAATGTTTTGGTCTATATTGTTGTATAAAAACCAAAATTCAATATCCATATTTTCATGGTTTTTGAAGAACAAAATGACATTGTTTGCCTTGTAGAAACTAAAATGAAATAGATGTTATGGATCTTCGTAATCACATTTTAAAAAAGAAAAATTGGAACATATCGCTTCCATAAACCTATCAAAATTTTGAAAACAGAAAGTCAATATGTTCTTTGGTTTAACGTGAGCGAACAATACGTTTTTACCAATGAGACTATGCTGTTGGATGTATATATAGCACCAGAACATACAAGATATTCGTCTCATATTCATGAACTTTCTTATGTTCTTGAACATGACTCATTATACTTCTGTATTTTCAATGTTTTTTTTTAAAATGAACACGGTGAAAGCTATGACGAATCAGGTAATAATTCTGCTAGCACTAATCTACACATATCAGAATGTAAGAATGAAAAATGTGTTATTTTTGAAAACATGAAAAACCTGAATGTTTTGGTCTATATTGTTGTATAAAAACCAAAATTCAATATCCATATTTTCAGGGTTTTTCAAGAACAAAATGACATTGTTTGCCTTGTAGAAACTAAAACGAAATAGATGTTATGGATCTTCGTAATCACATTTTAAAAAAGAAAAATTGGAACAGATATCGCTTCCATAAATCTATCGAAATTTTGAAAACAAAAAGTCAATATGTTCTTTGGTTTAAAGTGAACGAACAATACGTTTTTACCATTGAGACTATGCTGTTGGATGTATATATAGCACCAGAACATACAAGATTTTCGTCTAAAGGCGTCATTGCTGAATGAGAATGAGAATATATTATGTTCTTAAAACAAGTCCAAATACGTCTGTATCATTGGTGATTTTAATTCTAGGACGTGGAATTATAATGAATTTGTAGATTTTAACGAAAACATCCATGGTAACAAACCTTTCCTAAAATATGTTGATAATTACATTGAGTTGTTACAAAATCTAGATTCCACAATTATTAAAAAAGGTATGGATCAATCAAAAACAGGTATGGAAATATACTGCTAATTTTTTGTACAGGTACATGTAATATCGTGTTCATTTTTTTCAAAGTAAGGACATACAAATCGGTAGGAAATTTTACTTGAAACATGTTAGTGTTATCAATTATTGCATAAGTAATCCTCATCTTTGTTTTTCGATTTTGAAATTTTAGAGTGCAGTCAGCTATTATCAGTTCACAGTTATTAATATAAAAAGGTAGAGTGGAAGGCTTGTAAAGGAAGCAATTTACAATCAAACACATAAAATTCCAAACACTGGAAAACCTTGGTTTCATGGAGAGTGCAACTCTGCAAGGAAAACTTTCGCAGGAAAAGACCCATAAAAGTAAACCAAATATTTACGAAAGGAAAAATGCAAAAATATTTTTATTGCAACGAGTTAAGAGACAGATTTAATCAACGGCGTCAAATACATTTGAAAAAAATAGGAACATTTTAGTAGAAATTAAGAAGAAAAAAAAACCAAATATTGATTTGTTGTTTGACTTTTTTTACTTTGAAATGTAAATGAAAAATATCAAGATGAAAGCTTAGAATGTGACATGCCCGAAAATTAAGCAAATGGATATATATGTGAAGTTCAACTATTGAAAATGCACGCCAGTAAGCTTTACCCATCAAGGTGACAGAGTGGTAATGGTTTATGCGCATGCCCAGCAAAAAAAGATCACACATGAATATGGAACAAATTTACGCGACACAACACCTATGGAAAACAGTTATTTTGACATCTAAAATACATGCAAACAGCGTTTCATTGCATAAAAACGGGACTTCAAAACAACAGTGACACTTTCTTCTTTTATTTGGACTTCTCTATAAGTGTTATAAATGAAATGTGGATTAAAAAAATTTGAAAGACCTGATAGACATCTTGAGGTCTGGATCTCTTTCTCAATGTAACAGCATTAAAAAATTTGATTGACAACATATTCGTCATGTTAAGAGGGCATGTTTTTCAACAAACTATTGGTATTTTAATGCGTACTAATTTTGCTCCTTTCCTCGGCGACCTCGGTTTACTCTCTTTTTGTGTTTTTGCGTTTTTTTTAATGCGCTGTATATGTTTGTCTATATCCGGATTTGTATTTGTACCTTGACTTTCGGCTCTTGTTATTCGGTCGGGTTTCTTTGCTATTTATTTCTTCAATGGAAAACAGATAACAACCTTTTGAAACAAGTCATACATTTAAACAAAGCACATGGACTTGGTCCAATCTATCAATATTTAATTACGAAAAAAACTTGTTTTTTTAATGACATCAGAAAATTAAAACAAATATTAAGTATCTCCGTTGTGACACATTGACTCTAACAATATATAATTGACAGAGAGAAGCGAGTCCGTGTGAGCCCGGTGTGAATTCTTCGAAGAAAAAAACACTGATCAAAGCCAACAAAAATGCAAACTATAATAGGAATTTAGGTCTGGGGTCCCTTAATCATTAACGTTGCTTTTTTGATTTGTCAGTCAAATTCGTTTTTATTTTTTCTCTGCAACTGTGATATTTGGTTGACAACTTTAGCCTATAGTACTGTAAGGTGAATGCGTTGTCGTGGTCTTCGCTTATCTAGTTATTGTTTACCGAATACTTATTGCGATTACATACAACATTTCCGTCGCAGCTTTCCCAGCAACAACATACAGTGGACTCTTGATATTTGGCTGGCAGCTTTATATCATGGCACTATAAAATGCAAATCATATTATCTGGTTGAACCATTCCGTTTTGTCGAAACTTGTATTTTCTTCTTTAAGGCTTGTGAAAAGTAACTAAAACAGAAAACAATCAAACACAAATTTATAGCACTAATAATAATAATAATAATAATAATAATAATAATAATAATACAAAAAGTCGAGCGCTCTGGATAAAAAAATTAGAACATTAAAAATGTGAGGCCTAAATCTAATACTATGATTAACAACTCAAAAGAAAATATATAAATGGATGATAAAAACCGTTGAATCGTCTAAATAAAATAAAAAGTCGATGAAGCAATTACATTTGGAAATGAAGAAAAAATGGTTTTTTTTAAACGTCTACAGAGAGCTTGCTCTCTTTTGACCTCTAAAAAGATCAGGAGCGTATATCAATGCATATCATTTAGTACATGTATGAAGCGAGATCATTCTTACGGCATTAAATATTACAACCACATATGCTAACATAGAATGGAAGCCAGATGCAGCCATTTCACTTTTGATATTTCATAATACAAAACGTGAAAACACAAAAAGCAGAAATATCCTTATACGCGAAATAATTTTCGTTTTATACCTTTTAGTGCTTTCGACTTTTTTCGACGTTTTTGCAATTTGTAATAATTTATGTTCATTGAGATATTTCTATTAGTAAATTATGGTGTTACAAATATACAATAAAGTATACATAAAGCACCTTAAAAACATAGAAGCGTTTTAGATGTCTTTTTTCAATTAGTATACTATTTAGAATAACAAATCTACGGAATGTCGTAGTGCAGTGAATGCAATCATTGGCTTTTATCAAACTGACACAAATTTAATGGTCGTGATAGACCAACAAGTAGAAAACGCGAAAGGGCGAAACGAAAATCATTTTGCATTTTCGCACTCTCGCACTTTTTTTTTGAAAAATCAAATGCAAAAAAACAAAATCGCTGTTCCTAGCCACGATAACTACGTATATTAAATAAAACTTGTAAATGTACAGAGTAAGTTTGAAATGAATGGCCATACCATAAAATTTACGACGGGAAAATGTGAACAATTTGCTGTGCCACATTTTTGATTATCAATCATATTTGAATGTGTATAGCTTATACAGTTAGTTGCAGTCCTAACATAACATAAAGTTAACTTAAACCAGTCCAAATCTCTGGTCAAAATCTCTGCTTTTGAGAGAAAAAATCTCTGCTTTTTGACCAAAAACCAATCAATATGACCGCTTTGACTGGATCAAATTTGTCTAAATCTCTGCTTTAAATATTGTCAAATTCTCTGCTTTTGTCAAGTGGACAAAGCGGTCCAAATCTCTGCTTTTGTCAAATTGACAAAAACGGTCAAAGCCTCTGCATTCAAATGTCACGTGACAAAAATGTCCAGTGGACAAAATTGTCAAAATCTCTGCTTTTCAATAGTCACGAGACAAAATGTCCAGTGGACAAAATCTCTGCTTTTCAATTTTCAAGTCACAAAATGTGCCTTTGTCCTAAAAGTCAAAATATATGCTTTATTTAATCATTTCGTTACAAATTGTCCATTAGACGTTCACCAAAAAGTTAGTTAACGAAATCTACGGCATTTTTAAGAACGCGATTTCTTTCCCGTCCGTGTTTCGGTAAATGTACAGCAAGACGTTGTGGTTACAAATTTAGACTGTAGCACTCCCCAAATTACTATATTATTATGTTATTATTATTACGATTGAGCAATCATATCTTTTGTGTAGTTTAATAAAAATATAAAAGTATAAATCCTAACCTGTAATATTTTTATTTAATAATAATACTGTTACGGCTCACCTGTATTTCGGTTATCATTATATCTATAAAACTTACGTTTCACTTTTTATTTCACACTAAATAATATTAATTAGTTTTCAAATCTTGGCTGCCTACATCCCAGGATATGCTTTTTAACTTCAAATCCACAATTTAAACAAATCACCCATAAAATCCCAAATTAAAACCTATTATTCATATCAAATCACTCCTGAAAACATAGAGATGTAAATTACAACCATATTAAATACATAATATCACTCCAGAAACCTTTACGATGCAATTACAAAATATATTTCTCATATAAAATCACTTCAAATACTTAAGCGATGCATTTGAAAACCCTATTTCACAAATAAAATCAATCCTGCTCCCATAGCAATGCAATTAAGAACCATATTTCACATATGAAATCCTGAAACTAAAACTATATTTAACATATAAAATCGATCATTGGACAATAGCAATGCAATTAAAAACCATATTTCACATATAAAGTTACTCTGGAGACCTTAGCCATGCGTGCGATTAGAAGCATATTTTAGATATAAAATCACTAACGAAACTATAGCAATGAAATTAAAAACTATATTTCACATATAATGTTACTCTGGAGACCTTAGCCATGCAATTAAAAACCATACCCAACTGTAGCTCTTACTAGTTAGTATATCTTAACAAATTGTTGAACAAGGATAATAAAAAGTCACAACGAACATATTAACACGCGTTTAATAGGTACTTTCGATATAAATTGAAGATTTTATTTCTTGATTAGAAACGGTTTTTTTAAACTAATTTGCGTTTCATATTTTATTGTTTTTTTCAATTTAATACTATGGAGGAGTAGTCTTTACAGTTGTCTATCTGATTCAGAAAATAGCTCGTGGAATTATTAATTGATCAATCGATGTATTATAATAAGTATCCATTGTTGCCTGGTACACTTTTAAGTCTGACATTGATTTGCATTAATCCAGGTAGCACACCGTAAAGATTTTGTACAAAAATACACAATACAACACATTAATTATTTCAAATTTTATCTTTAATTTTGTGAGCATATTGTTATTATAAAGTTTTTATCTTTAAGACTGGTATACAGAAAATTTACCAATTACCTGTTACCGCTCCTAATAGAAATACATAAATAGCTCTATTTTTATTGTTTAAAAATTGTTTTTCAAAGAACAATGTCTAACTGTCTATTGACAAGAATCAACAACGACAGTATCAATTTATCTTCACTAAAAACAAACATTAATTTCGTTCTACAGACTCTCGTCTGCAAAATAAAATCATCATTTTTGTGTTCTAATCTACATAGAAATGCTTCTTTATTTAATTATTTTCAAACAGTTAAGAATTATTAAATTTTGTATGCTATGAAGATAAAAAATATTCATTCGTCCAACGATGGTTAAACAATAAAAACATGAACGTGCATGCATACAAACATATTATTTTTGTTTAATACGCATACTTCTAAAAAACATGAACTGACGGTACTTTTAAGTGTTTCGCTTTACTCAAATGCCACCAATTAAGCAGAACAGAAGATTTAACTTGTTTCCTTGTGTATCAAATGTTGGATTTTTAATTTATATGCTTTCCAAACGACGTAGAGTGTATTATGTGTGTTTTGGTGCAGGTAGTGATAGATAATTAACTTATGGCGAACTCTGTCCATTTTCTTATAATACTTCATTGTATTATGTGCTAATTTATAAGATAGAAAAAGTTTTTTTTTGACGACAGCATAGCACTCTGATATATTTATAACATGTAGTTCTCCTTTTAGATAAATGTTAAAATCTATTGACATGAGCTCTGATCCGCGTACAATTATACAGCTTAAAGTCGGCTTGGCACGCAGCTATAGCTTTTAGCAATTGTTAAGTTACAACGTCCATCTTGATTTCAAGTCGTATGTTGTAATTTTCGAAAAAGCGAAGTCGTATTGCTACCACTAAAACTCTAAATTGTCAGTCCCTACTAAATACTTAATACTTGTTCATTGGCTGTCAAATATTCAGCCCCTTGATTCATCCTATTTTCCTATTTAATTGTTTCTTCCTAAATTGTTCTCGTCCTAAACATAATGCTCGCTGTACTCGAGCAACTATTCAATCAATCATTTTATTGTGTGTATATACGGTAGTTTAAATCTATTCCAAAATGAATTATAGCTATTTTGCGTTAAGCAATAGTACAGAACAACAATAAAGATGATCGTACTTAAATCCCAAAGTAGTCCTGAAAGGTTGATTTTTAAGTTACTTTAACCGTAAAAAGACGGTATATGTAATAGAACAATACCATATTACCTGCACTTGCGACGAATATATTAGAGTAACATTATTGATTTCAGAGTACTGAATAAAGCTAAAGCTAATGTGAGTATTTTTGGTCAATTTAATCAGTCGCATCATCTTTGAAAAGATCTCACTTGTTCATGTTTCATTTGTTTGAGTCTACTAACCTAGTGACAAGTTATGACATGATAGCAATGTTTGTAGAACAAATTAATTTGTGCACCTTTTTTATCCAGGTAAGATAGTTTTGTCATGTTGATCAAAGAGTACAAACCCAAGTATTGAACAGCATAAAAGTAACAAACACATTTTAATAACTTGCCAAATCGGAAGAAAAATCTACACAGCTTTCAAATTAAAAAATAATGTTTCGATGCAACTACTCTTGCAAACTTACAGATATTTTATATATTTTAAAAGGAAGTGAAATGTAAATACATGTACTTTTGCTTGATTGTCAATTTGTAGATTGTTTTTGACAATTTCACCGCTGCAAAAAAAATAAAAAAGAAAATATGAAGTTTATAAATTACAGGTGCTAGTTTAACTTGTGGTTATATTTAACGTCATGGTTAAATTTTTAAAACCCATGGTTAAAATTCAAACGGAACAAGAATTGGTTGTGCAACTTGTGGCTAAATTCAACCCTTAGTTTTATATGATTTTAACCAAAAATATTTTACCCAATCCTCACAGGTGAGTGTCATATTTAACATTTGGTTTAAACATTAAAGACAGCTGCTAGACAGTAGCTATGTATGATGCCTCAAGTGCAGTAAATAAAGAACGAAGGTTTAGAGGATGTAATTTACAGGATTGAGCTATGAACATCTGAGGGTTCGCCACAGATTTGGCATAAACTCCATTGATTGTTGGTGGAACTTTGACGTTGGAACAACATGTGATTATTGCACTTCGATTTAACACAAGTGGGTCATTCCTCCAAATGACTAGAGACACACGTTTCCAAAGTTGTTGACGATGTTACCGTTTCTCTATTGGCACGAATAAATAATTTTATTAAGTGGCCTTTGGCAGCAGAAAAGAAGCAGGATATCTAGTCTGGCTGTTATGACTAAGCATATTTTTCTTATGTCATTGCGTGCATAGACTTTAGGCATGTGAAGATACACAAACCTTCTGAAGATGAGCCTGCCTTTGTCAACAGGAAACAATACCATAGTATCAAGGTACAAACAGTATGTGATCACAAAAGTATGTATAAACTCATTATAATACAAGTATCTTAATAATATCGGTAATTTCCGGTTTTCTGAATCAACTGTTGTCAGAATGGAGCAAGATACTGGAAATGACAACTCTAATTGACTTATTTTTGAAACACGATCTACTTTCATTTATGGATTGAGATCTTATGGTGTTATTATTTTTTTACTGTGTAAAATTGAAATAAGAGCAACAAAGCACCGCGATAATTATGTCGCAGGCTCTGCGGTGCAAGGATAAAATTAAAATCAGTATTTGTTTGAAAAAATTGTAAATCCATTCAGTCCATTCATGAACATGAAACACTACCCATAGTGTATACCCCACCTGACTGCCTATTACCAAACGATGTTAACAACTATTCCCTAAAGGAAAAAATTATTTTAAGTTTGTAGAAAATATACATTCTTTTTTGAATAATTGTGATAAAATTTTGTATTAAAAGGGTGATCATGTAAATTGTTTGTTTGTCCTGTTTGAAAATTTCAAATAAAACTATTGGTTTATGATATGTATTACTTAGTTTACAAGTTCTTATTTCTATTTTAACGTTTACCTCTGTAACTTTATTAGTCAAGTATATTTTATTGATACAAATGTATGACATGGGCTTTGGATACCAGTAGCTTTTAAAGTATACGTGTTAGGTGTACTTGTTTTTAATTATTTATCCATGTTATATACTTTTTAAATTATAAGATTATTCTAAATCTTTTTTGCTTTACTGATATACAAAGGAAATTGTAATAATCGCTTATAGTATCAGACATCGAATGATAAATGGTAAAACTAAAAGTCTGTATACTATTAACAAATTATTTTACTATTCTTCACAAAGACACCGATTTCTGTCAAACTGGAATTCGGCCACCTTTAAAAAAGAATGTTAAAGGTATTCCGCCGTAAATGCCAGATAAATTTACGCGCAATCATCTGTACATGTTGCGTTATCCAATTAAATACCCGGAAGCAAGAACATTAGTATTGAAACATAAAAACGTTCTTGTCCTACGGTTTTGTTTTTGGGGGGTCGGATTGAATGTCTGATATTAGATAATAGAGAGGCTACAGTACATCGCAATGTGAAAGTTGTTGGTTGTTGGCTCGTGCCGCTGCTCTTTACGCGCATCTATTATCGAAAACTTTTGTAAGAACCTATTAACCATTACAGACCTAGATCATTGTTTTGTTACATATAGATAGTAATAAAAATGTTATTATACGTTAAATGTTGATTGCATTTATTGACATTCTCTATTTTTGTAGTTCATTTTATTGTATATTTATAAATGTTTATGCGAATTTTGCAAACATTTTGATTGTTTTTTTACATCATGCTACAAGCATTGAACTGGACAACAGTTTACGAAACTTAATAGGATTTTTATTATTTTCTTTTCCTTTCTAGAACCGTTGCCCAGATTTTTCGAATTTTATTGAGATCAGCACTGATAAAAGAAAGAAGAACACACCCGAAAGAGAGGATACCTTGCAACTTTAACATGTTGACAAATATAATCAACATGTTTATCATTTTGCTATATTTAGATTGTGGCATAAAAAACTAATGAAAAACTAAAACCTTTTGGAATATCATGTGATTTATTAGAGGGGTTAAACGATTAAAAGAAAATGGAAAGCAAATTTTTCTGGTAAAATGTGAATACTTTAATTTTCATATTTTTAAAGCTTATGTATCATTAGGATCTATTCTTGGCTCTATATTGTTTTTATTGTTAATTACATATAATACAGGCATTGTAGAAAACCCTTTCGCTGTCGACACTTTTGATGCTGTGAACAAATGTTTGAATTTACGAAAACTGAGATAAATAATGACAAGAAACTGATGGATCGATATAAGCAGAAACCTAGTAATTGAAATAAGTTCTACATATAAAGTTCTTGTTATCTCAAGCACTAATATTTGAATAACGCATACAATTTGAGATGAAACCAGTGCAGATTGATTGACAGTCAAAAGCATCTGGGTGTGTATCTTTCATCTGAAAGATACGGTTCATATAAAAAGTAAGCATAAAAACAGGTAGATGTACTTTGAAAATCAGTAAAAACGCTTGTCAAATATTTACTCCACTTTATTCTACCATTGGTTGATTATGCATGTGATGTAAGGAATGGATGTTTCAAATGCAAAAAAAATAAAATAAAATAAAGACAATAGTTTCAAGTCATTTGAGTTTGATCAATTCATATACTTTAAAGTAGATTGTAGATATACACATAATAAAAAAAGGTTTTAAAATATTGCATTAAATGCACAAATAATAATGTCCGTCTTATATTTATTCACGATAACTTAGGAAAAAAACTTAACTGTGATTCCTCCTAGATGCAGACTGCGAACGTCAGCAAATTCATTTATACCATCCACTTTGTAACAATCTTTTAATATAAGAAACACACTAGAAAAAATATCTCAATTTTAAACCAGCTGAAGGCTATAATAAAAACTGTCTTATTTGAAAACAAATTCAGGACATTAAGCATAATGTAATTATTCAACAAATTTGGCTTAACTTTGGACCGCTGTTAAGTACTATCAAATGAAAATCAAGTTCGATTTTCAAGACAATCCAATTTGTAGTATTCGACTTAGGCAAATTCAAGTTTTCTTGTTTAACAGTTCTTAATTTCCAAATGATAGCTTAAAAACGCGTCAAAAAATGTTGTTAAAACAGATGTAAAGTACTATAAAATGAAAATCAAGTTTAATTTTCATCACAATACCATTTTTTAGGTTTGCTCATTTGAAATTACTTTGATAGGTCCATGGTCAAGGTAAACTGAGATGGACTGCGTTCATATAGGCTTATTTGTAATTGATTAAAATGTGTTCATAAATAACAAAAACAATGCAACGTGGCGGGGTATCATTTAATGTCCCATTAAAAGCCCTATTTTTTTATTTTGCTTCTTTCTGGTACGAGTTTGATGCGATCAGTGCTGTTTCGGATTCACCTGTTACACCGTGAATAGTTGAATGTGTTTTATTCAAGTGATATATGCTTTATAGGCAACTAAATATTGATTAGATGTAAAAGGGCGGTTACTGATAAATTATATTGTGTTTGTTAACCTGACAATTCCAAGAAGCCATGAAAGTGCTAGAGAATTAAAGCATGTCCACTTGTATTGAATTTTCATTTAAAATAAAGCACAAAATATACACAAAAATGTATTTTTATAACACAAAGAAACATAATACAAAACATCATTTTTAGGATAAATTTTAGATATGGGTTTATTATTTTTTCATTCAATCTCAAAATACAGACAATCGCTGTATTTATTTACAATGTTAAACGATTGACACCAGACGTATTTTCTGTTGATTTATTACATATTAACGTATTTAGAGTGTCAGTATTAAGTTTTTCGTAAGACCGCGTACTTAACAACGCACCATGTTGTACACGTGGCTTTGTATTCGCATTTGACCATCCTTTCTTATAAATTGATATTTCGTCAGAGCCTAAACTGCTGAACATTTACTTATGAATAATCGCAGTTAGCACGTTTTGCTGTTTCACTAGATTACGTGTGGAATTAGTGGTTGGGACATTTGTATATAACCTTCCTCAACCACCACCGGCTTAATTAATTTCTTTAAAGATGTATCGTTAATGCAATCGTTTAATTTTATGTCATTATAAACGTGTGCATCGGTTTTGCTGCCCTCAACCAATGTGTTATGAGGATGTAGATACAATGTATTCATTTCGTTCCTCGTTTTGAATATCCTGCGATTCTGATGGACTAGAGCTGCTTAGAACGTCCAAATATGTAGAGTTAAATCAATAAAATGATTCGCTTTGAACCTAATTTACATTGTGCAGTGTCTGGCGTTTCTTACACAATATTTAAATCTTGCCAAAAACGCCCGTCTGGTACCATTGACAAAATGTTCTCTGCTAAACCGTGCAAACAGTTATCCAGCCGCAAAGTAAAATCCATTATGGGAACGTATACAATCAAGTACTTTTGATATTATAAGAAAACTTACAAGCAAACAGATTAAGCATAGTTTCATTCATTGGTATAAAATATATCAATATATAGACATACACCTCAATGTCTAATTTGCAATTTAATTTTATGAAATGCTGAGTATAGGTAAAATAAAAAATAAACATCACAATTTCTAAATCACTGCTTTTTGTACAGTACTTGCACCCGTAAATGCAACACTTTGACTGATTGATAACTGATTGGTGACGGATTTTGGAACGCTGACGGATCGCTGACTGATTGATGATGAATACATCCGTCCAAAATTATGAGTCCGTCATTACCTTGGTAACCGTCAGCGATCAGTTCAATCAGTGCGATCCAGAATCCGTCATTTAATTATATGCATAAATCGGTCAGTTTATTGACGGATATGTATACATTAATAATTTAAAGATAAAACGAATTCTGCGTGATTTGTATATTATATATGCATTTATAATAAAATAAACGCAAGTATTCAAAAGAATAGTTAATACAATGTCTCGTTCTTTAAAATTATAAGTAAATATATTTATAGAAAAAACTATTTTCTTTATATTATATAATAAAGCAAATTTCTTTAAAACATGACATATTTGCGGGTTGCGCCCTGTAAACCTTAAAAAAACTTTGATTTAAGGCATATCGGTAGCGACGAGGTAAATGTTTTATTTTCGTAATCCTTTATTGATTCTCTTTTTTTCTTTAAGCGACTCGTGATTTCGGCCTATTTTATTTTCTGCGACCTGTTACATGTATATTTTTTGTCGTATATTAAGCCGACCCGACTCCCCAAATTAGTAACAGATTTATTTTCATTTAGGAAAGGACGTGGCCTCTTTTTGACATCATTACTAGTTACTTAAATGTATGCCTGTGAGTTTTTATTTAGTCTACAACATATTTAAATACAATTATTAAACTGTTGTGTATAAACAATGGTTGAACTGTTGAACAAGCATTGTCAATCAAAACAAATTGTTTACTAACCAAAAAGTTGTATTGTAAAATATTCAGCGATTCTGGTCGCAAGTTTTATTTGACAGGCAATAAAAAAGAAGTTAAAAAGTATCATTAAAATTACGGTGGATTGTTTCATTTATTTCATGGCGTCCACTTTTTATTGAGGTAGGGTGGGAGGAAGCCGGAGTACACGGGTTAAAACGGACAAGTCAATACAGTTGGAGTCGGGCACACCCTATCTGCAGTCGTTCTAAAATCCGCAACATTTTTATAGGCATGTAATAACTAGTAGATGACTCACCAATCAGCCACTTAGGCGCTAATAACGACTAGTAATTTTTTTATTATCATTAATTTCCTAGGTCTATGAAGATCGGTTTGAACATTGTTATTACAGTCATATCGATAAAACAGAACCTTTTCAAAACGTACCCTTTAAAGAATTGTCATTCAATTTGAATAACTTATTTCATTGATTGATTGATTTATTGATTGATTGGATGCTTGCGTTTCTTTCAGCGAGGGTGTTCAGCTTTATTCATGACGAGAATAAGTTAAATATCAATTAGATTTGTTTGTTTGTCTGTTTGTTTAAATATTGTTTAACGCTACTTTCAGCAATTTTTATTGGAGGAGGAAGCCGGAGTACCAAGAGAAAACCCCGGTCCTTCGGTAGGAAAAGTGGCAATCCTTGTCAATTAAAACGAGTGCACCCTGCCCGCCTTGAGACTCGAACCCGCAACATCAGTGTAGACAGAAAACGTGATCAATAGAAGACTACCATAACCACTCGGCTACCGAAGCCCCCTCAATCAATTAGAGAAAGATGGAAAAAAGGGCAAAAATTTTGAATTCAACTGAAAAAATAAGTGGTATCGGTATGGGCGGAAATTTTTAAGCCTTCCCCTTTTCGAAATCTACAAAAGAGATCTTTAGCGTGCAAGTACTCTCTAAACACGTCACTATGGTTCGCGGCAATTCTATTATGTCCTGAACCACCCCCTCCCAAAAAAACGTGATGCCTAGTAACTAATTTCAAACACTTCCAAATTTAAAGGAAACCATTTATACTTATATATCATTAAATATCGAATGACTATAACAGACATCGTAAAATAAACAAATTGTTACGGCTAAAATGCGAAAGCAGAATTGATTTTAAAATTATGCTTACATGTTTGCGTCTTTAACTCGTAAGCTTCTATATACAAACGCGTTTATTCTTTATTTGACATTAAATTCTGTGTAAATTCATGTGACACAATTAGATAGTGAATAAATATATAAATAGATGCATTCGCTTTTGTCGTAAATCTTTCTCGGTATTATACGCCGGAATTCTTAGGAATTGTGGCACTGAAAGAAAACTGATCAAATCACGACAAATGATCTTTTTACGCTTTTATAATAAAAAATCTCGACCGCCGTGGTTAAGGTAGCAGTAATCTAGTATTGATCACCGAGTTGTCTGTTCGACCCTTACAGCGAAAGGGTGTGTTCGACTCATCCCTAAATTTGGAAAGAGAACCAGTTTTCCTGTCGAAGGTCTGCTGTTTCGTTGGGTACTGCAGCTCTTCCTTATAAACACTCGACGCCATATTAAATAGACTAATATAATGTTTGAAAATAGTGTTAAACTAACTTCAATCATGCATACAAATAATTCTAACGCGAAAGAGCGACGTGAAAAAAATGTTACTATTCCGCCTTCGTCTTTCTCGCTTTTTCCGGTTAAAAAAATACGAGATGTACGCCTTGTCACTCGAGGTCAAATATTTTTTGAATTCATTGTGTGTGTGTTTTTTTCCATTTCTTTTTTTATATATAAAATTGCACTATGATGTTTATATGCCGTCACAGATCGATAGTTATATATTGGGGGAATTTCCATTTATGATTTATAACTTTAGACTCGACTTTTTCCGCTTTAAAAAAATCGAAGACAAATGTGAGACGTACGCCTTGGCAAGCGAGGTCAATTTGTTTTGAGTCATTGTTTGCGTGTTTTTTTTTAAATTATTTTGTTAATAAAATGACACTATGTGATGCTTATATTTCGTCACAGATGCATATATAACTAGTAAAAGATTGGGCGAATTTCCATTCGTATTATTTATAACTTTAGACCTGTTTTAGCCTTATTATTAGGTTAAACGAGCCATAAATGAGGACATAACAGTTGACATTGGTATACTTCTATTATTTGCGAGTGAAACGAATTTTCACATTTTGAAATTTTGATTTCACTAACCGAAAGTAGAATGGACGGATTGAAGCGATCAGTCCAAATCGATCCGCTGACGCTGACTAATCGCTGACGGATTGATAAAAGTGTTGCGTTTTCAATCTCAAGTACTGTATATGCTCGTAAAATGCTAGCCAGCAAGCTAACTAAATAATGGTAAACCAATACACGCATTTGTTGTTTCCATTCATTTTAAGGTATGCTAGCAAAAGCAAAAAACCTAGTTAATCGGTTTCAAATGCTAGTTTGCACAAGCAAATAATTCGTAGTAGCTAGTCCTGTTATCCATCAGTTGTAGTTACATTCTACGGTTTATAACATTTTCTGACAGTTATCCCAAGTTCAATTTGTTGAGAATGCAGTCTCACAAAAGTTAAAGTTAATTCGAATCAAAAGTATCGGGACGTATGATGCCACTACGCAAGGCCTGTTACATGGTAAAGTATATTCTTGTTTACTCTGAACTGAACATGTCTTATAAGAATATATATGACAAATATTTTTGTAAGTTCTAACGTTATGTGTGCACAATGTAAAATATATCAAAACTCAATAGTGCAAACATTAATATGTTTTATTTTCTCGATTCATGTCAATTTTAAGAATGTAATTTCGATTTTAAGTTGTTTGATTGGTAATGTTCACAGACTTGACTGAGTATTGAATTAGTTTAAATTGATAACGACCTTATAGTTTTTAACAGTGTATACTAACAACTGATATTATAATGGCTAGCATTTCTACTTATATCAAATGTCTAATAAGGTAGAATAAGGAATATATACTGAAAACTGAACAATCGCAGTGTGTCCTGTTATCTGAGGGATGTTTTAACCACACTTATATTGAAATTAGACGTCACATTAAGATAGAAATTGATCATTAAATTGTGTGTGTTTTTAGTTTAGATTGTAAAACGTTAAATATAAAATCTTAAAAAGTAAATATTTCAAAAGAAAACTTTTTGGTACGATTTTATAATCAGTAGATTTCTTTTCTGTCTTCTCAACTGGCTCTGTAGAATACCATCGAATTCCATCCAAAGATTAAAGTATTTAATGTTTTCTTTATTTTCTATTATATTTTGAGGAATTGCCACATATATAATAATTATTAAGTTGATGTGTTCAATGCCAAATTTGTATTATTCTTATTTTCTGGTCGTTTAAATTGTCGACTGACGATTGCGATTTTATCCTTCTGAGACTTTCACAACTGAAAATTTTAGTAAACAGTGCAGTGCCAGGATTTGTTGCCTTAACAAACATAATAAATAAAAGCTATACTATATTTATATGTTCTGTAGGAGTTTACATCCACTTGAGAACTTAGTTTCACTATGATTTGAAAACTTTATAGAATAAATTCATTGTCATTAGTTTCTTGTTAATCGAATTGCTAACTGAAATTTTTGATTTCTAAAACAAAGCCTTCCATTCAAACACAACCTTTTACATGAACACACCTGTAATGAAAATAAAATTCCAGCATAAGCAGGTTATTTAAGCTAAAGTTGTGGTTATTTATAGAATTCTGTCAATCTAAATATTGCTCACTGTAACGTTGTGAATATTGTGCGTAGGCAAAATGCTCATACAAGATAACTATAAAGTTAATTTTACCTTATATAATAATCTGTGAATCTGAGTGGCTAAAGCATGTGTATTTTTAATGTTTTAATGCATTTCATTCGGTGTAATTAAAAAGATATATCATGTTGGGAGGGGTATTTTGAAAAATATCCGATCCGTCCTATACAAAATATATCTGCTCAAAATATACTGGTTTGATGTTTGTAAGGTTTCCAGTGCACTCATGGCTTTTATTTAGTTCGGGTATTTCATTTTCTTAGGGTTTTTTTTTGGTTTTTGATTCATGTTGTTTATGTTTGTCTAAATACAGATTCTTAATAGTTCCTTGAATTTGTACTGTTTTTTGTGTTTCTATACTATTTTATTTATTTAAAGTCCATTATTTGTTGTTGATAAATGTATCCTTATTAAATAGTGGTTTAAATGTTTTATGTGCTTATATTTAATATTCAATATTTATTATTTCTATACCTTTCAAAATGTCCACATCGACATTTTATTAATGCATCTTCTCCCGTATAGGCCTTTACCACATCGTAGACATTTTGCTCCATTTGAAATAAAGCCTTCCTTGCACGCTGAAATTGATTGGCGAATTCAAATTGTAGTCTTTCCTATCAGGCAGAACATTTAAAAATTGAATCTTGTGATTATATTGTTAACTAATATCCGATAAAGATAAAAGCAAACTAAATTGAACTCTGTGATATTTACAGTTTTCGTATGTATTTATCATTATCACAATTTTGGTCTCAACAACATACAATAAGGACTTTCTACTAAACTCTACGACAAACGTAATTTCATCTTTCCACTCGTCAACTTTCCCGTCATGTGCAGCAACATTCCATTCGCTCTAGTGTATATAGTTTACGTTTCTCAGCTAATACGTTACTCCAGAGCTTGCTGGGAAAAACCACGATTTCCTAGATCGAGCTCTTTTATTAAAGCGTAAACTGCAGATTCAGGGTTTGTTGCTCAAATGTTATTGTCTTAATTCAAACAAATTTTGCGGACGACATCATATCTGTCTCTAAAATTAATACAGATGTAGGTTAGTCGTTTAGATTGTGTAGTATCTTCCTTTACCGGACTTTACTTACCCTGGATTGACTACCAACGACACGACGGGTTGTTGCAACAGGCAGGAACCGCTTACTCTTTCCGAGCACCTGGTTTTAATATTTGTTTCCTCAAAGATCCTACCGCATGTTTATGTGTGTATATTGTTTTGTTCTGTGTTTAATGTTGTGTGTCCTTTGGCTTCGTGTTAGTATTTTGGACTTTGAATTTGTATTTTTTCGCTCAATTATAGATGTATGTTTAATATTTTGTAAAATCTTTAGAGTGTTAGTAATTATTTATTTATTATATTTTATAATTAGCCATGAAATCTAATTATTTTGAATTTTTGACTTGTAATACAATTATGTAGCAAGACATTAAGTAATTTTGTAACATTAATGAAGATTTTTTCTGTTGTCTTTTTCAAGAAAAAACAAGAGAAGATAAGTATTTATGTAACCAATGTTGTCTAACAAGCTCCGACGTAATTTAGTCAACATTTTACCCACTAAACGATAGCCCGAGCTTCGAATATCATCTTTTTGTTTGATTGTTCATTCGTCCATCCAATCATCCCACCTCAGGTTTACATTTGCGTTTGAAGTTTTTTTTATAAAGATGACTGCACATCTTTATGTACATTAACTTGATTCCCAGTAACAACATGATGAGATCTCTTTGGCAATTATTCAATCAATAAATATAATAAAATATGATTTCAGTAACACAACAGGCATAACCATTGTACACTTTAACTGTGAATGTGAAACGTACACAGTTAAAATATTGAACTCGTTTAGCAACGCTTCGAGTAAAGTTTTTTGACTGCAAACTTTTGTTATATAACGTTTGTATGATACAAAGGTTTTGGGATTATTGGAATCATTGCAGAGAAATTGCAAAACATAAAGTTGATTTCAATGGTATCGCCCAAGAGGAATGTATAAAGTTTTATTGAAAAGTCATATTAACTTTTTCCCAAATCCGTCCAACAAACCTATATGTCTTTATAGTCGTTGTTAATGTATGTATTGCTCAAGTTTACATTGTTGCTGGTATAAAAATGGCAAGTGAATGTTAGTTTTGCATTTATGTTAAGAAAGTACATTTTGTTCACGGATTATGCATACTGCTCTTAATCGAAATGTGCAGTTAATGCTAATTTGGTTTGTTGTAAATTAAAATGGAGTTCGTTTGTACTTGTAATTCCTAAAGGAGAACGTTTTTAATGTCACGGCGAATTACTTATTTAAGAAATGCTGAATTGGACCACACATATATAAATTAGCGTTTGCTAGGGATATGTGGGCATAAAGGGCGACACCGTGGTAGGATTAGTATATATTTGCGCCTCCATGAATTATTTAGATTTTATTTCTAAAGACAAAAATATATACATTTATTAACAACTTAACCTATTACTTGTCTTCCATTAAAGACACAAAGTTGATTGCGACGTTGCTAAAATATGTGAACAATCCTGCTATGGCGTCGTCGTAAAGAGTGTTGATCGTTTATGACGTTGTTTATGAGTATGTTTGCGTTTTACTACAGGTGTGGACTCGTCAGATCAGAAATGACATTTATACTGTGAGAGGTTTGCCATTACGTGGACGACAGGTCAGATTTTATAATCAAATATATTAACAAGCAAAGATCATAATACAAATTCATAATTTGTGAAATAATAATTTAAAAAATATAAATATGAAATACATACGACAAAAACTTAAACAACTTTAGAAATGTTTGTAGAGTTTATTGAACTTATTTAATTAGTGCATTCATAGCTTTTGATAAAACCTCCTCGTATAAAGCGTCAATTCCAAATTTCTGCACATTGTAAAACTATCAATTTACTTATGATAAATATACATATATATGTGGCGTGCCATGAGCGTGGCATTCAAACGCTAACTATGATCCGCGACAGGTTTTCTGTATCAATAACCCGATAGTCCTTCATCGAGAGTGCATTCAGTGTTAAATCAAACCGCCAGGTCTGGTGACATATCATCTCACATTTTTCAAAAACATATTCAATGCGGAAACAAATGGGATTGTTTCCTTTTAACAAGCACAATGATTCAATGATTCAATGCAAAGAAGACTTTTTTATTCAATAAAAATATATACCCTTTAAAGTCTTTGTATAAGTACAGAGCTATTTGTCAACAATAGCCCTCGATTTAAAACAAACATCGCCGCGAAAAAAAATTGCGGGAGTAAAATAGCTAGTCTGATATGATGTGCCTAAAACGTTTTGTGTTCTCAGCGGTAATAAAACGAATATATACACTTAATCAACGTTATAAACGAGCAACGCTTTTTATAGCGACTTCATAGTATGCTCTTTACATATTTTAACAACTTAACAATCAACTTTGTGTCCTAAATGGCCGACAATTCTTACGTTGTTACAATTACGTTGTTGATAGAAGTTTATAAATGCCCTATTAGGATCGAAATATTTCATGGGGGCACGAATATATACTGATTTTATCACGGGTTGGTCCTTTCTGTCCATGTTTTAATAAAGGTTCTAACCGTGGTAAAATCATTAAATATTCCTGCCGCAATTATTTCTTAAATTAAATCCCACAACCTGCCACATAAGAAACAGTTCTTTTAATTTGCCTTTTTTAGTTTATTTGTTTTGAATAATGCTTCGTACTTTTCTTGTATATGTTGTTAAAATACAAATTTAGCCATCGTGATGCTAGCTTTGTCTATTGGATTTAAATTGCTTTTTGGATTTTGTTTCTGTAAAGGTGATTTCTTTTTCAGAAAGCTCAGTTTATCATGTCATGAACAAGCATTATTCAAAAATATTTGTGAAGATCCGTATATTAGAAAAGATGTATAGCTATACCAATATTCAGGCAGTACACAAAGAAAACTGGATGTTTGACACGAAAACAACAAATCGTTGTCAATTGTGATTGGAGCCGAGCACACCAGTCACGCTGGTGATCAACAGAAGATGACAATCAGCCATCGAGGCCTCGACAACCTACTTAAGTAAGTCATCAAACTTTATGGTATCCTAAATATTCATTATATACTATATTTTTATCGCGTTTAAGAATAAAAACAAATCCTGTTGTAAAAGAAAGGTCAAAGACAGTGGATCTATTGTTTCTCAATTCAATATTAGTAATCACGTACTATTTCAATCTATTTTATAACACTCTGTGGGAGGCAAACACTATCGATCGATACCTCTGTTTACCTAAGCCGGTATTAGCAGCAGATTATTTACAAAATATCAAGGAAGCCGACCAAACAAAACGAACCAACAGAAAGTGAGAAACCAATAACCCCCAAAAACCACGAGTGTAGTCAGGTGATATGAACGTGTTAGGAGTAACTGCCTCTAATTAGACAAATTCAAATCCAGCTAGCTATAGGGTTATGCTGTTTCTTATCTGTTAGCTAGTGTGCGAGTATCAGCAACTGTAAGTAATACAATATTGTGATTTTGTAAGTATCTTTACATGATCAAGCCATATTGTGGGTTTCTCTGACTTCTACTTCTTTTTACCGACAGTCAAATTTCAGCCATCCGTATCCTTTCCCGTTTAATTTTTTTCAGCGATAGTAGCGCAGTTTCCGGGCAGTAATACCGACTAAAATACTGAATTCAACTCGTGTATATAATACCACATTTTTAGTCAGTTTTTTTCTTTTTTTTTCTCGACCTTGATTTATGTATTATATTTTTTATTAATTCCAGGGTACAAGTTAACGAAATCATTAGTTTATTTCCTAAATCCTTCAAATTGTATTGAAATAGTTTTATTCATTTGCAATTCTGTTTTTGAAGCAATTAGAGGTTTAGAAAGAGGTTTCATAATTATTATCGGCAGCAGTACTTTCAACGGACATCACTTGGACGAATACACAATATACACACTTTTCTCCGTAAAAGTAATGTAATTAACTTACAGCAATGTTCCACGTCCGCAATAAAGTGTCCATGAATGGAAAGTATACTACTCCAACAGAAATGTAGACTTGGGACGATGCAAATGCGCGTTTTCACATTGAGGGTGCACTCAAATCCCTCCAGATTAGCTACCTTAACCACTATTCCATCGAGGCCGTATTATTGTTTTCAGTCGTATACATGCGACAATATATTTTATCTATTAAGGGTCCCGTGGACAAGAAATTCACAACTATCCGCTTCTGTTGAAAAATTTACGCACCGCGTGTCTTAACCGAACATATTTAAACGACGAAACTAAAATGTTAGGTATTGTATATTTTTTAAAATCACCCAAAAAGTCTGTAACGACCATATAATTCAAAATAAACCTCAAATGAATGGTTGTTCATGAGTGTTCTCTTTTATGACCGGGTTCTTCAACAAGACAATAAATGCATTTTTATTTTATCAAAGACAGATTTTGTACCACAATTTCCGTGCGTAAATTTGTTGTTTAAAAACTATTTATTCACAAATTTACTGATCCGTTAAATATGCCTAATTATAGATGTGAGGCTTAATATAATAGTTTTTCCGGTCTTATGCAATGAATATAATATCACATTTTCGGCTTAATAAGGATTATATTCAATTTAACTTTGGCAATGAATGGAACATATCTATATGGTACATGGATCATGTGCCATGTTTTACTCATACTGTTAATATTAAATTCTACGGGAATACCAACGAAAACAAAAATACACAAGTTGATATTCACACACTTAATGAAAAAATCGAAACATATCTAATAAGATTTATTCTTCATACCGCATAAAACTGAATAAGTGTTTAACTCTACGCACAAATGTGATCAGAGCTTCAGAGTTTTCTCCCTTTCAAAGTTAAACTGTTCAAATGATTAGTGCACTCAATAAAAGCATAGAAATAAAAAAATAAATTTTTATGTTGAACATGAACTTTGTATATAAACATTCTTTACAAAATAACCATAATGCCGTGTAACTCTAAGAAAACAAAATAAACAGTTTACAATAAATTAAAGTTATATTATTTACGAAAGATATGTTAATATTTTATATATCCAAACGATTTTATTACAGTTCTTATACAATGTAAATGTATCACATTTTTTATAAGGACTACGTCAGTCCTTAACATCTGTATACAGTATTATCACATTTTGGCCTTTGCTATAATTTTAAACCTGCTGTAATGTGCGCAAATCATTTTTTTTAAATCATTGCAGTCATATGTTTGTCACATTGTCCAGTAATTCTGTAGGCAAGGCACATATAATACGGCAGTTGTCAGATATTTGTTGTAAAGGACCATGGTTTGAAAAGAATTTGAAACGAGGGGGACATGAACATGACGCATTAAAGAGACTGTTTAATTTTGCTCAACCAGAATATAGCAACCAGTAAATTTCTGCGAAAGAAGCGAACAATTACATTAGGAACAATCGAATTTTAAATTACAAAAACACTAATTTTACGCATATATCACAATTTTTAGAACTACGGGAGTCCTTTATAAAGGGTGAAAGTATTAACCATATGAATATTACATTGTCCAATAAGAAAGTAATAAGGAAATGTTTTTTTGAAATGTGGTTGTTAAGTACAATAGCTTGAAGAAAATTGAAAACGAAAGTGGTCTAACCTGTATCTTTGTACGAAATAAACAAAAAATACTTCAAAAGCAATCGGATTTTGAAGTACAAAAAAAATCAAAACAAATATTAATACAAACATATTAAAAAACCAGTGACACGAATTTCTTATATAAGACGAGTGCTTTAATTAGATTAACTTTTTGACTGTATGTCTGTTATTTGTCGATGGCCTGATAGTCTGTGAATGTGTGCAATTTGTTTCTGTCTAATTTAATTCGGGCTTGTATTACGCAGGCTAAGGGGTGTGTTCCTAAAACGGCTACTCGAAAAATATACAACTAATTAACCAATAGGGATTAGCAGGCCCGCGAAAGGCTTTTACCTGCTATTTACCTGTAAAATAATTCATATTTTCAAGAATACCTAATTTTATGTAAAACAATATATATTTTGGGGATAATCGATATATTTAAACTTTTAGGATGTTTATAGAATATTAAACATCAAAATATACAAACATAACACTAATATAACAATCATTTTATTTTATTTTGTATTTCCTGATGGAGCTTAAAGATTGTTGTCAATTTCACATTCTCTTACCAAAGGTTAAGGGCTTTTATGCTGAAGATTTGTTTTTACCTAAGTAAAGTAGATAGGAAACATATATAGGAGTCAGCATATTTCATCAGGTCGATGTTTGCTTTTTGGTATTGTTCTGGATATTTTGGTACTTCTGGGCTTTTGGTCTCGGTGGTTCCAGCTGCAGCTAGTTGTATCTATCGTGTTATGTCTTACACAGTTGTATAGCTCTGAATGTGTTTGGGTGCGCATATCAAGAAATGATATTTTGATTGAATTCATGATTTAGACACTCGACATCATTTTGATTTAAATCATCAATAAGTTAAACCAGTTGTGATTTGTGATTTATTAATTAATTTATTCATTACTACAAATTTACTAAAAAAAGTGTAAGTTTGAATAATTTTACCTGATTATTATATATTACGAATTTTATTAAATAAATACTCTTTTATAGTTTAAGGCACATATATATTTCAATAAACTTTCTCTTAAACAAAATTTTTCAACTGTAAAGCGACAAAAATGTCAACTAAATCTTGCTATTTTAAAGACAGTTTTTTTTATTTTAATATAATTGTGTTCATATTCCATTTTTAAACATTATTATTATATCAGGTAAGATGAAATTTCATATCCTTCAATTGGCCTTATTCACATTGTTTTGTGTTTTTTTTTTATTTTTGTTTCATGTTCTATGTTTGAATACCGCTTTGTAACAGTCATTTGACGTTTAGTTATTTTGTTCGGTATTTTTTACACTTCTGTCCTTTTCAGCAAACATGTATTGCCTATCTTCTGTGTGTTTTATTGTACTAGTATTTATTATAAATATTCCGAGATCGCCTACTTATGGAATGGGGTATATCAGAATTCTTACAAATTAAAGGATCAAAGTCACCCACTACATTATTTCCAGTCATGTTCTTAATGTTAATGCTCAACTCACACCACGAGTTTTTCTAGCAGAGCAGGATATGCTTACTATATCGACGCAGCTTATCTCAATTCTTTCAGAGAGATCAAGCGATTCATGTTATTCTTTGTTTTGCAAATTTTGAACTTGTACTAATAAGGCTTCGTATAATTGTGTCCGTTTTCTGCTTTTTTTGTCCTTACATGTTCAGAAATTGGCTTAACTCTATATACGACAAAATAAAACATAACGGTGTCGTAATGTGGAAAAAAACTTCTTCCGGAAAACTTAGTTTCTTTCTTGCGTTTTGCAGAAGATTATGTGTTTTATCATAATTTCCACTTGAAAAGTTGTTATATATATATAGTGATGAGGCGCCCGCCTGTCCGTTGCGCCGTATGTTAGTCCGTTTGTCTTTTTTCTTTTAGGTATTTTGTATTTGATAAATTTAATTGTTCATGTACATGATCAAATGTTGAATTTATTCTTGTACTTCAACAGAGTGTGTCAATTTGTCTGTGCAAAAAAAAATATCAAACGGTATACTTAAAACATTGATAAAAAAGTTTATTTTTTAAATTATTTAACAGTAAAGTTTAGCTGCGCGAAAGACAGGTTGGTATTTCCTCGTGTATGACTCTCAATAGTTTAAATTAAGTCGATTAACACGTCATAAGATACATTAAACATTTGAACTATGTTGGGATGATCAAACTATATGAATACAAATGTACCTGCACGACATACCATAAACTGATTTTTCAAGATGTAAGAAATATTTTTCTTTTTTAAAAACTATAGCCTAGGTAGATAATTTTTAATAGGTTTTACATTCCTATCATTTGTGTGCTTACATACTTTTAAATAAAAATAAATTCCAATTAGTCTGATACACACATTTAAATGTCGAAGGTTTTTAAACTAAACATGTTATCACATCATGAATTGTACATGGGTGTGTAATTGATATATTTTTTAATATTAACTAATTCCGGCGCAAGATTGTGCCAAATCGTAAAGATGTACAAATCGATCACGTGTTTAGATTATTGTTATATTTTGTTTACTTGCACGAAATGTATGTTTTTCGATAATGGGGAAGTCTGTCAAACGTTGTTCAGAACTTCTTTATATCGTGTTGTTTCTTCCTTTAATGAACAACTGTACGACATTTGTTGCCAATATAAATGCTTTGTTTATTAACTTTGGTCGCCCACTAACACATTTTATTCCCATGTGTAAGTTACATGGGGATTTTCAACCTATTATCGGCGTTATCGATATTTTTCAAGAATGCAGGAATGCGAGAAAACTACAAGGCAAATAAAATTATCAATTTTATTATGATTATAGAAAGCTACAGCTGTCTTAAAATCTAAGTATAATTATTATATAGATAACATGGTATTACTAAGTATAAGGTGATGAAAAAGGCACCTAATGGTTTTTCCTTCTCTTAATATTAAACATGTAGGTGCTTTGACCCTATTATCTGTCAATTCAAATAATACATCTAACTTGTGTTCAATGTGTAAGGAAATCGTCGGGGAAATTAAGTAACTGCATTTTAATATAACTTTAGAAGTGTTACTAAAGTAAAAGAAGATTTTATTTGTAGACTTATATAAATATATGGTATGAAGCGTTTATATCTGATGCTTTAGATATTTTTTGCTACATGTATTGTATAGTAATGCTACGACGTCTGTAATTTTGCCGTCCCTGATAATGTATTAGGTGGTACCACCATATTTATTGAACTACTCCGGGTATAACTTAATTTATGCAGGAACTTACAGACAAAAACTTGTACACATCTAACCACTATTTACCCAATCTGATCATAACATTGGTATTCACTGTTGTAGTAATGTAGCGTACACAATTTGGTAAACTGCTACTAGTACACATTACTACTATTTATAAACTTTTATTATTATTTTTACTTAATACATTTTTAAGTAACTGACTTGGTCCACATATATCATGTTTATTTTGTAACGTTATTTAAAAACTACAGTGTCAGAAATGTTACCTTTTGAAGCGAAACAAAAGATACAGGAAGTGACTAAAGATAAATATACACTATTTTTAGAATATTGATACGATATGTCCTTCAGTAGGTTACAGGTACGTTATGTTTTCATTTTTCTATATTCAATTTTCACACGAGAAAATTTCTTTATACAGCGATTGTTACAGAAGTAATGATTTCATCGGTTCAGTTTGACAAAGTTTTCCTTGTACAAAGAGCGTGACAAGAACGTTACCAACTTTGCAACAAAATGCTCAGTGTCAAGTTTTAGGGACCTTCACAGTATCTAACATTCGTGTGACATTCGTTTGTATTTGTTCAATATTATGTGTACTGTTAGGTTCCATCTATAGCGGCAAACAGATAAATAACATTTCTTGAATACTTACACTTCGATATTAAAATCAGTTTATTGCTTGTGAAAAAACTCCTTTTTTAAAATGTAAAGATGACTATTTGTTTTCGAAATACGATTTTACCCTTTATTACGTTATTTTCATTTTATTAACATTGGAAGCAAGATATAGTGCAGTGTCTATTTCAATAGAAGGTATTGACCAAAATGTGTCAATTTGACATGTAAAATTGTATGTAAACTTTGATCCCATTGTGGTCTCCTTTTTAACCCTTAGATAGGGAATTTAAGCTTTATCAAAATAATCTTACGAAATGACCCAACAAATTAAATACCATCAAAGATAGCACAGTTAATATAAACGCGTTACATTTAATCAGTTGCGCTCACACCCAAACAATATGATTAAGGTGTAGAGCTTTTATCACCAAAAACACATATAACGTTAAACAACTAGTCCATCTGCACCTTGAAAATAGAAATAAAAAGAGAAATAAAATATTTTTCGAAATCTCAGGGCAGTAAATTTAGACAACTTTACATTAAAAATTGTATGGGACTGCCATGTGTAATTGAATTTGACCACCTTAAAATTACTTAATGGGAAAGTCGAGGGCTCCCAAGAGATCAACGTATTAGTTAATCTGTCACAAATATGTGTTTACCTTCTTAGCTGGTAATACTGTAATATTTCATCTTTTACGATTTCAAAATATATCTGCTCAAAAGCTTTATGTGACAGGGGAGATAACTCTCAAAATGGTTACGGTAAGCTAAAGGCGTTATTTTAGATGGTAGATGGCAAATATATATCTACAACATGTAGCAAAACAAAAAACTCAGCAACGCAAAACACTTGAGAGAAAAAATTTTAACTGTGTGTTTATGGATTTTAAAGTGTTTTTAATGTTACGCAGAGTTTAACATAGTTTAGTAGCTAAGGTTGCAGAATCGAATTCAAATATGCAGTATGGTTTCAAATTATGCCTCTCTATGTATTGTTGTTTAAATTGTGTCTCCAATATCTCATGGGAAATGTGACTGTTTGATTGTTTCGCTGAGGTCTCAACAGTATTTTAAATGTGTTCCTTGGTTGCAATTTGCGTCTCGAAGATCTTGTGAGGATTTATATATCTTTATTTTTATTTCAAATTGTGTTTCTGATGTCTAAACGTTATCCGTATTAGAAAGTAAATTAACAACATATCTTGTGATTTAGATATCAAATGTCAAATATAATTTTGCAGTTTCTGTATATAAAATAAAAAGTACACATTGTGACAATATTAAAGGTAAAGGTAGGAAATACAAATTCTGTCATTCTAATTCGGATAACGTTTTTAGAAAAAGCAAGAATTGGCATTGCAGTGGTTTAATTGCACGTCTTGTGTGTTAAGTACTTTGCCTAACGTCCTATATTTCTTTTTTAGCTTATACATGCATTTCAACGTCGTTTGTCCACTGATCTTGGTAAGACTTGTAGTGAGTTTTAGGCAGTCTAGTTAATCAAAGATTTAAATTTAATGTTTTCCTTAGTGTTAGCAGTTTAACCTTTCTAAAACAGACAACAAAGCTCAGTTTATATTTTATGCCAAATATTTTTGTGAATATTCCTGAATTCGCCAACATTACTGTATGTTTATTCGTAATGCAGGTTTTTAGCGCAAAACTTGGTTATTTTGTTGGGGTATTGCGAGCGATCAGTTGGACGGGGAGTGCTGGCGGCTTCAAACAGATAGTTTCCTGTCAGGTCAATAACTTTATTTTGGATAAACCAATCTGCTGAAACTGGATATAGCAATCTTGCATGAAGACCATGTTTGGGATTGGATTTGTTCTCAAGGTCACTGTGACAAAAATAGACAAAGTTTCCGCCTAATTATTTGTGTTTAAATTGAGGTATTTTTCTGAAATTTTGTTCTTATGTAGTCAATGTGCAAATTTATCTTGGGATTGGATTAAGAGCCAGTCATGTCAAGGACAGGGTTACTCCTGCTATAGGGGGCCTCGGTGGCCGAGTGGTCAAGGTAGTTCGTCTACTATTGATCACGTGGTTTGTCAACACTGAGATTGAGGGTGTATTCTCACTGCACGTAGGAGTACTCGACTCCAATCTTAATTGACAAGGATTGCCAGTTTTCCTACCGCAGGTCGGGGGTTTTCTCCGGGTACTCCGGCTTCCTCCCCCAATAAAAAATGGACGCCATGATATACCTGAAAAATTGCTGAAAGTGGCGTTAAACACCATCAAACAAACAACAAACAAACTCCTGCTATAAATAGAACAACAGTTTTCGGTAAATTACTTGAGTTGAGATGAAATAACTTTATTGAAATTTTATTTGTAGGTGCTTTATGAAGCTTGGGATTTGTTTTGGGGACAATTTTAACCACATACTTCTCATAAAAATACAAAATTACAGTAATACTTTTGATCATGATTCTACATAGCTTATGTAAGACGGGTTTTACACAAGTATTAGCCAGAATCCTGTGTATATTTTTCCTCATATAACAACCTTTTTATTCGCTTTGTTATTTTTAAACGAGTAGAGCCTGTCAATTCACCACAAAAATACCTATTATTGAACAAGATTCTGTCAGTCATACCCTGGAAATAAACTTGCGCGTGCTTGACTTGTATATTGCATGTATATCTTCATTTACACTGCATGCGTGTTTTCTGCTACCTACTTAATAACCCACTTCTTTTTTTTCTTCAATAATATCCCAACCATATACATGTAATATCTGCCTTTTTAGACTACTGCTTAAATTATTTGTTTAATTGTTAAAAAAATGATTTCGTGGCAATGCCACGTTTCTTGTTTAGATTAATGGATTGTTTAGTAACGATATCGTAAATTTTTATTTTGTAACCGTAAAGCATAGGTCTCCTTAGATATATACTTGGCGTTACAACCTGGAATTGATCCCGATGTACCTACTACGGTAGACCACCGATCTACAAATGAAGTTAAATGAATAATCCAATAGCACAGCAAATGGTGGGTGTATCAACCTGTAACGGTTTTTCCTTATTTTAATTACTCCGCTACAATTAACTAATGTAAATGTATATTCTGTTTTCTAGATAATTTCTCATTTCTTGAAGTTATGTCAAACATGGGCATTACAGTGTCCATTACTACCACACTGGAATTTTCGCGCAAATGAAGTATGTAACCATACAGAAGGCTATGTCTGCCTATATGATGAAAACAGCAGGCAGTATAATGAGTTCTGTAGGCTTCATCCCGTGTATGAAACCCCAGGTAAGAAAATATTTACTAATTAGTAAGCTGATTTTCAACCTTGAAATGAACAAATCTTTTAAAATAGTTGCTCTGAGTATATATAGCAAAAACTGCTACCTTTCTTGTAACATTACATTGTATGAGACCGTAAAATATTGCTCACGTCGTCTGTTTGTAGACCGCTAACCTTCCGGGCTCTACATTTTACCTAGTTTATCGTGAAAAGGTTTGATCATTAAAATATGTTGCTGTTTTCTTTCATAATATTCTTCAAACAAGAAAGCTCTGAGTAGTATCCATCATAATATATTTGTCTTATACCGTTGCGGCCTGTCTGTTTGATTGAATGGGGTGTAAGACTACCTTTAATAATTGTTCACCTATATTATGCGTCCAGTTTTTTTACCGAAAACCAGGCAGGAAAAACGGCAATCTTTTTAGGAAGTAATGTCAAAATCTCAACTTAATATTAACATGCCATGATTAATAGTAGATGACTTACGCCTTGACCACTGATCCATCGAGGCTACATTTAAAAATTTATATTTTTAACATTTGTAACAAATGGACCAGTTGAGTCAATTTTTCATACAGTATCATGTGTTGTAAATTTGTATTTTGTACTCCAAATTTTAAGGGATTTTTTACTGAATTTATCATTTTGTGAGCTTTCGGATACTTTATATCAAGATACCAGTGTTTAAAAGAGATAATTATTTATATGCACTATCTAGTAAATTTGCTTTTGCCACGATGTGGAGCGTGGAACATAAAAATATAAACTACCTTACTACATATCTTATCACATCTGAATGAAATGTTTAACACAATTGTTATCAACAAAATAAAAAAGGCGGGGTGTTTGAACGGTAGGTGTTAAATTATATTACGTTAAAAGACAGTTTACCAAATAACTAGATTGTCCCTGCACTAATACTATGAAAATAGCAAAGAAAACCTACATAACAACAGCCAAAAGCCAAGGGACAGTTGCAAATCCAGATATAGACAAACACAACACAAAAACAAAAAAAAAAACATAAAACACAGAGAGAAACCGGAACCGAAAAAAACCATGGGTGCACTCAGGTGCTCCGGACGAGTAAGCAGTGCCTGTCTCTTATTAGACACCCATCGAGTAACTCATTGTCAGGTCTAGGGAAAAGTCAAATCCAGGAATAGGAAACACTACCTATGCCTCAGCGAAAATGTCAGATCGTATTTTAGACATTGATTTCCCATAACGATCAATTAAGTCATGGTGACGACCATAGAACTTTTGGATAGATAACATCAACCTAGATACCACAAACCCTTGTTTAAGTAGTTTAGCAGTCAACAGCAGTGATCGGTCTAGAAAATCGGAATACCGATCGCATGATCTAGAATAACGTATAAGTTGTGAAATGTACACACCATACGCTTAAGCTGCTGGAATGTTGCTGTCGATGAACGGAAGTTGAGAATTGGGAAGTTGAGTCATCACGTTTGTCGTCTTGTCTAGTTTGTAGTTTTCCTGAGTCTTTTTCTAGAAGTAGGTCTAAATAAGATGTTAGTGTATTGGTTGTGTCTTTGTGTGCTTTAGCAGTGCAAAATAGACATGTGTTTTTATGATCAAATAATTTTTTAAAAGTACGTCATCACTTGTTTTTGTTTTGCCATTGATATATGTGGCTGAAGATAGCAGCACTTTCCTTATGTCAACATGAATATAGAAATAAACTTTATGTTAGATCCACGCTTATTTGACTTGAAGTTCAATAACTTCTCTTGTCGACGCGTGTCATCGTATTAAGTCCTACTTTTGCAGAGCGCCTCATGTTTCATTATCGTGTACATGTCGGAGGATATATTGTTATTTTCATCAAATTGCCCATATATAACACCAATATTACTCTTAGATCAGAATAAAGTAATGCTTAATACACCATACCTGACTTTTTTTCCTGTGATGTTTCCATAATGTATCAAACAATCAACCCTTTTAACGGTCAGACAAAGTGCCATGTCGTTCACTACAATATTTTTTTAAATCTTTTTTTCAAAAATTGCTTTAGAATCTTTTATTATTAAACCTTAGAAACCATGAGTACAAGACACATTCCTTATAAAATTTTATAGGTTTTCTGCAAATGGCTCCTAAGTTTTATATTTTTTAAATATTCAGGGTTATGACCTTTTAAGGGGTTTAAAGAAACTATGGTGTAACTACATCAAAACATTTCAAATAGTACATGTAACTTGATAATAATGTCCTCCGTTTTAAACTTAAGACATTTAAAAATGTAAGTGTTTGATTGTTTAGTTTCTTTAATATTTAATGTTTAACGCTAAATGTGTTACAGGATACAAAATTGTAATGCAAGGAAATATACAAGGGAAACCTTGTGATGAAACAAGGTATCAGCCGTTTACATTTTGGTCCAAGGGCAATACCCATTGTACGTATACAAAATCCACATGTAATGAAGATGGACAAATGTTAGTCCACGCTGGAACATATGCAGTAGACGCTGCGTGTAGCTGTGACTATTCCATGGGTTTTAGTTTTGTCTCGAGGCCAGCTCACCAGTGTTATTGTATACCATCACATGAAGATTGTTCCTGTTACAAAAAACATTGCTCTGTTGGACTTATTCTTACACCAGGTATTACTCTTACTTCTAGCATAAACTCATTGAGGTTTGGCCTAGTTACTCATTTACACACTGGTAAGGCCTTTATATTCGATCATTTTGTAACGAGCAATATAAATTATAGGATATGAATGTAACCACCCACCCTAAGTTAAATGAAATGTTTCACAAAAGATACACCACAAACAATATCGTAACTGCAGAAATAAAGTTTTTGACATTTGTTACGGGCTAGAAATACGCATGCGTTAAAAGTAGATATATCAGTTGACGATAAAATGACCTCATATGTGAATTTATCAGCTTTAAGTAGAGTACAAACGCTTATACTTAATATAATTTGATATCAAATAATGCATCTACAATAAGTTGATTATTTAGATTTAGTGTGAACCTAAATTTCGCCAATGTATAAAAACGTGACAGTGGATAATAGAAATATGAAATTTAAGGCAAACACATTAAATGTAGAAAACAAAGTTTGTTTCTTTAGGAAACAGAGAATAAAAATCATTCTACATTTAATAAGAGTAATTCATGTCAATTATCTGTAAAGCATTTTAGAAAAAAATGTTTATATGTTACATTAAGGTATTGCGCTTAACAAAGTAAATTGATGAATGCAGAAAATTATTGGCTTAATCCTTATTGAATAGTGTGGTATCTATCTCTCTTACATTATTTGCTTAAAGGGAAACTTCGCGAAAACATGAAAATTTGATATGTTATTATTAAAATAAAAAGAAATATAATTGCCTTTTGATGTTTTATTGTATTCTTTACCGTTACGCTTCTAGAGTGGATTAAAGGTGGTAAAATTTTGTGTATGGGGGCTGCCATATTGACAGTATTTTATCACGTGACTGCGTTTGTGACGTGATAAATGTAATTATCCAGTAAATATGATAAATAATCCAGTTTAAAAATATGTTTTTCAGCCTTTGCTCTTTGAAGAATATTAAAACTGTGGCGATGACTAATAACCAGATGACAACATAAGATTACCAAATACGCCTTAATGATCTTTGTATTCATAAAAGTATCTTTAGACACAAATTTTAACCTGTCTTTATTTAACTAAGATAATTACCTATAAAATAATAATTGTAATTAAAGATATATTTGTATATTTATTTGTTCCAACATAAATAAAATTCCGTAGATAATTTTGCACGTCTTGAAACGGCAGTTGTTCCTGGACGAGAAAATTTTACAGTTAAATCATTACTCGTTTTTGAAGGGTAATTAACAGAATTAGCAGGTAAACAAACAGGATGTTTATTGCAATTACTAGATCATTTGACGCCGACTTTGAAGTATGAATATTGGGACATTTACAAAAGCTAATCATATTGAAGGGTAATCATGTACTTCGAAATTAGAACGGCACGCCCCTCCTGCCAAGGACAGGTATGATTTGAATACACCGAGGTGTCAGAACAAAGGATATATATAAGATTTCGAATACCTTTAGATGCCAAGTCAGAGGAAACGTAAAACTGACACGTTGACTCAAAATATACACATGTAAAATTTTGGAAACTGTGCTACGCATAGGCACAATAAATGTTACCAGTATTATTAATAATAATAAATGTATTTAAGGCAAAGTGAAATTTTGAAGCGCGAAAACAGGGTTTGAAAATATTTCATTTAATGACAATTATTTCTAAAATTGCCACATTCGCAAAGATTTTTTATAAAAAAATGTTTCGTTCAATAATTTGCATAATCTGATTCAGATTAAAATAATAATACGAATAATTTTCAATTTAATTACTTTTTATGGACAAAATTCAAACTAATGTTCGATGAAAATGAGGTCATCATACCATTAAACTTTCCTCCATTTAATTCTGGAAAATAATATTCGCATGAAGTTGTTGCTGCTGTGGACATAGTCTTAAGTAGAAGTCTTTAAACTGGTTAACTATTTGTTGCACAAATCGGAGTTTTTGCTTAGATCAGGAATACGAAACGTAATCTTGCCAAAACCTTGTCTTATAGTACAACCTTCTGTTATTGACCGTTTCGCGTTATTATCATACGGCGACTTTAAAGTTTTTGGATGTCCAGGGATCTCTAGTATCGCCATCTAGTGACGAGATAGTGACAAGATGGCGGACCTGCATTTCTTAACCATTGAAAATAAAATAAAACATCAAGAGGCAAAAGTGTTTCTTTTTATTTGAAGAATAACATATCAAATTTTCATTTTTTCGTGAAGTTTCCCTTTAATGTCTGTTTATCAATTTTCAGTTTTTAGTTCATGTCTTATTCTGAATAGCTGAAATTCTTTACATCTTCTACTTTAGAACAAAAATTCCAAGTGTTTTTTTTATATTGTACAATTGATGTCTGCAAGTTTCTGTATATCTGGCAAAACATGCCTGTTATTGAGATTTCTTAAGTTTGTTAATATTTTTCCAAAGAAACAACCTTTGTGAAAGGTCTTTTACAATTATTCATTTTGAGCCGGTGTGACTTAAAAAAATTGGGTGATGTGGCATATTCATGCAGATATACATGACGATATCATAATGTTTACATGCACTAACTATGTTATACTTGTACACATGTTGACTTGTGTACTTGTACATGTACGTTATCGGCAGAATACAGAGACTTCTAGTTAATAATGTAACATTAATAATAACTATATGCAGTAAAAATGTCCAATTATCAATTAAAAGAATGACATTACAATTTTATGTAAAGTTCGGCTATTTTTTTAGCTTTTGTTATTTAGGTTGCACTGAAAAAAAACTTCAAAAAGAAAGCACGTGAAGAATCGATAAATTTGAATTCAGTCTGTCGTCAATTGAAAAAATGAAGCTAGTGCAAATAATTGACACGATGGTTAATATTTTGATGGGATACTAGGAACATAAGAAATGCCGATTTAACGTATTGCTTTGAATATTGTGTTAATAAACAAAACTTACTCAAAGCATGTATGGGTTTGGGTTGTTACAGGATAGAGCTATCGTTATGTAACTTCAAGTTTCAAATAAAATTTTCTTCTAATATGTAAATGTGCGTGGGTTAAACAATCATGGCACTGCACATTTAAATTTAAACGACAACAACCATCCGTGGTAATATCACGACAGTAAACACATAATATGGTTAATGTGACCGAATTGCAATTAGTTAAATTAATTGTGCAGTCATGGACATCCTGAAAAAACTAGGTTTGACAATGAATGCATTATTGTACAACATATTAAACACATACCAGACCAGACATATCATGATTTTTTACTACAACTTTCAGAAAAAAATATTTTGGAATCGCTTATCTCAAATTAAATAAATATTACTTTTCTTAATATGTCATTTAGGCAAATTAATTCTATTTATTTAAATTATTACGCGATACAGGGGATAACAGAAGTAAAATTACATATTATTCATGTAACAAGTGTACCTGTAATAGCTATTCCCTAAATGTTTCTTGAATAACTACTGCACGCTTGTCGGCTTCATAGTAATGAACAGTCAATATTTTCACATTACCTGTTTTAGATTACACATGTTCTGCTGAATCTGATTGGAATGTAGCATATATATGTCCACCTATAACGGAAAAAACGTAAGTAGTGTTTTATATACAATTTTGTACAAATAATTGAAATTAATATTATAAAAAAAACATTCTGTGTTGTGTGATAGAAATACAAGTCAAATTTTAACAATTGTGACCTGTGGTGGATATTGCAAAAATTAAAAGGATGTTGCTCTTGGCCTACTGCAGAAATTCATAATATACGACAAAATTTAAATAAAAGCTTTACGAATGAAGTCTGCAGATCAAAAATTTACAATAAGTTCTATTTATAATTTATTTATTGTGTATCATTCAGTAGTTATCATAACAGAACGTTGTTTGTTTTATTTTTTACAGAGTATTACCTCATCCGCCATCCTCAAACAAAGTACCTTTCACAACAGCACTTAAAGGTACCTACCTTTCATACATGAATTGCTCAGTGATGGCAATTACCCTTACCTTTGAGGAAAATGTTAAACCATCGTTAAAACGTCTCCCTTCAAAACAATAATTTAACAGCTTATCCGTTGAATAAACGTTAAAAGGAAACTTATTCCTTCATAAACATTAAGCCGCATTCGGTTAAATTTATCTGATTTAACCCAAAGATATCCTAGGTCACTTAAAGTCTAGGTCTTCGACACAGATAAACTTTTCAATAAATAAATAAGATTTAATATGAATATTGTTTGTATTTCTTAGTTAGGATAAAATAAAACTCGTAAATTACCCATGTGGTATGGAACGCCAAATTAACATATATTCAATTAATTGTACCTATCTTCAAACAATTGAAGATATCTTCAATCATTTGAAGATATCTTCAAATAAATTGAAGATATCTTCAATTCAATTGTACCTATCTTCAAATAATTAAAGATATCTTCATATCAATTGAACCTATCTTCAAATGAATTATACCTAGGTGCAATTTAATTGATTCATTTGAAGATATCTTCAATTCATTTGAAGATATCTTCAATTCAATTACACCTATCTTCAATTGAATTGAAGATATCTTTAATTCACTTGAAGATAGGTCTAATTCCAACATCTCCATAATTCATTTGGAGATATCTCCAATTCATTTGAAGATATCTTCAATTCATTTGAAGATATCTTCAATTCAATTACACCTATCTTCAATTGAATTACACCTATCTTCAATTGAATTATATTATAATACAAATTTGATTAAGTGCAATTGAAGATACCTAGGCACAATTGAATTGAAGATAGGTTTAATTCAATTGAAGATAGGTTCAATTCGATTGAAGATAGGTTCAATTCAATTGAAGATATCTATAATTGAATTGAAGATAGGTACAATTGAATTGAAGATATCTTTAATTGTGCTGAATTGTACCTAGGTACAATTGAATTGAAGATAGGTATAATTGAATTGAAGATATCTATAATTGAATTGAAGATAGGTATAATTCAATTGAAGATATCTTCAATATTTGAAGATAGGTACAATTAATTGAATATATGTTAATTTGGCGTTCCATAATGTGGTCCCTGTGACAAAACAATAATAATATCAATAATAAGTTAGCTTTTACCGTTTTGTATTAAGTTGTCAAGACTTGCATTCGTCTAAATCGTTTAGGTACAGTTGGGTGCAGTCCTAACATAACATGCTAGTTAACTTGAAAAACAGAGATTCTGACTGCTTTAAGTTAACTTCGAGCAGAGAATTAGACTGGTTTGAGCAGAGATTTTGACAACTCAAGTTAACTTGGGCTCTTCTTTTGACAATTTTTTTATACAATATATTTCTGTCCATTTGACAATTTGTTGACAATTTCTGTCCACTGGACATTTTTGTTCTTTTGACAATTTTTGTCCACTTTTTTCTTTTGACAATTTCTGTCCTCTGGACAATTTTTTTTTCTCTTGACAATTTTGTCACGTGACAAGTTTGTCAACAGGACATTTTTTATTTTGGAAATTTATGTCAACATGCTAACCTTTCGACTGCACTTTAAAACAATTTAAACTTTTACCATTTTAATGTTTTTTGACAATTTTTTACGAAAGACCGACTGGTTGTACAGTACGTCCATTTATTTTATCTGCGCGTTGTCGGAATGAAAGGTATACGAAAGATGAAAATCAAATCCTTTGTCGTTTATTAAAAAACAATCGATAAAATACAAAATTATAGTTAATGAAAGAATTAATTGAAGTTTTGTTTGTTATTTACGTGTTTCTGTAGGATATCAAATGTTTAAAATCTTACGGCTCGGAAACATTTTCCTTATTGCGCCGTTGTTTCCTTTAATTAAATATTAATGTATAGTCCAATAAAGTGAGACATATCTTTGTTATATAAATATCTATCATTCAAGCAATTCTTCGATATCATAATATAAATTACAACTCTTGAACTTAGCAATCATTCAAAATATAAATTAAGTCGACATGTATCCAATTGAAAGTACATTCAATATCCAAAATGTGTGATAATAATAAAAAAAGGTTAAAAATCTATGAGAGTTCTGTATTTTAACCATTAAATCTTATTAAAGTTCAGAACAATTAAACAATAATGTAAAATATCTTATATTTAGAATGGTTAAACCCACATTTTGGTTGCATCTTTTGGGTATTAGGAATAATTTTATATGTAAAATATGGTTTTAATTCCATCACTAATATCCCCAGAGTGATTTTATACATAACAGTATGGTTTTACTTTTATAGCTCAGGTCTCAGGATTGATATTATATGTAAAATATAGTTTTTTTCCCATCACTATGGTCACAGGAATGATTTTATATGTGAAATATGGTTTTTAATTGCATCCCGTATGTCTCCAGAGTGATTTTATATGTGAGATATTGTTTTTATGGCATTAACAAGGCTTCAGGAATGATTTGATATATAAAATATGGTTTCTAGTTGCATTGCTAAAGTCTCGAGATTGATTTTATATGTTAAATATGGATTTTAATTGCATAGCTTAGGTCTCCAGAGTGATTTTATATCTGAGATATTGTTTTTATGGTATAACCAAGGCTACAGGAATTATTTTATATGTGAAATATGGTTTCTACTTCACTGCTAAAGTCTAGAGATTGGTTTTATATGTTAAATATGGATTTTAATTGCATCTCTTATGTCTCCAGAGTGATTTTATATGTGACATATTGCTTTTTATGGCATTACCAAGGCTTCAGGAATGATTTTATATGTGAAAAATGGTTTCTAGTTGCATTGGTAAAGTGTCGAGATTGATTTATGTTAAATATGAATTTTAATTGCATCTCTGAGGTCTCCAGAGTGATTTTATATGTGAAATATGGTTTCTAGTTGCATTTGTAAAGTGTCGAGATTGATTTTATATGTTAAATATGGATTTTAATTGCATGGCTTAGGTCTCCAAAGTGATTCTATATGCGAGATATTGTTTTTTATGGCATAACCAAGGCTACATGAATGATTTTATATGTGAAATATGGTTTCTAGTTGCACTGCTAAAGTCTCAAGATTGGTTTTATATGTTAAATATGGATTTTAATTGCATCTCTTATGTCTCCAGAGTGATTTTATATGTGACATATTGTTTTTTATGGCATTACCAAGGCTTCGGGAATGATTTTATATGTGAAATATGGTTTCTAGTTGCATTTGTTAAGTGTCGAGATTGATTTTATATGTTAAATATGGATTTTAATTGCATCTCTTAGGTCTCCAGAGTGATTCTATATGTGAGATATTGTTTTTTATGGCATAACCAAGGCTTCAGGATTGATTTTATATGTGAAATATGGTTTCTCGTTGCATTGCTAAAGTCTTGAGATTGATTTTATATGTTAAATATGGATTTTAATTGCATCACTTAGGTCTCCAGAGTGATTTTATTTGTGACATATGATTTTTGATTATACTGCTAAAGTCTTTCTAGTGATTTTATTTGTTAAATATATTGTTTAATTGTATTGCCAAGGTTTCACGATTAATTTATATGCAGAATATGGTTTTAATTCCATCTATATTGTCTCAGGATTTATTTTATATGTAAAATATGGTTTGGAATTGCATGGCTAAGGTCTCCAGAGTGACTTTATATGTGAAACAGAGTTTTTAATTTCATTGCTTCAGTGTCATTAGTGATTTTGTATGTTAAATATGGTTTTTAATTGCATCACTTAGGTCTCCAGGGTGATTTTATATGTGAAATATGGTTTTTGATTACATTGCTTCAGTATCATTAGAGATTTTATATGTTAAATATAGATATTAATTGTATTTTAAAAGTTTCAGGATTGATTTTATATGTGAAATATGGTTTTTTAATTCCATCACCATGATCACTATGGTGTCAGGATTGATTTTATATGTTGAATATTTTGTTGTAATGGTATTGCCAAGGTTTCAGGATTGAATTTATATGCAAAATATGGTTTTTAATTGCATGGCTAAGGTCTTTAGAGTAACTTTATATGTGAAATATAGTTTTTAATTGCATAGCTTTAGTTTCTTTAGTGATTTTATATCTAACAAATTCTTTTTAATCACATGGCTAAGGTCTCCAGAGTAACTTTATATGTGGAATATTGTTTAAATTGCATTACTATTAATAGTCTCCTGATTGATTTTATATGTTAAATATAGTTTATATTTGCATTATAAATGTCTCAGGATTAATTTCATATGTGAAATATGGTTCTTAATTGCATTGCTATGGGATCAGGATTGATTTGATATGTGAAATAGGGTTTTCAATTGCATCCCTTAAGTATTTGGAGTAATTTTGTATGAGAAATATGTTTTTTATTGCATCGCAAATGTTTCTGGAGTGATATAATGTATCTAATATGGTTGTTATTTTATATTCCTATTTTCTCAGGAGTGATTTGATATGAAGAAGAAGTTTTAATTTGGGATTTTATGGGTGATTTGTTTTAAATTGTGGATTTGAGGTTAAAACGCATATCCTAAGATGTAGGCAGCCAAGATTTGAAAACTAATTAATATGATTTAGTGTGAAATTAAAAGTGAAATGTAAATATTAATAATAGATTTAATGATACCGACATACAGGTGAGTTGTAACAGTATTTATTATTAAATAAAAATATTACAGGTTAGGATTCATACTTTTATATTTTTATTCAACTACACAAAAAATATGATTGTTCAATCATAATAACAATAACATAATAATAATAGAAATGTAGGGAGAGCTACAGTCTAAATATGTAACCACAACGGCTTGCTATACATTTACCGAAACGCGGACGGGAAAGAAATCGCGTTCTTTAAAATAGACTGCCGTAGATTTCGTTAACTAATTTTTGGTGATCGTCTAATTAACAATTTGTAACGAAATGATTAAATAAAGCATATATTTTGACTTTTTGTACAAAGGGACATTTTGTGACTTGAAAATTGAAAAGCAGAGATTTTGTCCACTGGACATTTTTGTCACGTGACTATTGAAAAGCAGAGATTTTGACAATTTTTGTCCACTGGACATTTTTGTCACGTGACATTTGAAAGCAGAGATTTTGACCGTTTTTGTCAATTTGACAAAAGCAGAGATTTGGACCGTTTTTGTCCACTTGACAAAAGCAGAGAATTTGACAATATTTAAAGCAGAGATTTGGACAAAATTTTGTCCTGTCAAAGCGGTCAAATTGACTGGTTTTTGGTCAAAAAGCTTTGAGATTTTTTTTCTCAAAAGCAGAGATTTTGACCAGAGATTTGGACTGGTTTAAGTTAACTTTATGTTATGTTAGGACTGCACCTAAATGTATCTCTTTTTATTTTTTTTAAGAGCTAAAAAGCAAATTGTGCTACTTCAAGGAACAGGTTTAAGTATTCTAGAATTTTTAATCGACACCATGTTTGTATCAAACTTTGTTCTTTAATTTCACATATAGATATATTAATGATGTCCTTTTAATTAACAACTCTCAATTTGTTGAGTGGCTCCCGTTAATATATCCTTCGGAACTAGAAATTAAAGAAACCACAGAACAGCTTCATCTACATCATATTTAGACTTACACCTCGAACATGACACGGTCATCTTAGCACAAGAATTTATGACCAACGAGGCGATTTAAATTCAAATTTAAATATTTAAAGAAGTATTAAGTTTTTTATGTAGACAAAATTATCCAGAAAAGGTAATCCGGCCTCTGCATTTTACGCTCTGTCCCTACAAACTTATTTCTAGATAACTTCCGTACAAAATTTTCCGACATATTCACCGTAAAGGATTTTTCAACGTCATAACGGCGGGGCAGCATGAATACTTACATAAGCAGCATACAAAAGAACAAATATTAATAACAATAAAACAAAAAACATTAAGTAGTATATATGGTCCGATATGTGTTACTTGTAAATTAATGTTCTCACTACGAAGATCAATTAAACTAGTTCATAAAGAAAACGTTTAATGCCTTTATTCTCAATTTTTTTCAGCTGCAGCCATCAGCAGAGGCATATTCCTAGTTGCAGTTACATTGCTTATTACAGGCATTATAATACTCTGTGGTAATTTATTGCTAAGTAGCAAACTTACAATTGATGATTAATAATTAGTTTGTACAAGAAGTTAAGTGGTCAATAAAGGACATCGTTACTCTTGTTAATAGGTGAAATTTGGCAAACGCCTTTAATTGAAATTTTCTGTTTATCTAATTAACAAATATGCTTAACGTTCATGAACTGAAGCTACATGTGTAATAATACCATTTACATGTTGAGAACAACTTAATATAATGCAATAAAAATTATTAATTATGATTATTAAATTTAATATTAATATGTGTTAATATTGTCTATTAGTCTCCAAGTAACGACATATTTAATATTGTAGTTGGATCCTTTTTTAAGCAAAGATGTTGAAACTGTAAAGCAAAACCTTTTTAAGTAATATTAATGTGTAACTTGCTTTACATTTTGTTCTTGTAGGTTTAGTTTTCAGTACCGTCTGGAATCTCAGTAAGTATTTACATTGGTTTTGCTTTAATACGTTATAACTGATTGAATCTAGCTATGCTTATCAAATTCTACCTTTACATTAAGGTTCACGTGGGCTGATGGCTTTTTTTCAATCTTTTTAACTATCAATAATTGTTGAAATTCTTTTTTGTTGTACGTCTTTGTAGTTTAAAATTTAAATATTTCTTTTCAAACCACTTGGCAAACATATATTCACCCAGTCTTTGCTGGTCCTAACTTGCCTTAAACAAATTTCTATTAAAATTGGAACATTTCATAATTTTTAACCATGAATGCTGAGTTATAATATCCCATGTCTAGTAAAGGCTAAACTTGTTATTACTTTTTGTACTAGAATGAGATATGAAATGAAAAGAATTTTTTAAACGAATTATGATATGAATGTTGACTGCAGGGTTTAAATATATATCCTACCCCCTGTAGGTATATGCCCTATGGATTTGATGATATTTTCTTTACACGTTAGTGGATTTTATACACTGTCTGTAAGTAAGAGTTAGCGTTATACAAAAAACATTAATCATATCCGTTTGTATACATTTTCTTCTGTAATTTTTGCATGGTGCATGCTAACGAAATGTCAAAATGATAGTTTAAAATAACTTGAAAACATTCACTTTTTTTCTAAATTGGTCTGCATACGATTTATACATATATTTGTCAACCTCAATTTGTTGTACCATTCAAATCTTGTATAATCTATTCACAAAATAAAGGTTCCCAATGAGCATTGTTCGGAATATTTACACATGACATTCTTCTGTCAGGTCTGTACAATCTTAATACAGACTCCCGATTACGTTTTTGATTAAGTAAATGTGGTTATGAGGGTTGGGTTACGTCCACCCTTTCTATTTGTCTTTTTGTAATTTCTTAGAAGTACGTCAGGATTACCTAAAATAAATTTGACTGTAATTTCCTGTTGATGCCATAGTTCATATAGTCACATTTCGGGGCTGACATCAATCAGTTATATACAAAGAGTCGTTATTAATTTTTCCACACTTTTTATTCTCCAATATTTTCGAGGTTAATGCTAAACAGATGCGTATTTATAATGAGATGCATCGTGCAGCTGGCATAATGTTAATAACTTGTGTATTTTTAATTGCATTTTATTCACTCGAATACCTATTCAATGGATTGTGAAATGTACCATTTAGTTTTATTCTATAATTATTTTAAATTTTACAGGTGATCCGTTGTTAGACGAATGGAAAGATAACCTCAGATATTTTTCTCCGACATCTGCTTCACAAATAATAAGACGAAAAATATATGAGAACCAATGTACATTAATAACTGGTCCACCTGGATGTGGAAAAACTGCAATTGCTTATTCTATTGCGTTTGAACTGGAAAAAACAGAAGGGTACATAATAACGCCTGTTTCATTGCCAGAAGACTTTTCCAAACTTAAAAAGGCTTCTTCGTTCTGTTGTCGCAAGCATGTTTTTATTGTTGATAATGTACTTGGATTAGATACAGTAAGCCCCTGTAATATTACAGACCTACATAATGTAATTAAAACCACATTATCAAAGGCTTCAAGTTTAAAAATTATTATGACCTGTAGATCGCATATTTACCGTATGAATACTTTTGTTGGTGACTATTTTTATCATTGTGACATGCTTTTAAGCAATATGGAATTGACAATGAAAGAACGAATGGAAATACTGTCACGCTATCATGAGGATGATTTTATAAATAAAATAGGACATGCTGACCTGGCACTGTACAATTTTTTTCCAGCCCTCTGTGCCTTGTCATTACAAACCGAGAATCATAATCCAGCTATATTTGCGTATCCTTTTGCCGTTTTAAATAAAGAAATCGAATACATGAGGGAAAAACATGACGTTCTATATCTTGCGCTTGCTTTACTGATAGTTAATAATGGTATAGTTGAAAAGAAAATATTGGATGAGGAAAAAAACTATTCTGATGACATTTTTTCTGATATATATTCTGAATCTGGATTCAAAAAACAGCCTTCTAAAGTCTTACTGAGAGGAACACTACAATCTTTGAATGGAACACTTCTCCAAGAAACTGATACAAGTTGTTCTTTTCTTAATGACAACTTATTTCTGGTTATCTCATCAACAGTAGGTCGTGCATTTGTACGTAGCATCATACAGCATGGAAGTACCTCTTTTATAAAAAAGCGTCTTCAATTGGAATCATTGAATGAACAGTTTGAAATATTTACTATCCTGGTCAAGCCACAATTAGAAACTTTATTTTTTGATAGACTTTTAGGTGACCTCAAAAAAGGTTATGTTTGGAATTCATTGGATAATTTTCAATTTCAGTATTCCCAGTTTAGAAATAATATGATAATACGCCTTAAAAAACAGCATGACCTGAAAAACGTTAAAGACATGGATGATAACTCCACCGTTCTTCATGTGACATCACACTTGGGATACTATGATTTGTTTTTGCATTTCTTATGGAATGATCAACCAGGCATTGATCAAACAAATAAGAGAGGAAGAACAGCTTTACACGTAGCTTGTGAAAGAGAGATGAGGAATATAGTGAAATCTCTTATTTCAAAGGGAGCGACCATAGATGTGATTGATATAGAAAATAAAACAGCTCTACATTTAGCGTGTGAAAATGGAAATAGCAAAATTGTAGAATTATTATTAAGCCATAATGCAGAAATTAACATACCTGATTGTAATGGGCTAACACCTTTACATATAGCGTGTTTTGAGGGACATTTTGATGTAGTAAAATTATTAATACAAAACCATTCAAATGTAGAATATAAAGACAATCTTGGTCGCACACCCTTTATAATTGCATGCGAAAAGGAAAAAGATCATACAATAAAGAGTAAACAGATAATTGAACTTCTCAAGCATAAAATGATGTAAATGTACCATAAAACGCCCCTAAATGAACTTTGCATGCATTATGATAGATATATTAGTGCACACACCATTTTTAGACTCGCTTTAACAATAGTGTGAATTTATTAAGATTTAAATGTGAAGTTTAGATGATTTAAATATTAAATTATTTATATTTGTGTCAAAACGATTTACCGATTTTGCTGAGATGTTGGATAAATATAAACAAAAAATTCATTTCTGACCATTGTAATAAAATAGTTCATTAATAATTACATGCAAAATGTACAATTATATACAAAGGGTATTTATAAGCTTTCATAGCCACGTTTGAACATTATTGTTTTCCAATCTGTTAGTTTCATATAAAGTTAAACTTGTGTTGCATTTTTATCATTATGTTTACGTAGCATCAGTCGCATTTTCCTAGACGAACTCCTAAAATGAATAGTGCAGCAAAAGTATGTTTAAAAATCAAGTATTCGTAATTTATTATTTAATATTTAACTAATAACTGTATAATAAAAAAACGCATGTACATCACAGACTTCTTTTTTGTCGATCACAAGTAGTGTGAATAAAACATCCGCTCTAATCGCTACCTGTTCAAAGATACGATAATGCTTACCAGTATGTACATATTTCCATCAAAAGCAAAGGAACCGACCGAACAACAAAGTGCCGAAAGTCAATGGACATGTACAAATCCGGGTAAAGTCAAACATATACAACTCAACAAAAAAAATCAAAACAAAAGCAGAAAGTGAGTAACCGTAGCCCCATAAAAACCATAGGTGGACTCAGTTGCTTAGGAATAAAGTATCAGTTGTGCAATGTACACACAATACTTTGGAGCTTTGGGAATGTTGCTTTCGATGAACCGAAAGTGAGAATTGTTTGTTGAAGAGCCTAGTTTTTAGTTTTGCCGAGTCTATTTGTAGAATAGACATTTCAGAATAAGTAATTTTTAAAATGAAATAAGTATAATTTACACATTATACACAAGAATGAGCAATAGTATGCTAATATATTTTATTTATTTTAGTACTATGTATTTGTATGTTTACTGCAAAGACAAAATGTAAATGCAAGTATTATAAATTTTTCGAAGACATTTTTGTCTATATAATACATACTTCATACTTGTTTACTATGATATAACACGGAGTGAATACAATATGAATTTTTAAACAATAGTGAAATGCTAGCAAAAATTCGCTTCTTTATAAACAAAACGTATGAATGTTAAAATTGAATAATTTATATTTAAATAATTTGCAAAAATAGACCGTGATGGTATTCATTTCAAAACATGTCATCTTTTGAGATCCCCACTTTAGCAAATTCATTCAGTCGTCTTAGAAAAGCAATAAACGATAATAACGTCGATAAGTCTTTAATGTCACTTGTTAATACTAAAAGAGCGTTTTGCTTTGAAAAGAAAACAGTGATGAAGCTACGTTTACCCTATAACGAAAGAGAAACATTACACTGTGCAGTGTGCTTGGGCAAAAATATTTTTAACAAAAACAAACAGAACCAAAAAATCAACCGCGTTAAAGGGTCGTACATGGAACCTATCACTTTCCTTACAATATGGTCTGTAGCAAGTATATAGGTGTAATCACCACAACCCACAAAGCGAGATTCCCTGGGAACACTCAACCGTAAACGTCGGTGACGTTACAAAAAATATAATACCATGATAGTTAAGTTTCTAATTTATTACATTTGGAATTTTCTTTTATTGCTTAAATCGGGTAACAGTCCGTGATGACATATCTTGCTAATGGACTAGAGTAAACAATATTATATGTTTGTTTGTGTGTTTGAAGTTGAAAACCACATTCAGCAATTTTTATTTACATCATGGCGCAGACAGTTTCATTGAAAAAGAAAGCAGTAGTAGCCGAAAACACACCGACCTTCAGCAAAAAATTCCTTGTCAATTACATATGGAGTAGAACACAACCTGCCCGCAGAAAGGTTCGAACTGACAACCCCGGTGTTGACAGACCTTCTGATTATAAGTAGATGATTAACTTCCTTAATCATTCGGATAACGTTGCCTGCGTTGTGTTTTACTTTATTATCTGTAATCTCACGTAACACTGGCCGTAATGACTGTAGTGTCAGTACAATAAAGTTAATTTAACAATAAAGGGTTACCAAACATAAATCATCCAAAATCTAATTTCGGAAGCTTTTGTAACTGGTAAATATATAAATACCACGCATTTTTCATCACTTGCACAGGTTGTACGAGGTTACAGTCACAGAGCCAAACTCTCTGGCTCTGCACCTGCAGTCTCAGATACATAAAATCAATTAGCCAATTTGAGAGAAAACAAATCCTTAAATATAATATCTTATACCTATACTACCCCCATTGCACGCAGAATCTTTAATTACAAACGCTTTGCAGGATCTTTTGATCCATGACTTCAAAGCCAAACCTTCTGACTGCTCTTGAATATATATATAGTCTAAAAGAAGCTACTAACCAATACACTTACTAAGTATCGGATCGCCAATATGACGATACAGCATAAACAAAAAAAATAATATATAAGTCTAGAGATTATTGACACTGAAGAAGGCCATCAGTTGGTCGAAAATTTTGTCATATTTATTAATATAATTATGTTATAGTAGAAACATCTTTAAATTTGTATCGTTGCATAATTCTCTAGACTTATATATATAGTTGTCTAATAAAAATAATTATACCAACACTACTATGTACAAATAATATATATGGAACGCAATATTTCGCTCTACCAAAGAGCTTCATCAGGCGTTGACTGAATCAATAATTCAAACAATAGAAAATGTTTTTGTTGTTCACTTTATACAAAAAAGCTATACTGATGCTGAGATCTAAAATATTTTAGTTGTTCATATTACTGTTGGGTCATAAACATTTTTAGTATTCTACAATTTTGTTTTTAATGACGAACACTACATCCAAGTGAGTGGTACTAGCGTGGGAACCAAAATGGCACTCTCTTATGCCAATATATTTCTGGGAAATCTTGAAAAACAGCTTCTGTCTGGTGCACCATATAAACCATTGTCATGTTTCCGTTTCATTGATGACATTGACATTAAATGGAATGAAAGTCAAGAACATTTAATAGATTTTTTTAACTATTGCAACAATTTTCATCCCACAATCAAATTTACTTTCGAATTCTCTGGTCACAAAATATCCTTTCTCGACACTACTACCTCCATCCAAATCGGAATGATGACAACAGATCTTCACACGAAAGCAACAGACAAACATCAATTTTTATCCCCCAAAAGTTGCCACCCAAGGCATTGCTCGCGCAGTATTCCTTACAGTCAAGCCATACGTATCAAAAGAATTTGCTCAACAGAAAACACCCAAAACCATCGTTTAAATGAGCTCCGTAAACATTTACTCAAAAGAGGCTATAAAAACAAAAACATCGCCGAGGCATTTGGGAAAGCTCACAATGTTTCCAGAGATTCGTTGCTGAATTACAAAGATAAAAATATAACAAACAGCAGAATACCATTAGTCGTCACATACCACCCTGACTTAAAAAACATTTCAAATGTTTTAAGGAAACATTGGAACTATATCGAAAATGATATGAATTTAAAAAAGCTTTTCCCTGAACTATAATGGCATACCGTCGACCAAACAGTCTAAAAGATATTATTGTAAATGCTAGAGTCAAAATGAACTCTCCTTCAAAACCTGGTGGATACAGCCCATGCAATCGCAGTAATTGCAAATGCTGTAAAGCAGCAAACGTCGCTTGCACCTTTCGAAGCACAACAACCAACGAAAGCTTTACAATATACTCCAATTGTTCCTGTAAATCCAGCAATTGTATTTACATACTGACCTGTGGGATTTGTAACATCCAGTATGTTGGAGAAACAGAGACAGCTTTCAATATGCGACTTAACAACCATCGCTCCTTTTTCACGAAAAACAGAAATTGTCCACTAACTCGCCACCTTAAAATTACAGGCCACTCTTTTGATACTGTAAAATTCCAAATTATTGATCAAAACCCAAAGTGGAATACATCAACCAGAAGACTTCGAGAAACATTTTGGATACATCAATTAAAAACGCTAGAACCTGATGGATTGAACGAACGTAATCCACAGGTAGAATACTAAAAATGTTTATGACCCAACAGTAATATGAACAACTAAAATATTTTAGATCTCAGCATCAGTATAGATTTTTTGTATAAAGTGAACAACAAAAACATTTTCTATTGTTTGAATTATTGATTCAGTCAACGCCTGATGAAGCTCTTTGGTAGAGCGAAATATTGCGTTCCATATATATTATTTGTACATAGTAGTGTTGTTATAATTATTTTTATTAGACAACTATATTATTTTTTTTTTGTAATTGTATCAGTCTGCATCTGACTGATCCAGCACTTATTAAACGAGATTGTTGTTGCTATTTATAGATTACTTATATATATTTGCATCGTTGCATAATTCTCTAGACTTATATATGTATATATTTGTCGAAAAATTACACTTGTATACAGTTTGTATATATGTGTCCAATAAAAGTAAAACATAACCAGAGTCTTTTGTTCTGTATTTACACTAGTGCTTTCATGTTTACAAACAATCTTCAGGTGTCTGAAGAAAACCTATACCTATATATATATATATAAATTAGATAATTTAAAAAAACACAGAAATACACAACTTGTTCACACAATTTTAACTGTTATGTCGGCTCTTCAGACGTCGTTGTTATGTATTTTTATATAGTAACGTAAGGTCATAGTATTATATTACTTATGTAAAGTCATAGTACTGGCAGTTGTACATTTTCACTTTCTATTTAGTTTCGGCCTAAATTTGTCAATTAAATATTGTTCTTTTGCTAATCGGAAGGCTTTACTGTTTACTGTCTAAGTGAATTTTAAAAAACGGAACATTCTAAAAGCCTTACCCTCGAAATGTTCACTACAAAGTGTATTCCGAAAGGATGAGTCTCTTATTTGTTGTTTATGCACCCTTACGCGATTAATCAGCTGATCTCCAGTTTGTCCAATATAATTCTCTTTACAGCTCAAAACTTTTTGCACACTAAATCAGATTTTTGCTTAAGTTGTAGTCCATGCTTTCGTTAACAAAAATTATAGCAAGGTTTAAATGTTATGCTTGTTCCTTCATCAATGTAATCTCACGTTCCACATCGCATATTGCCACATTTTTGAACTAGTTTGACATCTTTCTAGCTTTCGTTCATAGTTTTTTTCAGTTTACATTGTTGCCGTCTACTGTTTATTATGCATGATTCTGGAGTAAAATCTTACATTTTGTAGATTGGTGTAAAATTGGAAGATATTTTTTAGCTGTGTGCAGTATATTATGTTTTCCGGGGTTGTTCACAAACGGAATATTTGATTTTTTTCTTTAAATAGAAATAGATTTTACCTTTTAAAAATCCAATGAGATTCTTATACATAAAATGAAATAGAATAGAAGTATGGATGATCTTCACCAATTTTATGTCTCCATCAACTCTTTACATGAATCAATTAAATTCTCTATGGAATATGACACGGCTCAATTACCATTCCTTGATATACTGATCATAAAAAATTAAGCAACAGTAATCACAGATCTCTATTGCATGGACGCTGATACTCACCAATGTCTGAAAGTTAGATCATATCATCCTTTTCATACAAAAAGAAACATCCCATTTAATCTTACCAGAAGAATTTGTATAATTATTACAGATCCTCAATAACGCATAAAAAGACTTGAAGAATTCAAAATGCAGCTTTTGAGACAAAACTGTCCAGAAAATCTTATCAAAACAGCAATTAATACAGCTTCAGAAATTCCAATAGCGAGTTAAGAAAACCAAAGGAAAAAAATCAAAATGAAACAAATATTCCGTTTGTGATAACATACAACTCGGAATCATTAAATACGGCACACAGCTAAAGAATTTCTTCCAATTTTACACCAATCTACGAAAATGAAAGATCTTATTCTAGAATCATGCACAATAAGCAGTAGACATCAATTATGTAACCTGAATAAACTATTTACGAAAGCTAGCTCAAAAGATGTCAAACTAGTTCAAAAATGTGGCGATCCGCGATGTGGAACGTGCGATTACGTCAATGAATGAACAAGCATAACATTTAAATTCGGCGATATTATTTTTTGTTAACGAAAACATGGACTGCAAAATCAAATAAACACCACCGAAACACTTAAGTTGGCCTCTTACTTAGACCTTCTTCTAGAAATAAACTCGGGAAAACTAGACTTTACTACACACGTGATGACTTCAACTTTCCAATTTACAACTTTTCTTTCCTCGATAGCAACATTCCAGCAACTCCAGCCTATTTGTGGGTATCTCACACTTTATACGTTTTTCTAAATCCTGCGATTGATATTCCGATTTTCTAGACTTCTCGCTGCTGTTGACTACTAACTCAAACAAGGGTTTGTTGTACCTAGGTTGATGTTTTTCCTTCAGAAGTTCTATGGTCGTCAGAATGGCTTGATGTATCGTTATGGGAAATTAATCTATCAAATACGGTCGGACATATTTATGAGCCATAGGTAGTCTTTTCTTTTCCTCGATGTGGCTCTTCATAGACATGATAATATGTAAATCGACGATGTCCAATTGAAGGCAGGCCTGCTACTCGTCCGGAGCACCCTATATACTGGGTTCGGGTTACCCACTTTCTGTTTTTGTGAGTTTTTAGTTTTGCGTTGTATATTTTTTTCAATATCCGGATTTGCAATTATCACTTGACATTCGGCTGATGTTTTTTAAGTCGGTTTCATTGTTATTTTTCTTATCAATGTGACAAAAACATATAATTGATACTAACATATTTTACCAAATTGACATTATTTGTCAATCAATTGAATCATTGCGCAAACAACCTCTTTAATATGGTAACAGCAATGAAAGTACCTAACGGACATATCACAATAGCCGTTTGACGTTAATTATATTTACACAGTTATACATAAAACTAATTCTAATTTGATAATTGTTCAAAATACCATTTTGCTTAACTCGTATTTTAAGGAACAAACGTGTTACGCATTAAACTTTAATGATAAACTTGATACAATTTTAGTAAAGTTCAAACAAATAGTTAAAATATAAAACATTATTAATGAGTTAAATATTGAATAATTATTTTATAATGTTTATGACATTCGGGTTAGAAACCAATAGTGTTAAATGTTCCCCAACTGTAAGATTTGGTAACTGTTGAAACTCAAGTTTTACTGTGTCGCTACATGTGTCTATTTGATCCTCCGGTTTTATGCGTTTTACCCATTCGTTTTTATTTAATAGCCTTTGAAAAAGTAAAAGAAAATATATATATTGCAGTATACAAGCAATATCTAATACAATTAAACGATGGTCTTTGGCCAACTCTTAATTCAAATCTATTTCAGTTTAGGTATCATTCTCTGAATTTTCTATTTGATCGGCAATATCTCTTTTTCTATGACCGTGCAATTGCTTCTGTTCTAATTCGTCATATTCTTGTTCGATACAGCTCCTAACTTTGTAAATGTGTTTGATCAGGATTTAAAAATCTAAAAAGTTCACTCTGCTGTCAGAAACGTTTTCTGATTTGCCATCTACTGTCCACTCCTTAAAATGACTTGTATTCATGCACATCAGCGTCATGCAACATAGACTGACATTGATTGAGGCCATCATCTGATACCTTTCCTTGAAGCATCACCAGTGACTGTTGAATATTTTTTACAACTTGGTCTGGTATTTCGTTTGTTGTTTTTGTTCAGTCCTAGCAAGAATATTTCTTTTATGATAAATATTACATAAATACCGCTCATCAATTTCGTCATATTCATGATAAGCATGTGTTCTTTCGATTTCGTTACGGCAATGTCTCAGATGAGCAAATCGTTCAAGTGACAAATGCATGCTGTTATAAAAGCGATGACAGTAACAAATACCACTGAGCTTGTTGAGTAGATTATTGTGTTTATATTGAGTTCTTTTTTAATTGCCGTGCACATTTATCTACCTATCTTGTACGAATACAGTAAATGAGCAATGAAACTTCTATACAGTAGCCAAAAAATTTGTCGAAATTTGAAAAAAAGTGTAATTATTTTTTAAACGATATGACGCACTTGACACACAGTTTACAAAAGCTTTGCATCATCACAGGCACGAATATTTCGTGGTTTTTTTTTTTGCTATGCAGAACAAACCTGTTGTTTTTCCTGGTGTCTATATGGATAAATTTCTTTTCAAAAACATCATGGATATAACAGCACTTTATATATGCATACCTAAAACAGAATCATATCATGGCAAAAAGGTGCTCGAATGTATCTGTTGGTTTAATTGTCTGGATTACTTTTGAATCTACGACTTGACTGCTCAATTCTGTTAAAAACATCTGAAGTTGTCATTGAATTTGGTATAGTTCTAATTTCACATCATTCTTCTGTTTTGTGTTTCAAGATTATATTTTCTGATCTTTCGTTTGCTACCTTGATAACTCGATACACTCATTTGATATGTATATTGTTCAACATATATTTTTATTCCTACAAATACACTCAATATGAACACCTGTTAACTTAAATAGGCAGACTTCCTGTATTTTCAAAGTTACATAGCGGTATTCCATTTAGACTTCATGACAGTAACATAGTTGGTATGGTTTTCGGTCACCACATACTTTTTCCTTATTTCTTATCTGCATAAGGAAACCCCAAGCAAGCAATTATTACATATATTTACTTTAATATTAATGAATTTTCTCCTATATAATCTATGTAAAAAAAAACTCAAAAATAATCATTTTCAAAGCTGTATTGCGACGTTAAATAATTGGTGACCATTACTTTTTGCGAAAATCATTACATACTGATCTGTTTTTCACAAAAAACTTTCATTAATATCAATTATAACGATATTGACTCCTGAGCTACCTTAACTGAAAAAAATTTATGTGCAAATGTTAACTTAAAAGCCAGATTTAAACCTTAATCCGGTACGAAATGACTTTAGGCGGTTTTTTTCAAGATGTTTTTGAGTTTTGGAGTTTACTTTTTTATTTTACGCAATCTACAAAGAAGTGATCGATTCCGCGTATTTTATGTTTATTTGATATTTTTTCTGTATTGAGTAAAGGCGATAAAATTAAATGTTACAAACCAATTAAAACCTTAAATTAGAGGAGCGTGTTAAATGTCTTTTCTAAATATAAATGTTTTATTAATAATACATAATCCTCAGAATGTTGCTGTGTATTTGTAAACAAAACGTCAAATTTCGACAACGCAAAAATGCAAAAAAGCGAAAAAAAAACCCATTTTGTGTGTTTGCATTTTTGTTAATTAAAAAAGGTGAAAACGGGTCGCCTCCTTCCACCACAGTTGCGTGTTCCTACATATGTGTTTCATTGACCATTTGATCACAGCATGATAGCTTGTTTTATTTTAAAATTTATCACATGCAAAATGTTAGGGAACAGGAAACAACTATGCATTCAATTATTTTCTGCATCTGACCATCTTGATTAATCCTATTATCGTATGGCATTAGATCAAGCGAATGTGCTTAATATACCCCTTGGGGTATTCAAGAGCATGTCTCCAAATCTGTTGAAGACAACATTTTACAAACAACCGTCTATACTGGACAAAGAAATGTCGTACTTATACGGGAAAAACTTTTCATTAACGTAACACAGTACATTTCACGAGAATATATAACCGCAGTGCACGAAACTGCAAATGTTGCTCCTAATGGAAACCGCGATACTCTACTTCGCACTTCCAAACAGTCATATAAGAGTCCAATCCTCCTAAGATTCATTCAGACTTTGTGTTATAGGAGAGCCATAGGGGTCTTTCTGCTAGGTATATGTATTGTACTAATTATGTTTCTGATTTGTAAAAAAATGTATGTTTTTTATTTGTTGATATAATAAGTGTTTTAATATTCATGAATTTCCTTATGTTCTTGAAAATGACTCATAGTACTACCTGTATTTTTAATGTTTTAAAAAAATAATATTTTTTTTTAATGAACACGATGAAAGCTATGAAGAATAAGGTAACGATTCTGCTAGAACTAATCTACACATATCAGAATCTAAGAATGAAATTTTATTATTTTTTAAAATATAAAAAAAAACCTGAAGGTTTTGATCTAAATTGTTGTTGTATAAAAACCGAAATTCAATATCCATATTTTGGTGTTTTGTAGAACAAAATGACATTGGTTGCCTTGTAGAAACTAAAACGAAATAGATGTTATAGATCTTCAAAGTCACATTTTAAGCGGAAAAATTGGAACACAGATATCGCTTGGATAAACATATCGAAGTTTTGAAAACACAAAGTCAATATGTTTTGGTTTAAAGTGAGCAAAAAATTTGTTATTACCAATAAGCCTATGCTATTGGATTTATATATAGCACCGGAACATACAAGATATTCGTCTTAAGACGTCATTGCAGAATTATAACGAGAATATTTATGTGTTTTAAACCAGTCCAAATACGTCTGTATCATTAGTGATTTTAATGCTAGGACGTAGAATGATAATGAATTCGTAGATTTGAACGAAAACATACATGTTAAGGAACCTGTCCTAGAATATGTTAATAATTACATTGAGTTGTTACCAAATCTAGATTCCACACTTATTACGTATGGATAAAAAACAGGTAGGGAAATATACTGCTAAATTTGTGTTCGTGTTTTTTTTACGGAATAGTAGGAAAAGACAAATTGGTTGTAAATTTTACTTGTAAACATGTTAGTGTTGTCAATTATTGCTTGAGTAGTCCTCCTCTTTTTTCAGATTTTGCAATTTTAGAGTGCAGTCGGCTATTAACAGTTCACAGTTATAAATATAAATCTTGGCTGAGAAATCAATGAAAAGTAGAGTGGAAGGCGTATAAATAAAACCTTGATTTGAGAACAAAGTTACTATTTTCAGTGCAACTCCGCAAGGCAAACCTTTGCAGGAAAAAACCCATAAAGGTAAAACAAATATTTAAGAAAGGAAAAATACAAAAATAGTTTATTGCAACGAGTTAGAGATTTATAAACGGCGTCGAAAGACCTTGAAAAAAATATATTTTGGAACATTTTAAATCATTTCGCATTTTCGCCCTCTAGCACTTTTTCTTTTGAAAATCTAATGCAAAAACACAAAATCACTGTACCCGGCCACGATAACTACGTTTATTAAATAGATCTTGTAAATATACAGAGTAAGTTTGAGATGAATTGTCATACTATAAAATTTACGACGGGCAAATATGAATATTTCGCTAACAGAATAAAACCTAAACATTTTATTTTGACTTAGTAAAACAATGAAGATCACAAAGTTTGCAATAATGTATTCTATGTAATATCCTATTCACGAGTGCAGTGATATTTCTATGAGGTTGTTAAAAGCAAGGATTTTTTAATGACAACAACTGTTAAAGTATTTTAAAAAGATGCAAGTATACAAATTCAATATATAGTAACTTCAACTTTAACCCTTTTAAATTAAACAATTGTAATCTTTTCCTGTGTTTTTTGAATAAAAAAGACGGCAACGACTACAATGCATGTTTTACAAACGTAATTTTTTAGTATCCCCATTAATATGAATTCTCACGATTCCAATATTGGAGCCTTTTTTGTCATGATAGCAGTTGAAAAGTGTAAATGACTTGATAAAACATTTTAGTAGATTGACTCAAGCATGAGTTAAAGATTAAATTTAATAAGAAATGGCCTTTTAATTACCTTCTTTACGTTATTTATTTTAATTTGGAATATTTAGTTCAATAAGACTGTGTTTCGACGTTAATACATCTAAACATCTTAATACAATAGAGACACCGATTACATAATTGCTAGTTCATAAGAATACACATCTCTATATGCAGACATGTTTTCGAGTCAAATATGAAGCTAGATTGAATTATAACGAAATTATGCTTTTACAGATTTGACTTTTATCAGTGAAATTGTTATTCCTGTTGGGATTCAAGTGACGAAATTGACTCTATCGTCAATTTTCAAGTGCTTTTGTGAAATACGAAAGTAACGATCGTTAAAAAATTCCTGCTTGTTATTTTGGTCAATGCAGTTCGTTATACCAGACTGTTTTCTTATGTATATTTACATATTAATAAAAATAAAATCAGTATATTGATCAATTATGTGCCCTGAGGTTCACCTAAAACCTGCAGACCATCTTATAAAGGAAATACGAGAAATTAGTACAAGATGTAATACATTCATACCCGCATATTAGCATCTTTACAGGTGGTTTGTTTTTATCGATCAGTAATAAGGTTTGCGTTTATTGGAAAGAAAAAACCTGCAATGGTGGAATAGTCTGAATGAGAACTGTTTTGTCCATCACCACCCAAACACAGAACAACAAATCTTTTTTGCTTTACTGATATTCAAATGAAATCGTAATGGTCGCGTATAGTGTCAGACATAGAATGCTTAATAGTAAATCTGAAACTGAATATATTATTAACAAATTACTGTACAAATCATATGTACACATTGCGTTATCCAATTAAAATGCCGGAAACAAGAACATTGTTATGATAACATAAAAACATTCTTGTCTTACGTTATTGTTTTTTGGCGTTCGAATTAAATGTCTGATATTAAATAATGGAGGTGACTACAGGACATTACAATGTGAAAGTTGTTAGTTGTTGTCTTTTGCCGCTGCTCTCCACGCGCATCTACTTTTAAACTTTTGTAAGAACATATTAACAATTACAAACTTAGATCATTGTTTTGTTATATAGAGATAGTAATAAAAACTGTTACTTTACGTAAACTATTGATTGCATTTATTGAAATTCTTTTTTTGTACTCCATTTTATTGTCCCTTTAAAAATGTTATGACGATTTTTGCTAATATTTTAATGGGCATTTTTGACATTATAAGAGACTCCGAATGCCAGCAAATTCATTTGTACCATCCACTTTGTCATCATCTTGTAACATATGAAATAAACTGTAAAAAATTATCTCAATTTTAAACCAGCTAAAGACAATAATAAAAACTGTTTTATTTGAAACAAATTAAGTTCGATTTTCAGGACAATCCAAATTGTAGTTTTCGACTAAGACCAATTCAGATTTTTTTGTTAACGGTTCTTGATTTCCAGATGATAGTTTGAAAACCCGTTAACAGAAATTGTTTAAACTTTGCACAGGTGTTAAGTACTATAAAATAAAAATCATGTTGAATTTTCATCACAATACCATTTTTAGATGTGTTTATTTGAAATTGTTTTAATAGGTCCAAGGTCAAGGTAAAAATTTTCTTCTGAGATGGACTATAGGCTTATTTGTAATTGATTCAAATGTGTGCATAAATAACAAAAACAATGCAACCTGGCGGGTATCATTTAATGTACCATTAAATCCCCTTTTTTTGTCTCCTTCTGGTAGAAGTATGATGCGATCAGTACTATTTTGAATTCAACCTGTTACACCGTTAACAGTTGAATGTGTTTTATTCAAGTGATACATGCATTAAAGACAACTAGGTATTGATAAGATATAATATACACAAAATGAATTGTTATAATACAAAGAAACATGATAAAAAACATCATTTTTAGGATAAATTGTAGGTGTAAGTTTTTTTGTCTTTCATTCAATCTCAACCTACAGACAATCGCTGTTTCTATTTACAATGTTAAATGATTGATACAAGAAATATTTTCTGTTGATTTATTACATATTAACGTATTAAGAGTGTCACTATTAAGTTTTTCGTAAGACTGTGTTCTTAACAACGCACCATGATGTACATGCGGTTTTGTATTCGCATTTGACCATTCTTTCTTATAAGCTGATATTTTATCAGAGCCACAACTGCTGACATTTTCCTTATGAATAATCGCAGTTACAACGTTTTGCTGTTTCACTAGATTACGTGTGGAATTTAGTGGTTGAGACGTATGGATATAACCTTCCTCAAACACCTCCGCTTAATTGCTTTTTTTAAAGATGTATGACTTTTATTTTGTTCGGGTTTTTCATTTTCTTAGGGCTTTTTATTTTGGTTTTTGTTTCATGTTGTTTATGTTTGTCTTAATACAGATTCTTAATCGTTCCTTGAATTTGTACTGTTTTTTGTTACTTTTTTATTGATTTAAAGTCCATTATTTGTTGGGTTTTTTTGTTTTCTTACTATTTTATTTATTTAAAGTCCATTATTTGTTGTTGATAAATGTATCCTTATTAAATAGTGGTTTAAATGTTTTACGTGCTTATATTCAATATTCAATATTTATTATTTATATACCTTTCAAAATGTCCACATCGACGTTTATTAATGCATCTTCTCCCGTATAGGCCATTATCACATGGCATACATTGTGTCCCATTTGAAATAAAGGTTTCCTTGCACGCTGAAATTGGCGAATTCAAATTGTAATATTTCCTTTCAGGCGGAACATTTAAAAGTTGGATCTTGTGTTTATACAAGGAGGACTTTCTACTAAACTGTACGACAAACGTAATTTCAACTTTCCAATCGTCACCTTTCCTTTCTTGTGCAGCAGCATTTCATTCGCTCTAGATTAAGTTTCTCAACTAATACGTTACTACAGAGCTTGCTGGGAATTATAGCACGATTTCCTAGATTGAGCTATTTTATTAAAGCGAAACTGAAAATTCAGGGTTGTCTTTATTCAAACAAACTTTACGGACGACATCATATCTGTCTCTTAAATGAGTACAGATGTAGGTTAGTCGTAGATTGTGTAGTATCTTTCTTTACCCGACTTTACTTTCCCTGGATTGACAAACAACGACAAGACGGGTTGTTGCAACAGAAACAAACAGCTTACTCTTCCAGAACACCTGGGTTTGATATTATTTTCCTGAAAGATCGTATCGCAAGTTTATGTGTGTTGTGCTCTGTGTTTGTTGTTGTGTGTCCTGTGGCTTCGTATTTGCATTTTGGACTTTGAATTTTAATTTTTTCGCTTCTTACTTGTAAGCCGTCCGGAAACAATTTCCGTTAAATTTTTCTCAGCGATATTAGTGCAGTTTCCATGCAATAATACCAATCACAATACTTAATTCAACTCGTGTAGATAATACCACATTTGAAGCCGTTGTTATATCTTTTTTTCTCGACTACGATTTATGTATTATATTTTTATTGATTCATGTGTACAAATTACTGAAATCCTTATTTTATTTCCTAGACAATTTGAATTGTATTGAAATAGTTTTATTCATTTTCGCAATACTGTTTTTTTAAGCAATTCCAGGCTTAGAAAGAGTTTCCATTATAATTATCGTTGCAGTATTTTCAAAGGACCTCACTTGGACGAATGCACAATATACGCACTTTTCTCCGAAAAATCAATGTAATTAACTTGCAGATGTTATCCACGTCCGCAAAAAACTGTCCATAAATGATAATCATACAACTCAAACAGAAATGTAGATTTGGAACGATGAATATGCGCTTTTGCACATTGATGGTGCACTAATTTCCCACCAGATTAACTACCTTAACCACTATTCTATCGATGCCGTATTATTATTTTCAGTCGTATAAATGTGACAATATATTTTATCTAGAATATGTTTCGTCGAAAATAAATTCATAATTATCAGCTTCTGTTGAAAAATTTACGCACAGCGTAAAAATGTTTAAACCGAACCTATTTAAAGGACGACACTAAAATATTATGTATTGTTTATTTTAAATCACCTAAAAAGTCTTTACTAAACGTGTTAAAAGGATGAAACTAATTGTTTTCAATTTTTTAATTTAAAAAAAATCAAACCAGTAAATTGTAAAACAAACTTTTCAAAAACTAATTATAGAAAAGAAGGTGTACTTGATGTCAGTTACAGGTAACATATTTCGTCAATCAACTCTTATGTTCATGTACTATTTACACCAACAGATCATGCCATAAATAGCGTATAATTTATTTGTTATGAAATCAACACCTTGAATGGTTTTTGGCAGCACAATATTCGACAAAATATTAATATATTAGTCTTCCTTCCGCAGTTTCAATGTCCATTTTTAAAGTAGGTAATCTCTGAAATTGTTGAAAATTGCTGAGTTTTAGTAATTTTATAGCATTTGAGTTTATGAGTTTCTTTTAAAATATTAAGATGTGTTACAATCTATTCACATACATCAAGAACAATATATAATCTCTAATTTGCCACTGATCATTAAAAACAGAAATTGATTATTTAAAACGACGCTAACTTTTTCGTTGATCCTCCATGAGTAAAGGCTATGAGTGGGCTATTTAATTATTGTAGAAGATAAGACGATTTACATTTTAAAAGTTATTTACTCACTATTTTAATACATTAAACCAATTTAATGTTAAACAAAAATAAAATATTGTTTGTTTTATATAATCGTCGGTAAGTTCCAAATAAAAGTGAAATGAATTGTTGATCATGAGTGTTCTTTATTATGACCGGGTTCTTCAATGAGACAATTTTGAATAAATACATTTTTATTTTATCAATAACAGATTTTTTACGACAAATTCCCGAATGTAAATTTTTTGTATATAAGCTATTTATTCACAAATAAGTGTATAAATATATATTTATTATGTATATTGCCACAGAAATACAGACTTTTGCATGTTTCCAATAGAAACTAAAATATAGTAATAACCTATATAAATTTATTGATTCGTTTAGTATACCTAATTATAGATGTGAGGTCTAATATAATAGTTTTTCCCGTCTTATGCAGCTAATTTTATGCGACATTTATGGCGTAATAAGGATTTATATTCAATTTAACTTTGGCTACGAATGTAACATATTCATCTGGTACATGGATCATGTGCCATGTTTAATTCATACTGCTAAAATTAAATTCTCCGGGAATACCAACGGAATACACAAGTTGATATTCACACACTCAAAGAAAAAAAACATATCTAGTTAGAGTTATTATTCATACAGCATAAAACTAAATAAATTTTGAATTCCACGCACAAATGTGATTAGAGTTTCAGAGTTTCCTCCCTTTCAAAGTTGAACTGTGGAAATAAGTGCACTCAATAAAAACATAGAAATGAAAAAAAAAAATTTTGTGTTGAACATGAACTTTTTGTGTAAAAATTCTTTACAAAATAATCATAATGCCGTGTAAATCGATGCAAACAAAATAAATAGTTTACAATAAATTAAAATTATATCATCTAAAAAAACATATATTAATATACTAATATGTAAACATTATTCATTCATTGTATGGGATTTATTTCCTTTTCTTCTTTTTGTCTTTTTATCTAGGGTTTCTCTCTATAGACTGTTCGCCTGGGGTATCTTTGTTTCCGTCAAATGTTTAAATGACTGCTCAGTGCTATCTGGGCTTTGTTCACTACTATTCTGTCTGTAAATAAAGTATGATAAGACTAAACAAGTTATCTTACTATCCAACGCGATTTTATTGCAGTTCTCATACAATGTAAATGTATCAAGAACCATAAGATAACTGGACAAACATTTCTGTCCGACTGAATGCCTGTTTTAAAGACATCAGGTCATGGATGAAAGTCAATCTACTAAAGCTAAATCAAGACAAGACGGAGCTCATTATATTCACACCAAAACATCGAGCTACAGATCTTCAAATTTGTCAGCTAACTTTTGATGGTACGATAGTGTCAGACATGACCATTGGTGTTCTTCTACACAAAACGCTCAGTATGGAGCAGCACGTTTTGGCTGTCACGAGATCTTGTTTCCACCAAATTAGAAACATCGGATAAATCCGTTCTTACATTAGCGACAATGCTTGCAAAACGCTAGTGTATTACATCCAGGATGGACTGTGGAAATGCACTCATGTGGTGTAAACACTTCTGCATTATCCAAATTGTAAAGAGTACAAAACGCTGCCGCTCGGCTGATAGCTAGAAGCAAGAAATACGATCATATTTCCCCAATTTTTTTATAAGGACATAAGGACTACTTGAGTCTATAATCTCTATACATTACTTTTGTAAAATAAAAATAGTTTTTCCTTTGTACTTAAATCATCTTTCTTAATAATTTTACTGAGTAAACAGATATCACTTTTTGGCCTTTGGTTTAAGTTTAAACCTGCTGTAAGAGGTGAATCTTTTTTTTAATCATTGCAGTCATATGCATGTGACATTGTCCAGTAATTTTGTAGGCATGGTACATATAATACAGACAGTTGTCAGGTATAAGGTTTTAACGGACCATGGTTTGAATAGAATTTGAAATGTGAGTGACATGAAAGAAACTTTAATTTTGTTCAACCAGAAAAGATTAACTTTCCGAGAATTACAGCAGTAGCGATTCGAATTCCGAATTACATAAACACTAAGTAAATTTAACACCAAGAAACACATATCACAATTTTAGAACTACGGGAATCCTTTATTATCTGTATTAAAATAAAATAGTTTATTATTTATCATCCTCACAAGTCAGGGTTTCTGTGTCCACATGTGTCCACGAACCCCTGACAAACTTAGCTAGGAAATTCCCGGGCTAGAAGATTTTCGTATGACGTCAATCCTTTAAAATATCAACTAATGAAATTGCTTGAAAGAAGCAAGTGTTTGGCAGTAGTCATTCTTACTCATTCTGGAGTGTGAAGAAAACGTAACCCAACTAAATAATAACGCGGTAATAACAAACTATTAACACTACTATACAAAATACACTGATTTTCACATGGTCTACGCAACACATCCGTTTGGTTTATTTACAATCGACATCGAGATATCCCTCAACCAAGTCGTGAATGAAAGCGAGCTTTTGATTGGCTACATTAAGGTACGATGTAGCCAATGAAAATAGTGACTTCTAGCCCGGGAATTTCCTAGCTAAGTTTGTCAGGGGTTCGTGGACACATGTGGACACAGAAACCCTGACTTGTGAGGATGATTATTTATATCTACATACTTTTTATTAGAATTTTATTATTTTAAACAGACATCAACTTTTTTATGTAAGATCTAATATGCAATAAAAGGCGAAAGTATTAACCATATTATTATTACCTTGTCCAATAATAACGTTATAAGGAAATGTTTTGGAACCATGGATCTTAAGGACCATCGTTTGAAGATAATTGAAAACGAAAGTGGGCTTACCAGTAACTGTACGAAATAAGCAAACCAGTACCTCAAAAGCAATCTGATTTTGAAGTACAAAAACAGAAATACAAATATTGATACAAACATATTTAAAAAAGCCAGAGACACGAATTTCTTATGTAAGAAGCAGTGCTTTAATTAGATTAACTTTTTGACAGTAGGTCTAGGTTATTTTTTGATAGAATGATAGTTTTGGAATGTGTGCGATTTGTTTCTGTCTTATTTAATGCGGATGTTTTAACTCTAAATCCCTAACTCTTAATCACAAAATTAATACACTGAAGGTGAATATCAAATTCGTGACTTTTAAATTGAAAACATGTTAGGACGCATCTTTCAACAGACCAATGTGATAACAATGGGTAGTAAATCTGTTTTTGTCAGCGGAGAGTTACTTGTAGGCCTACTGAAATTAAAAGAAGACACCGGCTAAAGGTTGAATTTTAAATTTTGGCTATATAAATGATGTCGTGTCACTGTATTACATGTATGCTAAATTAGGTGACTTATTTGCATTTAATATACACTAGCGATCTTAAAGTTATATACATCACCGATACAATTAGGTCGGTCTCTTACATACTGTGAAAGTACTTAAATTCGTGGGTATCAATTTTCGAGGTTTGTTTAAATTGTACACGTTCGTGGTTTCTTAAATTCGTGGACTGACGGTTTCCGAAAATGCAAAAAGTGAGATAGCGATCAAAATAAATAATTACAGCAGAATCATTTTCACTGTTGATAATAAAAATCAACATATAAAGAAGAAAAACCAGTTTCATAACATGATGTTGTTTACGCGCGTGGTAACGAATGTAAAATTAACAACACGGAAATAAATAACTAATTATAAACACGGTAATGTATTTATTGACTAATTGCAATAAAAACTACTTTGAGTCTATTTAATTCTCTAATTGTTATCTATTGGAGCATTCCTAGCCGAAGGGCATTTGTCACTTCATGTGTTGAGTAGCAAGAAAAATAACTGTTACAAAGGTGTAATTTAATGTCATTTTTGCCACGATCGGTATTATCACAACATCCATGTGATTTTGCGTGTCATTGATATGCACTAATAAGGATACAGTATAGCTTATCTTTTAAATATTTTATTTGTTATTTTAATTTATGTTCAAAGGCAATCTCATAATTAGTTACTTTTTAACATCGAAAATTAACACCTCATATATCACCACCTTGACCGGAAGTACGCTTTACAATAAAATAATACCTACATTTAATAAAAACACAATTCGAACATGAAACCTGTAACATAATCATTTAGACGGAGTTTGTGCTGAACATTAGGTATCGATCGAACCACAAAGTCATATATTACATTTACAAATAAATGTCCGATCTCGGACATTTTCAGATCGTTGTTCCCAAGTTCCCATCTGTTAATGAAGTTTTATTCTTCGCTTGATTTTTAATTTCGTGGTCGGATGTCTCCACGAAAACCACGAAAATTGATACCCCACGAATAAAAAGTATTTCACAGTAGATCATTTTCTGAAAAAAGATTCGGCAAACTACTGATGACTTTAACTTTACTTCAACTTCACAAAAAAAAACATGATCATTTCAACTTTACAATTGTCCCATTCATTGATGGCATGACATGTCGTTTCAATTCCATTTTACAATATCCTAATATTTGATATTTCTAGACAGAAGCTTTGCTGAAGTTCTATTGTAGTTTCGTGACTTAATGCATCATTATGGGAAATATATTTTCCGAATACGATCAGACAGTTTTAAAGAGTTGTCTAGAAGCAACATGGTAATGATTTAATGGTGTCTAATTAGAGGCAGACACTGAACCCTAGTGCACCCATGGTTTGTATTAGTTTCTGTTATTCACATTGTTTTGTGTTGTTTGTTGTTTCGTGCTGTATGTTTGAATACCGCTTTGTAACAGTCCTTTGATTTCCAGTTATTGTGTTTAGTTATCTTTTACACTTCTGTCTTTTTCAGCAAACATGTATGCAGTATCCTCTGGGTGTTCGAAAAGGATTGTCTCAATTATAATTGCGAGACTGCCTACTCAATGAAAGGGTATATCAGTATTCTAACAAATAAAAGGATTCTACAGATCAAGTCACATATTACATTATTTCCATGTTTGCCATTAATATTAGTGCTCAACTTATACCACACGTGTTGCTTACTATATCGACGCACCTTATCTCAATTTTTTCAGAGAGATCATGTGATATGTTATTCTTTTTTTGCCAATTTTGAACATATACTTATTAGGCTTCGTAACATACGTTTTCTCCTTTAGTTTCATTGTCTTTAAGTGTTCACAAATTGGCTTAACTTTGTATACAACAAAATTAAACACAACGGTGTCGTAATGTGGCAAAAAACGTCTTCCGGAAAACAAAGTCTCTTTTTTTTTATTTTTACAGAAGATTATGTTTTTATCATAATTTTCACTTGAAAAGTTGTTATATATAGTGATGGGGCCGTCTGTCCGTTACGCCGTACGTTCTTCCGTTTGTTTTTACTCTTAGGTTTGCATTTGATAAATTTTATTGTTCATGGCAAAATGTTGAATTTATTTATGTATTATAATAAAGTGTGCCAAATTATCTGTGCACTTCTTCAAATAAAATCAAACGATACACAAGTTTTTTTTTTAAATAAAACAGTGAAGCTTAAATGTGCGAAAGAGTTGTAGGTATTTCCTCGTGTATGACTCTCAGTAAGTTAAAATTAAGTCGATTAGCACGTCATATGATACATTAAATATTTGAACTATGTTGGGATTAACATACTATATGACTACCTGTAAAAGACACACTATGCACTGATTTTAATATACTCAATTAACCATGTACAATGTATTAAAAATTCTTTATTTTTAATATACGTTTTTTACTTTAAATTTTAATTTTGCTTATTTTTAAAAATTTCGTAGAGAATTTTGAATAGGTTTTACATTCATATCAAGTACTTACATACTGTTTAATAAATCCATTCTATATAATCTGATACACACATTTAAATGTCTAAGGTTTTTTTAAAGTAAACATGTTATAACATCACATATTTCTACATGGGTGCGTATTATATATATTTTCCAATATTATTTAGTTCCAAATCAATGTAAATGCAAAGCAATCACGTGTTTAGATTATTGTTATATTTTGTTTACTTGCACATAATGCAGTATTTTTTTTAGATAATGATAAAGTCTGTCAAACGGTGTTCAGAACTACTTTATATCGTGTTGTTTTTCCTTTGATGACCATCTGTACGACATTTGTTATTAACTTTCCCCGCCCATTAAAACATTTAATTCCCTTGTCGGTTGTGTAATGGGTATTTTAACATATTATCGTCGTTAACAATATTTTTCAAGAATGCACAAATACGTGAAAATCACCAGGCAAATAAAATTATCAATTTAATTATGATTATTGAAAGCTACAGTTGTCTTAAAATTTAAGTATAATTATTTTACAGAATATTTGCCAAGGTATTATGAAGTATAAGGTTATGAAATAGACACCTACTACTTTTTACATCCCTTAATACTAAACATGTTTGTACCCTATATTTGTTAATTCAAATAATACATATAACTTGTGTTCAATGTGCAAGAAAATCGCATTGGTAATTCAACAACCTTATTTAAATATAACTTTAGAAGTGTTAGATTTTATTTGTAGACTTATAGAAATATTGTATATGAAGTGTTTATTTCTGATGCTGATATTTTTTGCCACATGTCTTAATAGTCTCTCGGATTCCGAGGATGACATTGTCTTTGTGCAATCATCTATTTGTGTACTCTCATGTGGCTCCGTAGCCCGAAGTCCGTAGCGCAAAGTCTGTTGCAGCGAGGGGAAGGGACGCCAGTGGTTGAAGGTGGGGCAGCAGCAGCTCTCTGTCGACGCTCGCGTGCAGCTGCTTGGCGGCGGCGGCGGTCGTCTTCGAGAGAAGTAGCAGCTTCTTTGGTGAGCGCTCTCCAAGTAGTTCTGTCAGTGGCGGCAGGCTCCAGCTCTTTTGGTTTCAGGCCAGTCCATCGAGATTGGCTTTAAGCTGGTCCTTGTAGCGCTTCTTTGGGCGGTCTTGTTTCCTGGATTGAACACATGTATATTTGCCACATGTATTGTATAGTTATACTACGACGTCTGTAGCTTTGCTATCCCTAATACTGTGTAAGGTGGCACCACTCTATTTATTGATCGACTGTAGGTTTAAGAGCAGTAAATGTAAAATGCAAAACAATATTAATAAAATGTTTTAGAGCTTTTATCACCCAAGACAAAAATCGTTAAATTTACACAGTAAATTGACACATGGAGACATTTCACAGTAAATAGACAATGAATTTGACATTTGAAATTGTATGGGACTGCCATGTGCAGTAAAATGTGACCACCTTAAAATTAGTTCATGGGAGTAGAGAAGGCTCCCAAGAGATCAACGAATGGCGGTCCATTAAAATTGTACATGTCTGTGCTGTTGAAATTTTTTGTAACCAGTATTTTTCCTTACATGACAAACTGCATTACGTGCACTATCTATCCCATTTTGTTGCGTCCTGTAGTGGAATAATTTAGATATAGTGTTATTTTCCATATCTGGTGGTTTAGGGGGCTCTCGTGGAGTGAAGCGGGTGCTTCTACACAATTTTATATGTTGAGAACATTTCGGGACAACAATGTCACTTTAGCTAACAAACTAACTGCACTCTGCACACTATATTTTTTGTTTCGCAGTCCAGAACAATTATTTGATGTGATTAAATTTCCATTTCCGCAGCTGGGGTTCAGGGTGCGTTTAAGACCGATTAAACGCACAATCCGAACCTTCAAAGCGTACAAATCGATAAAGTAGGTAGGTCTCCAAAGCTAATACTAAATATACTGAAGACCAAATCTGTCACATGTTAGATTTTCTAATTGACAACATGTTCGTCATGTTTGGAGGACATGTTTTTCAACAGACTGTTGGTATTCCAATGGGTACTAATTGTGCTCCTCTCCTCGCCGACCTGTTTTTGTACTCCTATGAGGCTGAGTTCCTAGAAGGCCCACTGAAAAAGAAGAAAAGACTCTGGCCTAGACCTTTAATTTTACGTTCCTCTATATTGATGATGTTTTGTCCCTCAACAATGCTAAATTGGTGACTATTTACATTCAATTTACCCTAGCGAGCTTGAAATTAAAGACACCGCCAATACACTAAGCTCAGCCTCTTACTTAGACCTATTTCTAGAAATAGACTCAGGAAAACTACAAACTAGGCTCTACGACAAGCGTGATGACTTCAACTCCCCAACTGTCAACTTCCCTTTCATCGACAGCAACATTCCAACAACTCCAGCGTATGTTGTGTACATTTCACAACTTACACGTTATTCTAGATCCTGCAATCGTTATTCAGATTTTCTAGACCGATCACTGCTGTTGACTGCTAAACTACTCAAACAAGGATTTGTTGTACCTAGGTTAATGTTATCTCTCCAGAAGTTGTATGGTCGGCACCACGACTTAATTGATCGTTACGGGAAATCAGTGTCTCAAACACGATCTGACATTTTTGCTGAGTCATAGGTAGTGTTTCCTATTCAGGATTTGACTGATTCCTAGACAAGACAATGAGTAACTCGACGGGTGTCAAATTCGTTGCAGGCACTGCTTACTTGTCCGGAGCACCTGAGTGCACCCATTGTTTTTATTGGGTTCGGGTTACTCTCTTTCTGTGTTTTATGTTTTTTGATTTTTGTGTTGTGTTTGTTTATATCCGGATTTGTAATTGTCCCTTGGTTTTTGGCTCTTGTTGTTCGGTCAGTTTTCTTTGCTACTTTCTAACATGATAATTTAACATTTTTCTAAAAGAATGTATAACAAAACCGCAAATTACAAACATGTTCATGTCGGTGACAAGACATCTCCCAAGTTTTTAGATTCTTCAAAAAGTAAAAAAATATTTTTAAACTTATTTATCATATTTACTGGATAAAGTATACTTTTACGTCAAAACATACAAACTCGTGGTAAATACTGTCAATATTGTGGCCCCCATAATTAAAATTGTACCATCTATAATCCACGCTAGAAATGTAATGGTTGAGGATATAATAAAACATCAAAATTCAAATATATTTCTTTTTATTTGAAGAATACAATTTTAAATTTTCATTTTTTTCCCAAGATTCTTTTTAAGCAGACTTGACTTACCCCTGGATTGGTGTGTTGCTAGTTATAAACCAGCTTCCTTCCCCAATAAAAACTTGATGTCATGATATAGCTGAAAAATTGCTGAAAAGGGGTGTTAAAACATTCAAACAAACAAATAAGCAAACCAAAAAATCAATTTTATAGGTCCAAGGTCAAGGTATAAGATTGGGTGAGGTGGACTGGTATCATGCTCAGCTGTTCTTATAGGTTGGTGGTCTGTAATGCAATAAAATGTGTTCATGTACATACAGTATTCAAACAATGCAGTGTGGCAATGTATCATTTAATGTTCCACTTTTTTTTTTATAAAGTGTGGATTTTCTGCAATTTACTCCTCCATACCTGGTGGAAGGAAATAATATACACTTGTACTAATTCATTGTAAACTGCTGATGAGTATGCTGGTTACTTTTATAAGAAAATTAAATGGAATAAAATTAAAAGAAAAGAACGTGTATTAGTTAACGATAATCAAAAGGACATAATATAAGAATAGACATTAAAAAGCATGGTTTCTCTTTACCGCAACTTGCCTGTATGTACTCCGTGCTTAAAATTTGTATTACAAACTCTTAATGTGGTTATTCAACATATTTAAAAAAAGAAGTTTTTATTTGGATCAAAAATCCTTGTTTTTATTTCACAATTCACTGAAAATGGCCTTTGGGTCAGTCTTTTTATCCCCAATTATTTTGGAACTGTAAATTGCAGGAGATCAAACTTATCTTTCATGGATCCTCCTACTAGCATGTGCACCAACTCCAAGTACTCTTGAACTTAAAACTATATACTGGGTGGACGACTATATATATAGCTACATGTACATGTACTTAAAGCAATTTATCTCTTATCAATTTAAGAACTGTGAATGAACTCTTTAAATTTTTTTAGGAGACATTAAATCTGCATTTTTGTCATTTCATACAAAAGTGTAGTAGGATTTCATCCTGTTTGTTATTTTAATTCTACCCTCCCTCCCCCCACTCCCCCCCCCCCCAAAAAAAAAAGAAAAAAGAAAAACCTGAAAACAAAATGAAGGAAATTAAAAACCCAAATGTTAAAATAGGTCAGAAAATTTGTTATTTCAGTATGAGGAAAAATTTATTTTCCAATGTGCAACCTCCCTCATCGAGTTTAACATGTTTAATGTTAACAAATTCAGATAAGCAACCATAATATTACATTTATACTAATGCAGATTTGTACAGTGTGCAGGTAGAATTGAAGACAAGAAATTTAAGTTGTATTGTGCGTTAGTTGACATTTTCTGTTAAACTATTCAAACTGTCATCATTAATTTAAACAAAATTTCAAGACTTTATTGTGTTATTAACATATTGTTCCCAAACTATTATGAACTTCCATATGATAAAAATGTTTACTTTTCTCATCAGACTGGTACATGTACATTGTTGTATTTATAATTTATTTTGTTTTACTTTCAATTAATTTTGTGATTCTACTAGTATGTACATTTCCCTATCTTTTAACATGCCTAACGATCTGAGCACTTATTACTGTAGTCCCCATATACTTTGGTTGGTTGTCTATACATCTGTAAATTTCTTCTTATTATGAAGGCCTAGGCGGCCAATGGCTAAGGTAATTACACATTTAGTTATCTTATTTTGATCACATGAATGTTGTCACTTAGAGTGCTGGTTTGAGTATTATTGTTGGCAGGGCAGACTTGACTTCAACATGGGGCCTCGGTGGCCAAGTGGTCATGGTAGTTCGTCTACTATTGATCACGTGGTCTGTCAACACTGAGATTGTGGGTTCGATTCTTACTGCAGGCAGGGTGTACTCGACTTCAATCTTAATTGACAGGGATTGCCAGTTTTCCTACCGCAGGTCAGGAGTTCTCTCCAGGTACTCCGGCTTCCTCCCCCAATAAAAACTGGACGCCATGAAATAGCTGAAAAATTGTTGAAAGTGGCGTTAAAACACCAATCAAACAAACAAAACAAATCGACTTCAACCTTACTTGACAAGATTGCCAGTTTACTGTTTTCATGAAACCCCATTCAAATACACAAAAACAATCAATTTGGTTATTTTGCAGTGCTCACATTTAAGCTGTGTTTTTTTCTTGTCACTAAAGTCAACAAAATTAGTAGAAAATTTTAGAGAATTGAATTACCATTATTGTTTTTACCCATTTATAGATCTTTTCATTGAAACAATGTAATAGACTGGAAGATGTGGAAGATTAAATTAATTGTGGTAGAAATGGACTGATGTTGAGTGAAAGTAATTAATATTCATCAATGGGAAGGGTGTGCTCAATTCTAATCTTAATTGACAAGGATGCAGTTTACCTACCAATGTTCAGGTGTTTTCACCAAGTACTCCAATTTAATTTCTTTCCCCAACATGTGCATATAGCTGAAATCGCTGAAAGTTCTGTTTACAAACAAAAAATATTCTTTGAAACAAGTAAAAAAATAAAAAATAATCTAAATTAGTTCCTATGGAAGATTGAATCGAATGTGTTTAGATATCATCTTCTATATCTTTTTCCTGTTAAGTTTGGTGTCATACAGTCTCTATTTGTCTGTTGTTTTGGGGTCAATATTATTTAATCCGGGAGTTTGGATGTTAGAACTGACTGTTAGTCTAAAAAAAATTAAGTGATGATTTTATTGTAATATATATTAATGCTGATTCTCAATAACAGAATAATTATTTGGTTTACTCGTACTCATACTGTCCAAGCTCGAGCTTTTACTGGGTACTCTGGGTTCTTCCCCCCCATCCCACCCCCCCAAAAAAAAAAAGAAACAAACAAAAAAAATCCGGATGCCATGATATATGTTAACAATTGCTAAACAGTGTTCTAGCAAGGATTTGAAAATAGAGGGGTGCATGAGAAGGGCACCATATTTTGCATATTTTTTAGTGTGATTGCGGTTGTTGCACTTTTGTTGTTATTGTTATTTGAATAAGTGTTCTGTTAATTGCTGTTTTGAGCCTTTTGTTTTTATATGTTTTTATGGGTATATAGTGTTCATGGCGTCCGTCCATCCTTCCATCTGTCCGTCCGTTACACTTTCTCTTATTTGCAACTCCTCCTACACCATTGAATGAAATTTGATGAAACTTACACAGAATCTTTGTCACATAATGCCATTGTGCAGGAGACATTTAACATTTTGATTGGAATGATATTTGGGGTTTCCCATAGAAAAAGATGGACTTTGTCATTGACCTAAGGGGGTCCCTATCTCTTATGTGCAACTCCTCCTACACCACTGAATGGAATTTAATGAAACTTACACAGAATCCTTGTCACATAGTGCCATTGTGCAGGAGATATTAAACATTTTGATTGGAATGATATTTGGGGTTTCCCATAGAAAAACATGGACTTTGTCATTGACCTAAGGGGGTCCCTATCTCTTATGTGCAACTCCTCCTACACCACTGAATGGAATTTAATGAAACTTACACAGAATCCTTGTCCCATAGTGCCATTGGGCAGGAGATATTTATTATTTTGATCGGAATGATATTTGGGGTTTCCCATAGAAAAACACGGACTGTCATTGACATAAGGGGATACCCATTTCTTATGTGCCACTCCTACAACACCACTAAATGGAATTTGATGAAACTGATACAGAATGTTGTCACATATTGCCATTGTGCACTAGATATTAAACTTTTCGATCGGAATGATATTTGGGGTTTACCATAGAAAAACGGACTTTTTAATGGACATAATGGATACCCATCTCTTATGTGCAACTCATTCCTACACCACTGAATGGAATTTGATGAAACTTGCACAGAATCCATGTCACATGGTGCCATTGTGCAGGAGATATTTAACATTTTGATTGGAATGATATTTGGGGTTTCCCATAGAAAAGCATGGACTTTGTCATGGACATAAGGGGATACCCATCTTTTATTAGCAACTCCTCCTACACCACTGAATGGAATTTGTTGAAACTTACACAGAATCTTGGTCACATATTGCCATTGTGCGCTGGATATGAAACATTTTGATCAGAATATTATTGGAGGTTTTCCATAGAAAAACATGAACTTTGTCATTGACATAGGGGATGCCATTCTTTGGGGGATTGGGGAGGGTTACATGTTTTATCTGCAACTTCGCCTTCACGTTTAACTAGATAAAGTTTCAATTTCATAAGTAAGAACACCTGAATTTTCAAAGTAATTGTGAAGTGGGGGGTATCAATGGTGAGCATTGCTCACAGGTTTTTTATGCCCCCGCGACGACATGTTGGGGGGCATTAAGTTTTACTCATGTCCGTCCGTCCGTCTGTCCGTACGTCCGAACAAATTTCCGTCAAGCTTTTCTCAGAAACCGTACATGAGAACAATTTAAAATTTGGTAGAGTGGTTTAGTATCACAAGTTGTATGTCCTAAGCGAATTTCAGACCTGTCGGACAACTACTTCCTTTGTGGGACTTCATTTGTACGTAAATACGTCCGTCTGTATGTACAAATTTCCGTCAAGCTTTTCTCAGAAACCGTACATGAGAACAATTTGAAATTTGGCAGGGTTGTTCAGTATCACAAGTTGTATGTCCTAAGCGACTTTCAGACCTGTTGGACAACTACTTCCTGTTTGGGACTGGGCCGATATGAAAATGTGTTAACACAAGTATGAAAATTTCCGTCAAGCTTTTCTCAGAAACCGTACATGAGAACAATTTGAAATTTGGCAGGGTGGTTCAGTATCACAAGTTGTACGTCCTAAGCGACTTTCAGACCTGTCGGACAACTACTTCCTGTTTGGGACTTGGCCGATATGAAAATGTGTTAACATGAGAATGAAAATTTCCGTCAAGCTTTTCTCGGAAACCGTACATGAGAACAATTTGAAATTTGGCAGGGTAGTTCAGTATCACGTTGTACGTCCTAAGCAACTTTCAGACCTGTCGGACAACTACTTCCTGTTTGCGACTGGGCCAATATGAAAATGTGTTAACATGAGTATGAAAATTTCCGTCAAGCTTTCTCAGAAACCGTACACAAGAACAATTTGAAATTTGGCAGGGTAGTTCAGTATCACAACTTGTACGTCCTAAGCGACTTTCAGACCTGTCGGACAACTACTTCCTGTTTGCGACTGGGCCGATATGAAAATGTGTTAACATGAGTATGAAAATTTCCATCAAGCTTTACTCAGAAACCGTACATTAGAACAATTTGAAATTTGGCAGGGTGGTTAAGTATCACAAGTTGTACGTCCTAAGCGACTTTCAGACCTGTTGAACAACTACTTCCTGTTTGGGACTTACTTTAGCGGGGGCATCCGTGTCCCATGGACACATTCTTCAATTTTTTACTCTAGTTTTATTTTAAAGTAAAGTTTTAAATATATTTATTGAAAAGTGACTGCCAATATACTATTTGTTACTGTGTTTCAATATTTTGTGGTTGTAACTTCAACACAACCAGCATTGTATTTGCAAGTTCCTGAATTAAGTTCATATCGGGGGCTCCGGAGATTTATGAATTTTCAGTTGGTTTGTACTGGTTGCCACAAGTATTTTTACTTAACGCTATTTGAACACAGAAAGAGACAGTCGGGTACCATCTTCTATTTTTGTTTTAAAAAAATGGCATGTTCAATGATAATCATGGCGCTGTGACAAATATTCGAAGATATCTCTCGCAAAGGGTTTTACTGATCTGGATCATAATTAAGCCATATGACCAAGAAACAATGACCACACAAATTAGGTACTAGTAATAACATTTTTTAAGTGTCGAAACTTGAAATGTTACCTGTAACTGTGTGAAAGGTGGTACCAGTCCCCACTGTCTACCACTAGTTATATAATCAAAATCATAAGGAAACGAAAATAGTCTTATTAGTTAATTAGCTATAAAAACACTATAATTACTATTAATTTTAGAACAGAAAATTAATTGGAGCAATAGAGTGTTATGGGGCGACAATCGGGACACAGAGGAGATTGAGAGGGGTACAGGGGCGCTGTAATTTTAGGGCAGAACTCAGCGCCCCTCTGTTTCCCCCTAGCTGGAACAATGCTAAAGGTGGCATAATCCCTCAAATAAACAAACCAAAACGTGTGGTACAACAGTATCCTAAATTTTTTTAACACCTGGTTAATGTAATTCTAAAAGTTTTTCTGTTGATCAGTAATTATGCATGTAGTACATGTTAAGTATTAATTCAATGTTTCATTAGGACAGTTCCTCTTTAACTATGCATGGTATGGTGACAATATTTGGTATACAGGCAGCTGCTGATATTAAATGATATTTACGTAATGCTTATGATTAAATTTATTTTCGTTACTGATGCTGAATGCAGGCGAGACATTTTTCTGTGTCCACGCTTGTTTTCAAACTTGGCAGCAATCATCCTTAGGGTTCCTTGTTTCAATTTTGTACCCAGGGTGTTGATCAACAGACAAAGATGGCCACTGTTACTAAAAATACAACATGGGTGTCAACACAGGTTTTTGATCATTATCTCAAAAATAATAATAGCTATAGAGAAAACGGTTACTTCAAAATGATCAGCACATTAAGGTCTACAATTGTTGCTATTTCATGTAGTATGAAGTTGTGTATTGGCTTCTTGTATGAATTATTGTCCTTTATTGACGATTTTTGACAAAATTTTTGGTGTTTACAATATAACTTGTAAACTATAAGAGGTACTAGTAGAGTGAAACTGTAATGGCAAAAATTATCAGCAATAAATAGCCCTACAATTCACTTGATTGGTCTGAAATTGTCAGATGACTCCTTATATGAGTTATTGCCCTTAAATGACAATTTTTATGCCCCGCGATGACATGTCGGGGGGGGGGGGGGGCATAAAGTTTTACTAATGTCTGTCTGTCCGTCCGTCTATCCATCCCAACATATTTCCGTCAAGCTTTTCTCAGAAACCGTACATGAGAACAATTTGAAATTTGGCAGGGTGGTTCAGTATCACAAGTTGTATGTCCTAAGCGACTTTCAGACCTGACGGACAACTACTTCCTGTTTGGGACTGGGCCGATATGAAAATGTGTTAACACGCGTATGAAAAGTTCCGTCTAGCTTTTCTCAGAAACCGTACATGAGAACAATTTGAAATTTGGCAGGGTGGTTCAGTATCACAAGTTGTACGCCCTAAGCGAATTTCAGACCTGTCAGACAACTTCTTCCTGTTTGGGACTTCATTTGTACGTAAATACGTCCGTCCGTATGTAAGAATTTTCGTCAAGCTTTTCTCAGAAACCATACATGAGGACAATTTGGAATTTGGCAGGGTGGTTCAGTATCACAAGTTGTACGTCCTAAGCAACTTTCAGACCTGTTGGACAACTACTTCCTGTTTGCAACTGGGCTGATATGAAAATGTGTAAACATGAGTATGAAAATGTCCGTCAAGCTTTTCTGAGAAACCGTACATGAGAACAATTTGAAATTTGGCAGGGTGGTTCAGTATCACAAGTTGTACGTCCTAAGTGACTTTCCGACCTGTTGGACAACTACTTCCTGTTTAGGACTTCATTTAGCGGGGGCATATGTGTCCCATGGACACATTCGTCGATTTTTAGCTCACCTGACCCAAAGGGTCATGTGAGCTATTGTTATCACTTTGCGTCCGTCGGCGTCGTCGTCGGCGTCGTCGGCGGCGTCTGTAAACTTTTTACACTTTAATCTTCTTCTCTGAAACCACTTGGCCAATTGGAACCAAACTTGGCCATAATGTTCATTGGATGGACCTTTACAAAGTTTGTGTTTTTTATTTTGATTGGTAAACCAATATGGCCGCCACCTCAAGACTTAGTTTAACATAGGACCCTATGGGAAAAAAGTTAAAAAGGGCTTCTTCTCTGAAACCGTTTAACCAATCAAAACAAAACTTACTAGCAATATTGTTTGGATGGTCCTCTATAAAGTTTGTGTTTTTGATGGGAATTGGAAATTCAAAACGGCTGCCACCGAAGGACTTAGTTTAACATAGAACCCTATGGGAAAAAGTTTTAAAAGGCTTCTTCTCTGAAACCGGTTAAATCAATGGAAACAAAAACTTACTAGCAATATTGTTTGGATGGTCCTCTATAAAGTTTGTGTTTTTTATGGCAATTGGAAATTCAAAATGGCTGCCACTGCAGGACTTAATTTAACATTGGACCCTATGGGAAAAAGTTTGAAAGGCTTCTTTTCTGAAACCGGTCAACCAATGGAAACAAAACTTACTAGCAATATTGTTTGGATGGTCCTCTATAAAGTTAATGTTTTTTTATCCCAATCGGAAATTCAAAATGGCCGCCACCGCAGGACTTGGTTTAACATTCGACCCTATGAGAAAAAGGTTTAAAAGGGCTTCTTCTCTGAAACCGTTTAACCAATCAAAACAAAACTTACTAGCAATATTGTTTGGATGGTCCTCTATAAAATTTATGTTTTTTATGGCAATTGAAAATTTAAAATTACCGCTACCACAGGACTTAGTTTAACATAGGACCCTATGGGAAAAAGTTTTTAAAGGCTTCTTCTCTGAAACCGGTTAATCAATGGAAACAAAAACTTACTAGCAATATTGTTTGGATGGTACTCTATAAAGTTAATGTTTTTTATGGCAATTGGAAATTCAAAATGGCCGCCACTGCCGCAGGACTTAGTTTAACATAGGACCATATGGGCAAATAAAAAAAATCTTCTCTATACAACCGGTTAACCAATGAAACAAAGCATTCTAGTAATATTGTTTGGATGGTCCTATTATATATAAACTTTATTGAAAATTACAGGACTTACTTTAACATCAGGGAAATGCCATCTTCATTGCCTATAAAAATCAGGTGAGCGATACAGGCTCTTAAGAGCCTCTGGTTTAATGAAATTTTCCCCTATTTGCCCCTTAACTTAAAAACTATAACAGCTAGCTATAGAGTAAAACTGTAAATAGCAAAAATGATCACCAATACAAGCCCTACAATTCACTGCATTGGTGTGAAATTGTAAGATGACTCCTTATAGGAGTTATTGTCCTTAAATGGCAATTTTTTATGTAATGTCACTTGGCGTCCATCGTACGTCCGTCGTCTTTCCGTTCAACTTTTCAAAAATCTTCTTCTCTGAAACCACTTGACAGAATGAAACCAAACTTGGTATGGTTGTTGCTTAGCATGTCCTTTACCAAACTATCGTTTGGATTTTGATTCGTAAAAAACATGGTCACGATGGCTAAAAATAGAACAGGGGCGTCAAAATACAGTTTTTGGCTTATAGTTCAAAAAGTATTACAGATACAGGAAAACCGAAGAGACCTTCCTTCTTTAGCATCAAAAGCTTTACAAAACACTCTATTGGGTCAAAGTCGTATGATTACTCCTTGTAGGAGTTATTGCCTTTTAATTGTCGAAATTGATGATTTTTGCTATTTTTGCCACAAAATCTTGAAAATTTTTAGAACTAGAGAAAAATTTAGCATTGCTTAATTGTTCTGCTCTGTAAGGGCTACAAAAATGACTTTAGGGTCAAGATTGTCTGATTAACCGTTTAGGAATTATTCTCTTAGAACATTTTTTTTAATGAATTTTAATTTATTTTAAAAAATCTTCTCCTCTAACCAATGAAAGGACTGCTTTGAAACATTGCACACATCATCTTTAGGATGTCCTCTACCAAAATTGTGCAAATCATTACAGCTGACTACCTACATAGCTACGTTGGCTTAAAATAGAAAAGGGGGTGGGTCAAGGGAGTTTTTGGCTGATAGTTAAAAAAAGTATAACAGGTACAGCAAATTTCAAGTGAACCTCCCTCCTAAGCATCAAAAGCTCCTCCTTATAGGAGTTATTTCCCTTAAAAGGTCAAAGTTAATGACTTTTGCAGAAGTGTTGGTCAATTCCTTATAGGAACGAAATTCTATATAAAAAAGGGTTGTTTGGTTTCAGGTTCAGGTGAGCGATACCGGCTCCTGGGAGCCTCTAGTTGTATTATAAACTACATGTAGTCTATAACACAACAAGAGTAAAACTGTAAATTTTTAAATTACCCTAAAGAACAAGGCCTACAAACCATTTAATTTTCAGAAATTGTCTGGTGGCAACTTATAGGAGTTATTGTACTCAACTAAACTAGACTGAAACTGTAAATTTCAAAAATTTAAATCTAGTTGAAGTCATTTGGGTTCCAGGTGAGCGATTACAGGCTCCTGGGAGCCTTGAGTTTGCTATGTATTGTGGGGAACCTGACCACAACATAAGAACTTGCAAACATGGTAAAAAAGTACAATGTTATAGTTGTGGTAATAATGGACACATTAGGGAAAGTTCTGTGAAAAGTAGTTATAATAGGGAAATGACAAAGAAGAGATAGGTAAAATATATCCAAAATCCAATTACAAAAAACATGAAATTGGGGATATAAAAATGTTGCGGTCTAAAAACTATTAGTTGCAGATTTTTGTACAGAGGTAGATGGCAAAAATTTGATAGATTCTGCTTGATTTATATCAGTCATAGTTTGTGAAGTATTTTGACTGGATTCATTCATTGGGAAGTCAGCAGGGGGCTCCATCTGATTACAATCACTAACTACTGTAGGTTTATACAATAAACCAATTATTTGTTTACATTACACCAGGAAATTTTTGAACCCAAGATATATAGTAATCAGAAGAATATACTAGTACACAGATGCATCTGACTGGTTTGTTGGGGTTCTGAAAATAGAAAAATAAAAAATAGAAACATAATTGATTGAAAATCTTCTACATTTGGGGGAACATTAATAAGAGCCGGGAAAATAGAGCTCTTTTTTAAAAAAAAGGAGGGAGGTTACACAGTTTGTTAGTTTCATCCAGTGCTGATTTTTCACCCAAAATTTTCGGTCATTTTTGCCGCAGGACCTATATTTTTTTATTTGTTAATAATGTAGTCGTAACATTTCACCTTCCACAAGCAACTGCTTTTGGGGGTTAAATTTGAGAGGATTTTCACACTTACATTCTTAATTGGAAGACACAATGTTAAATATTTGGTTTATTGTAACCTATAGGGAGACTGGATTTTTTTCATTATACTTGATTCATTAATCCATTGTTAATTTTCACATGGGTTTTCGTCACAGAATGACAAGTTATATGTATAGATTGTTCATTTAAAACGATGTGTTAAAAAAATAGTCTATTTCTGAAAATACGCATTTTTCAATAGGAAATCTAGGGTGGGCTACAAAGAGGAGTTTGTAAGGCCTGTTAAGTAACGTCTGCTACTGCTTTTTAGCAAGAAAATTGTACTATACATTCAAATGCAGCGTTTGACACCTAAAGGAATTATTTTATACTATGATTAAGTTTGCTAACCAACTTTTGGGCCTTAACCATTTTTTGGCCAATGTAATTTTCTGGGTTTCAAACATTGTGGTACATTTTATGCTGTGTTTACGATTGACATCAACTTTCTAAAATTGTAATGTAGTTATATTCAGCAGGACTACTCATGACAAACAAACATATGATTAGACCGATCAAATGGTATCAAAGTTTGTTATAGTCTGTTTCAAAAATGTAGTTTTTCACAAATTCCACGAATTTTCGTTTTCGGCCTCTAAATATTTTTCCAAGGAAAGACGTTAAAGCAGAATACTATCCCAGGCGTGTTCCATGTATCAAGTAGACAAATAACCACTGAAAACACAAACAATAACTGGCATATTACTAAACAGCAACACATTATTGCAGAAAAACGCCTTGAAAAAAGCATGCAATTTTTAGAGTGGTGGCCTCCTGAAAATTCAAATAAACGAACAACTGTTGAAGATAACTTTATTTTATTTTGGTAAACACATGGATATTGTATCAGGATGCTACCTCAAGGTTTTGGAGTGATTCGGACTCTTTAAGTGCTTTCTATAGGTTACAATAAACCAACTATTTGTTTACATTACACCAGGAAATTTTTGACCCCAAGATAGTCATCAGAATAAACTCACGGATGCATCTGATTGGATGTTGGGGTTCTGAAAATAGAAAAAAATTAAAAATAGAAACATAATTGATTGAAAATCTTCTAAATTTGGGGGAACATTAATAAGAGCTGGGAAAATAGAGCTCTTTTTAAAAAAAAGGGGGATCCCCCCCCTTTTTTTACAATGTACAATGTACATGATCTTGTATGCTTGCTACAATTGTAGCAAACATACAAGATCATGTACATTGTACACATTGCATGATTTCTTTAGGCATAAGGGATTCATATTATTTCATACTATGATTACAGAATATGCAGTCCACATTCTTCACTTGTAATCACAGGTAGGTTTGTCATTGAATACACTACTCTCCAATTAAAAAACAAAACAAACCATAATTTAGCCTAAAAATTGATAAAATGGTGTTATTCCCTATTTAACTCTTCCCCTTTCAAGATTTTTCTAATATATTTATGTTACTGAAAACACTTAAAATCTTCATTTAAAAAATTTGTTGGGTTTACTAGTATATACATGTTATATACCATAATAAAGATAAAGTTGTAAACTTTAATAAATGTTAGAAATTTTTGATTACCATGGCAATGGAGATGTGGTAAAGTCATAGACATTAAAAAATATAAATTTTAACATATTTCATACAAATGCAGTTAGTTGAAGACCAGAACATTTCTACTAGGTTTTGCTTTACTGCAGTAATATCTAGGTGTCAATGTTTAAAAGGAACACATGTACATTTCCTGAAATCTTATTGACATGTCTTTTTTTGGAGGTTACCTGGTAACATGTGACCTACATGTATATATATTGATATATTTCTGACATAATGGATACCTGCTGCTCCTTGTCTTTAAATGTTGTTGTATTATTAATTATGACCTGGTGTCAGCATAAAAACAGAGGTTAAGCACAGTTAGTTTAAACCTATATATTTTGTTTCAAAAATATTTCAGATTTGGTTGCTATGGTTACCCTTGACATACTACATTGTAGTAATCACAAGAGACAGATATTTATGCATGTTTTGAAATACTGTGTGTGTATCTTTACAGTATACATGTATATGTACTTAGTGCTACTGTTGAAATTCAAGTAAAACGAAATATGTTCAAATGTTTTTGATATGTTTATGCAGTTGGGAGTATATATAGTAATATACATGTATTTTAGTTGTTGTTTGTCTATTTGTCCATTTGGTCATGTGTGTGTCCACAAGTAAGAAGACCACAATCTCGTATTTTATAGTCCAGCCTTAGTGTTCTTATTTCAATAAATTTACACATTGATAGTGTTTGAAATCTTACAGATTTAACCATATTTAGGGGTTCTAAAATTAAAATCATGGACTATGATTGTAGTACAAACTGGGAGAGGGGGGTAATCCTACAATGTTTCATATGGAATACATATGCTATATTAGTCAACTTATTGCAGCAAAACTTTTTGGAAAAGTTCTGGGTACACCGCCATTGAACAAGATCTACATGTGTATAACATTTCAAGACTACGGTATATTTTCACTTTATAGTTACAAAACAAGCCCAAAAAATCCTAAAATGGAACTTGAAGGAATAAATAAAAATAACATTATAAAATTAAAAACAATTACTGTATTTCTATGTTAATAAAACTTAAAACCATAAAATTTAATAACAAATGAGTATTCATGTGGTCTTTCATTCTTCTAAATGTTAACTTTTTTTTTTATATATTTACAAAGAGCTAATGTCATCTTCATTTTGTGCAAATGTTTACATCCCTCGGGGCTCCGCTTTGGCATTTGGGCTTTATTTCCTCACAAAAGTAGCATCCACCGCAATAACAGGAACAGTCTAGTTTGATGGATGTTATTACACGATAAAACTCATAATTACAGTCAATAATATATTCCCGAAATCGTGAAAGTTTCTCCACTGTTAAAATGTACCACGACGGCAATTGTAAAAAGTTCCTGACGAATTCCATCATTCAGTTAAAACAATTAAAGAAAAACAAAAACCGAAAAATTTTCTTTTCCAAACATAACATGTATGGACATGCCAGCATTCAAATTTGAAGTGACACTGGAGATAATTAATCCTCCGGGCACGGATGAAAACACAGGCTATGATTGGACAATAACCTGGTGGTGAGTTTGAAATACTTTCTCTTCATTGGTTGATACTTAAACCTACACTAAACATATTCGAAACCGAGGCGCAGGTACAGTAGGGTGCCAATCGATAAGAGAATTGAGAAACGAAAATGATATGCAATATACCACTGCAATATTAATAAAATATTTTATTAAAATATATACAAACTTGTGACCACCTGCTATGAAGAAAGAATGTTTCACAAAGCAACAAAATCACTGGAGACAGAACACATTTCTTAAAAGGTAATATTTTTTAAAATAAAATCTGTATGTGAAACAGGAATATTTTATTCAAAAACTAATTTCTTGGTTAAGCCATTCTGAATGACCTATTTTATTTAAGTGGTCAATAAATTAAAAACTTTATAAATATGGTGTTATCCTTTGCATTAAACACAATATTACTCCAATTAAACACAATAATATTGCAATGAAATACAGTAATATTGTGATAAGACGCAAATGTAAGTAAAATTGCCATCAGTGACCACTATCCTGTCTGTTTAACAAGAAAGGAAAGAGGAATTCATAAAAAGAAAGCTCATAATACTATTGAATATAGAAACTTTAAAAACTTTAAAGAGAACCTCTTTTTGTCAGATATTGAAAAGGCACCTTTTAATGAAATAGAGTATGAAAGTGATCCATCAATCTGTCTAGAGTTATTGTATAATATTTTAAATTCCTTACTAGATAAACATGCCCCACTAATTACCAAAAGAGTTAAAAGAGATAAGCAGCCTGAATGGTACAGTGAGGAAATAAATCAGGCCAGAATTTTAAGAGATAAATATAAAGCATATGGTATGTGGGATGAATATAGATATTGGAGAAATAAAACTAAATATATTATTGAAAATTCAAAAAAACAATATTTTACTGAAATGACAAAGGATCCTAAAAATTCAAAAAATCTATGGAAATGTATTAACAGTCTTAATCCACAAACTTTTAGTACTCCACATGAAATTAAGGTAAATGATACCATAGTTAATGACAAAAAAGAGCTAGCTGATGCTTTCAATGAACATTTTACCTCTTGTGTTGACAAATTAAGAGATGGTCTTACACAGACGCCATTGAATCTGGAAAAGCTATCTAATTTTGTAGAAAAACAAATGCAAAAATCTGAAGAAAAATTTTCAATCCCTCCAGTGAAAATAAATGAAATATTTGATGCATTAATGAAATTGAATGTAACTAAATCAACAGGAAGTCATAATATTGGTCCAAAAATATTACGACTATGTGCCCCATTTCTTGCTTCCACACTGACCTATATTTTAAATAGAATAATTGATACCAGTTATTATCCCAAATTATTCAAAAATGCAAAAGTTACTCCAGTATTTAAAGCTGGAGACCGCCTATCTGCTAATAATTATAGACCCATATCAGTACTTCCAACACTCTCAAAAATATTAGAGAGACATGTTGCTAACCACATAGCCTTATTTTTATCAAAGTTTAAACTGTTACATCCAGCACAATCAGGATTTAGACCAAATCATTCATGCCAGACAGCCCTTATTAACATTATAGATAGATGGCTACATGAAATGAATGAGGGTAATGTAAACCTTGCTGTGTTAGTTGATTTTAAGAAAGCTTTTGATGTTGTAGATCATGATATTCTTTGTAAAAAACTTGGTATGTATAGATTTTCTGATAACTGTGTGAATTTTTTCAAATCCTACTTATCAGAAAGGACTCAACAAGTTAAACTGTGTAATGTTTTCTCAGGAAAACAAGAAGTGAAATTTGGAGTTCCCCAAGGATCAATACTAGGCCCCTTACTGTTTGTTTTATTTATAAATGATTTGCCCTTGTATCTTGATAAATGTATGACTGATCTATATGCAGATGATACCACATTACATTTATCTGGAAAATGTACCCAGCTTTTGCAAAATGAAATGCAAAAAGAATTAAATTTTGTTGAAAATTGGTGTAAAGAAAATAATATGTTTATTAATCCCAACAAATCTAAATGTATGGTTATTGGAACAAAACAGAAACTAACTGCTCAAGTTATTCAGCCTAGATTGGAATTGTTTTCAGAACACCTTATGAATTCCTCCTGTGAAAAAGTAGGAATTAAGATAGATGAAAATCTTAACTGGAAAGAGCAGATTGATGTGATTTGTAATAGCATCTCATCTAGAATCTTTTTGTTATCAAAGATCAAATCTTTCCTTAATATTGAGGCAAGAAAAACTTTTTACAATGGATATATTTTGCCACTTATTGATTACTGCTGTGTTGTGTGGGGAGGTTGTAATAAAGATGGTTTAAATAGATTAATAAAATTACAAAAAAGAGCAGCAAGGTTAATACTAAATGCTGACCCACTGTACCCATCTAATCCTCTTTTTAAACAGCTGGGTATAATGCCAGTCCACCTAAGAATCAAGTATCACAAATATTTACTCCTTCATAAGGTTTTAAAAGGGGAGGCTTCAGAATACTTAACACAAAAATTCAGCTACCTCTCTAAATATAACCCATATGCATCGAGAAACGTTTTAGCTGGTAATCTTTTTATTCCAAAGGCTAAAGCTGAATTTTACAAACAGTCATTTGTGTTTTCAGGACCAACGTTATGGAATGAATTGCCACATGATTTAAAAAGCACTGAAAATACACAACTTTTTAAGTATGGTGTCAAAAAATATCTGACTCAAAGTAGAATTTATAGTAATGTGTGATTTATTTGATTTTAATTGTACTGTATACATACACTTTTTCATTTTGAATTGTAAACTTTTAAATAAGATTGCTTTGTACTTGTTTTATGCATGAGGGCCTCAGGGAAGATTAGTTATAACACTAACTGTGTAACCCTCTTTAAATAAAGACTTTATTATTATTATTATTATTATTATTATTATTATTATAATGTATTATTGCGTTTAATCACAATATTTTTGAGTTTAATTGCAGTAATTATTGCATTTAATAGCTATAATTATTTGCATTTAATAATTATTGCATTCTATCGCAATAATTATTGTCTTTAAACACAATATTTTTTTTGCATTTAATCTCAAAAAGTATTGCATTTATTCGCAAACTTATTTGAATTAAATTTAATTGCAATAACTTTTGCGTTGAAATGCAAAGCACTACATTTATTTGCAATAAGTAATGCTTTTAAACGCAATACAAATATTTTGTATCCAATAAAGTGGCCATAATAAGCTTCTGTAATCCTTATTATATCTTTAAAATAAAACCTGCTTTTCTCAGACAAAAACAAGAAAGGTTAAACTTCATTGTCTAGTATGGTATCATTGTAGGTTGTGTAAATTTATTTAAGTTTTATTTAAATTGATGTTGACAGGTTGAAGAGTTTAATCTGACAACGTTTATACAATTTTAAAGTTGATTTTTGAAACATTTAATCTGATGCAGCAAAAATTGAAATAATTAGTATTTTGTTGAATAGATGAATGTTCACAGTAGTGAATTCTACTATATGTTTAGATAATAATATAAAATTTGAATGGCTTTTTTCTCAAGAGTATTTGCCACTACTAAAATCCTTGGGTTCTTTTATCAAAGACAGCTTAGAAATAAGAACTTCCTAAACAGCAAAATAACACCTCTATAACAGACTTATACATGTATATGTACTTGCAATTGTGGTATTGTGTAATATGTTACTGAATATACTCATGAGAAAAGAATAGTTAATATTTATGATCTATAGTATATTGTATGTCTGGCTCTGTCTCAGAAAGCCTCGACGATAGGTGCTGGATGCAACAAATATATTTCAATCCGGCAGCGGCGGCAGCGTAAACACATTTTGCTTCATATCTTTATAAGATTAAGCCCTAGCTCCATCAAATTTGGTCCACTGGATGACAAGTACTTGCTAAGCAGTTAACTGTAACCTGGTCTAGCGACTACATTAAAGTTTGTGTATTAGGGCAGTTCCTCTGTAACCATGCATGTTAGGATGACTATATTTGGTATATACCGGGTAGGTTGCTGATGAAAAGTATATGACGGTCTAGTAGATGTAACCTGACATTGACCTCAATTTCATGGTCCAGCGACTATGTTAAGGTTTTTGGATTGGGGCAGTTCCTCTGTAACCATGCATGATAGGATGACAACATTTGGTGTATAGATTGCTGATGAAAAGTGTATGATGGTCTGGTAGGTTTCACCTGACATTGACCTCAGTTTCATGGTCTAGCCACTATGTTAAAGTTTTTGGATTAAGGCAGTTCCTCTGTAACTATGCATGGAAAGATGACAACATTTGTTGTTGCTGATGACCATGAATAGTTCATGACTGTCTGGTAGGTGTCACCTGATCATGACCTTGATTTCACGTTCAAGTAAAGACGTTTAAGTTTTTGGATTAGGTCAGTTGATATTGATAATATGTGATTACATGTATGTCTTACTAGTGCAATACAATAATGGGTCCATGAAATGCATGTCTCTTAATTTGTTCTTATCTTTAGCTGGGCCTGCCATGGGCTCTTGGGGTGTAGCTGTTTATTTTACATACGTAACATTGATTTTTGTCATGAAATAACAACTGAAATCCCAGTCTTGGAATTTTTAGTAGCCAATTATGTGAAAACATTGTAGCAAATACCAAAGCCTCTTTTCAGTTTGTCTCAAAGGTACAGGAAATTAAATATCACCTATTTAAGCAAATATGAGTAAGTAATTATTCCTACATTTCCCCCCTACAATTACAATTTTGGGTATATATTATTTTCCCATTTGTGTTGAAGTCAAAATGAATTTGTTAACAATTGGATGGGGGAACTTTCTTTTAATCAAATTAAAATGTCCCCTGCCCAGCATGAAAAAAAAAGAAATAGAAGTTCATTCAAGTTGTTGAGTGCAGGTTTGTGTACAGTCCTTTTGCCTGTAAATCACAATGAATTTGCTAAGTTTTATATTGATTTATACTGTGAATGTTGCAGCTGTAACAAATTTTGTAAATGTATCTGCTGCATTCAGGTATGTGGTTTGTACATTTAATTAGGTGTGTGAATTACAGATTTTAATTCTTCTGTCTGATTCGCACTTATGTGACTAAGTACTTTATATTTCAGACAGTTAATTGTTAAATACTTGTTCATTCATTGTAATGCATATACTAGTAGCAGTTGCAAAAATTATTATTGTCAGAATTGGGTTGTCAACATAACACAGGTTCAAGTTTGTTATTTTTGTGACTAAATCTGCACCATTTTCAATGAATTGTACTAAATGTGTGCATAGGCATCTTAATTAATCGTGTTCAAAAGATTATATGTCTATCTTCCTTTTATTGGCTTGGTCCCACGAAGTACAAACATGGATTATATGGTGAATCGGGGTGGGTGGGCCGTGGGGTGGGAGGGAAAAATATGGTATCTATTTTATGTCATAAACTTTTCCTACAGTTTTCAACCCGTATCTCTGAAACATTTTACAGAAAGATTGCACATGTATAAAGGTGGTGCACCTGGTTTTATGGAATTGTTTGAGGAATTTGTTCCCAAATTTTATATCTTGCCACACAAAGCGGCAGTTTATGTTATACCCTCCATATGGATATGAGTGTCTGTCCTTACGTCCATCCATCTGTCTGTCTGCCCCTGCATCTGTCTCTCCATGCCTCTGTGGTTTCCAGATGATAACTTGAAAACATGTCAATAGATTTTATTTAAACCTGGTACAACTGTTAAGTACTATAAATGAAGTTCAATTTCTAATTTCAGCACAATCCAATTTGTAGTTTTCAACTTAGTCCAATAAATTTTTTTTTGTCATCAGTTGGTGGTTTCCAGATCTATAATAACTAGCGCATCAACAGATGTTGTTCAAACTTTGCACAGCTGTTTAGTACTGTAAAATAAAGATCAAGTACTAGTAGTTTTCAACTTAGGCTAATGTTTTTGGTCAACAGTTGACAGTTTCTAAATTGGCTTTTTTCAAAGATTACAATTGAAAAACAGCTTTTGTTAAAACTTTGCACATACATGTATGTTAAGTGCTATAACATGAAAATCAAGTTGAATTTTTAGCACAACCCCTTTTGTAGCTTTTGAGTTGTGCCAATTTGAAATTACTTTTATAGTTCCAAGGTCAAGGTAAAAATTGTGTCCTGAGTTGGACTGTGTTGCTATAGCTGATTTATAATTCAGAAAAATGTGTTCATGAATAATAAATACAAAACATGGCAGGGTATCATTTAATGTCCCATTAAATGCCCTATTTTATAGACAACCTTTTAGTAATTTTTAGCACACTTTATACATTATGGTTTCTACTTTTTCGACACAGACATGAGAGATCCAAAACCTTCTACCAACAAATAAACCATTTTCACCACTTATTAAGCTACATGCTTTGCAACACTGCCATTTCAGACTTCTGCAATTTTTCTAGATTTGGAAGAATAATGATTGTGTTTCATTAATCTTTGAACTTAAATTCAACATAGCAATTCAATAGATTTTTGCAACAGTAGGCTGAATCTATGACTACACTTTCATTGGTGCAGCACAATTTCATTTTGGTAGTAAAGCTCCATTTGTCCTTGTGATATCAGGCCAAAGTTACTGGTACACAGTTTCTATTTTTATGCCCCACGCTAGGGTGTCTCTCTGTTTGTCTGTCCTTCCATCTCTCAGTCCATCTGCAACTCCTCCTACACTACTGAATAAAATTTGATGAAACTTACACAAAATCTTTGTCACATACTAGTAGTCCCATTGTGCAACTGATATTTAACATTTTGATTGGAATGATATATGAGGTTTCCCATAGCAAAACATCGACTTTGTCATTTACATAAGGGGGTACCCATCTCTTATCCGCCTACACCACTGAATGGAATTTAATAAAACTTCCACAGAATCTTTGTCACATAGTGCCATTGTATACCAGATATTTAACATTATGATCAGATTAATATTAGAGATGTTTTGAAAATTGGGAAGCTGGGGTATCAATTATGTCTTTATAAGTTTTCTAAAACACTTTTGGTAGACAAATTGATATCAATCACATAAAAATAGATTTATATAAAATCATGCACTGCAGTCAGTTTACAAATATATTATGTATATAAGAAATATTTAAACACGATTAACAATTTTCATAATTTATACTTTTTTGCAAAATTTTACTTTTCATAGTTACATGTGCAGGTTTAGCTATTTTATTAATTTTAGCAATATTTGTGACGTCTCTTTTGCTACCATTGAGAGTTTATTATTTGTGTTTTCGTCTGTTTGTAATGTATTCAATTTTGTTGGAATTTCTAAAAATGCATGCAGATCTGAATTCTAAAGAAATCCTACATAATTTAAATTATCATTTTTTGTCTCGCCTGCGACAAAAGTCGCTGGAGGCGAGACATATGTATGGGAATCCGGCGGCGGCGTAAACACTTGACATCTTGCTTCATATATTTGTAAGCCCAAGCCCTAGGTCCATCAAATTTGGTACAGATGTAGCTTATGATGAGTACTTGCCAGTCAGACACCTGTCACCTGACCTTGACCTCAATTTCACGGTCCAGCGACTACGTTAAAGTTTTTGGGTTACGGCAGTTTCTCTGTAACTACGCATAGTACGATGACAATATTTGGTGTATAGGTTGCTGATGACTAGTACATGACTGTCTGGTAGGTGTCACCTGACCTTGACCTCAATTTCACGGTCCAGTGACTACGTTAAAGTTTTTGGGTTACGACAGTTCCTCTGTAACCACGGATGGTAGGATGACAATATTTGGTATATAAGTTGCTGATGACTAGTACATGACTGTCTGGTAGGTGTCACCTGACCTTGACCTCAATTTCACGGTCCAGTGACTAAGTTAAAGTTTTTAGGTTACTGCTGTTCCCCTGTAACCAAGCATGGTAGGATGACAATATTTGGTATATAGGTTGCTGATGAATAGTACATGATTGTCTGGTAGGTGTCACCTGACCTTGACCTCAATTTCACGGTTCAGCGACTACGTTAAAGTTTTTGTATTAGGACAGTTCCTCTGTAACTATGCATAATATGGTGACAATATTTGGTATACAGGCCGCTGCTCATAATTAATGCTATTTACGTAATGCTTATGACGAAATTTTTTTTCGTTACTGATGCGGAATTCAGGCGAGACGTTTTTCTGTGTCCACACTTGTTCTAAAAAATTGATACATTGATACATGTATGTGAATTTCCAAAAATATGCAAATTAGATTTTTTTTTAGTTGTTAAAATTTTCCCCAAACCACTTTCACAATTTGATTAGACTTGGTATGGGTTAACAGGTCTGTTATCAAAACAGCATCTGAGAGCCCGCTTGTGAGTCACTGATTTTTTATAACAGGGGTACTGGCTGTGTACAAGTTATTACCATTTTTCAGATGTTTTTCGTTAATGTTCTCTTTATATGGAAATTCTAGTATTTGTACCGAGTAGAGCCTGGGAATATTAATGATGACCCCAAGACACACTTATAATCCTGTCTGTAAACAATTCCAGTGCGCATGTATATTACAATTTGTGCCAGTAAAAAGTGCAGATTTTTGCTGTTTTTATTATGAGATGTACCAGTTATTACAATGAAGTTTCATCACTTTTATTTGTCCACAAAAAATTGACGACTGTCAAAGAACTGATTGGCAAAGATATAAAGTTATTATCAAATACATATGGTCTGTCACCCACCTGAAACTTTTAATCCTCTTGTTAATCGGTAGAAATAAAATTTTCATACTATACACCCATGTCATTGGCAAAGTAAAAGTAAATAGGGCATCAAAAGTGGATATGCAGTGCTTTATTTTTAGCACACCTGACCCGAACCTCAGCTAAAAATAGACGGGGGGGGAGGGGCAAAATACATTTTTTGCCTTACAGTTCAAAAAGTATAACAGATACAGGCGAACCGAAGAGACTTACCTTCTTCAGCATCAAAAGCTCTACAAAACTATCTATAGAGTCGAAGTTGTATGATGACTCATTGTAGGAGTTATTGCGCTTTAATTGTCAAAATTTATGATTTTTGCCACATTGTCCTTAAAATCTCGAAAATTAGTAGAACTAGAGAAAACGTTAGCATTGCTAAATTGTTCAGCTCTATGAGAGCTACAAAAATGTATTCAGGGTCAAGATTGTCTGATGAGCTGAGAAGGAGTTGTTCCCATTGAACTGTTTTTTATCAGTTTTAATTGATTTTTAAAAATCTTGTAATGTACAAAAAAGAGAAAACTGCACACACTCAAGCACAGCAAATGAATATAAGTGTGAACTTGTAAACTTTTATGGATTCCAGTTCTCAATTTTTGAATAAAGGGCAATTCATATTGTGGGCATGGTTAAAAAATGCAGCAAGAAAATGTACATGTAGGTACCATAATGGTGGGTTGTATTAGACACCCTGTACTTGTTTAATTAATTTTTTATTGCAGATTAAATGTAGATAGTTGTGCAATGAAAGACTTTTATGAACATCTAATTTTAACCATTCTGCAACAAAAATGAGACATCTAATGTACATGTACCAGTACACATGTACATAAATAATTTACATTTACACATTTGTTTCTGAAATATTTATTAATGTGTATTCAACAATACCTACTTTGTACATGAAATTATTGAAAAAAAAATTTCTCTACATGTTTTATTCATAACTTAAGATTTTGATGTCAACTGATGTAATTAATAGTGTGGTGCATGCATATTTGTTTATACACCACCAGCTTCCAATAGGAAATATTGGGAATACTGTTTAAATAGTCCTTATCCCAGGACTACCTTAATAATTGAAAGTTTTTTTATTAACTACAAAATGTGTTTTATAATTTTGGCTATAATTAATTCTCATTACAGGGCATGTATCATTGTCGGTCCTAAACTTTTCACATTACAGTCTTCTTCTCCAAAATCCCTTGGCCAGTTGCAACCACACTTTGCAGGAATGTAATCTTGGGTGGTTTTTAGCAAAGTTTGAGTTTTTGAAGCTGACATAGTATTCAACATGGTTGCCAGGACCAATCGTGAAGTGCAAAGATCTTCTCACAAATTGCTTGGAAGATTGATTTGAAAAACTGCAGAAATGTACCTTAGATAGTCCTCTACAATGTTCAGGTTTTTTGTGTCAATCCAAAATCCAAGATGGCCACCATGTAGAACATAGCGAACCTATGGGAAAAATATACAAAGGACTTCTTCACCTAAACTATTCCACACATTTAAACTAAAATTACCCTGCAGAAATTAAGTTATATATTAATATGATGTAGTTTATTGATCTGATTGGAATTTAACATGGCTGCCATTAATGTGTTGTGTTTCCTGACAAACTGCTTGATTTGTTATATTTTAGAAATGTACCTTAGATGGCTCTGTACAAAGTTAGCTTGTTTTGTGCAGATCCTAAATTCATAATGGCTGACAAATTTGAACATAGCTTAATATAGGAAGCTAATGGAAAAAAAGACACAGGGCTTCTTCTCAGAAACTGTTCAACACGTTAAAGCTATATCATGCAGAAATGAATTGTTTCCTGTATACTAGACATTTTAGTATTTTTACTGGCATTGTGATTAAAAAACCATGCATTCATTTTACTGGTATATGGATTTGTTTACTTCTTATAATTAATGTTTTATTTTACTAAACGCTGGAATATTTTGTTCTCTCTATGATTAAACTTAATCAAATTAATGTTTTATAGATAGTGTTAGATGAGGCATATATAGCTGATAAAAAGAAAGTGCAATAAAGGCCCTTCACGTAATTTGACCACTGGAAATCTATGCCAGAAGCTGGTATGTTGAAACAGTACTTCTCTAGACTTAAAAATTTTCCAATGAAAACATGGTTTGTTCAAACATTTTGACTCATTTGGCCACCCACTTGAATTTCATTGATTATTGTTTATTCATCAATGTAACAATTAATCCAAAGTAAACTGTACTCTTAAAAAATAGCATTTATTTCTCTTAACAAATGATTTCTCAGTAATAATAAACATGCAGGTGTTTCCACCAAACTACAAACCACTAAAGCAATAACCAGCTCAAGACATTTTCATCATGTTCATCATCAAAATTTGAGTGTACTACCATACATGTTTACGTTTAGATGTTGAATTAGTTTTACAACTCAGCAGGCTCTGTTCATTCAAGCATTTTAAGCTCACCTGACCCAAAGGGTCAGTGTGAGCTTTTCTCATCACTTTGCGTCCGTCGTCGTCGTTGGCCGTAAACATTTTACATTTTAATCTTCTTCTCCACAACCACTTGGCCAATTGGAACCAAACTTGGCAGGAATGTTTATTGGGTGGTTCTTAACAAAGTTTGAGTTTTTGGTGCTGATCAAATATGAAACATGGCTGCCAGGGCCATTAATGCATTCTGATTGGCTGAAATTCAAAAAACTTCTTCTCATGAACTGCCTGGCAGATTGATTTGAAATATTGCAGAAATGTACCTTAGATCGTCCTCTACAAAGTTTGAGTTTTTTGTGCCGATCCAAAATCCAAGATGGCTGCCATCGCAGGACATAGTTTAACATAGGACCATATGGGAAAAACATATAAACAACTTCTTCTCTGAAACTGTTCCACACAATGAAGCCAAATTAATAAGGAAATAAAGGTTGGATAATTATCTTATTATTTTGGGTTTTTCCAGCCAATTGCAAATTCAACATGGCTTCCAGGGCCATTAATGCATTCTGATTGGCTGAAATTCAAAAATCTTCTCCTCATAAACTGCTTGGCAGATTGATTTAAAATATAGCAGAAATGTACCTTATCGGCTTATGTGGTCCTCTACAAGGTTTGAGTTTTTTGTTCCGATCCAAAATCCAAGATGGCCGCCATCACAGGACATAGTTTAACATAGGACCCTATGGGAAAAACATACAAACAACTTCTTTTCTGAAACTGTTCCACACAATGAAGCCAAATTATGAAGAAATGATTAATGGATATTTATCTTATTATTTTGAGTTTTTTGAGCTAATTGCAAATTGAACATGGCTTCCAAGGCAACTAATGGGTTCTGATTGGCTGAAATTTCAAAAATCTTCTTTTTACAAACCGCTTAGCAGATTGATTTGAAATATTGCACAAATGTACCTTAATTAGATGGTCCTCTACAAAATTTAAGTTTTTGTGGCGATCCAAATTCCAAGATGGCCACCATGGTAGAACACAGCTTAACATAGGACCCTATGGGAAAACCATACAAACAGCTTCTTCTCTGAAACTCAGTTCCTCACAATATAACCAAATAATGCAGAATTTAGTGAATCTTAGATAGTAATCTTATTATTTTAAGTATGTTTCAAGCCGATAGGAAATTCAACTTGGCTGCCAGAGCTGCAAATGCGTTCTGACTGGCTGAGATTTTAAAATTCGTTTTCTCACAAACAGCTTGGTAGATTTTAGGATATATGATATTGTATGGTCCTCTACTAATTTTGAGTTTTTTGTTTCAATCCAAAATACAAGATTGCTGCCACCATGGAACATCACTTAACATACTAACCTATGAAAAAACGTAAAAACTGCTTCTTCTCATAAACACTCCTACTGCTGATTGTAAATTCAACATGGCAACATTCATAGAAACAGCATCTTCACATAAACTCTTTAGCATTTAATATCAAAATTTGCAAGAAAAGTCTTGTCTTAAACAGTTTTTTAGTAAGTCAGGTGAGCGATACAGGCTCTTAAGAGCCTCTAGTTTAACAACACATTACTTTATTTACAGTCAAGACACCCACAATTGAGCAGACAAACAAACAGAAAAAAAATTAATTACAATGATTTTAACAAAAAATAAATTAAAGATTTTTGTGTTGGGATCCCAACACACAGGAGGGTAAAAATCCTCGTGGATAGTATTTCATTGAAATCAGTCCATTAAAATGTGCATAGAAATCAAATTTCTTTTTAATCAGACAAAAATGTTTAATTTTTTGGGGGAGATGTGGGAAAATGGCCACCGATACACAATGGCAGTGTTTGCATCAAATTATTTTCAGTAAAAAACGGTCAGGATAGTCAATTGCATCAATGTACTAATTATCGTTGAAATCACTGCTTCCATCCCCAAGGTCTGAGAAATGTAGTTTTATTTTAAATGGTTGCCATTTTGAAAATGGCTGCCATCTTGTAATTTTTTCAGTTGATTGCATACCTTTAAGTGACCCTCTATAACCTTACCAAGTTTCAAAGTAATCAGTTAAAGTGTTTTCCCGTAATCGTGCGGACAAGTTCATCATAATTATTTTAAAAATAACTTGTTATAACTGTTGGGATGCAAACACAAATGTCTCCCAAACGAACCCTTATTGCCACTATAATCTTGACCATGTTTAAACCCCCCCCCCACCAAATAACAATATTTACCAAGATAATGCAATGTCCTATATAATGACCCCTTTGACCTCTGTTTCCATAGAAATTGCAGCCATTTTGAAAATTCCAAAAATGGATTACAAAACATCAGGTCACTCTTAACAGGTTCCCAAAGTTTCATGATATTTATTGGACATTACATCTCAGAGAAACTGTTGACAAGATTGAACAGAAAGAAAAAAGAAAGAAAGAAGAAGAAGAATACTAAGAAAAAACTATATGTCTCCCAAAACTTCCTTTGGGAGACATAATTAAACTGACTTTGTTCTGAGAACAAATGTGAAGGTCTTTTCCACTATGGTCTTAAGTCAGAAAATATAAGTATGTTATGGACTTTTTGTCTGTTGCTAAGCACAGAATGTCACTTCCATTAATGAAAATTAGTTTTTGGAGTAAAGAAAGTGGTCCAAGGGAATCAATATAGGGTTGTTAAGGATTTTACACCAGTTATAAGGGACAAAATACCAGTTCGGGTTGTATTATGACCTATTTCAGTAAAGTATATCATCCTGTTTTTCAAAGTATATGGTTGTTGAGGACTTTTTATACCCCCGCTCGACAGAGTCCGGGGTATATAGTGGTCCTCATGTCCGTCCGTCCGTCCGTTTGTCCGTCCACATTTGGTTTCCGGATGATAATTCAAAAAGTTTACATCAGATTTGAATAAAAATTTGGGATATTGTTATATATCAGGTTGGTAAGAAGCCTATCGATTTTGGGGGAAATCGTCAAATTTCAAGGTCACAGTCCACGAAAAACGTTAGAAATTTTAACAAAAAAGTTGTTTCCGGACAATAACTCAAAAAGTTTACATCCGCTTTGAATGAAACTTTGGGATATTGTCATATATCAAGTTGGTAAGAAGCCTATGGATTTTGGGGGAAATCCGTCAAATTTCAAGGTCACAGTCCACGAAAAACGTTAGAAATTTTAACATAAAAGTTGTTTCCGGACAATAACTCAAAAAAAGTTTGCATCCGATTTGAATGAAACTTTGGGATATTGTTATATATCAGGTTGGTAAAAAGCCTTTTGATTTTGGGGGAAATCCATCAAATTTCAAGGTTGCAGTCCATGAAAAACGTTAGAAATTTTTACAAAAAAGTTGTTTCCGGATGATAACTCAAAAAGTTTGCATGTGATTTGAATGAAACTTTGGGATATTGTTATATATCAGGTTGGTAAGAAGCCTATCGATTTTGGGGGAAATCTGTCAAATTTCAAGGTCACAGTCCACAAAAAATGTTAGAAATTTTTACAAAAAGTTGTTTCCGGAAAATAACTCAAAGTTTTCATCCGATTTTAATGAAACTGTAAAATATTCTTATATATTTTGTTGGTAAGAAGCCTATTGATTTTGGTGGAAATCCATCCAATTTCAAGGTCACAATCCACGAAAAACGTTAGAAATTTTCACAAAAGCGGGGGTATCAGCGATCGCTAGATCGACTTTGTCTAGTTATTAAGGCTACCCTGTTGCTATGGTATAACCTTGGCCTGTAAGCATCAACAAATTGAAGCCTTTGTCATACTGATCGCTTTAAGTTAAATGTTTACTATATTATCTCTGTTTTCAGGTCATAAGCTGAAAACCCAATTCAGCAAAAGGTATCAAGGGCTAAAACTTGAAAACGGTTCATAGAACAATTTTAGATCAAATGTACCAAATGAAGGTTTTGATGAAAGGAGTATTTTTTCCCATTTATTGTCTGCCTCTATCTTTTATAGTTTTTGAAATACAGTGCTAACAAAACCAAAGGTGACCTTTGACCTTGACTTGTGACCTAATACCTTAAGATTATTTAATGTAATAATAGTTACTTAGGATCAATGGTGGTGGTCCCAAGTCTCTAGGACTTGTGGTCAAAAATGTGTAAACAGAAAGTGGATTGAAAAAAAAATGTCTGGGTATTAAATCATTTCCATAGGTCAACCAACTTTTTTCACTCAAGATTTTAAGAATCTGTTACGGTTTCTGAGTTTATCTGCTAGCAAAGGTTTTATATTGTTTTGGCAGATAACTTTGTTACTAAAAATAGATCGGTTTTACTAGGTGAACCAAGTAGTCTACCAGCGCTAGTATGACCAATTAATGATACCGTGTCCCGAAATGACATGTCATGACACTTTTTTGCAAATGACATCAGGAAAAAAAAAGAATTTCTAATCTTAATCAGTGAACAAAATTTCCAGAAGTTGTTTCACACTGACAGGTATCTTAAAACATCCAAAATTAACCTCCTCTCTTTCCCAGCAAACCTCTGAAGCATCTTGATCAAAACCTCATTGTCCTGCAAAATTAGGTGTTGTAGTATTGCAAATGAGAGTTTTTTGTTGTCCGGCAGAACAAATCCTAACCTGATAGAATTGCACCACATACCTAGAAACTTTAATCGCTGCATGGGAATCAGAACACATTTTTTTAGAATTAAAAAATACCCTAAACAAATCAATACATGGCAAATGGTATACATAGCTCTTGGCGCCAAATAATACCCACTCTCCAACTTGTTAACCCAGGTCCATTCACACAACATCCTATCATCAATACATGTATGTGGCAAGGCTGGGACACCCAAAGAAGGACAATAGCTTATTATCTTCAGACCTGTAGTGTGATCAATGAAAGCATTTGCCTTAAAGCCAAACAGAATTGTATAATATACCATGTACCAACAGGCAAATTGAATCCCAAATAAATGTCCTACTATCTGGTTGGAGAAGAATGTGGTCATAACCTGATTTGTCATCCAAAGAGGTCATAAATCATTTCTCATGCAAAATACTCTGAACCTCTTATAAAGTGTCCAACTGAAAAGGATTATCGTTTTATACACATATTCAAATGACTTTCATCCTGGCATAATCTAGGCTTCAATTGCACACTGACCAATCCTTCCAAGCAAAGAAATAGACCCATTCCCTATCCTCCCCATCAAGGTTTCCATGATAAACTCCACATATTTCTTACAAGATGAAAAAATTAGGAAATATTGCAAGGGTGGAATATCAGACTCGTAACTTTCCTCTTAAAATTTCCCTTAAAATTGAAAATATTTACACCTTACTTTACCCATTTCCTCATATTATCCGGAGACCCAAATTTCTCCAATTCTGTTACATAACAACTAAGATTTCCTGCTACTAACACAGCAGGGACCCTAAATGACATCTCAGAAACAATTGTATTCAGAACCTCCCGCTACCAATATTGCATTCCTAGGGGATGCCAATTCAACATCAGCAGATGTCCTTATTCTTGCATTTTTAGGGATCAAAATATGAAGACATTTCCTAATCATTAATATGATGTACGAACTAGCCTTTTTTACTACTGGAGAATTGTTCTTCTCTTAAAAAAACAGATACAACTATTGAATAGAAAACAAGACACCCAATCCTTAAACCAGCGTTAAAGAAATCACTAGGCAATCAGTGCTCAGGGGATAAGGGGGAGGTGCCTAAAACCTATATTTACTTGTTTTCACAGGAATCCACATTTATTTTTTCCCCCACAAACTTGTTTCGGGGGGGGGGAATATAGGAATCACCCTGTCTGTCTGTCCGTCTGTCCACATCCCTTGTTAGCGCTTCTCCTCCTAAACCGCTTGACAGATTTTGATGAAACTTTACATGAAGGAAGTACATCATGTGTAGATGTGCATAAAGAATTGTCGTCGCTTTCGGATATTATTCAGGGGAGTTAATTGGACATAGACTTTTAAAATATAGTAGTATGTGTGATACCTCGTAAGCGCAACTCCTCCTAAACCGTTTGACAGATTTTGATGAAACTTATGAAAGAAGTTCATCATATTTTCGTTGCTGTCGGATATTGTTCTAGGGAGATAATTGGACTTAAGTGAAGGGGGTATCTCTTTGTGAGCGTGCTCACAGTCCACACTTGTTTATAATTTTCATATTTAAATACAAAACCAGAACTAAAAGTTTTAGTTTTAATAAACTTAATTTTACTTAAAAATTACATCTCAAGAACAAAAGCAAATTATAGTGTTTTATACTTAGTTTTCATGATTTTCAAGAAATGGTTTTTAGCTCACCTGACCTGAAGGGTCATGTGAGCTATTGCCATCACTTAACGTCCGTCTTTTGTTGTCCGTTCAACTTTTCAAAAATCTTCTTCTCTGAAACCACTTGACAGAATGCAACCAAACTTGATATGGTTGTTGCTTAGCATGTCCTTTACCAAACTATCATTTGGATTTTTGATTCGTAAAAAAACATGGTCGCCATGGCTAAAAATAGAACGGGGGTCAAAATACAGTTTTTGGCTTATAGTTCAAAAAGTATTACAGATACAGGAAAACCGAAGAGACCTTCCTTGTTTAGCATCAAAAGCTCTACAAAACACTCTATTGGGTCAAAGTCTTGGGTCTATAGGGTCAAGATTGTCTGATAAACCGTTTAAGAGTTATTCCACTTGAACTGTTTTTTTAATCGGTTTTAATTGATTTTTAAAAATCTTCTCCTCTGAAACCACTGAAAGTACTGCTTTGAAACTTTGTACACATTATCCGTCAAATGTCTTCATCCAAGTTTGCAAAAACCATTGCCGCAGATTAACCAACATGGCTGATATGGCTAAAAATAGAACGGGGGTTTGGGGGGTGGGGGGGGGGAGGGAGTGGGTCAAAATACAGTTTTTACTTTTTGGCTTATAGTTCAAAAAGTATTACAGATACAGAAAAACCAAAAAGACCTTCCTTCTTCAGCATCGAAAGCTCTACAAAACACTCCATTGTGTCGAAGTTGTATGATGACTTCTTGTAGGAGTTATTGCCCTTTCATTGTGGAAATTGATTATTTTTGCCACAAAATCTTGAAAATTTTCAGAACTAGAGAGAAAGTTGGCATTGCTTAATTGTTCTGCTCTATGAGGGCTACAAAAATGACTTTAGGGTCAAGATTGTCTGATTAACCGTTTAGGAATTATTCTCTTAGAACATTTTTTTTAATGAATTTTAATTGATTTTAAAAAATCTTCTCCTCTAACCAATGAAAGGACTGCTTTGAAACATTGCACACATCATCTTTAGGATGTCCTCTACCAAAATTTTGCTAATCATTACAGCTGACTACCTACATAGCTATGTTGGCTTAAAATAGAAAGGGGGGGGGGTCAAGGGAGTTTTTGGCTGATAGTTAAAAAAGTATAACAGGTACAGCAAATTTCAAGTGAGCCTCCCTTCTAAGCATCAAAAGCTCCTCCTTATAGGAGTTATTTCCCTTTAAAGGTCAAAATTAATGACTTGCAGAAGTGTTGGTCAATTCCTTATAGGAACGAACTTCTATATAAAAAAGGGTTGTTTGATTTGGATTCAGGTGAGCGATACAGGCTCCTGGGAGCCTCTAGTTTATTTTTTATTATGCATTTATTTTGAGATTTTCCTGCATCTTTATAATAAAAAGATCTCTTGTTAAAATCGATACCAGCTAGATTTGTTTTGAAAATGAAGAAATTTTAATCATAATAATGCTTAAAACAATAGTTCACTTCTCACAGTGTTGATTCTAAAGTTTGTTTGTGATACTTAATCATATTACGTAAAAAACCTATATATAATTGGTATCTGTCAAGTTCTCCAACAGTATGCGGGTCAGTAGAGTGGTTAAGGGAGTTAGTCTACTATTCATATGGGTGGGGGGTGAGGCTTGCGTGTTTCGAGGGTTTGAGTCTCACTGTGTGTAGGGCATGCTAGACTCCAATCTTGCCAGTTTTCTCAGGTAATCCAGCTTCCTCCCCCAGTAATAAGTAGACGCCACAATATATAGTCATTGTAGCTGAAAAATTGCTAAAAGTGACATTAAACACCATTCAGGCAAACAAACAAGCAATCCAGCCACATACAGGTAAGTGAAGCAGTCCTGCTGTTAATATTTACAGAACTATTACAAGAATCCAAATACTTTTTCTTCTTCACCAATCTTGTGACAAACATTTATTCTAAAGCCCAATACCATCTTAGGATGTTACAAAGGCTCACATATAAAATTGAGTACACTATGCCATAGTCAAATAAATGGAATTTTTAGAAGTAGTATGTATTGTAGAGCTGAAATTGCTTTGTGCTTTTGTACTACCCTGATTTAATCTAATGTGTATTTTGTTAGGAATAAAAAAGCTATGAAGGATATTGAAATTGTTACAACTAAATTGTGAAAAAAGTTCAAAAAGGATCTATTGGTCAAGCTAGAAACCATAGTGATCAATACAAGATCATTGCCAGTTGAGCAAATACTGCTTAAGGTATGATATGGTAATAAATTTATAGATGTATGTATACACAGTACATACATTATGTGTAGGGACAACTACCTGTATCATATTGAGACAATTGTGTACATTCATATCACTAAGAGACGTGCAGCATCGAGTTGTGATGCGGACTGTATGCAATTGTTGAGTTGTGATACAGATAGCTGTACCTACACTTAAATGTATGTAATAGGTTTATCTAAAATTAAGAAGTATAAGAAGGACAGAACAAAACTGAATATTTAAAATTTTTAATTTAACATTTAAAGAAGCATTTGTTTACAAAATATAGTCCCTAATGTCACATGTATTATGACATTAACGAGTCATTCAACGAATCATGGGTTATATCATTTATTGTTACGTCAAGAAGTAGTTTCGACAAAAGTACATCTTGTATCACATGCATAGATGATACAAGGTTTTGTATCACAACGTTGTATCAATCGCTAATTTTTCATATTTTGATGAAATACATACTTAATTTTAGATAAATACATGTTAAATCCACTTTTGAATCTTACATTTATATATATTTAACCTATAGGCTCATTTTTTAATTAAAATTAAGCGTTTTTTAGCTGTCTGTCTTTTCCTGTAAACTTTTTACATTTCAGTATTCTTCTCTGAAACCACTGGGCCAGTCTTGGTCAGAATGTTCCTTGAATGGACCTTTATAAAAATTGTGTTTTTTATTCTGAATGGAAAACCAATATGGTCACCACCGCAGTACTTTTTTAAAATAGGGCCCTATGGGAAAAAAGTTCCAAAGGGCTTCTTCTCTGCAACAGGTTAACTAATCAAAACAAAACTTACCAGGAATATTGTTTGGGTGAACCTTTATAAAGTTTATGTTTTTATGCCAATCAGATATTCAAAATGGCCACTACCTCAAAAAAAGTTTAAAAAGGCTTCTTAAGCAATTAAAAACAAAAATAACTAGCAATATTGGATGGTCCATTATAAAGAGCCAATTGAAAATTCAAAATGGCCACCACTACTTTACTCAGTTTAACATAGGACCCTATGGAAAAAAAGTTTTTAAAGCTTCTTCTCTGAAACCAGTTAACCAATCAAAGCAAAATTTGCTACCAGTATTGCTTTGATGGTTCTCCATAAAGTTTGTTTTTTATGCCAATCGGCCATTTAAAATGGCTGCCACCGCAGGACTTAGTTTAACATAGGGCTGTATGGAAAAAAGTTTTAACAGGCTTCTTTTCTGAAACTGGTTAACCAATGAAACAAAAACGTGCTAGCAATATTGTTTGGATAGCCCTATAAAAAGTTTATGATTTTTGGGCCAATCAGAAATTCTAAATTTGGATTTTATGCATATTATCCTCAATTAAACTGTTTCCCTGGTTTGCTACATTCTTTTGTAAGTCTCTGACATTTAATTGATATATCAAAAACACCCAATTCATTGGTTTTAACACTTTATTCATAATTATGGCATTGTTGACAAAATGTGAATTTTGGAAGTGCATAATTTCAAAATCGATTTGGACAAAAATATGTGTCATTTCAGATCATAGGTTATGTTCGTTGCACTATCCGAAATACCATTTCTACCGATACAATAAGGAAATTATACACTCTGCAATTTCAACGTTGTCAACAATACCATGATTACGAACAAGTGTTAGAATTAATTAAGCATTGAAGAAATGTCAGTTGAACGGTAGATAAAGGAAAATTTATAAAACCAAGCCAGCAGTTTGAATATACAAGAAAAGATATGGTTGTAACCATATCGGGGAAACTCAATTAAAGTAATTGGAGGATTAAAACAGGAAGTCATTTTGTACTGTTATATCTGATAAATGTCCTATAATGAAAAAAGAAATTGTGTAATTAATACTATAACCAACAATAACAGTAAAGAATAAAAAGCTTCGCCTAGCGCAGCATGATACGACCGCAACATGTTGAACCCTGTACGTTTGAGGCCCAATATGGAAAGTCAATTGCTTTGGATATATGCAGCCAATAGTGGACTTAAAAAGTTTTTTGACACATGCATACCTTAGTGGACTATCGACCCATATTTTCATAAGGAATCCATTATATTTTTTGTTCAAAAGTCGACAATAAATAAAATGCACGTTTATCTATTATTATACCCCCGCTCCGACTCTAGTGGTCCTCATGTCCGTCCGTTTGTCCGTCCACATTTGGTTTCCGGATGATAATTCAAAAAGTTTACAATCGATTTGAATGAAACTTTGGGATATTGTTATATATCAGGTTGGTAAGAAGCCTATTGATTTTGGGGGAAATCCGTCAAATTTCAAGGTCACAATCCACGAAAAACGTTGGAAATTTTAACAAAAAAGTTGTTTCCGGACTATAATTCAAAAAGTTTACATCTGATTTGAATGAAACTTTGGGATATTGTCATATATCAGGTTGGTAAGAAGCCTATTGATTTTGGGGGAAATACGTCAAATTTCAAGGTCACAGTCCACGAAAAACGTTAGAAATTTTTACAAAAAAGTTGTTTCCGGACAATAACTCCAAAAGTTTGCATTCAATTTGAATGAAACTTTGGGATATTGTTAAATATCAGGTTTGTAAAAAGCCTTTTGATTTTGGGGGAAATCGGTTAAATTTCAAGGTCACAGTCCACGAAAAACGTTAGAAATTTTTACAAAAAAGTTGTTTCCGGACGATAACTCAAAAAGTTTGCATGTGATTTGAATGAAACTTTGGGATATTGTTATATATCAGGTTGGTAAGAAGCCTATTGATTTTGGGGGAAATCAGTCAAATTTCAAGGTCACAGTCTACAAAAAACATTCGAAATTTTTACAAAAAAGATGTTTCCGGACAATAACTCAAAAAGTTTGCATCCGATTTTAATGAAACTGTAAAATATTGTTATATATTTTGTTGGTAAGAAGCCTATTGATTTTGGTGGAAATCTATCAAATTTCAAGGTCACAGTCCACGAAAAATGTTAGAAATTTTTACAAAATGCGGGGGTATTAGTGATCGCTAGATCGACTTTGTCTAGTTTGATTTTTTTTTAAAATCCCCCCTTTGGCCCCTCATTTCTAACCGGAATAGGCAGAAAAAGGGGCTAAACATACGCTTCATTATTTATCCATTATGTGACAAGAATTAATTAGAAAAAAAAATTCAAAATCAGACAAGAAATGCAAAAGTTACATTTATGCCCCCTTTGGCCCCTAATTTCTACCGGGGTAAAAAAAAGAGGTGGTCTGGAAAAATTTATTCTTCAACAAAAATCAATCCCATCCATCTATTAATGGTAAGAAACAACATTGTAAAAGTTTCAAAGCAATCGGATAACTATAACAAAAGTTATTGTGAGAACACTTAAGTTAACAGACAACGACGCAGACGACAGCATCATACCATTATACGTCTGCAATTTTTTTGCGGTCGTATAAAAATAGTAGGCATGCATAGTAAATAAACTAGTTAGCATTTTTGGACATTTGAATTATTTAAAGTAAAAGAAAGATACAGGAAAATGCAATTTAGTCCTGTATTAAAAAATTTTAATTAAATAATTTATTCTATATGATGCGACAACAACAAAATAACTGGAAAATTAAAAAGTGCCTAAAACCAATAATAAGACAATGCTAAAGTAGAAACGTTTTCATCATTTAAATTTTCGACAGGAATTACACAGATTCGTAATACTTCCCTCATCAAGTCGGTGTGCAATCTTTGTCCCAAATTATTAACATTCATGCCATTTGTACCATTTGTTAAATCTGCAATCCCAATTGAGATAAAAGACTGGTTGTCGTTTGTTTTTAAAATATTCGAAATTCTTAATTCATTGATTTATGTGTTATTTTTATTTTGCAAAGATGTACATGTGAAAATCTTGTTTACTGTTATTCATCATGATGATCAGCTGCAGCAGCACAGGCAGCCATGGAATATTAACGGTTTATATCACGAAAATTGTTTAATACACCATTAAAAACAGTAGCAAGAAATGTATTATTGTTGGACATATTTACAATGCGTTAATTATATAATTAAATTCAGATGAGAGCAGATTTAATGTGCATTTATGATAATAGTACTTTATGATAATAGTACGAAATGGTACGAAATATTTATTTGTTCAACACATTTACAATAAATGGTTATATGACACATAATCACGTGCACATAATGTAATGAATACACCAATATGATCGTTCACCTAGCCAGCTTGATCACGTAAGAATATAAGAACAGAATTATATTTTAATTCAAATGCAAAGAACAAAAGTATTACATTTCGAAATACAAAACATACTGTTTTTCACCTGAAAAATAATCAGAACAATATTACAGATAGAAATTACTTACTTCGTTAAATGTAAACATCGAACTATATATTTGCGCAATACTTCAGTAAACCTTACCCGAAATTAGTTATAACCCCATGTGTGATACAATGCAATGTTTGAGCTATGAAAATGTGTAAAAATATGTATAGAACAGAAGGTGTTTTTGCTTCAATAAAAGTAACAAGGCCTCTTTGTACGTAAAATGGAGCTACATTATTGTAGCAGACTAAATGTGTAGTACATAATAGAACTCTAATGAACCAAGCACAATATTATGTAAAAAAAAGATAGAACCAGTGGGAAAAGATATGGTCTTTTTTCAGTTACAGGTATTTGCATGGCTAGATTATCTGATTATTTTAGTTTATTCCAATAAAAAAAGATAAAGAAAAGTTGCTTTTCATTGCAGGATTCAAAATAAAACATTGTGCTGAACCTAGTAACAGAAACACAGAAGAAGATGAAAGGTTTGAAAGAACATGTATGTAACCTACCTCTGATGTATTGATGAAACGAAATATGTTAAAATTTAAGTTATATATATATATTGGATATTTTGCAAGGGTTTAGGTTTACCTGAAATAAAGTGGATGCATACAAGACAAGTAGGGTGAGTGGTCTGGAGGTCACTTGTGGCTCCCAGTGGTTCCAGAACAAAGCTCTGGTAGGGACCAGGGAATGAAGCCCCTCCAAAAGCTCCACAATTATAGCATATTGAAAGGTGGTTAGTGGATATTTTTGGGAAGGTTGCATAGCAAACTTTCCCCTTGCTAACGCTCAGATATATAGAAACTACTGAGACTGGCGTGTAATAAAACCTTACGCTCGTAAAATATAGGTCACATTCATTTGGAGGAATCTATCAATTACACGAATCGGTGCACCACATGTATCTTGAACAACTTTACTATACATGTCCTTTCGTATTATGTCTCATTTACTTTATAACTGATAACTAATATTACGATTTAAACAAATATTCCATGTTCATCCGCGAGAGACAGACTCCGTTACACTTTGTGGTTTTGGAAATCAACGTGATATTTGGAAATCCTAGCGATAGCTGTTCACTGAACCGACAAATGTAGTACTGACAAAGTGGCATCAGTCTAATAATATTTGACGACGTTATTATGATTGAAGTGATTTAATGATTATTTAGTGTGATCGTGTGGTCGTCGTTTCATACGGTTTTTGCTTTCTATTTTTTACGTGTTTAATTAAATGAAAATCAACACAAAAGTGTGTGCTTTGTCGATGTACAGATTTGAAGAGCGGCGCCATCTATAACAATTTTTGAGGGTGGGGAAAATGGCATGTAGAAGTTTCGTAAATAAAATACAAGTAGTTAAATTAAATATAACACAATTTCTAACTAATAAAAATATATTGAAAAAGATATTTTTGTGTTTGTGACACAAGAATAGTAAATGGATTATTTGACATCGGTGATCACTTGCATTCACCATGTCGCTACATTATTTCCATAGTAAAAGCTGACACAATTTGTTTCCGGTCCTTTTGATTAATTTTTATAATTGGTAATTCATGCTGAATCATTAATATTTCTCATTAAACGAGTCGAAATTTGTCACCACCCATCGTAATAAGCCAAAATACGTACCAATGTTACCTCACGAAATTGCCGTCGTTTCAGACGATGTTGCATTTTTATGCTTTAAGTATCTAATTAAACAAAAGTCAAAACTATATATTTTTCTTCATTTTATATGTTCCTTAAAACAAAGGAAGATGTGATCAATTCAGTGTGTTTAAGCAGAAGTTTTTTTGAGTGACAATTAAAACCTCTTAGCGCATATGGTCGATCTTATGTTCCTTATGTAGATCCAAAAAGGTGCAAATTGAAATCATCAATTATTTTTTAACATTTGTGTTGTAATTGTTTAATGCAACTTGCAGCAATTTTTCAGCTATATTTGGGTGTCCTGTTTTTATTGGAGGAAAAAGCCAGATTGTAGGAGGAAGCCAGATTCTAGGAGTCTTTTAATAATTGTCAATCAAGATTAAAGTTGAGCACACCCTGGCAGCAGTAAGATTCAAACAACATGAACAAGTGCTGACAGGCATTCGATCAATAGTAGATTTATAGGGAGACATTTACAAATATGTATATGTATTTGATGCAAGTTATATTCAAACCATATAACAGGTGCGATTTTTATGTCTGAAATGGGCAGCAGCAAATTTGTCTTATTAATTAATATATTTATAAAAGTTATGTTAGAAACATCTTCAATTGTATCGTTGCACTTAATGGATTTTGATGCAATTTTGATGGACTCTTTGTGACATAGTGCTATTGTACACCTGATATTTTATATTTTGATTGGAATGATATTTAGGATTTCCCATAGCAAACATTGACTTGCCATTCTCTTATCCACAACTACTTGCACCACTGAGTGGGATTTGATAAAACTTTTGCAGAATCCTTTGTCATGTGGTGAAATTGTGCACCTGATATTTACATTTTGAGCAAAACGATTTTTGGAGTTTCCAACAGCAAAGCCCTGGACATTGCATGCCATTCAAGACATAGGAAAGCTGGGGCTATTAATTATGAGGATTGCAAAGTTTTTTTCTGTCTTTTTAATTTATATCTAATATGTTTCTAATTTTCCTGATTTATTTTACATTGGTTTGTTTTATTGCCTGTCAAACATGAGGCAGGAATCTCATTTCATACTTGCAAAGCAACCTTTCCTTCGGTGCACTTTGATTTGTCATGCTAACCTGCGTTTTAGCATGGTTGTGCACCTGCTGTTATGTGATTGTTTATTTTATGCCCACATGAATTCTCCAGCTAACTTCTCCTACAGTTTTATGGTTGCAACATTTATATTTTGTGGAATGCTTGTATTCATAATGAAGTAGTGCAGGACCAAGGGATTTTGATTTTCATTGAATTTTCACAAAATTAGAGATGGTTAGACTAGTTTGTAGGTTGCATGCCATATAAGGGTACATGATTTTTCAGCTATCTTCCTGCAGTGTTTATATTATCTAGCTTGTTTGTAAACATAATGCATGCATTCCAAAGGTCTTCGATTGCTGTCTTTCCTGGGACAATAGTCACTGGAGTCACTGGAGGTGAGACAAATATGGGAATCCAGTGGGGACAGCATCCACACTTTGACATTTTACTTTATATCTTTGTAAGCATAAACCCTGGGTCCATCAAATTTGGTCCACTGGTAGCTTATGATGGGTACTTGCAAGTCGGTCACCTGTTTTCAGATTAGGTCAGGTCCTCTGCAACCATGCCTGGTAAGATGACAATATTTGTTATATGGGTTCCTGATGACTGGTACATGACTGTCTGGTAGGTGTCACCTGACCTTGACCTTAATTTCATAGTCCAGTTACTACATTAAAGTTTTTGAATTGGGTCAGCTCCTCTGTAACCATGCATGGTAGGATGACAGTACATATTTGGTATATATGTTGTTGATGACTAGTACATGACTGTCGGGTAGTTGTCACCTGACCTTGACCTCAGTTTTACAGTCCAATGACTACATTAAACTATTTGGGTTAGGGCAGTTCATCTTTAACTATGAATGCCAGGTAGAATGATGATATGTAGTATACAGATTGCTTATGAATAGTTCATGACGGTCTGGTATGTGTCACATGACCTTGTCCTCAATTTCACTGTTGAGTGACTATGTTTTAGTGTTTGGATTTAGTCAATTCCTTAGTAACCATGCATTGCACATTTTAAATGATGACAATTTAATGCTATTTACATGTGCTCTTACGTAATTTATTTCATTACTGATGCAGAATGCAGACGAGACATTTCTCTGTCTCAACACTTGTGAAATATACTTAAAACTAGAGTTTGCAGGCCAGTTAGCAGAGATAAGGGTACATGTCTTGTCTGGCTATCTTCTCCATCATTTTAAGAGCTACAGTTTTTATATTTAGTAGGATATAACAGAATGAAAATGTGCATGATCAAAGAATTTTGATTTTCATTCAGTTTCCTTAAAATTTCTTCCTGTTGCAACACAAAACTGGGGGTCAGGGGAGGCATCATTTGTGTCTTACAGACACACTTTATTTCTAAAACAATATTGCGACTAACATATCAACCTTTAATTCTCAGCTGCAGGTGCATACTTGGCATCTAGTTAACATTTTCCTAGACTTGCAGATTAAGTCATTTGTCAGCAAATTTTTTTCCCATTTTTCAGCAAAATACTATACATTTAGTGTAATAGTCTTCTCGAACAGCTTTCGACACAGACCCCAAATATTATTCCAACTACATTTTTAACCATTCCACTTTTGTTAAGACATGTCTCATTTGTTAAGGCTTTTGCTTTGAGACCCTGCTATATTGAACTTTTGTGATTATTTTTAGTATTTAGTATTAGTAAAGATCATAATTTGTATGGGACAGACACATGGAAATATAACATCATGCGAAGAAATTGTTTTGAAATAAACCAAGTATTGCCACTGCTTTGTATGTAGAATGGAATTCGATTGGCAGAGATTCTACGTAAAATTCACAGATCTGTCTGTGTAACTAAGTCATTGACTTTGAATGAGGCTGCATATCATATTCTCAACAAGGGGTTGCGGGGTGGTTAAGGTAGTTCGTCTACTATTGATAACATGGTCTGTCAACACTGAGGTTGCGGGTTTGAGTCTCACTGCCGGCAGGGTGCACTCAACTGCAATCTTAATTGACAAAGATCACCAGTTTTTCTACCGAAGGTCGAGGGTTTTCTCCGGTTACTCCGGCTTCCTCCCCCAATAAAAAATGGAAGCCATGATATAGCTGAAAAATTGCTTAAAGTGGTGTTAAACACCTATCAAACAAACAAACAATCAAACATTCTCAACATTCATCATATCAATAAGTAGACACTAAGTACTGGAAGGCTGCCTTTGAAATCAGGTTCTAGTAAATTATATATATTTTTGAACCATGCCTTTAGTGTGTTGTGTTCACCCAAGGATATCAATGAGGTCAATTTTCATATTCAGGGTTCCCATGACTAAAGCACTTTCCTTGTCAGAATGCTTGGGGAATTTCTTGAAAAATAAAAGTAAACTAACAGTATTCAGAATCTATAAATCTGCCTTGTTTGTGGTAGAAAAACGTTTGTTGCTTGACATTATTGTCGCCTGTTTACAACAGAAATGTAAAAATAGATATTGCGCATGCGCGAACGGTACAGTATAATTTTCTAACATTCCGTACCTATGGTAGCGGGTGACAGTATTTTACCAACAGTAAATTTTTTTTTGACAGTACATGTACTTATATGTCACCGTGTCCTAAGGAAGATTAACATTGTAAATGAAATTGAGGTACAATAAAAATAATTATTCAATAATATATAAAACATTTTGTATAAAAATGATGTGACTGAAAAATTTGAATAAAAAAGGATATTAACTAAAAATAAAATGGTTATTCACCGCGGGAAAATGCATGCGATTGTTATTTATAGAATCCCGGTTATAACAATCGCTTGCATTTTCCCGTGGTGAATAACCATTTTATTTTTAGTGAATATCCTTTTTTATTGAATAAAACAATAACTGTCTTTTGATTCGGTAAATGTGTGGAGTTATTGACTTTTGAAAAAACTCTTTGTTATTCAACTCGCCCGCTGGGCTCGGTGAATAACAGTTTTTTCAAAAGTCAATAACTCCACACATTTACCTCATCAAAAGACAGTAATTGTATAATATCGTATACAGATCATAGTTTCCCAAAAATGTTTATAGTTACTTATAGTACATTATACTATTTTTCTCTCATATGTGAAATTTTCTCGATAAAAAGCTGGTAAAAGGTTATTTGCTTTGTTTGTGATAATTATTTTAAACCAATAAACAGATCAGAACCACATTTTCACTAGTTCCAGAAATTTGTATGACACTGTCAAGCTGAATATTGCGTGGAAATCATTATGGAATCATAATTAAATATTTTTCTTTTACTCCACTCGGGTATATAGTGGTCCTATCTGTTTGTCCATCCAAATTTGGTTTCTGGATGATAATTAAAAGCTTGCATCGGATATGAAACTTTGGGTTATTGTTACTTAGATCATTTTGGTAAGAAGTCGATCAATATTGGGGGAAATCTTTCAAATTTCAAGGTCACAGTCTACAAACAAAGTTGGAAATTTTTACAAAACAGATGTTTCTGGACAATAACTCAAAAAGTTTGCCTTTGATTTCAATGAAAATAAAATTACATATCAGGTAGTTAAGAAACCTATTGATGCTGGAGGAATTACACTAGAAACCAAGTTCACCAGTTCACAAAAAATGTTAAAATTTTTACAACATATAAGTAACATTTAAGCGGGGGTTTCATTGATCACTAGATCAACTTTTTTAAAAGTTAGTTGGTTCAGGCAATAAGTAGCAATATGCAAGACCTAATGTCCCTGAGCTCTAGCAAATAATGAAAGTAATGCATGTATAACAACTGATTCAAATTTTGAGTAAAAATGTTTAAAAAATGGTTTTGAATATGCTGTGCTTATATTCTTGTTTCATTCATGAAACAAATTGTTGTCCATATAAGTCTTAAATTGCCAATGTGTAGCACATTATGAGATAGCGTTTATGATGTTGGCTGTTTTAGTGTAAAGAGACATCAAATTTCTTTGTTAACTAATACCAGGCTTAAAGAAAACAAAGCAAAATTATACTGTAAACTAACATTGAATGCAAGTTCAAAATCCAGTAGACATGATTCTTGATAAATAAAATCACAAAATAATTGTAAATAAACAGACTCAATTCAGTCTGGGGGCCCCTGTGGCCTAGTGGTTAAGGTAGTTAGTCTACTATTGATCACATAGTCTGTCAACACTGAGGTTGCGTGTTCAAGTCTTACTGTGGGCAGAGTGTGCTCGACTCCATTCTTAATTGAAAAGGATGCCAGTTTTCCTACTGTAGGTCATGGGTTTTCTCAGAGTATACACGTTGCTGAAAAATTGCTGAAAATGGAGTTACACACTATACAAACAAACAAACAAATCAATTCAATCTGCTACAATATTACAACCAAAAAAAAACATATAATGCTTTTATGGGACGATTGCATGATACACTCATTTTCTATTAAAAAATATTAGGAATTTTTATAAAATCTCCATCTATCTTAGTTTTTGTTAATGTAAATAAAACTTTAAATTAAGAAAATCTTGTATTTTATTCTTAGGTCTTGGAAAGAGATAGAAGGTGCCAGAAACAAGTTTGTTGACAGCAGAAATTGGCCCAGTATGCTGAGCAAATTCTATTACATATACTACTATAACAATCTTGTAAATAGTAAATAAGTCAACCAGACCACTAACACGAACGACACAAAAGATTTTTTTAAGAGAGCAATTGTTGTAGAGATGCAGGTGTTTGGCTATTGAAACAGCTAGGAAGCCTATCGTCTATCTAGCAGGTAGTGGATATATAGCCAGTCAAAAGTGACTGTGTAATTGGATTACATGTATAATGCCAATTATTTAAGGAATTCTTGTTAGTAATTTATTTCTGATTGCTACTTCAGTTCGATCTTTTTTCGAAACATCAATCAATGAATTTAATAACCCACAAACATGTAACTTTTTTAAAAAAACCAAGAAATTTGATGCCAAAGAAGAAAAGTACTTTCACAGTACCAAATATAGGGAGAAAACAGACACAAAGTGATAACAAACATAATCTTAATATGTTAACAGATGTTTTTCTTTTGCCAAGGAAGGAAACTTGGTCAAAACTCATTAAAATAATTAAATTAATAACTTAAAATATAAAATACACCAGTCTAATTAAAATTAGCTCATGCGTGTTTACTATTTACGTTGTGTCGCTTGCGACTAATAATTCCCAAACTAATTTGTTACTTTTTAACATCAAAAATGAACACTTTTTATCTCCACTCCATGACTGGGAGTCAATGTTTCTTCATACCCTTTACAAATAAATGATACCTTCATTTAATAAAAACACATGAAACCTGCTTACATATTTATTTAAAATTGATATTGATCTAAACAAGCGGTATGGAAATCGTTTATTCCATACGCAAATAAATGGCCAATCTTGGACATTTTTCAGATTCAAATTTCTGAGCTGTTAATGAGGTTTTGTTAGGGCCCCACCACTTTGTGGCGTACGCCCTATAGTGATCAGTCCATTCGTCCGTCCGAAACTCGCCGTATCCAGGCTGTAACTTTTTCATCTTTTGAGGTAGGCTTTTGATATTTGGTATGTGGGTAGATAATATCAAGGCAATGTGTCACATACCATGGTTGATGACATTGACATTGATCTCAAGGTTGGCGGGGCCCACAGAGATGATATCACGAAAATTTTACCCCACGAATAAAAAGTACATGTATTGCACAGAATGTAGTTTTTAGTTTTTGCCTTAGCTGTCTGTCTGTTATCTCTTTTGCCTTGGTATGGGCTGAATATTTTTCATTTTCTTTCAATACAATAAAACACTAGCTGACTGGATAATAGTGGAAAAGTAAGTTTCTTTCCCTTTTGATAGCTTTTGCTCTTGGCTTTTCCTCTGGCAATATTTGACCCTTGAGGGAATAAACTTGCAATCATCCTGATACCTAGTCAACAAATATGATTTTGCATTAGCTGTATATTATTATACTTTATTGTTTAAACCACTGCAAGAAAAGAATAGATGTTAGGCGTGTAATAATAACTGCTTTATCCCTCTCAAAAGTGAATGTAGCTAAAATTACTGGAAATTTGCATGTTACGCCTTTATATTTAGTGTGATTTGGCATAACGAACAAATTACTAGTTATTTCCTTAGTTATTTGTTCAACCTGCAAAAGCGGACCAAATGTATGGGTAGGGGCCAAAAATTAAGCCTTTTGTAGCAGCTACAATGAGCCTACTCTTTTTTGAAATCTACAAAAGGGGTTCTTTATTGTGCAAAGAGTGTGGCACTCTCCAAACATGTCACCCACTATGGTCCATGGCCAGGCTCTCTGCATTATGACCCAATGACCCCATAACTAGGGGTTTCCCCTATCCCCAGGGATGCGACAAGGATATTGTATTGGCTACAGTTTTTCAATTGAAAATATTCATTTCAGTTGATTATAAATAGATTTTAAAATAATTTGCATTGTTTTTTTTCAGTCTGAAGTGATTCCTTATTATCAAAACTTGTATGCCAGATTTTTTATGTGTAACATTTAATCTACAGCAACACCATACAAGTAACAACACTCACAGTCAAATATCTTATATCAAAGGTAAACATTTAACAATTTAGATTTCTGTGTTTAGTAATCATGTATCTTTATTACTGAAAAGAAGACAGATCACATGTGTGTAAACCCGTATACCTGTGTCTCTGTCAATATGCAAACTTTTGTAGTAAAAAAAATGGCAAGGTGCAATTTAAAAACAATTTTCAGAATGCACTTATGGATAGAAAACTGTAGCTTCTATCTGTATTTACAGATTAAATGCATCCTAAGCATGATGGGCAAACAGACAAAACAAAAAGCAAATATGAAATAAAACACAATCTTTTCCTATTAACCTGGGTATCATCCCCAGACCACATATTAGCCAAAGGCTTAGCACTCAGTACCAAATATGATTATTTGCCCTGTTATTTGGTTGGAAAATATGTATAAACAACTTCCAGTCGAAATCCATATGCAAAACTAATCATAATAATGAATATAGTATGAAGTAACATGTGTTATCATATTTTCATATGCGTAACTATCATATTTTGACCCAGAAATAATAATGAGATGAAACCAAAAACTGTAAATCATTAGAAGAAGAGTTTTCTATTGATCTGTTGTAGAACAGAGATTAGTGCGATATCACATTCTACCTAGTGATGATGTTTCCCAAAAATACTGTGCACTACTTAAGGATTTTGATCCAGTAGTTCAAGATCAAGTGGACTTTAAACCTAAATCAGCATTATCTGAACAAACATGTTTTTATTGGGAATCGAAGAAAGTGTATAATATATAATTACTGCACATGAACAAGGTATGAGATAGGAGATTTTAAGGAGCAGGGTAGAATAATATTGAACTCGGCTAGTTCAAGGGTAGTAGTTCTTTTATAAAAATAATAATCAAGGGTTCAAATTAGCAATGGTCAGAGGTCATGGACTTTTGTGATCTGACTAGCAGTTTGGATATTAGATGAACATGACAAACTTTCGTTTTCATGACACAGATTTTTTGTTAATGCCAAAATTATTAAAAAAAATTGATGTTTGTATCTTTGTCCCCTCCTTGTTCATGTTTACCACAGTGAAAAGGGGGCCATATAAGGATTATATCATACCTTCTACTACGAAATAACATTTAATCAGATCAATAATTTCAATATAACAATATAACAAGAAGAATCCAACAATATTTGGTAATTTAACAGTTATTTCTGGTGAACATGATAGCAAACACTCATTCTGCTCAATACAAACATTACTCTCTCATTATTTGATTGGTTATTACACCTTCAAAATAAAAATACTATAGTCAATCAAATCAGGAGAGTGCAATATAGTTTTTTTTTTATCAGAAGGGGGTTTTGCTACACAATGATGGGAAATTGAATGTCATGTGTATTGGTATAGGCCAATATGAAAAAGCAAAAATAGCTATTATGTAATATATACATTAATTAACCTCACCAAGACTAGTAGATAAATAATGACTTATAGTTTCAAAATGTATGCATTTTTATTACTTAGTTTCTTAATAATAAAAGACATTCAATATCAATCTGTAGAAAAGATTTTACTATGATAATAAAACCATCAGACTTTAGGGGTGGTACAGGTGCACAGTCACACATAAGCTAGATTATATTATCACACTTTAGGGCATTAAATGGAGGAACAAACCATCACACTATGTTGTCAATCAATGCGCTTTAGTGTAACAATCACACTTTAGGATCACTTCACTATTTGGAATCTGGTCCTACTCAACAAAAAAGTTAAGGACCACTAGGAAATATTTATTTATTTTATAACAATAAACAATCTGCACTAACAGATATCTATCAAAAAAAATAATTCACATTTAAAAAAAAAATACCTGTATTCGTTCCTCGCTTAAGGAAACAGGTAAAAATTACTATCTATTCCTTGCAGACCCAGTTCCATTCAAATACTGTTTACCACAAAAAGGCACATTTTGAATGTATGGAAAGCCAATATTGACAATATTTAACATTTATAATTAAAAAAAAAAACCATGACATTTTTTACATCAGTGCAGATAGAATTGGCATCTATGATTTGTATAGCTCTTCTCTTGTCCTTGTGATTTGCATTTCATGCGCTCTTTATAATTACTTCTGTAGTTATTTTATCAACTAAAAAAAATGGTGGCATCCCTTATGCTATGATTTAAACTTTACAATTTGTGTTTTTGTTCAATTAAAGTGGGCCCAGATCTTTTGACCCAGATAAATGGTTATTCCGGTTTTGCTGAAAAATGGATACTTGTGATTTTTTGAAAATATATGCTAATTACATTTTTTTAAATTAGTTTAAATTCTATCCATAAGCCCTTTGGCAAATTTGTTAAGATGTGGTATGGGTAAACTGTCATCATCTCTGATGGCTATTACAATAATGTTTCATAAAAGGGATAAGATTGACTTAATGATGTATAAGTCTGGATTAATTTAAAATATATTAATTTCTTTTACATATGCAATATATGAGCAAAGTTTTTTACATTTTTTTTAAAAATTAGTTTAAATTCTATCCATAAGCCCCTTGGAAAATTTGTTAAGATGTGGTATGGGTAAACTGTCATCATCTCTGATGGCTATTACAATAATGTTTCATAAAAGGGATAAGATTGACTTAATGATGTATAAGTCTGTTTTAATTTAAAATATATTAATTTCTTTTACATATGCAATATATGAGCAAAGTTGTTTATTTCGTATAATATAGCATGGTATTTAAGCCATGCTCCCAGCATGTGACTGATTGATGACGTTGACTTTTGGTGACATTACCATGTATTCTTTCGCAAACAACAAACAAGTGAGATCATTGGAAATATTATTTGATTACTTGTAAAATATTGTTCTTGTTATTTCTTTTTTTATACCCCCGCTTGAAAAGCAGGGGGTATATTGTGATGGGGGTATTCTTCCGTTGCACTTTTGTTGTACCTAGGTTGATGTTATATCTTCAGAAGTTCTTTGATCATTAAGGCAAATCAATCTCTCAAATACGATCTTACATTTTCGCTGAGTAATAGGTAGTGTTTTCTATTCCTAGATTTGACTTTTCCCTAGACATGACAATTAGTAACTCGACGGGTGTCTAATTAGAGGCAGGCACTGCTTACTCAACCGGAGCACCTAAGTGCACCCATGGTTTTTATTGGGTTTGGGTTACTCTTTTTGTTTTTGTGTTTTTGGTTTTTGTGTTGCGTTTGTCTATATCCGAATTTGTAACTGTCCCTTGACTTTTGGCACTTGTTGTTTTTTCGGTTTTATATTTTTCTTGTGAACACATATTCACAGGTCATACATTCTTTCAAATGGAATATGGAGCATTATAGACATTAATAATTATTATTACATGAATAGAATTTTGCATATTTTTTATTGGTCTAAAAACAAATTGCGGGTCTCGATAAATCACAACAATATTAACATTACACAAAAACAGGCTTAATTCCGTCAAAACCAGGTCAATATTGGATTTCGCTTGACTAAATGTGCAGCTGAATCCCAAGTTGACCTGGTTTTGACCTGTTTAAGCCTGTTTTTTCATAACTGTTCCAACATTATGTAAGAATAAAATAATTGACTTTTTATACTCTTTTCAATATTTGCAGTGTGATGAAACTGGATTTCAGGATTATCAGCAAACTAATATCAAAATGCAGCATTAACAGACAATATTCATGGTAACCAGCATTACATCAATTACAAAATGTAAGCATCCTCTGTTTATATGATGAAGGGAGATTGTTATTTTATTCATGTAATAAAACAATTACTGACTTTGATATATGGTCGCTATCAGGATTTCTCAGCCCTCAAACATGTATATTCACCTCACCTTTTGCTAGTGTCTTGGTAAATATAACATTTTTTCTGGCTGGTAAATCCTGATAGGAACCTATATCACAGTCATTAATTGTAATATTCCTTCAGAAATTATTTATAATAAAGCTGTGCCTCCTGAAGAATGTTCAGAAGTAGGGATTGTTCATTATTAATTTTTTTTATTATTTCACCTAAACTATTACCAATGAAGTGCAGCCTTGGTACAAGTGACAATATTTTTTTTTATTTATCCAATGTACTTATAGAATTAAATCCTTTATACTTTCATAATTATAAAATGTAATTCTGATTTTTGTTTCAGTTACAAGTCACAGCTTAAACAAAAACACAGCTTAAATTGGTACAAGTGCAGATTCAAGATTCTTCTGACTGAGTTTGATAATTGAAGAAGCAGTCATTAGTAAAGTTGTAAATAAGACAAGTAAAAACATGTGTAAAGAAAACAGGTATTCTACTGAGCATGCTTAAGCTTACGTTTATCATTATATTGTTGATTATTATGTGAAGTTTATACATTTACCTTTTAAATTCTGCAGGTCCTAATCTTCAATTAACTTAATAAAAAATTTATAGCACAGGAAGAGAACAGAAAACTCAGTAACCATGACTGGGACCATACTGGGAGGGTTCCCAGTGCTCCACCCACAGAGCAGTGCAGCTCGTCCCCAGGTGGCGGATAGGGGAGACCCTCTCATTGGGGGGGGGGTTGTCACGTCATATTAGGGAAAGCCTGACCGCGTACCGTAGTGGGTAATGTTTGGAGAGTGCCAGGCTCCTTGCACGATAAAGACCCCATTTGTAGATTTCGAAAAAATAGGCTCATTGTAGCCGCTACAAAGGGCTAAATTCTCCGCCCCTACCCATAACTCCATACTTTTCCAGTGGCAGTGAAAATGGTTTATCCTGTGACCCATCCCTCCCATGTCGGACAACTACTTCCTGTTTGGGACTTGGCAAATATGAAAATGTGTTAACATGAGAATGAAAATTTCCGTCAAGCTTTTCTCAGAAACCGTACATCAGAACAATTTGAAATTTGGCAGGGTAGTTCAGTATCACAAGTTGTACGTCCTAAGCAACTTTCAGACCTGTCGGACAACTACTTCCTGTTTGCGACTGGGCCGATATGAAAATGTGTTAACATGAGTATGAAAATTTCCGTCAAGCTTTTCTCAGAAACCGTGCACAAGACCAATTTGAAATTTGGCATGGTGGTTCAGTATCACAAGTTGTACGTCCTAAGCGACTTTCAGACCTGTCGGACAACTACTTCCTGTTTGCGACTGGGCCGATATGAAAATGTGTTAACATGAGTATGAAAATTTCCGTCAAGCTTTACTCAGAAACCGTACATTAGAACAATTTGAAATTTGGCAGGGTGGTTCAATATCACAAGTTGTACGTCCTAATCAACTTTCAAGCGGGGGCATCTGTGTCCCATGGACACATTCTTCGATTTTATTTTATATCTTATGCATTATAAACCCATATTGATATTGGCCATCGAGCCCTCAGCTCTCGGGCCAATATCAAACCTAGGGTTAATATTACATATAATAGCAAAAATGTTATGTAAGAATCTGATATAATCAGATACTGATATATATTTGATATTGCACACAAAAAATGTGAAATGAAAATAAGTCCACTCATGTAACATGGCAGATAAAAAATGTTCATATAAACTTGATATTGTGATTCCCATGTATCTTTGAAATTCTTTCATGGGGAAATGACAATGGCTCTGTAAATGACCTTTGACTGAGGGAGAGGAAATTAGTTCTTATTTTGATATTTTGCTGCGCCGAGCTGTAGCATATGCAGTGGATTTATTATTCAATGAAATTTTGATATTAGAGCTGTATTTAAAGAGCAGTTTCATACAGAATTCAGATAAATAAATTTATTTATATAATTTGTTAAATGTATTGGTTATTTTTCAGCTGATTGTGCAAGGCACATTTCTAATCTATTTAATGGGTGTTTGTGAGTTTCCTTGAGTACCCTTCAGGGTTTTTAATTTGCGAAAAATTTTATCTGACATGGCACCCTGAAAATTTAAGGTGATATTGCTGAAATTATTTCGCTCCTTTTGAGGGGTCTCTCATTACTCAATGAAACTTGGTGCCTAAGTTAGAGCAAAAAAGGTTAATAGTTTCCCCTATACACAAATAATTAAGAAGCCGTTGTCAAATACTGGTAATTAAGTAGGAAGTCATATTGAAACTAATCATTAACAAGGTGGTGTATCCCTCTTGGAGTGCTCCATTTGAATTGTCTTTATTTTATTTTTGCATTTTAAGTGTTATTATAAAATGTTACCTAGGGCTAATATGACTTGAGTATCCTTGCATTTCAAATTTATCATAGGTCTTAATAAAAAAAAACATTTAACTTAAAGTACAAATGCTAATGCCACTGCACATGCAGATGAACAGACAAACTAATGTTTACTGTGCTTCATTTTTATCCGTTGGTAGCAATTTTCGTGTATTGGAAAAAAAATTTCGTTGGATACATAAATTTGTGGATCGCCAGATCAAATGTACATTAAAGGTTAAAATCTGTATATTTGGTGAAATTGTTGTCCTTTTTTTAGTTGTTTAGACAAAGAATTATTATATGTGTGTATATCCAATTATTACCTGATTTTTTTTTCTTTAATAGTGCAGGAATTGTGGGAAGTTTACCCGACGTTTGACGACAAAGTATGTACCTTAGGGCATTGATATACTTGTCATTATTGCGATTGTTGTTTATTAAAATGACATGATGTTTTTACAGTAATTATACGCCCACTCATAAGTGGGGGTTATATTGCAATCGATATGTCTGTCCGTCTAGGCATCCTTCCTTCTGTCTGTCCGTCCGGTGCAAACTTGGAACCAATTTCTCGGCTTCTTCTAAAGGGATGGATTTCAAATTTGGTGAATAGTTTAGTATGATGAGTTGTACCATGTCTCTTCTTTCCAGGTCACTCAGTTATCTACTTCTTGTTTTCCGAGCTGACTTGCACTGTTGCAACGGTAAAACAGGAAACTTTTTCGTAAAAGATTTATCAGCTTCTACTAAAGGGATTGATTTCAAATTTGGTGCACAGCTTTAGCATGATGAGTTGTACCAGATCAGTCAGTTATCTACTTCCTGTTTTCCGAGCCAAAAAATGGTTGAGTAGGGGTATACTTAGCATGACTAAGTGCTGGTCCATGTTAATCACTGAAAAGACCATTGATAAAAATATTAAAATATTGCTTCTATTTAATTGTTAGTTATTTATTTTAAACTCAAGCTCTTTAATTTTAACAGGAAGTAATTTACGAGATTCCCACGATCATTTTACAGGCTATATACATGACAAAAACATGTTTGAATTATTATATCCCCCACAAACTTGTCTGGGGGGTATATAGGAATCACCCTGTCTGCCAGATTTTTATGAAACATTACATGAAGAAAGTACATCATATGTAGATGTGCATGAAGAATTTTCGTCACTGTCCGATATTATTCAGGGGAGATAATTGTTAGTCTTTTAAAATATAGTATTCAGTGGGAGACCTCGTAGCGCAACTTCTCCAAAACCCCTTTACGGATTCTGATGAAACTTTACAAGAAGGAAGTACATCATATGAAGATGTGCATGAAGAATTTTCATCGCTGTCAGATATTATTCAGGGGAGATAATTGGGCTTAGAATTTTTAAATACAGTATTCAGTGGGAGACCTTGTAAGCGTAACTACTCCAAAACCGCTTTACGGATTCTGATGAAACTTTAGAGGAAGAAAGTACATCATATGGAGATGTGCATAAAGACATTAAGTTGCTGGCAGATATCATTCAGGGAAGATAATTATACCTCCTGCAAACTTGTTTTTTGGGGGGGTATATAGGAATCACCCTGTCTGTCTGTCCGTCTGTTCATATCCCTTGTAAGTGCTACTCCTCCTAAACTGCTTGATGAAATTTAATGAAACTTAGCATGAAGGAAGTACATTATATGTAGATGTGCATGAAGGATTTTTATTGACCTTGTATATCTTTAAGGGGAGATAATTGGATTTGAAAGCTGAACGGGGGTATCTCTTTGTTAGCGTGCTCACAGTCCACACTAGTTATCATTATGTCTTTAATGCTGAATTTACTTTAAAATGATTTAAAATGATAAATATTTAATATTATTGTTCGTTAATAAAGCGTGGTTATCCTGAATATGGAGGAAAATATGTGTAAAGTACACAACCGGAAGTTAACTGTTTGATTCTTGGAGTACACATTTGTACTCAATATTGTTAGAATAATACATTTTCGTATGTCTTGTTTGTTTCTTATGGACAAAAAAAGCCTAATGCTGTTAAATCCTAGTATAAAGTTTTAAGTTTACACACTTTGTGTGAAGTACACAAAGAAAACAGTTTGTTGTGACAATTTTTTTATACACAAGATGTTCATGCGCTACGGTGTACAAATAATAAGATATTTTCTTGACAATGTGAATATATTGTGTATGTACTTGTATACTGAACCGAAGCAATTTAATGATATTTCACAAAAAGATTGATTGAATGTTTGCTTTATGTCCAGCGAGCAATATTTCAGCTAAATTTAGGACAAGTATACAAAAAATGAATGCAAATATGTATTTTGTTTCAGAGGGGTATTTGTGTGATATTTAAAGTACTTCATTTTCATAAGGAAAAAATTATCTATATTGTAAGTTTTTTTTTTCGTTTCTAGATTACTCAACATATTATTACCTGGTGATAGAGAAAGAAAACTTAATTGATGGGGATGAGGTGTATTCCAGTAAAACTTATCTTTCAAAGATTTATAAAATTAATAAGGACTTCACATGCATCCTGTGGCTTAGAAAACATGCTACGTAATGGGGTTTTCTTTAAGACTTTAAAACTTAAGAAATAATATCACATATATTTAACAAACAAAAAATCTGCCTTGGTTCTAGCTGCAGACATTTTCTTATACTTCAAGTATTAGATTCAAATTTCACAATAACATTGCACATCAATTTTTAAATTGATTAAAAAATCAGGAATACAATTTATGCTCAACAATGAACAGCTATAAGATTTAACAAATTCATTTTCACATTGTACATATGTCACTGTGTAGCAATACACTGCTACACAGTATTATATTGTCGAGATGTCATGATGGAGCAGTTCACATCTGCACAATAGCATCACAATGAATTGATGTCATCTTGTAGCAATCCACATCAATCCACTTCCATGTAGCCATCCAAATCCACACAGTAAGGTAACATTTTCTCGATCTCATCTTGTAGCAGTTGATATCCACACATTGTGGAGATGTTATCAAGTAGCAATCTACTACAGTTGGCTCGCATTGTAGAGATGTCATCATGATGCAATCAACATCCATACAGTAGCATCAAATTATAGTGATGTCATCATGTAACCATCCACAATCAGATAGTAGTATCACACTGTAGAGATGTCACCAAGTGATATTACTGTCTTGTAGTGGGTGGCTACAACACAACAACCGTGCAGTAACATTGCATTATAGAGATGTCACCATGTGGCTATCCACTTTATGGATAAAACGTATACTTTTAACATGTTAGTTGATGTATACTAACTAATACAAATTTACTTTTCAGGTTCTTGAGTTTTTAACATCAAGGCTTTTAAGAAGGGTTATGTCATCATAGAATATGATCAGATCATTTTAAAGAAGGAATGGGATGAGGTTTCTGGATACCTATTTACCTGGCACAAGTACTATTGACTAATTCATGAAGAAAAACATAAGTAAGCAATTTGGTTAGTGCTTTAAAAATATTTAAAATTATTTAACATTTTCTGACATCCATAAGCATCAACACAGTAAGTGCAAATTGATTTCCAGCTGTCCACATGTCAATTTTCGGAAAGCTGTCCTGTTTGTTTCCAGCTGTCCCACTGCCACTTAAGATCAGATGTCCAGAGACTCGAGTTTCAACACCAGCCAGCCATTATCAGTGTTGACTGTCCATAATAAAAGAATGGCCAAATGGTAATGGAGGATAGGAGAGTCATGTACCAATCTGAACATCACTGCCTGTTGGTACAAATTTCTCTCAACACACAGAATGATTATATTGATTAGAGTGGTGCTGTGTCTCAAGACAACTGTCCCTGTTGATTGCCTACAGGCAAATTTGCATGACACTGCAGGACATGGGGACTGGCTGTGGACATTCAGACCTAATACAAGAATTTAGGCTGCACATTTCATGCCATGTTCGTGGTAGAATTTTGTCCCATTATATAGGTATGTAAATAATGTATTTTTTTAATATTTTTGTTTAATCATTCTTTTTCATAATTTTGTTGTTATAAAAATATATATTCTATTTTATTTTTTAACATAAGCTTGTTGTTGATTAGAAATTGTTTTATTCTGTTACTACATGTTGACTTTGACAAAGTCATTTATATGTTTCTTTAAATGTTAATGAAAAAAATCTCTTTGTTTAAACTGTTCTTGAATGACTTTAAACTTACTTTGATCATTTGGACCAAGTTTCTTTTATAAAGTTACATATGTTTTTCATTTAGGTTTGAACTTGATATAAAGCTTGTCACAATAATGTTTAAGTGGTATGCTGTCCAGAGCTGAAACCTTTTTGTTCTTTGTACACTACTGGCTAAAAAAATGACTGTAAATACCAGTTGCAGTCGTTTTTCGTCTGTCACTGACTGAGATTGACTGCAAATGACTGCAAAAATGTCTGTAAAAGACTGCAAACGTTGTGTCAGACAATAATTTTTACTGTAACAGTCATTTTATGCCTGTGACAGTCATTTTATGCCTGTCACAGACATTTGTTCCGTTGGCGCAGTCATTTTATGTCTGTTACAACGGCGTATCCGTTGTATCAGTCAAAAAATGCCTGTCTCAGTCATTTTTTCGTTGACTCAGTCGAAAATCGTCTGTTACAACGGCGTTACCGTTGTATCAGTCAAAAAATGTCTGTAACATACATTTTCTCCGTTGTATCAGACAAAATACGACTGTCACAACGCCTTGTAATTATTATTGTTAATTTAATAACAGCGGCCGATTTATATTTTTAATTTTAATGAAAATATTCAAATTTAAACAAGAAAAAATCTCTATTTGGAAATTGATCTCTCGCACACTTTACGATTACAAATGTTTTAAAGCCTGGTAATTATTATTTGTATTGTTGTTAACCCGTCGATTAATTTCTAAATGTCAAGTTATTTTATGAAAATGTTCGGAATTCAACAAAAAACATCTATTGGAAATTTGATCATCTTCTACATTTTTATAATAATATTTTCTGCAAACAAAGTTAAACAAAATATGATGACATCGCTTATTTATTAAGTTATGTCGAAAATTATTTTACAATTATAGTTAGTATAAGCTATTTTAAATACAATATTTAATAAAAAAAATCAAATCATGTTTGTTTTCTATTGTTTAAAATATCAGGTAATCCAGTAAACATTATAAAGTTGTTGGTTTCCACGGGGCGCTTCCGATTTAAAGAAGGACACATGTGGTTAATTATGTTACAGGTAATGTAATCCGCCTCACTGATCAAAGTTCACGTTTATGAAACATTGGGCTGCATCATGTGAAAACATTACACAGGTGACCGGTAATTAACGATACTAACATCGGCTCATGCAGATAAATATGCAAATATCTCTAAAACTACAAAATAAAAAAAAACTATACTAGTAGTTTGCGGTTTTTCTATGGACCAAATAAATTTACAGTTATAGATCGTACGGTTATCTTGTAAGTGAACTTCAACCCCTTTTGTTCTACAGACAAACTAAATTTGTAAAAGTGTTTATTTTTAATTGTCTACATTAACTCTAAAATCATACCATAGAAAGGCAAAGTGCCACAGAACAAATAACGGACACACACTTTATCGAATGAAACTGAATCGAGTGCGCCGTTTCGTACAAAGTTGACATGTATTCGAGAAAAATCAGGAACAGGTATTTTAGAAGACAGTACCCATTCATCCATAACTATAAATGTATTTATTACATTATTATATTACACAATATCAACCCTTGTTCTGCATGGTCGCGGAAACACCATCAAACAAACAAACTTAAAAGTTCCATCTGTACTAGATATATGTTTGTTTGTTTGTTTGAATATTGTTTAACGCCACTTTAAGCAATTTTTCAGCTATATCATGGCATCCAATTTTTATTGGGGGAGGAAGCCGGAGTACCCGGAGATAACCCCCGACCTTTAGTAGGAAAACTGGCTATTAAGATTGGGGTCGAGTGCACCCTGCCTGCAGCAAGACTCGAATCTGCAACCTCAGTGTTGACAGACAATGTGATCAATAGTAGACGAACTACCTTAACCACTTTGCCACCGAGGCCCCTTACTAGATACATGTGTGCTTCCAATACCTGCATAATAATATAATAGTGCTGTTATTAAAATCTCATGTAAAATTAAAGAACATAAACTTGTTTTGTTTTTAGATTTCTGTTGAAATTAACTATTTAAAAAAAGATGATTAATAGGAAACAATTGCAATACATTACAATAAATCAGTGATACTTGTAGGATTTTTTAATGTTGAGTCCTGGACTCATTACTTTTGAAAATAGTGAGTACCAAAAAAAATTTCACGAGTCCCACATATTGCATACAACCGTGTTCTTTGATAACCGACCCATGAAATGTCTTTATAAAAATATATACATGTAATATGGCTTACTAGTATGTTTATGCCATGTTATTTTATATTAGTATTAGTTGAGTTTGGCAGTCTTCACGAGTACCATTGAACTACAATTATTACTTGAAACATGCTGATGTTTGCCCCTAAAAGAGAGACTTTTGTCTTACCTGGCTCATATTGGAACTAATGTCCAGGTTTACGTAATTGACATGACAGAAATTTGTACGCGACAGACAATGGACACGGACGCATACTGGGACACTTATATAATGAAAAGGCCTGTCCATAATTGAAAAGACGTGTACAATATGCATCTAGACGCGTTAGCGAGGGTCCCTGATAAATATGTTACATAATTATGTTATTACTTTTATCTTACATGTTATCTAAGAGCACACATTTAGGGATAAATTCTAAATCAAAAGCTTAAATATACAAAAATATACATCAAAATGTAGAAATAACCTATTAAAGCAAAATAATTCAAGTTGGGACCAATTGACCAAAGTTGGGACTTGTATATCCATATAACACTAGTGACAATTAGCATGTTTACTCTATGCAACTGTCAAATAAAATATATCCTACTAATTGAGAAAATAAACTGGGGACCAATTGACGAAGATGTGGGCTCATTTATGATTATGGCAGCAGTTCAGACTACAAGTATTTCAGACAAATTATTAACAGCCAAGACTGGTAAAATAAGTAATTTATAGTCAAAAGTGAGCTTTTATCTTAAAAGTTGGTACAATTCAATACAAAACTACCAGTTTCAGACTTTTTCTGGTCAGCAATTCTGACATATATTATGTAGTTCATAAATGCCTCTCAAGTCACACAACAAATAAATTATTTAGAAATTCTAATGTTTTATTAAAAAGAACTAAATACATGTAAGTAAATAATTTATTTCAATATTTGAAAATTTATGCCAATTCAAACATGTAATTTGTTTTTTTTCTTTTTCAGTCGAAAGCGACAAATTAAAGCAGCACAACCCTCTCAGAAAAGAACATTGAAAAATGCCTTAGGGGAATGTTTTAATGGGAAAACAAATGTTCCATTAAAGATACTAGTATGTATATGTACACGATAGTGCTAGTTTTTCTACTAACGATACTCTAGTTTCCTCCCCCATTAAAAACTGGATGCCATGATATTGCTAAAAATTTGATGAAAGTGGCATTTAAAAACTTGCAAACAATATTAAAAAATAAAGAACATGTTTTTAAAATCTCCCTCTATATAAACAGGTACCACAAAGGGTTCAAACACAGTATGGTATACAAATCTGTCTTTCCACTCATCCACACTTGTGTACGTACGTTGTACAGTAACTCAAGTCTGTGATGATGTCTTAATATGACATATATGTGATGTTGAGACTGAAAACAGTATAAAACATGGGATTTTTCATGCTTTTAATGTTTGTTGTTATCATGTTCTAGCAATTCCTAATTTTAAATACTGTTAGAAAAATGTCTTTGTGAATTTTTGTGAATGACATATTTGTTCAATTAAAGGTCCTCTACAAGTGTAGTTTTCTGCATGTGTAAATTCAAAATAGTCCTAAGCAATGATCCAAGTTATGACAGAAAAGCTGTGGTAAATTACAATTTTGTTTTGTTTCAAGATAGCAAGGTAATTTCCCCCTTGAAGAACAATTGCATTATTTTTGGAATTTAGAACCAACAATTATGTGATGTCCTCTACAGTTTCCTCATTTTTCTTCTTGATTGGATGTTAACATGACCACCATGAAGAAACTTTGTTTCTGATTTTCTGACATTTTAAAATCTTCTTTTAAAGTTCAGATGATTTGTGCAAATTATGTATGTGAAGTCTAGAAGAAAGATTTCTCATGTTGTCTTTATATGATACTAAAATGGCAGTCAGTTGCAATCCTTGTTCGTGATTAGTATAAATTCAAACAATCTTCCCCTTTGACAGTACTAATCCTAGAAAGAATAATAATCATACTCTTGCATTTAAAAAAAATACAATTTTATTACTATAAGGAAAAATAATTTTTAATTAAATACATCTAAGAAAGGTGTCAAATTAATAATTTTTCTTAAATTGAATAAATTTCAACTTGGCATTAAGATGGATATGTTATTAAAAAAATCAAAAAGGGTCAACTTTGTTAGTATGCTTGTCTATATCTGACATGATCATTTGCCCAGAAATTTCATCTTTTCCCAACTTGCCATACCACCAGTGTTTGATTCTTTTCTCACTTATTTGTTAACAAATCTGGTGCCGTTCTGTTTGACAATGTCAACAAAGAGAGTGATCTACCTTGAATGTAATCTCAAGTGTACATTTGTTACATCAACCTGTTTGTTTTTATGTGTACCGCTATCATATTGTGGTAAAAATTGAGTCATGGAAGGTCAGATATGTTGTTTTCATGTTAATATTTAAACAGGCTTTGTAAACCAACACAACTAAAGCAAATATTTAATTATTTTTATTGCTGAACTGACTGTTGATCACTGTTGATGTCACAGTATACATGGTATAGTACATTTTATGGGAAAAGGAGCGTGAAATTTTTATCTCACCCACGGGTTGAGACAAGGATATATCTCATCCGGCTAAAAATAGGTAGCATGCTGTCTCATTAGTGAGAATTTTCTTTCTCACCAGGTGAGAAAGCTTATCATGACATCAGTTTACTATAAATACATCAATGTCACAGTAACGAATGGCTTTACAATCTTTTAGACCATTACTGGAATTGCATATAAATGGCTATAGGCCTGCACTCTGTTTGTCAGTCGTTCAAATATGTTTTAAAGACTTTTGCAGATAATGAGCTGACATTAGGTATGTGAGTCAACTATCATGAGTTACATATATCAAGTTTTACAGTTTTTACCTGTTCAAAATTTAATTTGCCAGTAGTGGACTTAATATAACCTGAACAGTACTATCCACACTAATTAACTTTAGCATATATGAACTTACATAGAATAAACAGTTTGTACCAAGTACAGAATACAAAGCTGAATATAAGATTAATTGTCTACTTTTTTTTTGTACATAATGAAATGTTCAGTTGTACTAGAGCGACTTTCGCTTAAAGAATGCTTTTGTAATAATGGTAAGTTTATACCTTCAGACCTTTACAATTGTTATGACTTTTCACATGGTTTCAGTAATGGTGGTAAAGCAATATGTGGGGTGTTTGTCTCATGCGCACTCATCTGTACTTGTTGTGTCATCCAACCATAATGCCCGCGACAAGATCGTTGTTCTGGTATCAACATAATCGGGCATTCTGATTGATTGTCAGATATTAAACAATGGAGAGTCTGCAGTAGGATATTAAAATGAAAAAGGTGTTAGTTTGCAGAAGAAATAAAAACATTCATGCGCTGTGATCTTACTTTGAATAGAAATTTGTTTATGTCTTTTCACTCGTTCAGCTGCCATCCACTTGCGAAAAGACATTAAATTTATATCACTCATTGAAGATTAAACAGTCTTTTCTTAAAGTTATGCAAGAACCTATTAATCTTTATATTTTTTTATTTAAGCCTTAAGTCTTAGCTTAGCTTCTTCATGTTTGTATCTTTCTTTGTATTTATAGCAAACAAAGTTATTTGCAACAGCAATGAATTTACTAAAGTGGAGTCTGTACAAAAGAAGTGTTTTCAAAGAAAAATTACGAATTCAGGATGGAATTCTGCAGTTTGTAAATCAAAACAGATGAAAATGAAAGGTATATAATGTTGCTAATTGGCAAATCTTTCAGGGCTAACTAAATACCTAGGTTCACTAGGGTATAATTCTTGCTTTTGATGACATTTAAAAAAAACATAAATGTTGGCCTCTCAGATTAGATTTGAAAAGTGGTTGAAAAAACATAGGGAATAAATGGTGTAAGTTGTTCTTGAGACCTTTTACAGGCAGTGCATAAAATTTAGCCTATGATGAACAAACTTTACACAAAATGTTTGGATGAATTATGTCACCATAACATAAATTTATGCCAGGGTCTTATAGATTGTAGATTATTTCAATGAAACATATGTAAAGATCATTTCCAGTAACGTAAATCAATATAAAGCATTTATTCAGGGTCTGTATTGCTTAAGACCTACCTGACGCCTTATAGAACCAGATAAAGAGAGATGTCCAACATTTGGTCCAGAACAATGGTAGGAAATATGTTTTCTTAGAAATAAAGACAATGATGCTGATGTATCCTCAATTGGCAAAAATCATGTTATTTACCTTCAGGCTTTTTACGTTTGAAATTTGTTACAAATATAGGTGTGAACCTGCGTTTGTGTGTCCTGTTATAAATGTTAATATTTATTTTTCATGTTTCGGAGTTTAGTCTGGTGTCATATTTGCTGGACCTGTATTTAATTTGTTTGGGCTACTACCTGCCTCCGAGTACAAGGTCTTCAGGCTGTTCGTTGAAAACTTACGGGTGGTCTAAGGCCATTTTTACTCATCTATAGAGTTGGTTGTGTCTTTGACATACATCAATACTTCTTTTCTTTGCTTTTATTTAAGTTAAGAAGCTACAATCTGAATACATGTGTGTACCCAGTGGCTATCCCATGGTCTTCTTAATAAGCTAAGAATTACCTGTTGTAAGTTGTGTGTGTTACTTTCTCATTTAAGGACTTGAATATCATCGAATAGTCAAGTGATGGGTATGTTTTCAACTAGCATAATTGATCAAGGGACATGTGGTTCATGTTATCTTGGCTTTCCTCTTGTATTTATATTTGTATAGTGTTTTGGACATCTATCAATATATCATCATCTTTTTACAAATGTAAATGTAGCCAGGATAAAACAAACATGACAACAAGAAATTAAGAAGTCAAAAAACCACAAAAAAGCTGATAAAATTAGTTGACATCATCACATCCGACCAGAGCAGAGGTGTTTACCATTACGGATTTTCCTGAATTATTCCGAATTTGGGTCTAAAAGTACGCATCACGGAAATGCACCCGGGAATTACGCATTTCCGCCGGTATTACAATTAACTTTCAAATGCTTTTGGTTATGATTTTGTGACATTGTACAGGTATTACAATATTGAATGAACATGTTTTTTATTTATGTTTGATCAATAAAATGTGCATCAGAAAGATGTTATAGTAAAAGACTGGCAAGAAACCCTTTTAGTATTGTTATAAGTTCGGACAATTTTTTTGCAAAGTTTCAGATTACAGATAAATGTGCCAAATTACTGAAAAAATTAATTTGGTTTACTGGGAGTACAGCAATGGGGTAAACACCTCTGCAAGAGCTATCAGAACTACCTTACTCTCTGTCTTCATCTATATAATGATATAAGAAAAACACCAAGAATTCCGATTTTTCTGCTGTCATTTGGAGGACAAATTTTTTGTGCGTTTTACAATGCAAAGGGTACACCTAAAGGTCGTCAAGTTAAAGAGATATAATTAATTCAAGAACTGATGACTTGATGTTGATTTATGTTGCTTTACATTACTTAACAGAACTTCATACTCTTAGCATTCTATTGTTTAAGTGTTGCACTTAAGTATCTTTGACATTAACTAAAGATAAATTTTCATTGTCATCTTTTTAATACATACATGAATGGATGCTGGATAAATCATGTCATACTTTCCTGAGTGTCTGACTTTTGTTATGTTTTGGTTTAAAGTCATATTGTATTCAGAAACTATATATGACATTAATAAAAGAAGTTTATGCACAGTTGTTGATTATGTGCAGAATTGAAAAGTATGTTCATTGGTATAGCATATGTATTTCAAATATATATTAGAATAAATGCACTTAAAATACTTCTTTCGTTTTAGTGGTAGAAGATATTAAACATAGCATCCAGCTTTTATCAGTGAAGTCAGCATTAACAAAAATAGGCAACCAACAAAATGATAAAGTTAAAGGTAAAAATACTCAGGTATTGTTTGTTTAAATTGATATTTGTAAAAATATTACTGATGGAATTAGATTTTGATTGAGAATACCATTTAATCAAGATTTTTAGAACTAAAGGACCAAACAGACCTTATTGAAAGAAGAAAAATTGTATATATTCAAAATACTAAGAATTTGCATATTGATCTCATCATTTATTGTACATATTTTTCTGATTAAATAAAAGTGAATTCATGTTATTTTATTCATCATGAAAAAACACTTTTTAGTATGATGTTGAATTTTATTCACCTTTATTGTATTTACTCTTATGGTAGATTGTCAACATTATGAACTAGTTGACAAAATATTGCAGGTGTGAAGCAGTTGATCTTTACCATTCACTAAGTTTCAATAGGTTGGCCAGTAATGTCCCAAATGTTACTGAAATATGAATAGAAGAAAACATGTTGAGTGTCTATATGACACTAATGATGCAGGAAACACATAACTTTCAAAAGCACCTAATTTCATTCTCTTTGAAAGAAGTTTGTGTTTTCTTTATATACAGATTTGTATATTTATCGTTTTGTCCTTCTGTTTGTAAAACATTAAGTCTAATATACGGGTTACCTTGCAGTTAATCTCTGAACCGAATAAACGGTGGGTGTATATACTTCATTGTCATAAATAATCAAAATTTTCAGTATAGAATATCTGTTGGCACCTTTTGTATTATTAGGCCAACATTTTTTTATTGTTTGTTTTACGGGATTTTTTTCAAAAAAATTGAGTCGGGGGGGGGGGGGGTCAAAATAAAAATAAAAAATAAAATCCACTTTTGGTAGAGTCGACAAAAAAATTAAAATAAAAATTGAAAATCGGTCAGCATATTTGTTTTTTCGAAAAACTTATTTTGGAGAAAACTTATTGCTACACTATGATCACAAATATCATTGACATAAGTTCAGTTAGTATAAACATTCATTCTTCAAATATTCATTTTATTTCATATATTAAAGAATAAATCTTAATGATTTTTTTTATTATGAAGTTCTTGTATATATCATAATATTTCTAACAATTTGTTATGAACATGTCATGTTTATCTGAGCAAAATTTTCAAAGAAAATAGATAAACTAACATAACATTAAACCCAGAAATAATTCTTCTGTTCAGCACACTTCCACTTGGACAAAGTTGTGCTGATCAAAATTGCTTCATGGGACACCCATCTACCACAGGGGCTTGTAAAAATCGATTTTCTTGCACTCTCCCACACTATAACAAAACCAACCCAGTATCAATCGAAAGCGCAAGTTAATCAATTTTTACGAGCCCCTGTGCATCTACAGAACTTTTCATGATGTCAATAATTACTATACATCTGTATTCTTTCAAGTGCAGCTCATATGTATATCAAAGAAAATTGGTAAAATACAATACACTTGGAAACAACTGACGTTTGAAACCAATTAAAAGTGTTTTTTGTATCAAAGAAATTACGATTTTTCATTATGGGCCGTTGTATTTTACTTTTCTTCGTTGTTCATGGTAATTAGTCACATCGGGTAAATAAACAAATGGCGCGTAATCCAGTGGAAAGACGTAAATCCTTTGAAAAAATGTTAAATGCGCATATTGTTTGCTGTTTTTATTGGAATTACACATTTACTGATACATTGGTTGTCTGGGTAAATTTGGACTAGATCATATGCAAGTTTCTACTGTGAACAATCGGGCGACTTGAGAGAAATAACAGGGCGACTTCGACTTCGCTTTTGAGGCGCTGTAGGGCGACTTCAGGTCCCAGTAGGGTGACAAACCACTTCGCCCAGTGTGGTGAGCCCTGAATAGTTCTCTGACAGATCGTGGGTAATTTTATTTTGCAAGGGAGGGAATTCATCAAGTCGGGGGAGAGAAGAAAAATACAAGAAAAATTTGTTTCTTTTATTTTTATTTCATTTCGCCAGAAATTATGGTTGGCGCTCCCGTAAAACATAAAATATAAAAATGTTGGCCTTATATTATAAAAAATCTTATCTTGTACATAGAAGTTTTGTAACAAAACAACAGATAGAAATGAATATTTTAACATTTTTCAGGAGATATGCAGATGTATAGACCCAGTGAGAAAATAAATGGAAAAATATCATGGTTTGATTTATTACATCAGCAATCAAGCACATCAGCCAAAACGTTAGTTATATCAGGCATCAGGACACCAGAGGGTAAGTTTGTAATTATCTCGGTAAGTACAATTACTACTTTAGTCAAAATACAATGACCTGTCAGGTATTTTCTACCTAATGCTCAATCAATTTCAAAAGTAGATAACAGCTGTTTAGAAAACTGCTTCAATCTGTTTTCTTTAAAGCTCTTAATCAGGAAGAGCTGGGCATTTAAATTGCAGCTATACATGCATGACTCGGGTAACTTTACAGGAGAGATTGCCATACTGTAAAATGAAAGGTAGAAGTTTAAGTTTCCCGAGTCGCACATGAGTGGCTGCAATTTCAATGTCCAAGCTTTCACTGATGAAGAGCTTTTAAAAAAAACAGATTGTAGCAGTTTTCTAAACAGCTGTTATCTGTATTAAGAATTGATTGACCAATAGAGAGAAAATACCTGACAGGTCATAGTATTTTGACTATAATATTTGTTTTTTTTTTAAACTCTGATAAGCAATGCGACTAGTATGAAGAGTTAAAACAAAAACACACCATTCATATGGGTTAAATAAAAAGTAATGAAAGATCTTTTTGGGTTATAGCTTTTAAACTTGGAGTGAATGATACACAACATTTTTGTCTCGCCTGCGACGAAAGTCGCTGGAGGCGAGACATATGTATGGGAATCCGGCGGCGGCGGCGGCGTAAACACTTGACATCTTGCTTCATATCTTTGTAAGTCCAAGCCCTAGGTCCATCAAATTTGGTCCAGAGGTAGCTTATGATGAGTACTTGCCAGTCAGTCACCTGTCACCTGACCTTGACCTCAATTTCACGGTCCAGTGACTACGTTAAAGTTTTTGGGTTACGACAGTTCCTCTGTAACTATGCATGGTAGGATGACAATATTTGGTGTATAGGTTGCTGATGACTAGTACATGACTGTCTGGTAGGTGTCACCTGACCTTGACCTCAATTTCACGGTCCAGCGACTACGTTAAAGTTTTTGGGTTACGACAGTTCCTCTGTAACTACGCATGGTAGGATGACAATATTTGGTGTATAGGTTGCTGATGACTAGTACATGACTGTCTGGTAGGTGTCACCTGACCTTGACCTCAATTTCACGGTCCAGTGACTACGTTAAAGTTTTTGGGTTACGACAGTTCCTCTGTAACTATGCATGGTAGGATGACAATATTTGGTGTATAGGTTGCTGATGACTAGTACATGACTGTCTGATAGGTGTCACCTGACCTTGACCTCAATTTCACGGTCCAGCGACTACGTTAAAGTTTTTGGGTTATGACAGTTCCTCTGTAACTACGCATGGTAAGATGACAATATTTGGTGTATAGGTTGCTGATGACTAGTACATGACTGTCTGGTAGGTGTCACCTGACCTTGACCTCAATTTCACAGTCCAGCGACTATGTTAAAGTTTTGGGGTTACGACAGTTCCTCTGTAACTACGCATGGTAGGATGACAATATTTGGTGTATAGGTTGCTGATGACTAGTACATGACTGTCTGGTAGGTGTCACCTGACCTTGACCTCAATTTCACGGTCCAGCGACTACGTTAAAGTTTTGGGGTTACGACAGTTCCTCTGTAACTACGCATGGTAGGATGACAATATTTGGTGTATAGGTTGCTGATGACTAGTACATGACTGTCTGGTAGGTGTCACCTGACCTTGAGCTCAATTTCACGGTCCAGCGAATGCGTTAAAGTTTTTGGGTTACGATACTTCCTCTGTAACAACGCATGGTAGGATGACAATATTTGGTATATAGGTTGCTGATTAATAGTACATGACTGTCTGGTAGGTTCCACCTGACCTTGACCTCAATTTCACGGTCCAGTGACTACGTTAAAGTTTTTGGGTTACGGCTGTTCCCCTGTAACTATGCAGGGTATGGTGACAATATTTTGTATACAGGCCGCTGCTGATATTTAATGCTATTTACGTAATGCTTATGACGAAATTTATTTTCGTTACTGATGCGGAATGCAGGCGAGACGTTTTTCTGTGTCCACACTTGTTAATAAATATCCGTTTTGTTACTGACAGATCCATCAACCTTGGATAGAGCTTTTGAGTTTTGAGTTGGGGTCAGTAGGTCAAAGATCAGGGTCATCTCAAAAATAGAACTTCAGTTTCTATTTTATAAAAAAATTATGAATTCTACATAACTTGTTTGTCTGTTACTCCCAGCCAAAGAGCAAGTACATTATTAATTTTGAACCACAGGAATAATATTGAAATTTGATAATTAAAGCCACTAAAATTACCAGGTTCATACCAACTGAGTGATCAGAGAGTCTGGTTAATTATATTTTTATACCCCCACTGGTAAGTGAAGGGGCTATACATGTATTGCAATCACCTTGTCCGTCCATCTGCCCGTACATCGGTATGAATTTCTGTCAAGCTTTCCTCAGAAACCGTACATGAGAACAACTTGGAATTTGACATGGTGGTTCAGTATCAAGTTGTACGTCCTAAGCGACTTTCAGACCTCACTGTCGGACAACTACTTTCTGTTTGGGACTTCATTTGTACGTATGTACATATGTCCAATTGTACGAATTTCCGTCAAGCTTTTCTCTGAAACCATACATGAGAACAATTTGAAATTTGGCAGGGTGGTTCAGTATCACAAGTTGTAGGTCCTAAGCGATTTTCAGACCTGTGGGACAACTACTTTCTGTTTGGGACTTCATTTGGCAGGGCATTTGTGTCCCATGGACACATTCTTCAATTTTTAGCTCACCCGGACCAAAGGTCCATGTGAGCTTTTGCTATCACTTGGCGTTCATCGTCTGTCGTCCGTCGTAAACTTTTTCAAAAATCTTTTCCTCTGAAAACTCTAGGCCAATTTTTTTTCAAACTTGGCCACAATCATCCTTAGGATTCCTAATTTTTACCCAGGGTGTTGATCAACAGATAAAGATGGCCACTGTTACTAAAAATAGAACATGGGGTGTCAACACATGTTTTTGATCATTATCTCAAAAATTATAATAGCTATAGAGACAACCGTTATTTCAAATTGAACAGCACATTAAGCTCTACAATAGTTGCTATTAGTGTGAAGTTGTGTATTGGCTTCTTGTAGGAGTTATTTCCCTTTAATGACGATTTTTGACCAAATTTTTTGGTATTTACAATAAAACTTGAAAACTATAAGATGTAGAGTGAAACTGTAAGTAGCAGAAATGATCAGCAATAAAAGGCCTACAATTCACTTAAATTGTCTGAAATTGTCAGATGACTCCTTATAAGAGTTATTGCCCTTAAATTGCAATTTTTTATGCAATTTTGTTTTTGTCCTGTAACTTAAAAACTATAACAGCTAGAGTAAAACTGTAAATAGCAAAAATGATCAGCAATACAAGCTCTACAATTCACTGCATTTGTCTGAAATTGTCAGATGACTCCTTATAGGAGTTATTGCCCTTAAATGGCAAATTTTTATGAAATTTTCCGTTTATGTCCTGTAACTTGAAAACTATAGCAGCTAGATTGAAACTGTAAATTGCATAAATGATCAGCAAAGCAAGGCATACAAATGATGGCTTAGTCCAAAATTGCAAGTTGACTCATTATAGTAGTTATCGCCCTTTAATTATGAATTTTGACAAATGATCAGTTTTTGTATTATAAATTAGTCTATAACACACCTAGAGTAAAACTGTAAATTTCTAAATTACCTTTAAGGACAAGGCCTACAAACCATTTAATTTTCAGAAATTGTCTGAAGGCACCTTATAGGAGTTATTGTACTTTACTAAAATTTTTGAAGAAATGTTTAGTTTTTGCACAGTAACTTAAAAGCTATAGCAACTAGACTGAAACTGTAAATTTCAAAAAATTAAATCTAGTTGAAGTCATTTGGGTTCCAGGTGAACGATTACAGGCTCCTGGGAGCCTCTAGTTTACTTGTGAGATTTCTTGACTTATTCCTGAGATATGTTCAATTTCTGTACTTTTACAATAGCAAGGGTATCTTTACTTTTATCTGGAATTAATTTAGTTTCTGTATTTTCCTATCTTTTCTAATAGCTAGGATTGGATTTACTCAGTTTCTAGAAATATTTTTTAATTGATCAGGGATAAGTATTCACACATCCTTTGACAACTGATAGTCCCATGATAAATGAATTAAAATATCATTTGGTTGTTTTATATAGCCCTGCTGTCTAATTTCTTAATGAAATAAGATCAGCTATCTAGGGAACAATTATGGATAAGAACTAAAGATTTCAGCTATTATATGCATATAGCATCTTTAGACATTTTTATAAAATCCATGATAAGTTGATTTTGTTTGTTTGTTTCAATTTTATAATTTTCGTGCCACTTTCAATAGTTTATTAGTTATATCATGGCATCTAGATTTATTGATGTAACAATCCAGGGTAACCAGTTCAGAACTCCTAACCTTCTGCAGAAAAACTGTCAATTCTTGTTCATGGACATCAGTGGGTGAGTGGTTAATATACTATTAATCTGCAAGGTTGCAGTTTTGAGTCTTACTGCAAACAGTGTGTGCTTGATTCCAATCTTAATTGAAAATGATAGCAGGTTTATCTGCTGGGTCCCTACTGTGAGGGTTCACAGTGCTTGACCCACAGAGCTGCCAGTGCATCCAACTGTGGCAGATAGGGGTGCCCTCTCTTTGGGGTTTGTTAGGGCATAACATGGAAAGCCTGAATGGGAACCACAGTGGGTAAGGTGTTTGGACAGTGCCATGCTCACTGCACGTTAAAGACAACTTTTCCCTGTTTTTAGATGTCGATAAGAGTAGACTCATTGTAACCACTACAAAAGGCTAAATTTTCCGCCCCTACCCATTCCCCATATTTTATCAGTGGCATTCAAAATTTGTTCCCTTTGGTCCATATTTCTTGAATTGATTTATTGTTTGTTACAGTAACTTTTTCCTGTCATGAATATAGCTGAAATACAGCTCGCTGGATGTTAAACAACATCCAATCAATCAATCAACCAATTACCTGTCAAAGGTCCGCAGTTTTCACTTGGTAATCTGGATTCCTTTGTCAATAAAAACTTTATGCCACAATATACCTAAAAATAGCTGAAAGTGATGTTGATCCTCATTTAAACAAGCAAACAAATGAAGCAATTCTTGTCAATACTTTAGAGTTTGCACACTTTGCTTCAACCTGATGAATTAAGAATTTTGACAGATTATTTTTGTCAGTAGAAGTATTATTAGTTGTGTTTGTAGTATTGCATAAGCGTTGTGTAAATAATTACTCCAGTTACAGGAAGTTTATATATTTTCAGATAATGGTGCCTGCTATGGATGGAAACCAAGCAGTAAAGAACCATATAAATGGATCTCACATTATGATGTAAATTTATTGACATTTTATTTCATTTTATGCTTTATGGGAGATAAACAATTGATCATAAATGTATAATGATGGCAGATGTATAAGTATTATAAATTTATATTGATTTTTCAGAAGGTTAATATTTTCTCAGCAGTAATATATTTATGTTAAATTTTTATGTCCCACACACAATAGTTAGTGGACATTCAGATTTTTGGTCTGTTCGTTGGTCTGTCCTACCTTTTTTGATTTTTAAGAAGGTTAATATTTTCACAGCAGTAATTTTATTTATATTTGTATGTCCCACCAACAAAAGATAGAGGACTTTTCTGTCTGTTTGTCCATTTGTTTGTCTGTCCTACCTAAGGTTTACAAGTTACTTTGAAGCTTTTTTTTTTAAGAAGAAGACTTATTCATGAAACTTAAAACTCAGTTACAACATGATGAGATCTCTTTACTGGGGGAATATCTGTAGGGCGTTGCTCAATATTTCATGTTTGTTTGAACTAAGAAAACGAGGGTGTTTACCAATATGTGCCAAGCGGAACATCATTGTCGCAGAGACATATTTTCTTGTATTTTTGGATTTACTGGCAAACTGCCTTGTATAATAATAAAAATGTGTGCACATAGCAGACAATCAACAATGATTAAATTGATCATTTGGGCTTACTCTTCCAGTAACACCTGTTGTCAAAGTATAACTAAAAGTGGTTGTAAAACTAGAACATTTAAATCCTATTTAATCTTTTGCTCCCAAATGTAGTTTTCGCTTCATTTTGTTAAATTACTTAAAGCTTAGGACAGCACTTTAAGAAACTGTAAAATAAAAGTATTTAATTGTTATACAAATACTGAATCCAGCCCTAATCTGTATAAATTGTAATCTGCATATCTAGTGTATTATTCTTCACATAACAGATTGTTTGTACATTTATTTGTGTAGGTCTTTGCACCAACTTAAGGTCATTTTATTGCTTTCTGTTTGACAAATTCATGTCCGGGCTGTAACTTTTTTATCTTTTGAGATAGGCTTTTGATATTTGGAATGCGGGTAGATAATATCAAGGCGATGTGTCTCATACCGTGATTGATAACCTTTGACCTTGAACTTTGACCTTAAGGTCACATTATTGCTTTCTGTATGACAAATTCATTTCCGGGCTGTAACTTTTTTATCTTTTGATATTTGGAATGTGGGTAGATAATATCAAGGCGATGTGTTGCATACCGTGGTTGTTGACCTGTGACCTTGAGCTTTGACCTAAAGGTCACATTATTGCTTTCTGAATAACAAATTCATGTCCGAGTTGTAACTTTTTAATCTTTTGAGGTAGGCTTTTGATATTTGGAATGCAGGTAGATAATATCAAGGCGATGTGTCGCATACCATGGTTGATGACCTTTGACCTTGACCTCAAGGTCAGCGGGGCCCACAGAGATGGATAACATCTCACTGATATCTAGTTAAGTTTCTTGTTATATAGTGGTGGCATATAGATTTGGTTTGCACACGAATGAGATTGGTTTCCATGTGAAAACTTAACAAAGACTTGACTAAATTATTTGAAATTAGTAAAATTTTTTGAAACAACAAAACACAGATCAAGTTTTAGTATGACTGATTTTACTTTTGTCGTTCTGGAGTTATGGCCCCTTATAATGTTGAAAATAGCAAAATTTGATTACAACAAGATAACTTGAGAAAGCCTTTAGCAAATCATTTGAAATTTGGAAAATGTAAATCGATGCCACTAAACACAGATTCAATTGAAAGTTCACCAATTTTTATTTGCTCAGGGTTGGGATGTTTTTCTTTATTTGTATATATTTTTATATTTTATTTATTTAGTTTTTGAAATAATATTTCAGAATCTACAATACAATCTTTTTTGTTTTGTCATTACAGGTTTTAGTAAGGGCAGCTTATGTTGGTTCAGGGTTAATAGAAAATAAACAAGCACCAAGAAATACAACAAGGATAGGATTGTACTCTCAGAACAGAGTAGAGGTAACTACAAGCTTGACATATATTTTGATAGAATTTAATTTGCAGATGCTAAGAAAAAAAATTATTTGTTGTCTAAATATTTGCTCTCTTTAACTTAGATAAATGACAATTATATGTGTTTCCTTCTATTTCAACAAAAAATTAAATAACTGTGTGCACGTTTCACAGTGACATCTGACTATACTAAAAGTCACCCCTCCCCCTCTCTTCCCAATTGCAGTTTTTTGCTTGAATTTCTTTTCTATTCCATATTATACCTTCATATTGCGAAAATCCAATAGACAATTTTTTCCCACAATAACGGTTCCATATTTTATATTATGTCTTTGTTGTTGATATGTCACAAATTGTCCTTGACTTTTGCTACAGGAATTTACCATAGTAAGTCAGCCATTTTTGTTTCAAAAAGGACCTTGAGTTGTTTTCAAAAGATAGTCTGCTTTTGTGACTTTCAATGGTATTTACTACATTCACTGCAGACAACACTACCCGGATTTCAAATAGACAACATTCAACTCTTCCTGACTTACACTTCCGTTCTAATTTAGGTCAATTTACTATTAAAATCGCCCTATCAAAATGAAATAACCACCATATTTAAAAACACTAACTGTGGAAGATAAATGTTGAATTCTATTTGCACATTTTTGGATCTACATAGGAGCATTTAGCTGGACCAAATGTGGTAAGCAGTTTTCATTTGCCAAGCTAAAAACCACTGCACAGACACTATGACTTTTAGTATAATAGAAGTGGACATGCTTATTCTAGTGAATGAACAACTACAATTTTTGTAAGAATTTTATAATGTATTTTGCTTAATCTAATTAATACTACAGAAACAACATTTTACAATGGTTCAGTTCAAGGAAAGGCATTCACTAAAACATTTAACCTTTGTATTTCAGTATGGTATCGTGGAAAAAGTTTGTTACTTGTATTCCATGGCCTTGGTACCATTATACAGCACACTTGGGTCTGAAGCATGTACACACATCATTAACCAAGGTTTGTAGTCATTGCCATGGTTACATGGGCCTTGGGACCTGAAGCATGTACACACATCATTAACCAAGGTTTGTAGTCATTGCCATGGTTACATGGGCCTTTGTCCCTTTATATGACACACTGGGACCTGAAGCATGTACACACATCATTAACCAAGGTTTTTAGTCATTGCCATGGTTACACAGACCTTGGTGCCATTATACAGCACACTTGGGTCTGAAGCATGTACACACATCATTAACCAAGGTTTGTAGTCATTGCCATTGTTACACAGGCCTTGGTTCCTTTATACGACACATTTGGGCCTGAAGCATGAACACACATCATTAACCAAGGTTTGTAGTCATTGACATGGTTACACAGGCCATGGTGCCATTATATGGCACACTTGGGCCTGAATCATGTACACACATCATTAACCAAGGTTTGTAGTCATTGCCATGGTAACACAGGCCTTGATACCATTATATAAAACCCAATGGGGCCTGAAGCATTGTACACACATCATTAACCAAGATTTGTAGTCATTGCCATGGTTACACAGGTCTTGGTACCATTATATAAAACCCACTGGGGCCTGAAGCATGTACACATCATTAACCAAGATTTGTAGTCATTGCCATGGTTACACAGGTCTTGGTACCATTATATAAAACCCACTTGGGCCTGAAACATGTACACATCATTAACCAAGGTTTGTAGTCATTGCCATGGTTACACAGGTCTTGGTACCATTATATAAAACCCACTGGGGCCTGAAGCATGTACACATCATTAACCAAGATTTGTAGTCATTGCCATGGTTACACAGTGGTAATTTATTAGTTTTGAATGAAAAAGTACATGGCAAATCTTTGCTGATAGTTTTGAATGTCAGTGTGCATATTTTTGCATTAAAGTTTTTTTTATTAATATACCGGGTATCTGTTCCTATGTTGTTAACTTATATTTTCTTATCCAGTATCCTTAAATATTTTCAAATATTGTACTTAAACATGTGAGATTTTGAATATTCAGTTACATCTAATTTAGTTCATACAGTTTTTATCAAATAGTTTACATATATCTCTAAATGCATTGTATCATGTTAAAACAATTGTATGTGTAGAGTTTGAATTATTGAAATATTATTTTAAGCTGAGATTACTTTAGTCATCTGTGATACTTGTAAAAAAGCACAGGCAATATTAGACAGATTTGAGGAGACACCAGATGTAAAGACCCTGGTAATCATGGAAAAAATTCCTGTAGAACTACAGAATAAAGCACAACAGTTGGAAGTTAAACTGATGTCATTTGCACAACTGGAGGTAATATTAGGAAAAATGGATGTTGATATGAATTAATATCTAAAATAGGCTTAACGACTAGTGTAAACTTTAGTTTAATCATATACATTTATCTGCTATTGTTTTTAAAATGACTGAGGAGGTGTACAACAGATTTATTTTGTACCTGTCACAACATCTGACTATACAGATTTTACTTTGTTTGTCCAGGGCTCAAGTTAATTGAATTGTACCTCTAACACTTGAACCATGTTTTTCCTGAAGTGTGTAGGAGAGGGGGTGTAAAATTACTGGTTTCCCCATTCCTGGGGATGTAGATTTAAATGTAATAACCCTAAACTTGGGATATTAATTTAGTTTTTGTTAATTATAGTGAGCATAGCTTGCAGGCGACAGCGTCAGTGCCTGCAAAGAGTGGTCAGCTCTATGGCAATTACATGATCAAAATCAAAATCTGCTTAATGCTGATATAAATTTTTTTTTGTCTGTAAGTTTATATTGTCAAAAAACTGTCACAAAGTGAATGAAGAAGAGGTCCCTTGTTCAATAACATGCAATATAGACCAAAATATGCGTTATATAAAACACAATACAAACAAACAAAAACAAGTAAACTAAAACTAACACTTACAAATACTCCCAAGTGGCACAATATGCCAGTCAACATAAAACAACCAAATGTGACGAACTTATCAATAAAAACAAAAGAATTCTTGCTAATATGTCATTTCTACATTGAACACGTGCAGACACATAAAACATCAGAATAAAACACACTTTGAAAATTTTCCACCTATGCAAACTGTATAACTATAACTGTAAGTCAACAATTTAGGTAATGGCCCTTAATTTTCACTGGTCATTTGAATGGGGGGAGGGGTGGGGGTGGTTCCAAATAAGGGTAATCGAGATTAGGATAGCAACACTACAATTAATATTGTGCTGGCATTTTGGCAATGCCTACTACATATTAATTAACATTTCTGATAATTGTATAAATTTAGATCGAAATTGGTTAAATAATCATACTTATATTTTACCGGTTATGTTTACTGTATCGGAGATATTTGCTTTGTGTTTAATTCAGGATTTCTATTGTTTCTGTTTCTTTGAATTTTACAAGATACTAATTTGCTCAAAATCAATATTCTGTAAATTCTGTACAGAAGGCTTGTTTTGTATCAAAAAGCATAGGTTTTAACAATTGTATAGATTATGGATGAAAACATCTGCTTCCTTTAAACACTGCTAATATGTTATTCCCATGAAGCATAGTTTATTTTCAATTCAGAAGCAATTTTTTAAATATTTTTACTTTGTTTTCGCAGCTTAAAATAGATAATAATAGATTAAAAATGTTGGTAAATAATAAGTTCATTTTATTTTTCAGGAACAAGGTGAAAAACATCCTCATGATCCCAAGGTACTTGTTTGATATTAAAGTTTAATAAATTACTGGAAGATAAAATTCATTAATTACAAAATTTCAAACATGAACCTGCTTTTTTAGTAATATGTCAGTAGATCATGTTTCATCTGGTTTTAACTGTGGTTTAATGTATACAAAATTACAATAATACTAATTGAGTAAAAAGTCGCCTGTAGAGACATCAGAATAGAATGCTAGAAATGTATGTTGCTTAAAAAACTGTGTTATAATGACAACTCGTCCAACTGTTCACTATGTCAGGCAAGACTCAATACTATCAACACAGTGTGAATAATTGAACTGTCAGATCTAACCCAAGTCAGTGTTTTCATACAGCTTGTTACAACACTGACTGAATTAGTTGTGTTTCAGCAATAAACTACAACATTGTCGGATCATCAATCCATCATTCATTCACACAAGTTGACATTTTCTGTAGTAAATTATTTGTTTTGTTCTTGTTATCCTAATGTTATGACATTAAGCCTACATATTCCTACACTTTTCCTCATGTAAATGGTGTGTTACATAGAATCCTGAATTTCTAATTTTGTAACAGCTTTCTCTGCAACATCTGAATTTCTAATAAACTTTATTTCTTGACATTTCAGCCATCCAAGCCAGATGATATTTGTGTGGTTTGTTATACCAGTGGAACAACAGGTAAATAAACCAAAAATATTGATACCTATAGATTAACAAAAGGTTTTAGTCATGTGAAATTATCCATCCCAATATGGAGAAGAACTACTGTTTTAAAGGTAGAGTAAAATGTTCATCATATATAGAATTACAAGTTTTGTGATACTGGTAATGATTCCAGTGGAGACCTTCTGAACTGTTCTTTCAATAGGTTGTCAATTTCTGACATTTTCCAGTACATGTTCTACTGTTGTACAGTAAAATAGAAAAGTCAGGCAGGAAAACACAGAAATTATTGATAAAAAATTAAGAAAAAAACAACTCACGAAGACAGCTTTAGATGTTAGTCTTTATTGTAATGGACTGCTTTTTATCTGACATTAATCATTTTTTGTCTTTTCTTACTAATGCACAAAAACTATTTATATTTCAAGAAATGAAAGATAAAATTCGTGAAAAAATTTCAGGCCGATATAGATAGTTTTTAAGGGCAATATAGATAGTTTTCAAGGGTGATATAGATAGTTTTCAAGGCGCTATAAATAGTTCTTGAATCTGGAAATGTATAAATGTGTCTACAATATAACCTTCACATATATTTATTTGTAGGATTACCTAAGGGGGCAATGTTAACACACAAAGAAACCATATCGACTGTATGTTCAGCATTAATCACACTGGTGAGTTGTCTGGAAGTAACTCTCCTGTCAGAAGGCAGGATATAATATACATCAGTTGTCTGGCTGTAATTCTCCTGTTAATACACAGGAAGACATTTACCAGTTGTCTGGTTGTGACTCTCTTATAAATAAAAAAGGCATTTTGTGACTTTAATATTGTTGATTTACTTTCTTGAATGCACTGTTGTCTGTTGTGTCTATGTCAGCTACCAGCTTCCTTACTAGCTGACTACGGTAATGCACCTTGAGGTTGATAATGCCCTGGTTGCATGGCTGGATGGTGGCAGTTGTGTTTGGTAGAAGAAACTCTAGTCTGACATTCTCTAGTTGCTCTGCTCCACTGTATGGGTGTGCACTGCAGTTATCTATGAGTAATAAGACCTTTCTTTGTTGTTGTCACATAAGATTTCTCCTGTCATCCACGCAATTTTGTTGGAGGTATACTGGACAGGAAGACTATTTTCCCTCTAAAACATCGTGGGTCTTTACTCTCCCCATAACTAGGAGTTGGCGCTTGTCTGTTCCAGACATGTTGCAGTTTTTCTACCTTTCATCTTTTTACTGCCTGCAACTTGTTATACCCGCAAACTTGTTTGGGGGGTATATAAGAATCACCCTGTCTGTCTGTCCACGCAACTCTTCCTAAACCGCTTGATGAAATTTAATGAAACTTAGCATAAAGTAAGTACATTATATGTAGATGTGCATGAAGGATTTTTATTGACCTCGGATATCATTAAGAGTAGATATTGTTTGGACTTGAAAGCGAAGTGGGGTGTATCCCTTTGTGAGCGTGCTAACAGTCCACACTTGTTCTTTTTTATTTGCTAGTGTACCGTCTGGTAGTGCCCGATAGTAAATGCCAGTTTCAACTGCATTATACACATCGTTAGGGTGGTAGTCCTGTAATTAATTTGGTCAAACATTAACGACCCAGTTGTCTGTAGCTGTGAGGTCGGAATATTTCTTTTCGCCATGTAGTTTTTTGTGGACAATCTGGTTTCGAGATTTTCACCTTGACAGCCAGCCTGAGGTCAGTGTAAACTCTTCGACTCCGAGTTCTTTGGCAAGGTTTTTGGCCTTTTCCTCCAGTTTTGGTCATGACATCGGTATATCCCTAGACATTGCATTGTTGAACTAGGTTTTCAGTGCTGCCTCGACATTTGCAGATTTTCCAGTGCACTGTCTTTTCCTCTGTGAGTTGCTATGAAACTGGTTATGTATTTCCTCCCTTTTTGTCAATATGCGTGAAATCTGAGTTGGGAACACCCCGGTTTCTTTGATATCTCGGTTTGAAATAACTTTTGGTCTTGAAGCTTTTCAACTTCATATTTTTCCGGGAGAGACCAATCAGCTTTAGAGATATTTTACTGTGATTGTTTTTTCATCTAAGCACCAGTATTTATTACTGAATCTGAATAAACAAAGCTAAATGATCACTGTTTACACTACTTAAATCCTAAGTTTCAATGTTTATTTTTAATTGTTGGTCTGCTTAATTTCAATCTTTTTTTTCGAAGAATTGCCCCATGCGGTACCTCAGGCTTTAGATGGTGACAACTGTTCAGGTCTTTTTTTCACTTAGTTAATTAAGATAATTAAGCCATAAAATAAAAACTGTAAAAGTAATCAACATCAATTAATGCCTTGGAAAAAAATTACATTTAAAAACTAATTAACATGCAATTTTATTTGGCAGTTAGAAATAGACACAGGTGAGGTAAACAAACAACATGGCGGCAGGGGATTGAACAGGCAACGAACAAGAAATAATAAATCCTTTTTTTTGCCTTGTTATGCATGAAATGAAACACATAAAAAAGTATACAGACCTCAAAGTTAATGTCAGAATCTTATTTAATGTTAAGATTGTCAAAAAATTTTATGCAATTAACTAAAATTACTATCCCATTCATATAAACGAAAATTTTTGTTACTTCACTATTAAATGGTTTGGTGCTAGTAAAATATATGCAATAAACCCAAATATGCAATTACCCCGATATGTGATTAAGTGAAGCTGACTGTATCATGTATAGGTAAAATGGTATTTATGACAATTGTGAAAACAAATAACATCTGGTATATACAAATACTTGGCAGCAAATCACAGTCCAATACTGATGCCAACATTTACAAACACTGTAAACTGTTAACTATGCTTAGTAATTTCTATTTTGTAATATTATTGTTCCTACAGTGTATATACAAGATGTACTCTGTTTGATATAATAGCTGAGTTGTAACACATGTTTTGATTATAAACACTCCAGCAAATACTGAATTATTATATCAGCTATACCTTAGTCAACTTGAACTGAGAAATCTGGGATAATAACTGAAGGGTTTGCACCAAGAACATTTGGAAGTTTCAAATTTTGTCTTCATCATTTTCATCAGTTTAAGATTTACATTTAAGTTTTCTACCAACAATTTCTCAGTCTGAACAAGAAATTGTTATTGTTTGTATGGCTTATGGAGATGTGATGCTTTTTCCTATTTTTACAGGATGGTGGTGGCTGTAAGATAGGACCAGATGATGTTTTGATATCATATTTACCATTGGCTCATTCATATGAACGTCTGTTAGAGGTATGTGCTTATTATTGATTTTCAAACATGTTTACACTGTTAGTCCTAACAGTTGATGTATTTCTTGTTTTTTCCTTAATTTTTTTATCGTGCAGCAGATTCTCACTTCATTACTTCTTATTCATCTATTTTACCCTCCCAATAGAATTTGCTTATATAAACACTTTGTTTATATCCTAATACATCATTAACCCCAAAATAGTTCATGTTCCTTACTTTTAACTTACTGCTAATAAATTTACTTCCTTGTCTTAAATACTAAATATTTATTCAATATCAATGACCTGAAAAAAGAGTTCCTGTTCTTAAACTGTAATGGAACCCCTAATGAGAAATACTTCCTTGCCATGAATATTTATTCAATATCAATGACCTAAAACAGAGTTCATGTTTTAAAACTGTAATTTAATCACTAATAGAATTACTTCCTAGAACATGAAGCACATGTATATCCTTGGCATAAATTACTCGAAAAACTATTCATGTTTTTTTTGTCATTAGCTAAAGGATTCTTTAGGGCCTGCATCATTTTAAATGATTTGTTGCACTTAAAAACTGTGATGATTAAAAGTATGAAGTGTATGTTATGTAATTAATTATCATTTGTTATCATTTGGCACATATACAAGTAAAATTTGTACAAAATAGCATTAATTTCCTCATAAATTGTCCTTGTTTAATGCTTCATGTCAATACTTGTAGCTGAATTCATAGAAGCCTTACATAAAGCGTAACATTAGTCTATATACATTAATGATGACAAGATAACTTAATGATATTTAGAAATGTTTTTGGTCTGCAGGTTGCCACAACAATGAGAGGAGGCCAGATAGGATTTTTCCAAGGAGATGTTAGGTTACTTATGGATGATATTAAGGAATTAAGACAAACACTGTTTCCCTCTGTACCCCGGTTACTGAACAGATTTTATGATAAGGTACATGCACAGTTTTTCTCAGCAAGACTAACAGTTACTCATGTTTATGACATACCACAAAACATTGATAAATATCTGGTGAGCCAACGTTAATCACTGTCTAAATGCTCAATAGCAAAAGTCAATATATATATTTTTAGATAAACAATGAGCTATTCTCATTACTCTCTTACATGCTATCTGTAAACTGTTTACATTTCACAGAACTAATGGAATATATACATATATACAAGCAGCTTTTAGTTGGAACTATATGGGATAAACATATCTACAGCAGCTTCTTCTCAGGTCTCTGTAGAATATATAAGCAGCTTCTTGCCAGAACTCTGGAATATATAGCAGCTTCATCTCATTTAGCAGCTTTTTATCAGATCTCTGTGGAATATACAAGCAGCATTTTCTCAGATCTCTGTGGAATATATAAGCAGCATTTTCTCAGATCTCTGTGGGATATACAAGTAGCAGCTTTTAAGATCTCTCTGGAATTAAGAAATTTAAAATATTCAATATAATCAAATTTTAAGGATAATACTTGACAATCTTAATGATAAAAACAAGGACTATGTCTTTGGAGGTAAACAAATACAATTTGAACTTGTTATATGAATAAGTATCTAGATCCCACTTATAAATAAAAGTGATACAAATGAAGGGCGGTGCCTATGATGGTGCGACCAATATTTGACCAAGCAAATAAAAAGCATGTGCTGTCTTTTTGATGGGAAATTTTTTTTAAATTGTCTTGAATAAGGCGAGCATTTTTCTGCTTTATTGGTTCTAATTGTATGGCTGCTTTTCCCCTAGTTTAACAGCAAGACATCTACATCTACATTACACTTCTAAACATCAATGTGCTGATGATTACTAGAAATCGACATATTACAATTGTTTAATTTTAGAGCATACATACTCATCGTCTCTTGTATATACTGAAAAAAGATCAAAGGTAAAAACTCCTTTCATGTTACTGTTGTTTATATGTTATGGTTATCATTGCAGGTTGTAGCAGGTGTTAATGCAAGTTCTGTTAAGAAAATGATGTTTGATATGGCAATGAAAAGTAAAAAGAGAGAACTTCAAAAGTAAGCTTCAATTTTAATATTAAGAACTGTACATATGTATGTTATCATGAATTTTAGTGAACAATTTTAAGCAAATTATTTGATAGCAGTCTAAACTGTAACTTAATCTTTTACAAAATTAGGTTAACAGTCAAACCTAACTTTGTATTCACCTTTATAAAATGATTCTCTACTCATAAGGGGCAGAATTTTTTTCTTCCTTTATATATTCATTTAAATAAGCTGTCTATAGCATTCATGTGAATAACATAGTTACCTGTCTCCAGGTGAATACACAATATGAATTCAAATTACCATTAATAATTTAACGTTAGATATGGAGTTCTCAAACACAGTTTGTAGTTCCATTTTGATGACTCATTATTATATGCCTATTTATCAGGAGTATAATCAGAAATGACAGTATATGGGAGGTAGAGTTCGTCTGATATCGACAGGATCAGCTCCTATGTCATCTACAGTATTAGAGATGTTGTGTGGGCTGTCTACTAAGTTACAGATCACTGCCATTAGAATTTCTCCACTGTTGTGTGGGCTGTCTACTAAGCTATTAGAATTTCTCTACTGTTGTGTTGGCTGTCCAGTAAGTCTTACAGTTTTAGTTTGTACAATATGACTCCAGTGTTATTATACAATCATAGTTTTTTGTAGAGGTCAATATAAGTTTTAGTAGACTCAAATATTAATTATTGGTCAACCTCGAAGGCACAGGTCAATATAAATTTTTGAGTCTATTAAAACTTGTATGGACTGATACAAAAGACTGTAATTGCTTTATTGCGTAATAATTAGACGAAAGGGTTATTGGATGTCTTATTGAAATTTGTAGCTAAATCAATATCAAAAAGATAGTCAATTTTGATTGCAATGAAACAATATATCAGATGTCATACAATTAAACCACAGGACTCAACATGATTGAATCAAACAATATCAGAATATATGTTGGGGATTTGTGTCTGGTCTTCACCAATAGAAATCATTTTAAAAATTCATTACGTAATAATATTAACACTTGTTCAATTGGATTAATATTTTTTCTATTACATATATATAAATAACTAAGTTAGTGACTGGAAATTATATTCTATGCTACACAGTATCAGTTGGGCACATCCATCAGTTATCTTGATATGGATAAACTTAAAATAGTGTAGAAATGTCATTTCCAAATAATTATTCCAGAACCTTAGTTGGGACTGGAATAAACTTGCATACTTAATCAAATATGTTCAAGTAAAGATCCCTGGTGATTCTGAGGTCAATAAATTCAGGTCTTAGTTGATAAAGATAAATATACAATATTCATACCTTGTCAAAAAATATACAGTTTATTTGTACAAGCCTTAGAAATAGTTAGAAATGCAAGGCTATGCTTTAATTTATGGTGTAAGGAAAGATTTATGTATTGTGTTTCAGATAATTGAAGGATATGGACAGACAGAATCTCATGCTCTGAGTAATGTACAGTTGATAGGAGATTTCTCGGCTGGTAATATATATGATTTACTTACTATAACTTAACATCAAGTTTCTGTAGTAATCTGTAGTAATACTTCTGGAAAAAAAAATGCACTTCCATTGCAAGTCCATTATAATTTTTTCAACTTTTGGAAACGGGCAATTTTTGTTCTAATTTTGGTTATTCATTCCTAAATAACCCACCTTCCTACCATACCTAAACTTTTGTCAAAAAGCTGTTTTATAAGCAAGTAGATACAGCATTTATATAAAGAGAAAATGGTCCTTTTCGTTATAGGAATAAAGGGTAGTCCGTTGATTATAAGATATTGATAATATGAAAAAAGGCAATCCTTGGATAACAGGTGGAAAATTGAAAGAAATATAGTTAAAAAAACAACATGGAACACAGAAAAAGCAATGAAGCCTATCGATTATTTTTGACAGCAAATCCTATTCTGCTGTGTTGTAAGCTTATATGGAAAGAGTATTATAGTGTATATGTCTGCAATGACTTTAGTTTCTGCATTTTTGATGGTTACTGAATTATTTATATCTGGTTTATTATTTCTCAATATTTGCATTGTCAGAGTTCATTTTTTTTTCTTTTAAGGTAATGTTGGACCACCAATTGCTAGTAATTTAATCAAATTAAATGATGTTCCAGATATGAACTACTTTGCTAAAGATAACAGAGGGGAGGTAAGCCATAAAGTGTAGTACATAAATATCAGAAAATATAAAATGATAGATTTTAATGATAATTATTTCTGTATTATGTCCGTCTATTATTTCTCATAAGCATACATTTGATTTCAAAATAGTTTAATTTGCTTAGTGAGCTGATATCTGATTGGCCAATTCAAATGGAGCAACAAAGGTCAATTGATTTTATGGGGTTTTTGGTTTTTTGTCTCGCCTGCGACGAAAGTCGCTGGAGGCGAGACATATGTATGGGAATCCGGCGGCGGCGGCGGCGTAAACACTTGACATCTTGCTTCATATATTTGTAAGCCCAAGCCCTAGGTCCATCAAATTTGGTACAGAGGTAGCTTATGATGAGTACTTGCCAGTCAGTCACCTGTCACCTGACCTTGACCTCAATTTCACGGTCCAGCGACTACGTTAAAGTTTTTGGGTTACGACAGTTCCTCAGTAACTACGCATGGTAGGATGACAATTTTGGTGTATAGGTTGCTGATGACTAGTACATGACTGTCTGGTAGGTGTCACCTGACCTTGACCTCAATTTTACGGTCCAGCGACTACGTTAAAGTTTTTGGGTTACGACAGTTCCTCTGTAACCACGCATGGTAGGATGACAATATTTGGTATATAGGTTGCTGATGACTAGTACATGACTGTCTGGTAGGTGTCACCTGACCTTGACCTCAATTTCACGGTCCAGTGACTATGTTAAAGTTTTTGGGTTACGGCAGTTCCTCTGTAACTACGCATGGTAGGATGACAATATTTGGTATATAGGTTGCTGATGACTAGTACATGACTGTCTGGTAGGTGTCACCTGACCTTTACCTCAATTTCACAGTCCAGTGACTACGTTAAAGTTTTTGGGTTACGGCAGTTCCTCTGTAACTACGCATGGTAGGATGACAATATTTGGTATATAGGTTTGCTGATGACTAGTACATGACTGTCTGGTAGGTGTCACCTGACCTTGACCTCATTTTCATGGTCCAGCGACTACGTTAAAGTTTTTGGGTTACGACAGTTCCTCTGTAACCACGCATGGTAGGATGACAATATTTGGTATATAGGTTGCTGATGACTAGTACATGACTGTCTGGTAGGTGTCACCTGACCTTGACCTCAATTTCACAGTCCAGTGACTATGTTAAAGTTTTTGGGTTACGGCAGTTTCTCTGTAACTATGCATGGTAGGATGACAATATTTGGTATATAGGTTGCTGATGAATAGTACATGACTGTCTGGTAGGTGTCTCCTGACCTTGACCTCAATTTCATGGTCCAGCGACTATGTTAAAGTTTTTGGGTTACAACTGTTTCCCTGTAACTACGCATGTTAGGATGACAATATTTGGTATATACGTTGCTGATGAATAGTACATGACTGTCTGGTAGGCGTCACCTGACCTTGACCTCAATTTCACGGTCCAGTGACTACGTTAAAGTTTTTGTATTAGGACAGTTCCTCTGTATCTATGCATGGTATGGTGACAATATTTATACAGGCTGCTGCTGATAACTAATGCTATTTACGTAATGCTTATGACGAAATTTATTTTCGTTACTGATGCGGAATGCAGGCGAGACATTTTTCTGTGTCCACACTTGTTTAATATTTATGATTGATAAAAGCATCTGACAACAAACATGGTCTAATTAAAGAACACTTTGTTTTCAAATTCTCCAGCACAAAAACAATATTAATTACTAACAATATTAAACTTCTTTAAAAAAAATGGTTGTTTGCCACTTCCAGTGACAAACATGTCTTATACTGTTAATTTTTTAAAATACTAATTCACATAAATCGGTGAAGGTACAAAAATACTTACCGGTAAATCATCCAGACTACACTGTGAATGGAAAGAGTATATTTCTGATCCTCTTCAATTAAATCAGTTAAGCTATTGATGTTCCTGGCAAACCTTTAGCCTTTATTCCCAATATATGACTGAAATCCAGATTTTATTCACATTTTAACACTTTTGGGCTAATAAATTGGAGCTATTTCTTATTTTATCTATTATAAACAGGTGAAACTACAAAAGATGTACCATTAGTTGAAATAATTACTGACTGTACATCCCATCCAACCACAGGATTGTTGCACTCACAGACATTGTCAAGAACGACCACTTCAGAACCCATACTAACCACCTTAGCACTCACTGCAGTAACTAAAGATGATTTAAAAACATCAGAATCAGCATCTGTTCCAAGCAAAAAAAGAGCAAAAAGTGCTTCAAGCAAAAACAGACCAAGTGCTAAAGGCAAGAAAGGACCAACAAGTGCTCCAAGAACAACAGGGTTAACAAGTGCTTCAAGCTCAGCAGGGCCAACATGTGCTCCAAGCACAACAGGACCAACAAGTGTTCCAAGCTCAGCAGGGCCAACATGTGCTCAAGCACAACAGGACGAACAAGGGATCCAAACACAACAGGGGCAACAAGCACTCCAAGCAAAAAAAGAACAGCAAGTGCTCGAGGCAAAAAAAGGAGCAAAAAGTTTTCCAAGCACAAAAGGACTAACAAGTGTTCGACAGCAGGATCTACAAGTAACCTAAAGACAACAGGACCAACAATTTCTCGAATCACAACAAGGCTAACAGATATACCAACTTTTTTAGAAATCACTGATGCTTCAGAAACTTCTGAATCAACAGGATTTACATGTACATGCACAACAGAGTCAACAAGTGCTACAGGTCAAACAGGACCAACTAGTGAAACTAGTGCTTTAAGCACAACAGGGCCAACAAGCCCTCCAAGCACAGCAGTACCTACAAGTAACTTAGGCATAACCGGACTTACAAGCAAGTTGGGCATAACCGGACTTACAAGTACCCCAAACACAACAAGGCTAACAGATATATCAACTATTTTAGAAATCACTGATGCTTCAAACACTTCTGAATCAACAGGCGCTCCAAGCACAACACAACCAACAAGTAATGCAAGCACAACTGGACCAGCAGGTGCTTCAAGCACAACTGAACAAAAAGATATACCAACTACTTCAGATTTCACTGATGCTTCAAACACTTCTGAATCAGCAGGTGCTACAAGCAAAACATGTCCAACAAGTGATCCTAGCACAACAAAATCAACAAGTGCTCCAAGTACATCAGGACTAACAAGTAATCCAAGCACAACAGACTCCAGCACAACAGAACCAACAAGTAATGCAAGTACAACAGAATCAACAAGTAATCCAAGCACAACAGAATCAACAAGTAATCCAAGCACAACAGAATTAACAAGCCAATGTGTAACAAAATTTTTGAGCAGTTAAGAAAAGAAGGTATGTTATTGAAAAATAGAGAAGTTTTTGCAGATGATACAGTTACAAACAAAGTCAAATACTTAAGGAAAGAGAGAGGAAATTTCACTTCTGAGGTTGTTATGTGTTCATCATGTAAAGGTTTTTATTCCAAAAGAACTATTGCCATTCACAAGTCACGTTGTCCCGGTGGTATGGAAAATTGTTCTATTCCAATAACTGTATTGATGTCCTCAATATCTTATAAGGATGAATCATTTGATAGTGAAGAAGAAAAATTGTTTGATGAGATGATTTTGTCCCATTTTAGAAATGATGAAGTAGGAAGAATTTGTCAGTCAGACAATGAAATGAAAATTTATGGACTTTCAAAGTTCCCTCGAGTACTTACCAGAACCATCAAACAGCAGTCCATTAGAGAAAAACTCATGGGAGATATGAGACGCCTTGCTTCGTTATTTGTTTGGACTAAACAAAAAGCATTTTTGAGAGGTGTGAGTATAGCTTCCTGTGATCAGATGTTACATATACAACATATGAGATATATACAAGATGCGTTGATAGAACTTACCCTAAAAGAAGATGGGTCTCTGAAAGCAGGATTATGCTCAATTATTGGTTATGTTCTTAAGAATATGTGCAAAGTGTTGAATGGATATTATTTGTCAAAAGATGATCACAATAAAGCAATGCAGTTTGACAAATTCCTATCAGTTTTAAGTTTGCATTGGGATCGCTGGTTTGGTGAAGCAGAATATGATAATAAAATGGTAAGACAATCAAAACTGAGGAAACCAAAAAGGCTGCCTAAAGAAAGTGATATTTTACGAATTAGGAAATATACAATTAATGCAATTAACAGGATTGTTTCTGATAAATATAAATTTACATCTTCAAGGGATTTTGTTACATTAAGAGATTTACTGGTCTGTCGCTTGACATTGTTCAATGCCAGAAGAGGAGGGGAGCCATCCAGGCTGTTACTGAGGGAATGGAATGATGCTGAAAACAATGAGTGGATAGGGGAAAATGTGTCAGCTGAGTCAATATTGGACCCAGAAGAAAGAAGGGCTTTCAAAAATGTCAAAATAGCATATCAGGCTGGAAAAAATCTAATGCATATGGTACCTTTATTGATTCCAAAAGATTGCTTGGATGGAATTAGAATAATTGCTGATCCTATTGTAAGACTAGATGCTGGTATTGTTAAGTCCAATCCATTTCTATTTGCCACGTTGAAGAGTTCTATTAACCATGTTAAAGGTTGGCTTGCAGTAAAAACTGTTTCTGATCTAGCCGGTGTCAGTAACAATATCACAGCAACTGCAATGAGACACAGAGCATCTACAATCTATGCTTCATTAGAAGTACCTGATAATGAATGACTTGCCTTTTATGCCCATATGGGACACTCGGAAGAAATAAACAAAAATGTTTACCAAGCACCTATGGCAGTGATGAAGGTTACAAAAATTGGGAAATTCTTTCATGCATTGGACAACGCAACAGGTATGACTATAAATAGGTTCACCAATTGGCTATATATGCCGGGTTTTCTACCACCTATTTTTCTTTTTTTCAGTCGTCATTTGTTGTTACCTCATACCTAGTACATGTATCTTCATGTCATTTTAGGTCTGCTTTAAATGCTTAATTTTAATCTGTACAATTCTTCATTTATCAGACCAACTGTAAATTAGGAGGTGGATATTATACAATAAATGACTTTGATATAGGTCGCTATCAGGATTTATCAGCCAGAGAAAATGAAATATTCACCGAGCCGCTAGGCGAGGTGAATATACATTTTTGAGGGCTGATCAATCCTGATAGCGACCGTATATCAAAGTCATTAATTGTTTTATTACATGAATAAAACCACCATCTCCCCTCGATCAGAAAAACAGAGGATACTTTTCTACTGGAGCCCCTGCTTACATTTTGTAATTGTTGTTACCTTCAATATTTTTATATTTAATGCTGCATTTTGATATCAATTTGCTGGTAATCCTGAAATTCCAGTTTCAAATATTGAGAAAAATATAAATGAATAAACATTTTGCAGAGCCGACGTTTCTGCCATTTGTTGTCGTCACGCACGACGTACAATTAATACAATCGATTTAATTGGACGAATGAATTTGTTAAGACGGCTATTCTGATTGGCTTAAACCTAAAAACCAGGTCGATATCGTATTCTGCTTGACTACTATGCAGCGGAATCGTGCAGCGTACACACATTTTATGTAATTTTAGTACTGTTGCGATTTATCGTGACCCAAAATTTGTTTTTAGACCAATCAAAAACACGCAAAATTCCATTCATGTAATAAATATAATTACCTAATGACATGATTACCTAAATAAATTCGAAATACAATTTTTTTTTATACATTGTAGTTTGTAATGAATTGTTTAATATTATCTTCTTCAAAGTACCATGAACAATAAATGTACTTTTATTATATGTGCATGAAATATGTGATTGTTTGCTCTAAGATATTCCACACTCCTTTAAGGTCCTGTTAATATACATGTATACTGCATTAATATGAATTAAAATATCAAATGATTATAGCTGAAGCAGAAGAAAGTCTTAATCACAATGTGGGAAATGAAGATGGCAATGAAATTCAACACCACGAAGAGGAAAAAGACTGTAACAATGGTAAATATTTGCTTGTTATTACAATAGGCCTGTCACAGTTTTCCATGACGTATTCACACTAATTTTTACCAGAGGTACTACCATTTTGAGTTAAATATTTACAAATATTGTCTGAAATTAACAGACTACAATCAACCTTAATGTGCTTAATCTAACACTTGTATGGGGTATGCTTGCATGATTGCTTTTTCTATAACAGTGTGATGATTAATGTTTTCACTAATTATTATTTGACGTGGTCACTAGTCCTGAATAAAGCTGAAATATGACTCTCTGAACTTACAATTGAATCAATTATTCTGTAATTAAATATCCCTTAATATTAATACATGGCATAATAGTTTACATGCTAATAATAAAATTATTATAATGTACCGTATTTTCCGCACGTTTAGTCGATGTGGACGATGAGTCGAATAGACGATTTTTGGTAAAATTCGGGTATAAAAACATAGATAAGTCGAATTCGGTCCATAAGTCGAGGTATCCGTGACCATTAACTTTGGTAAGTATTCCAGCTCTAGAAAGATTCTATGTCACCAAACATATATTGGCAAGTTGTAAATATTTAGAATAAAATTGTTTAATAAATTTTGTTGAGGGGTAGATCGTTATAAAATGTGTACGAAACTTCGCTTTAAAATCTCATCGTCTGTACGTGAAGGAAAAAAGGAGAGAAGTGCATGTTGATTGATGTCATTTGGGTTATTATCTCCTTAAAACAATAATTTCCTGCCATTTATTTTATTAATTAAAAGTATTATGCATACCTGGCTGAACACCTGTCACCTGAACAGGTGATCGATCCACATAGCCCCAACCGACAGAGCGTCCCTAGCTAATTATCTCATTTTCAAATTTACACCTGGCTTCAATCAACGAGTCAAGATAATAATCAACGTTTGTTCCCTTTATTGCCCAATTCGACATTAATTCGAAACGAAAGACCCATATAAATGCACGAAAACCATGCCTTAATATATCCTGCCATTTTTGAAGAAATATAAACCAACGCGCATGTTTCGGATGTTTATTCGCATGTATCATAACTCCGTTCACAGGAACACTAAAATTCATGACAATCGGGAAAGTTTAATTGTTCTCGTTAGGTTTTCGTCATCCTGTTTGTTGGAAGGTTTCTCAGATTATATCAAATTTTTGTTTTTAAACTACAATCAGAACGCTTAATTAACCAATTCATTCAATTTATAAATTTTAACGACATCCGGAACATAGTTTCGCCGGTTTCTTTTCCCTTCTTTATAAAGTACAATACACTTCCTGCAACCAAAATCGCAGAAAAATAAAGTGAAAGATTAACAAAACATGTCTATGTATAATTTATTTCGTTTATTTATACAAAAATGAATGCAGTAACAGTGTCCTTTGAATCCTGCAAAAGAAAACTGAAATTATCAGTACACGAAAAAAAAATTTTCCACATCCGACTTTTTCTGATTCAAGCTTTAGATAAGTCGACTCGGACGATAGGTCGAGGGTAGGACTCCCAAGAAAAAAAATGTCGACTTATCGTCCGGAAATACGGTAGTTTGTTCCTCAACAAATATTTATTATTTTAACAGCCCACCAGTTAATCTATTGTAGATATTGATTGTCATATATGTATCTATTATAGCTAAAGCAAAAGAAAGCCTTGACTCTGATGTGGGAAAGGAAGATGGTAATGAACATCAATACTGTGAAGAGGAATACAGCTGTAACAATGGTGTGTATTCATTTACTGCATACTAGCAAAACAGCTTCACTTCTATCTCATCATAATTGTTACCTTTTTGGACTGTCCACATGTGTCCAGGCTCAGCAATACTTACGATCCATGTGTACTTTTGCAACCATTTGGCTCCTTTAGTTGTCATTTGTACAATATTTCTGAAATGTTTGTAAAAACCAAAGACCAAATTTCCTTCTATTTGGGTGAATTATATGCTAAAGATGAAATGTTGCAACAATTTGGTTCATTTTTCCTTAACATTTCTTTTTTTTATTTGATGTATTATATGATTTTAAACTCTCCACAGAATTTTGTTGTAGAAGGATAATTTTCATATACATTGTATCTATGTTATAATCATAAAACAAGTCATGTGCTAACCTTTACAAGATATGGACAATGAGTTTGTTCATCAACAGAAACATGTACATTTCCAAGGCTCGCCACACTGGGTAAAGTTAGCGACAAAGTCGCCCTAAGGAGCCTCAGAAACGAAGTTCAAATTGCAGGCAGTGTTATTTCAGATATTCTCCCTTAAGTCGCCTGATGGTTAATAAGTGATAAACAAACACTTTTAATTGGTTTTAATGGTTCAAAAAGATACTTGTTTATTGTTTATTGGGTCCAACTAATTTGCCCAGACTACCCACCTTATTTTTTTACAATTGAAGATAATTAGTCATTATTGACCTCATGATAATTTCTGTAGATGGGTGTCCAATGGAGCAGTTTGGTATTAGCACAGCTGTATGCAAGTGGACATGTGCTGATCAGAAGAATTATTTTTGAGATTAACATGGACTTTGTCATTGACCTAATGGGGTCCTCATCTCTTATGTGCAACTCCTCCTACACCACTGAATGGAATTTGTTGAAACTTACATAGAATCCTTGTCACATAGTGCCATTGTGCAGGAGATATTTATCATTTTGATCGGAATGATATTTGGGGTTTGCCATAGAAAAACAGGGACTGTCATTGACATAAGGGGATACCCATTTCTTATGTGCAACTCCTCCTACACCACTGAATGGAATTTGATGAAACTTACACAGAATCCATGTCACATAGTGCCATTGTGCAGGAGATATTTAACATTTTTATCCGAATGATATTTGCTGTTTCCCATAGAAAAACATGGACTTTGTCATGGACATAAGGGGATACCCATCTTTTATTTGCAACTCCTCCTACACCACTGAATGAAATTTGTTGAAACTTAAACAGAATCTTGGTCACATATTGCCATTGTGCACCGGATATAAAACATTTTGATCAGAATATTATTGGAGGTTTCCCATAGAAAAACATGGACTTTGTCATTGACAAAGGGGATGCCATTCTTTGGGGGATTGGGGAGGGTTACATGTTTTATCTGCAACTCCAACTTCATGTTTAACTAGATAAAGTTTCAAGTTCATAATTAAGAACACCTGAATTTTCAAGTAATTGTGAAGCATAGGGTATTAATGGTGAGCATTGCTGACAGGTTTTTTAACTCTAGTTTAAAATTAATAGTAAATGTATGTACCAGGAATTTCCCTACCTTTTTAGCTTACCTGACCCCTATGGGAAAAATTTGTAAACTGCTACTTCTCATAAATCTCTTAACCAATGTAATGTAAACTTACTAGCAGTATTGTTAAGATAGTCCTGTATAAAGTTTATGTTTTTTAATGCCAATTGGAAATTCAAAATGGCCACCAACACAGGACTGTGTTTAACATAGGACCCTATGGGGAAATTTTTTAAAAGGCTTCTTCTCTGAAACCACTAAACCAATTGAAACAAAACTAATCCCCAGTATTCATCGGATGATCCTCTATAAGGTTTTTGTTTATACCAATTGGAAATTTAAAATGACCCCTACCACGAGACTTAGTTTAACACAGGGCCCTATGGGAAAAAGTTTTTAAAGGCCTCTTTATCTATAATCAGTTAACCCAACTTTCAGTGCCTATAAAACACTACTGGCTACAAAAATGACTGTAAATACCAGTTGCAGTCGTTTTTCGTCTGTCACTGACTGAGATTGACTGCAAATGACTGCAAAAATGTCTGTAAAAGACTGCAAACGTTGTGTCAGACAATAATTTTTACTGTGGCAGTCATTTTATGTCTGTCACAGACATATTTTGTCCGTCACAGACATTTTTTCCGTTGGCGCAGTCATTTTATGTCTGTTACAACGGCGTATCCGTTGTATCAGTCAAAAAATGTCCGTGGCAGTATTTGTTTCCGTTGACTCAGTCGAAAATCGTCTGTTACAACGGCGTTACCGTTGTATCAGTCAAAAAAAGTCTGTCACAGACATTTTCTCCGTTGTATCAGACAAAATACGACTGTCACAACGCCTGGTAATTATTATTGTTAATTTATTAACTGCCGTCGATTAATATTTTTTATTTCACTTGTTTTATGAAAATTGTCGGAATTAAACAAAAAATATCTCTATTTGGAAATTGTACGTTCGCACAATTACGATAACAAATGTTATTTAAATAGTAATGTTAAAGATAAATGTATGTTTAAATAAATCTGTTTCTAAAAAATGAAGACTGCTGAAAATGTTAGCATTTGTTCAGTCCTTATTTATAATTATTACACTGAATTTATCAATGGTTTACTTACACATCTGGTGAAATTAAAACCCGCATTAAAGCCATAACAACGATTGCATTGGAAACAGTTGTACAATAATGTTTTCTTAAAACACGGACAAAGTTTAAAAAAATACATATAATAAAATCGGCAATTTCTTTAATTATGGCGGAAACTGTAATATTTTATTTAGTACGGATACATATATTAAATTGTGACATTTCATTCGTTATATTTTTTCTGTCTTCCAATATTAAATATAAAATATTAAAAAAAAACCTAAAACAATGTTTGTTTTCTAAGCTGCATCTACTGTCGTTTTAATGGATCTGGTAATTTAGTTACGACTAAAAAATTGTACAAGTACTATTAAAAAGAATGATACATGTTGTTAATTAGGTTACAGGTAATCTCGCCTCGCCGCCTCGCTGATCAAAGATAATGTGTATAATACATTTTGCGACACGATCCGTGTTTTTCCGCGACCATGTTGAACAAGGGTTGATATTGTGTAATATAATAATGTAATAAATACATTTATAGTTATGAATGAATGGGTACTGTCTTCTAAAATACCTTTTCCTGCCCCCCCCCCCCCCGTGGTAAATTATGAACTTTGTAGACACAAAACACTAATTGTAAAGGTGTACTTTTCTTATTGTCAACTTTGACAAGCAATGGAGATCATTAAAATTATTACAAGGAAATGCCACGGAAAGACCAGATGATCTGTATAATATATATAGCATGCAACTGAATCGAGTGCGCCGTTTGCTTTTAGTGGTACAATATTCTGTCAAGCACGAAACATAATAAGCAAGAGAATTAAACTACACAGGGACTTTAGAATTACTAGCCCATCAGTATAGTTTAATAAGAAAATGAAATTATTACTTCAAAATAATTTTTAAAATGTAATTTTGAAAAAGTTGTACACGTTGTTGATACAATTATTTCTACTTGTAGTGGAGACCCCTAGCACGATAAAGTCCCTTTTGGCAGATTTGAAAAAAGAGTAGGCTCATTGTAGCTGCTACAAAAGGCTAAATTCTCCGCCCCTACAGAAAACTTCATACTTTTCCAGTGGCAGTCTAAATTGTGTTACTTGTGTCCCACCCCACCCCCTTTTTCCGTTGATGATTGTTTGTTTACTTAGTCTTGTCCTGAATATCGCTGAAATACTACTCGCTGGACGTAAAGCAAACATCAGATCAAACTGATCTATTTCGGTAATAATTGGATATGACATCGTTTAGTTTGAATTCTAACACATTATTTATGCGATTTCATTACCACACTTGGACTATTGATTTATTAAAAACAAACCTTTAATATATTTGAAAGGTGTAAGTTTTCATATTTTATTACACGCTAAATATTTATTGTTTTTTTCTTTGTTTGAATGGTGTTTTAACGCCACTTTCAGCAATTTTTCAGCCATCTCATGGCGTTCAGTTTTTATTGGGGTAGGAAGCCGGATTACCCGGAGAGAACCCCCGACCTGCGGTACGAAAACTGGCAATCCTTGTCAATTAAGATTGGAGTCGAGTACACCGTGCCTGCAGTGAGAATCGAACCCGCAATCTCAGTGTTGACAGACCACATGATCAATTGTAGACGAACTACCTTGACCACTCGGCCACCGAGGCCCCCTAAATACTTATTAAAGAAATTAAAAGACCGTGTGCCCAATAATATACTTTATTTTTTTTTATTTCAGTTCTGAGTGTCGTTTTTTAAAATCTGAACTACAGAATTATTGTTAATTTTGTTAATTATCATAACCGAATACAATACAGGTCGTGTGTTCAACATGCTCAAGATTATAGTGGCAATGGTGGTTCATTTGGGAGACATCATGTATATGTCTTTGAAGTGTATTTATTACTTGTGTACATATGCGCAGGGACAATGTTCGTGGTGTACTCGAACTAGTAAAAACTAAAAGAAGTCTGATTTTCAAATTCCTTTATTCAAATTTATAATGGTTTATTTCGTTTTATGATGTAAAAACCTTATACACTTCTCGATAGAATAAAGTAGACGATTTGAATATTTATTTTAGAAACCATAAACATTTTCTGTGTGTTGCCTAAAATTTCTGGTTTCTTTTTACAGAGACACCGAAACTGTCAGACACAGTTATATTTGTATATACTATATATTATACTTACAACTGCTCACTGGACATATATCGAATGATTTTTCTCGAATACATGTCGACTTTGTACGAAACGGCGCACTCGATTCAGTTTCATTCTAAAAAGTGTATCCGTGATTTGTTCTGTGGCATTTTGCCTTTCTATGGTATGATTTTAGAGTCAATGTAGACAATTAAAAATAAACACCTTTAAAAATTTAGTGTTTGTCTGTAGAACAAAAGGGGTATAAGTTTACTTACAAGATAACCGTACAATCTATAACTGTAAATTTATTTGGTCCATAGAAAAACCGCAAACTACTAGTATAGTTTTTACCAATTTTTTTTTTATTTTGTAGTTTAAGAGATATTTGCATATTTATCTGCACGTGCCAATTTTAGTATCGTTAATTACCGGTCACCTGTGTAATGTTTTCACATGATGCAGCCCAATGTTTCATAAACGTGAACTTTGATCAGTGAGGCGGGATTACCTGTAACATAATTAACCACATGTGTCCTTCTTTAAATCCGAAGCGCCAAGTGGACATCAACAGCTTTATAATGTTTACTGAATTACCTGATATTTTAAACAATAGAAAACAAACATGATTTGATTTTTTTTATTAAATATTGTATTTAAAATAGCTAAACATATTTATACTAACTATAAATAAATAAATTTTTCGAGAATACTGACTTTTGATTGGCTGGAAAATATTTTCTATCAGAGGATGGAAAACAAATTTTATCGTCATGGAGACACGCGCCATTTGACGTCATGTATTACTCCACGGGAAACTAACAGTTTTTGAGATGATGTCTTTTTTCAAAAATGTGCAGTTACAAAAATAAAATTGTTGAGTTTATTCTATTGTTTGAATTTATTTATAAGTATTAACTACAAAAAATATTTTCTCCATCGAGGGATAACAAAATTTCCGTTGTGCACATTTAATATAATCCGCTACGCGGATTATACAATGTGCAAAACGGAAATTTTGTTATCCCTCGATGGAGAAAATATTTTTTGTAGTTAATCCTTAATTGTAAAATAATTTTCGACATAACTTAATAAATAAGCGATGTCATCATATTTTGTTTAACTTTGTTTGCAGAAAATATTATTATAAAAATGTAGAAGATGATCAAATTTCCAATAGATGTTTTTGTTGAATTCCGATTATTTTCACAAAATAACTTGACATTTAGAAAATTAATCGACGGGTTAACAACAATACAAATAATAATTACCAGGCGTTAAAACATTTGTAATCGTAAAGTGTGCGAGAGACCAATTTCCAAATAGAGATTTTTTTTGTTTAATTCCGAATATTTTCATAAAAGAAATTAAAATTTAAAATATAAATCGGCAGCTGTTAATAAATTAACAATAATAATTACCAGGCGTTGTGACAGTCGTATTTTGTCTGATACAACGGAGAAAATGTCTGTGACAGACATTTTTTGACTGATACAACGGTAAAGCCGTTGTAACAGACGATTTTCGACTGAGTCAATGGAAAAAATGACTGCGACAGGCATTTTTTTACTGATACAACGGATACGCCATTGTAACAGACATAAAATGACTGCGCCAACGGGAAAAATGTCTGTGACCGACAAAATATGTCTGTGACAGGCATAAAATGACCGTCACAGTAAAAATTATTGTCTGACACAACGTTTGCAGTCTTTTACAGACATTTTTTTGCAGTCATTTGCAGTCAATCTCAGTCAATGACAGACGAAAAACGACTGCAACTGGTATTTACAGTCATTTTTTTAGCCAGTAGTGAAATCAGGTGAGCGATACAGGCACTTAAGAGCCTCTGGTTAACATTTAATTTCACTTTAACTCTTGTTTGCTCTAGAGTCTTAATAAATGACTGGATAAGAACCAAATAAGATATACTAAACTATAAAATGTAAATTTCTTTGGCTTTTAGTAAACCCTGATTCATATGCTAATCTAATTACAAGGGTCGGTAACAAGTTCGGTTGAATGCTGATAATGGACAGGTTTAGGGGTGCAAGAAGACTCAGGATTTTATATTCATCAAGGCTTCAGTCAGTATTTAATTTCTTAAAAACAAAAATTTCATAGTTTTCGATAAAATTTGCCATCTTTCCCCATCTATAGTATTCTCATTGTGCAGTGCTATTTTGAACGTTTCATGGTAGTTTATGTGTAATTTATTTAAGAAACAGATTATTGCAAGTGGGCTGTATGCACAATTACCTAATTTTTGTCTTATAACATGGAGACAAATATAAAGTCTGACGATGTACTAATTTGCAAAGACAATAATTTATTTCAATTCTATTATGTCTAACAAATGTTTAAAATTTCAAAGCAGCTCGAAGATGACACTTTCAATGGTAATATTAATAATTGTTTTTAACCTAATAAGATACCTGTATATCCCAAAACAGTATGGTTAAAGCAGAAACAATATGCTCATCATTTTAGTGAATATACATACCTTTGAAGCAAAAAAATATTGGGAAATCTTAACAGAACTGCATTGTTTCAGTTTGAAATTTTCAGTTAAGGGTATAAATGACGTCAGAATTCTTATTTTGATGCCATAATGGGCTCTATGCTTATTGGAACAGTAATGTGTTCTCAAAATGTTTGAAGTACGCCATATTAGAATTTACATAAAGTTTTTACTGTTTTACACAGAAAGCGATGCATCGTATTGTACGGAAAACAGTGATGAAGATGAAACTGATGAATTCTCAGAAGATATCAAATTTTCTGAAATTAAATGTTTAAAAAGAAAAAAGAAAAGGGGTAAGAACAATATAATTTTTTTGTATTTTAAGTATTGCATGCACAAACATCTAGACATCAAGTGTAAAAACCTCCTATTCTAGTAAATGGATTGATTTACTTTATTTATTTAAATTACCATCTTTAATGCTAACTTATCACCTGTATTTATACCCCCCGCTTGAAAAGCGGGGGGTATATAGTGTTCATGGTGTCCGTCCTTCCGTCCGTCCATCCGTCTGTCCGTCCGTCCGTCCGTCTGTCCGTCCGTTACACTTTCTATTATTTGCAACTCCTCCTACACCACTGAAAGGAATTTGATGAAACTTACATAGAATCTTTGTCTCATAGTGCCATTGTGCAGGAGATATTTAACATTTTGATCGGAATGATATTTGGGGTTTCCCATAGAAAAACATGGACTTTGTCATTGACCTAAGGGGGTCCCTATCTCTTATGTGCAACTCCTCCTACACCACTGAATGGAATTTAATGAAACTTACACAGAATCCTTGTCACATAGTGCCATTGTGTAGGGGATATTAAACATTTTGATCGGATCGATATTTGGGGTTTCCCATAGAAAAACATGGACATTGTCATTGACCTAAGGGGGTCCTCGTGTCTTATGTGCAACTCCTCCTACACCACTGAATGGAATTTGTTGAAACTTACACAGAATCCTTGTCACATAGTGCCATTGTGCAGGAGATATTTATTATTTTGATCGGAATGATATTTGGGGTTTCCCATAGAACAACACGGACTGTCATTGACATAAGGGGATACCCATTTCTTATGTGCGACTCCTCCTACACCACTAAATGGAATTTGATGAAACTTACACAGAATGTTGTCACATATTGCCATTGTGCACTAGATATATAACATTTCGATTGTAATGATATTTGGGGTTTCCCATAGAAAAACATGGAGTTGTAATGGACATAATGGGATACCCATCTTTTATTTGCAATTCCTCCTACACCACTGAATGGAATTTGTTGAAACTTATACAGAATCTTGGTCACATATTGCCATTGTGAATTGGATATTAAACATTTTGATCAGAATATTATTGGAGGTTTGCCATAGAAAAACATGGACTTTGTCATTGACATAGGGGATGCCATTCTTTGGGGGATTGGGGAGGGTTACATGTATTATCTGCAACTTCGCCTTCACGTTTAACTAGATAAAGTTTCAATTTCATAATTAAGAACACCTGAATTTTCAAAGTAATTGTGAAGCTGGGGGTATCAATGGTGAGCATTGCTCACAGGTGTTTTTACTCTAGTTACTAGTAGTATTCCATTATTCCTGTGTTCATAATGGATGGACTTCTGGTATATCAGCTGTCTTGCACAAGCAAACCTATGCGAGTAAATTTATTTCATGGAATTTATAAACATTACTTTTGTGTACAGCAGGATTGAGGTATATAATAATCTTAATGTCATTTTCGATTGAAGAGTAACTAAATGAATTGAATTTTAATTGGATGTTTATCATTTAAAACAGGCAAAGTGGATTTTTGTTGATTACATGTACAATTTGAGTGAACTACTTGTGTGTACAAGTTATTGATATGTACTAAGTTATTGCCAACATTCGCATAAGTGGGAAAAGAATGCACTCTTTAGCTGACCTTTAGACTTGTATGTGTTAGTCCATATTAAACTTTACAATTTAAATTCACAATACATTCAAATTGATATGTAATTGATCACTACTGTATGCATTTATATTTGCAAGAGTATTTACTTTAAGTTCTCTGAGGACAAAAGTGTACATCAACATTTATCTGTCAAGATAATGGAAGCAATTTTTGGTCTTCAAAATCCAAGGTTTTTTTCCATACATCAATATTTGTCTGAACAAAAAAAATGTAAATATAACTTAGTGGTGATAACTGGTACACATCACAAAAAACCCTCTAAAAATCAGAACTTCAATTCACATGGCATGTAAACTAGAATTGTTTACCCACAGTTATTATAGGTGTGTCTTGGGACTATTTTTTTATTTTCTGAAGTCCTTCAGTGTACACATGGTGTAATTATATCACTAAGGAAAACATTTTAAAAAATGTGTCTCCGCAACACTTATGTCAAATTTGGCATATATTGGTATCAACCCCTTTTTCTAAGTTCACACAAGAGTGAAATATTTGGCTCACCCGACAGAATTTTAGCAAGTAAAGGGATCTCATCATGATTTAACTTTGTACCAAGTTTCACAAAGATGTGAAGTCATATTCATTAAAAGAGCTTAAACACAAAGGTAAACCTGAGTTGTTAAGTACTAATGACCAATAAACAAGTAGACTGAAAAGCTATTTCTCCCTCAACTTTCATTGGCAGGACATGAAAAATAGCAATAGCTGGTATACAGCTAATCTGGGTCTTTTCTCTATTTTTCTGAAGAAATGTATTTTCCAGGTTATAAATGTTGCAATGAATTATTTTTTGTTTATTTGATATGCATAGGTGTTAAATTAAAAATTGTATGTGAAAAAGATATGTAGTATGAATTATTAATCTTTCAGAAGTTCGAGCAAATTGGACATCACACGAAGAAAAAGTTTTAATGGAGAAATTTAGGAATATTATATATGATTTTTCGTCACCTGGAAATAAAGGATCTCTTCCAGGTAATTTGTTTAGTTCAAATGTCGCAAAAAGCCATTTGATGTATTGCCAATTACTCTGTGTTTTATGTCATTATTCATGTTTTCTTAAAACAAACATTTTAGCTTTTTGCCAATCTGAAATTCAACATGTCTGCCAGCTCAAATTATTTTGGGGCCCGGTGGTCGAGTGGTTAAGGTAGTTCGTCTACTATTGATCATGTGGTCTATCAACATTGAGGTGTCAGGTTGGAGTGTCACTGCGGGCAGGGTGAACTCAACTCCAATGTTAATTGACAAGGATTGCCAGTTTTCCTAGTGAAGGTCCGGGGTTTTCTTCTGGTCTTCTGGTTGCCCCCTAATAAAAACTGAATGCCACGATATAGCTGAAAAATTGCTGAAAGTGGCATTAAACAATAAACAAAAAGTAGAACTATTTTATCATTGATTATGCATATGATTATTTTATGTTAATTTAACACTATTATTTATCTGTGAATTTCTTTACAATCTTCTTTGATCTTTACCACCAATTAAAATATCAATGCTCAGTAAAACACAGATTCATGATACAAGGAATTATTAACTTTATGATGCAATAAATCAGACTTGTCCAAATATTAAAAAAGTTTTGCAATATATACAGTTTAACACCACCACTCCACATTGATGATGTAATAAGTCAACTATGGGGGTAACTTATTACTTGGTTTTATGCAGGCAGAAATTTGTATATATTTACAGTTTATCTAAGCATCATTTTCTCAGTTGGTGCAGATTAATCTTTCAATATCTCTATTTGTAAAGCTGTATTAAAATTGGAAAACACAAAAAGATACACCTGTTTGCCTAAAGTGTTTTAATGGGTTTCTAAAAGATAACAATTGTGGTAATTTCCTTCGAAGTCTTTCAAACCTATAACAATTGGGAAATGCACATAAGACCATATTTTTGTGTAAGTAAATGTGCAAACCAGGGTTATATTTGACAAATTATTATTGCAGTATCTGGGACATTTTTGGTTTTTGTAATCATGTTTCTAATGTCTTAGACCCATAATGTCTGCAAAAGCAATGCAACTGTACTGACTCTATACCTGTTATCAACATTTTGCAGAGGTTTTTCATAAAATTTGCCTTTACCTAAAAATAAGTACCCAGTAGGGCCCGAGAGGTCTAACAATGCATCCCGATATTTAGATGTATGATCTGGAAATTTGGTACCTGAACTGATCTGACAATTCTGATCCGATTCTTTAAAATCTTTACCTATAATCTGAATGTGTATAAAAATAAAAGATGATGGTCTGAGACCACAATCATTTAGGCATATTTTTTTATTATAACACAGTCAGTTAAATAATATTCCACCTTTTGAATTTGGAATGGCATTTGGTGGTCTGAAAGTACCATGCCACTTCCAAAATATATCCAACAATTAGAGAAGGTGAACATATGTAACTCCAGTCTCTGGAGCCAAGGTCATATTCGCTACTTTCTATGCTCTGTAACACTACCCTAAGGATATCACCTTTGCAACACATGCTTGACTCTTTTTAAAGCTCTTGAAGCATCACTAGTTTCAGGGATGAAATCAGAGAGATACAGAAAACAGGAAATTTACACTTTTTCCACCAGACCAAATTACTTCTAATCCATCATATTTCATCAAATGTTAAATTTAAAAATTTTTTTCTAAGATCCTCTTTCCCAAAAGCCCAAAACGCACCACAAAAATCAGAAAAAAGAAGAAAACAAAAACAAAATATACTCCGTTTTATTCGAACTAATTCAACAATGAGATGCAATGAGCATAAATTTTTGTTGACGTACCTGATGGCAGAAAAACTGATTGCTCCAACATCTGATTGAAAGTCTGTTGTGTGGAATCTCTTTACTTTTCAAGAAATTAAAAAGGATGGGCTTAGATCTGTAATAAAAAATGTTGATACCATCTACAAGGAATGATTTTTGTTCATTTGTGATTACTGGTACAACACCAGTATAGTTTTAAATGAGTTGATCTCAGCCTTGTTATACAACAATTGCTTTTGACAAATTAGCAAATGAGTATAGTGGTATTTTTTTTTTATTTGATTAACTTTTCTTGAAGGCTGTAACTGTTGACTTTCCAATAATTTTTGCAAAAAAGCAAACTTGGTAGGTAGTCACTGTAATAGACTTGACTGTAAACTGGAAACAGAAAAACGCTATATATTGCCAAGTCTTTTAAAAATTGCTACTTACAAACCTCCAGAGGTTTTGCCTTATTAAATGTATAAGATCTCAATTCTTACAAATATGTATTGGGTGTTAAAAATTAACTTTTTTTTTCTTTCTAGGAAGAAAAGAGATCCGGGATTTTCTTGCAAGTCAACCAGATGAGTTTTTGCAACATATGACCATGAAACAAAAGGTCAATAAGATACACACTAAACTGTTTAATGAAAGGGCAAAGATTCGGAGAAAAACATTTAATTATGAAACAGAGCTAAAGGAATGATGAAGTACACTTTTCCTTGCATGATTGTCTGTTTCTTTTTTTACCAAGAAAAATATAGAACTGGTGCTTTGTATATTGATAGCTTTTTCTATATCAATAGATATTAAGTTCTAATTGGCTAAATAATAGAGCTCCCTTTTTTTATGGACGGAGCTACCAAGAGGTCCCATTACTCGAATTGTAGCTAAGTTCTAATAAGAGTTATGATACCTGCAGTTACAAAATGCTTTACCTGGAAAATAAGGAAAGTTGTCATTTTATTATTTTTTAATTAAGTTTCCCAAACAAAGTTTGGTGACTTATTGATTTTGTTGCGTTTCTTATTATTATTAATATGAATGTAGGCGCAGCCAAAATGCGAGCATTGCACATGTTTATGTCGTTACTTCAGAGCTCCTAACAGTGCCTCTACATTTCGTTGATGACGTGATGTCTTATCTAATGTGTTGGTGGCATCACAAAACTCAATTTCAAATACAGCGTTTCAGATTGGAAAAAATTTGTCTGGCATTTTTGTAGTAATTTAAAAAATAAACACTTCAATTTTATCGATGTCAAAATTATTTTTGTCTACTTTTATATTATATATTTTTTCATTCATCTAACAATATTTTCTTCGGATAGCTCAGCTACCATCCAAAATGGATTTGTTCATATGGATCACGTGACTTTTTTTACACACACGCATGTAACCGTATAGCTCTCATCTGCGATGCTTGCTATTATTACTATTATTATTATTCTTATTACTATTATTATTATTATTATTATTCTTTCTTGCGCCGCCAACATTGTCCAGGGCACTTTTGTACTTTATACTTCACAGATTTTGGTCAAATTTTGCACAATGATAGACCCATATGAGATGTGGGTCCTAACCATTTTTCAAGTGTAGGGCCCCCCAGGCGCCGTGCTACGCCCCTCCAAATACCTAAAAAATTTATATTTTTTTTTATACCCACGCTCGACAGAGTCGGGGTTATATAGTGGTCCTCATGTCCGTCCGTCCACATTTGGTTTCCGGATGATAATTCAAAAAGTTTACATCCGATTTGAAATAAACTTTGGGATATTGTTATATATCAGGTTGGTAAGAAGCCTATTAATTTTGGGCGAAATCCGTCAAATTTCAAGGTCACAGTCCACGAAAAACGTTGGAAATTTTAACAAAAAAGTTGTTTCCGGACAATGATTCAAAAAGTTTACATCTGATTTGAATGAAACTTTAAGATATTGTCATATATCAGGTTGGTAAGAAGCCTATTGATTTTGGGGGAAATACGTCAAATTTCAAGGTCACAGTCCACGAAAAACCTCACAAATTTTTACAAAAAAGTTGTACCGGACAATAACTCAAAAAGTTTGCATTCAATTTGAATGAAACTGTAAAATATGGTTATATATTTTGTTGGTAAGAAGCCTATTGATTTTGGTGGAAATCTATCAAATTTCAAGGTCACAGTCCACGAAAAACATTAGAAATTTTTACAAAATGCAGGGGTATTTAGTGATCGCTAGATTGACTTTGTCTAGTTAATGTGTCAAAAGTAGTAAACATTCCTACATTATAACCATATATATTATAACTCCTTATGATTAGACGAAACATTTGGTACCATAGGGAGGTCCGAGGGGGTCATGCCCCACCCCGTCAAATGACAAATTTCTTAATATCTTGAAAACCATTGGGATCCCCACCCTATAACCATATACATTTATATTCTTACTTCTAATGATAAGACGAATCATTTGGTATCATGGAAAGGTTGGAGGGGGCCATGCCCATTAAAAAAATTAATTAATATCTTGAAAACCCTTGAGATCTCAAACCCATACCCACGCTCGACAGAGTCGGGGTTATATAGTGGTCCTCATGTCCGTCCGTCCACATTTGGTTTCCGGATGATAATTCAAAAAGTTTACATCCGATTTGAATGAAACTTTGGGATATTGTTATATATCAGGTTGGTAAGAAGCCTATTAATTTTGGGGGAAATCCGTTAAATTTCAAGGTCACAGTCCACGAAAAACGTTGGAAATTTTAACAAAAATATTGTTTCCGGACAATGATTCAAAAAGTTCACATCTGATTTGAATGAAACTTTGGGATATTGTCATATATCAGGTTGGTAAGAAGCCTATTGATTTTGGGGGAAATACGTCAAATTTCAAGGTCACAGTCCACGAAAAACCTCACAAATTTTTACAAAAAAGTTGTACCGGACAATAACTCAAAAAGTTTGCATTCAATTTGAATGAAACTTTGGGATATTGTTATATATCTGGTTTGTAAAAAGCCTTTTGATTTTTGGTGGAAATCGGTTAGATTTCAAGGTCACAGTCCACGAAAAACATTAGAAATTTTTACAAAAAAGTTGTTTCCGGACGATAACTCAAAAAGTCTGCATATGATTTGAATGAAACTTTGGGATATTGTTATATATCAGGTTGGTAAGAAGCCTATTGATTTTGGGGGAAATCAGTCAAATTTCAAGGTCACAGTCTACAAAAAACATTAGAAATTTGTACAAAAAAGTTGTTTCCGGACAATAACTCAAAAAGTTTGCATCCGATTGTAATGAAACTGTAAAATATGGTTATATATTTTGTTGGTAAGAAGCCTATTGATTTTGGTGGAAATCTATCAAATTTCAAGGTCACAGTCCACGAAAAACATTAGAAATTTTTACAAAATGCAGGGGTATTTAGTGATCGCTAGATTGACTTTGTCTAGTTAATGTGTCAAAAGTAGTAAACATTCCTACATTATAACCATATATATTATAACTCCTTATGATTAGACGAAACATTTGGTACCATAGGGAGGTCCGAGGGGGTCATGCCCCACCCCGTCAAATGAAAATTTCTTAATATCTTGAAAACCATTGGGATCCCCACCCTATAACCATATATATTCTTACTTCTAATGATAAGACGAATCATTTGGTATCATGGAAGGGTTGGAGGGGGCCATGCCCATTTAAAAAATTAATTAATATCTTGAAAACCCTTGAGATCTCAAACCCATAACCATATACCCTACTTGCCCTCAAATACCAAAAAATTTATCTTGAAAACTATTGAGATCCACCATCCCAAATGACAAAAACCTTGATAGGTCATAGACAACTGTATGATTTGTGTTTCAGTTTATCTTTAATATGTGGGAGTTACCTATTGGAAACTTTGCTTCGGAGACTTAGCAACAATTCACTGTTACAATTATTTATATTTTTTTCAATTTAGGAATTGCTTTACCTTGAAAGAGGAAAGTTCACATTTTTGTAGTTTTTATGATATATTCAGTTTACGAAAACATTTAGGTAGACAATTTTGTTTCTTTTTTTGACAATTTTGTGTCTTTTTTTTTTGCTTTGTTTTTGATACATTAAAATTTACAAAATATTTTACCAGAATAGCCAGGAAAGACAAAATTTAATAGTTTCAGTTATATACTCAGTAACAGAATATTTTACCAGTATACATTTTTTAGCTTTTTTGTACATTCAGTTTAAGAAATGCTTTTACCTGGAAATCCAGGAGAGTAGACATTTCAGTAGCTTTTGATGATAAATCAAAGTTTGCTGGTAGATATTACAATTTGTATGATGTCACCCATTTCTACACATGTACCAAGTTTAAATATAAATCTTTTAAATTAGTTATAACATACAATATAATACAGCAGGTTTTTTTTGTCATGTTAGTTCATTTTTGTCAAATATCAATGTTTTTTTTAAATGCATTCCATATCATGTGCGAGATGAACTTTTACATCATTAAATATTAATTCCTTAGATATGGTGAACAAAATGTAATCTGTAACAAGTAAAAAAGTGTAATTGTCAAGCTGCTGGATTTCAAAATTGGTACAAAGTTTATATTCAAAGGTCCATGTGAGCTATTGCCATCACTTGGAGTCCGTCTTCTGTCATCCGTCATAAACTTTTTATAAAAAATCTCCTCTGAAACCACTGGGTTAATTTTTTTTCAAACTTGGCCAAAATCATCCTTAGGGTTCCTAGTTTTAAATTTTTACCCAGAATGTTGATCAGCGGACAAAGATGGCCCCTGTTACTAAAAATAGAACATGGGTGTCAAGGCATGTTTTTGTTCAATATCTAAAAAATTATAAAAGCTATAGAGAAAGCCGTTACTTCAAATTGATCAGCACATTAATGTCTACAATAGTTGCTACTAGTGTGAAGTTGTGTAAGCGCTTTCTGTAACAGTTATTGCCCGTTAATAAGGGATTAAAAAATTTGCATTATTTATAATACAACTTGAAACCTATCAAACCTAAAGTGTAACAGTAAATTGCAAAAATGATCAGGAATACAAGTTCTACAATTCACTTAATTGGTCTGAAATTGTCAGATGACTTCTTATAGTAGTTATTGCCCTAAAATGTCATTTTTTAATGAAATGTTCCATATTTGTCCTGTCACTTTGATTGTTTGTTTGTTTGATGGTGTTTAACGCCACTTTCAGCAATTTTGCAGCTATATCATGGCGTCCAGTTTTTATTGGGGGAGGAAGCCGGAGTACCCGGAGAAAACCCCCGACCTGCGGTAGGAAAACTGGCAATCCTTGTCAATTAAGATTGGAGTCGAATACACCCTGCCTGCAGTGAGAATCAAACCCGCAATCTCAGTGTTGACAGACCACATGGTCAATAGTAGACGTACTACCTTGACCACTCAGCCACCGAGGCCCCCCTGTCACTTTGAGACTATTACAGCTAGACTGAAACTGTTTATTACCAAAATGATTAGCAATACAAGCCCTACAATTCATTTAATTGGGCAGATGACACCATTAGGAGGTATTGCCCTTTAATACAAATTTTTGGTGAAATTTGTAGTTTTTGCCCTGTAACTTATATGCCATAACAGCTAGATAGAAACTGTAAATTGCACAAATGATCAGCTAAGCAAGGCCTAGAAATCATTGCTTAGACCAAAATTGTTAGATGAATCTTTATAGGCATTATTGCCCTTTAATTACGAATTTGGACAAATTAATTGCTATAACAACTAGACTGAAACTGTAAATTGCAAGAATTTAAATATAGTAATTTGTGTTCCAGGTGGGTGAATACATGCTCATGGCAGCCTCTAGTTTTTTTTGACATTCTGTATTTTGTAAAACAAGCCCTAGGGAATACTATGTTGTAATATGGAGAATAATGCAGAAAACTTGTTTATTGATATTAAGATTACTATGACTTGATTAGGGTCTTTTATGAATTCTCCTTCGTTTAAATGCTTATATCTTCTGTATTGTTTAAATGGTTCTTTAATTGGTTGTATGTTTGATTTTGTTTGGGCAGAAATAATATTGTGGACATCACTCAACCCACATTTAAAATTTGTGATATTTTGTAGTACATGTAGATTCTTACTGTTGGTTAAAATGAAATCATTGAGTGTCGGACTTGCCCCTTTTGTAAAGCATGTTGGTTCTTTGACAATATTTTCTAAATAACAAATATCACACCTTTTGTCTGCTTTTAATAAATCATAATTTAAATCACCTAAAAACATAATATGGTAATATCTTACAGAAATTGTATCATATGTTTTAATGAGAAAACATTGGCTGTGATAGTTTGTGGTCTGTACAGTCCACAGATCAGCCACTTTTTGTCATTTATAGAAATTTCAAATGATAAGGATTCAATTGTCTCACATTCAAGGTCTTTTTTTGGTCACAGGTTAGATCTGATTTTAAATACATGGCAAGACCACCACCATTAGCTGTTCGATCTTTTCTCCATAGGTGGTAATTGTCGACTTTAAATTCCGCATCAGGGAAAGAGTTGTCTGTCTTGGTTTCTGCTATAATAAGAAGGTCAACTACATATGCTAGTAACAGATCTATGATGGAGGAGAACTTGTATCTCAAACTGTTTATGTTTAAGTAAGCATAGAGAAATTTGACGTTGTTCCTCAATTTCACGGTTCAGTGACTACATTAAAATTTTTGGATTAAGGCAGTTCCTCTGTAACCATGCATAGTAGGATTATAGGTTGCTGATGAATAATACATGGCTGTCTAGTAGGTGTCACCTGACCTTGACCTCAATTTTACAGTCCAGTAACTACGTTACAGTTTTTGGTTTAAGGCATTTCCTATGTAAACATGAATGGTAGGATTACAATATTTTGGATATAGGCGTGCCGGTGGCTGATGAATAGTACATGACTGTCTGGTAGGTGTCGATTTACCTTGACCTCAATTTTACGATCCAGTGACTAGGTCAAAAATTAGGATAAGGTCAGTTCCTATACCCATGCATTGTATATTTTAAAAGACACTTTAATGTAATTTACATGTTGCTCATTAAGTAATATTTCAATACTGTTGCGGAATGCAGGTGAGCCATTTTTCTGTGTCCTCACCCGTTACTAGTATTATCACAAGTGAAGTTTATCACATTCCAACTGACCATTAACTTATAGGGCTCTTAATGCTAATTTTGTTTAATTTACTTGGTTAATTGCATATTTGGCATTTTTAAAGTCATTATAAACCTTAATTTTTCTCAGTCTTTTTTTCATGTTTTTCATACAACAAATGTATGAAATACAGAGAATGGTCTCCGACTCAAATGATTAATGCTTTGAATAATAAATAATATTATTCTATATTTTATGTATACCAACAACCAAAAATATAATAATAATAATAAGTTTTATTTAAAGTCGGTAAATAAGTTACAACAAAGTGACAAACACGAGCTCCAAAGAGCTTTTGACCGACATATGTACCATATATATGCAAGTACGTGTGTGAACGTAACCAAATTGTATTTGTATTAATATATCCTGTAGATTTTGAATTCTTTGTATTTGTATTGATATATATCCTGTAGATTTTGAATGTTAATTCATCTGTACCTACACATAATTATGTAACATAGAAGTATACAAATAAAATAAATATTAAAAAAGTTCATTTTCCAGTGTAATCCAATTTGTAGATTTCGACTTAGCCCAGTTATTTTTTTTGACTCCATACTTTTCCAGTGGCAGTCAAAATTGTATTTCCTGTGACCCATCCCACCCCCATTTCCCTTGATTTATTGTTTGTTTACTTGTTCCCGTCCTTAATATAGCTGAAATACTGCTCGCTGGACGTAAATCAGACATCCAGTCGATCGATCAATCGATTGATTGATGTTTGCTTTACATAGAGGAGTATTTTGGCTAAATATGCTAAATACATGACGGAACAATTTAAAAAACAATTAAACAATTCCGGGAAGATGGATTTTGTTTGTTTGTTTGAATGTTGTTTAACGCCACTTTCAGCAACTTTTCAGCTATATCAAGGCGGCCAGTTTTTTTGGGGGGAGGAAGCCGGAGAAAACCCCGACCTTCGGTTGGAAACTGGCAATCCTTGTCAGTTTATATTAGAGTCATGTTCACCCGCAATCTCAGTGTTGACAGACCATGTGATCAAAAGTTGACGAACTACCTTAACCATTCGGCCACCGAGGCATGCCCCTATAAAGGTATGGAGTAGCGGTGGTAAAGGAATCGATGGGATATGGAAGTAAAGCGATGGAGTCGCAGTAGTAAAGGGATGGAGTAATAATGGTAGTAAAGTAATAGAGAAACAGTATTAAAAGGAAGGAGCAATAATAGCAGTTTAGTGATGGATTAATAGTAGTAATGAGATGGAGTACCGGAAGTAGATGGATGGAGTAATGTATTAGAAGGATGGAGTAACAGTATTAAAGGGATAGAGTATCAATACTAAAAGGATGTAGTAACGGTGGTAAAGGAATAACAGTAGCCAAGGGATAGAGTAACGTATAGTAAAAGGATGTCGTAACAGTAGTGAAGGGATATAGTAACGCATTAAACGGGTGTAATTACAGTTGCAAAGGCATGGGTATACAGTTACAAAAAGATGAAGCAACACTGTAAAAAGATGTGGTAAAGGGATAGAGTAACATAAAGGGATGGGGCAAAAGTAGTAAAGGGATAGAGTAACGTAGTAAAAGGATTTAGTAACAGTAATAAAGGGATGGAGGGACAATGGCAAAGGGATAGAGTAATATAGTAAAGGGATGGATGAACAGTAGAAAGGAATGAAGTAATACGAGAAAGGGATGGAGTAACGGTAGTAAAGGGACGTAGAAACAGTAGTAAAGGGATAGAGTAGTGGTAGTAAAGTGATGATGGAAAAACGGTAGTAAAAGGTTGAGATATTGTAGTATAGTGATGGATTAACAGAGCAATGGTAGTAAAAATGTAGTTACAGTAGTAAAGAGATGGAGTAAAAGTACTAAAGGGTTGGAGGATAAGTAGCAAAAGGAAACAGTAACACAGTAAAGGGATGGAGTAACAGTAGTAAAGGGATAGAGTAAAGGTAGTAAAGAGCAGGAGAAATGGTAGTAGAAGGTTGAGATATCGGTGGATTAACAGTAGTAACGGGATGAAGTAACGGTAGTAAAGGAATGGATTAACAGTAGAAAGGATTGAAGTAATATAGTTAAGGGATATAGTTACAGTAGTAAAGGGATAGAGTAACACGGTAAAGGGACGCAGAAACTGTAGCAAAGGCATAGAGTAGTGGTAGTAAAGTGATGATGAAGAAACGGAAGTAAAAGGTTGAGATATGGTAGTATAGTGATGGATTACCAGTAGTAATGGGGTGGAGTCAGGTAGTATAAAAATGTAGTGACAGTAGTAAAGGGTTGGAGGAAAAGAAGCAAAGGAATGTAGTAACATAGTAAAAGGATGCAGTAACAGTAGTAAAGGTATGGAGTAACATATAAAAAGATGGAGTAACAGTAGTAACGGGATGGAGTAACGGTAGTAGAGGGATGGAGTAACAGTAGTACGGTAGTAAAGGGATGGAGTAACGGCAGTAAAGGGATGGAGTAACAGTAGTAACAGGATGGAGTGACAAAAATTAAGGAATGTAGTAACAGTTGTAAATGGATGGAGTAACGGTAGTAAACGGATGTAGTTACAGTAGTAAAGGGATGGAGTAACGGTAGTAAAGGGATGGAGTAACAGTTGTAACAGGATGGAGTAACGGTAGTAAAGGGATGGAGTAACAGAAGTAAAGGAATGTAGTAACAGTAGTAAAGGGATGGAGCAACGGTAGTAAAGGGATGTGGTAACAGTAGTAAAGGAATGGGGTAACGGTAATAAAGGGATGGAATAACGGTAGTAAATGGATGGAGTAACAGTAGTAAAAGGATGGAGTAACGGTAGTAAAGGATGTAGTAACAGTAGTAACGCTAGTAAAGAAATGGAGTAACAGTAGTAAAGAAATGGAGTAACAGTAGTAAAGGAATGGAGTAACGGTAGTAAAGGCATGTAGTAACAGTGGTGAAGGGATGGAGTTACAGTAGTAAAGGGATGGAGTAACAGTAGTAAATGGATGGATGAACAGTAGAAAGGAATGAAGTTACATGGACAAGAGATGCAGTAACAAGAGTAAGGGATGGATTAAAAGTAGTAACGGAATATAGTAACGGTAGTAAAGGAATGTAATAACAGTAGTAAAGGGATGGAGTAACGGTAGTAAAGGGATGTAGTAACAGTAGTAAAGGGATGGAGTGAAGCTAGTGCAGAATGGAGTAATTGCAGTAACGGGACGGAGTAACGGTAGTAAATGAATATAGTAACAGTAGTACCGGGATGGAGTAAGTGTAGTAAAGGAAGTAAAGGAATGTAGTAACTGTAGTAAAGGGATGGATTAATGGTAGTAAAGGGATGTAGTAACAGTAGTAAAGGGATGGAGTAACAGTAGTAAAGGGATGGAGTAACAGTAGTAAAGGGATGGAGTAACGGTAGTAGAAGGTTGAGATATCGGTAAATTAACAGTAGAAATAGGATGCAGAAACGATAGTAAAGAAATGGAGTAACAGTAGTAAAGGAATGGAGTAACTGTAGTAAAGGGATATAGTAACAGTAGTAAAGGGATGGAGTAACGGTAGTAGAAGGTTGAGATATCGGTAAATTAACAGTAGAAATAGGATGCAGAAACGATAGTAAAGAAATGGAGTAAAGGTAGTAAACGGATGGCGTAACAGTAGTAAAGGGATGTAGTAACAGTAGTAACAGGATGGAGTAACAAAAGTAAAGGAATGTAGTAACAGTAGTAAATGGATGGAGTAACTGTAGTAAAGGGATTGAGTAACGGTAGTAAAGGGATGGAGTAACAGTAGTAACAGGATGGAGTAACAGTAGTAAAAGAATTTAGTAACAGTAGTAAAGGGATGGAGTAACAGTAGTAACAGGATGGAGTAACGGTAGTAAAAGAATGTAGTAACAGTAGTAAAGGGATGGAGTAACGGTAGTAAAAGGATGTGGTAACAGTAGTAATGGGATGGAGTAACGGTAGCAAAGGGATGGAGTAACGGTATTAAAGGGATGGAGTAACAGTAGTAACGGGATGGAGTAACGGTTGTAAAGGAAAAGAGTAACAGTAGTAACGGGATGGAGTAACGTAGTTAAGGATGGAGTAACAGTAGTAACGGTAGTAAAGGGATGGAGTAACGGTAGTAAAGGGATGTAAAAACAGAAGTAAAGGGATGGAGTAACAGTAGTAACGGGATGGAGTAACAGTAGTAACGGGATGGAGTAACGGTAGTAAAGGATGGAGTAACAGTAGTAACGGGATGGAGTAACGACAGGAAAGGGATGGAGTAACAGTAGTAAATGGTTGGAGGAAAAGTAGCGAAATGGAAGTAGTAACATATTAAAAGGATGTTGTAACGGTAGTAAAAGGATGCAATAACGGTAGTAAAGGAATTTAGTAACAGTAGAAAAGGGATGGAGAAACGGTAGTAAAGGGATGGAATAACGGTAGTAGAAGGTTGAGATGTCGTCGATTTACAGTAGTAACGGGATGGAGTAACGATAGTAAAGAAATGGAGTAACAGTAGTAAAGGAATGGAGTAACGGTAGTAAAGGGATGTAGTAACAGTGGTAAAGGGATGGAGTAAGAGTAGTAAAGGGATGGAGTAACAGTAGTAAATGAATGGATGAACAGTAGAAAGGAATGAAGTAACATGGTAAAGAGATGTAGTAACAAGAGTAAGGGATGGATTAAATGTAGTAACGGGATATAGTAACGGTAGTAAAGGAATGTAGTAACAGTAATAAAGGGATGGAGTAACGGTAGTTAAGGGATAGAGCAATGTTAGTAAAAGAATGGAGTAACAGTAGTAACGGGATATAGTAACGGTAGTAAAGGAATGTAGTAACAGTAGTAAAGGGATGGAGTAACGGTAGTAAAGGGATGTAGTAACAGTAGTAAAGGGATGGAGTAACGGTAGTAAAGGGATGTAGTAACAGTAGTAAAGGGATTGAGTAACGGTAGGAAAGGGATAGAGGAATGGTAGTAAAAGAATGGAGTAACAGTAGCAACGGGATGGAGTAACGGTGGTAAAGGGATGGAGGAACAGTAGTAACGGGATGTAGTAACAGTAGTAACGGGATGGAGTAACGGTAGTAAAGGGATGGAGTAACAGTAGTAACGGGATGGAGTAACAGTAGTAACGGGATGTAGTAACAGTAGTAAAGGGATGGAGTAACAGTAGTAACGGGATGTAGTAACAGTAGTAAAGGGATGGAGTAACGGTAGTAAAAGGATGTAGTTACAGTAGAAAAGGGATAGAGTAACGGTAGTAAAGTGAAGGAGTAACAGTAGCAACAGGATGGAGCAACGATAGTGAAGGGATGGAGTAACAGTAGTACAGTAGTAAAGGGATGGAGTAACGGCAGTAAAGGGATGGAGTAACAGTAGTAACAGGATGGAGTGAAAAAAGTTAAGGAATGTAGTAACAGTTGCAAATGGATGGAGTAGCGGTAGTAAACGGATGTAGTTACAGTAGTAAAGGGATGGAGTAACGGTAGTAAAGGGATGGAGTAACAGTTGTAACAGGATGGAGTAACGGTAGTAAAGGGATGGAGTAACAGAAGTAAAGGAATGTAGTAACAGTAGTAAAGGGATGGAGCAACGGTAGTAAAGGGATGTGGTGACAGTAGTAAAGGGATGGGGTAACGGTAGTAAAGGGATGGAATAACGGTAGTAAAGGGATGGAGTAACAGTAGTATTGGGATGGAGTAACGGTAGTTAAGGATTAGTAACAGTAATAACGCTAGTAAAGAAATGGAGTAACAGTAGTAAAGAAATGGAGTAACAGTAGTAAAGGAATGGAGTAACGGTAGTAAAGGCATGTAGTAACAGTGGTAAAGGGATGGAGTAACAGTAGTAAAGGGATGGAGTGACAGTAGTAAATGGATGGATGAACAGTAGAAAGGAATGAAGTTACATGGATAAGAGATGCAGTAACAAGAGTAAGGGATGGATTAAAAGTAGTAACGGAATATAGTAACGGTAGTAAAGGAATGTAGTAACAGTAGTAAAGGGATGGAGTAACGGTAGTAAAGGGATGTAGTAACAGTAGTAAAGGGATGGAGTGAAGCTAGTGCAGAATGGAGTAATTGTAGTAACGGGACGGAGTAACGGTAGTAAAGGAATGTAGTAACAGTAGTACCGGGAAGGAGTAACGGTAGTAAAGGAAGTAATGGAATGTAGTAACTCTAGTAAAGGGAAGGATTAATGGTAGTAAAGGGATGTAGTAACAGTAGTTAAGGGATGGAGTAACAGTAGTAAAGGGATGGAGTAACGGTAGTAGAAGGTTGAGATATTGGTAAATTAACAGTAGAAATAGGATGCAGTATCGATAGTAAAGAAATGGAGTAACAGTAGTAAAGGAATGGAGTAACGGTAGTAAAGTGATGTAGCAACATATAAAGGGATGGAGTAACATATAAAGAGATAGAGTAACGGTAGTAAAAGGATGCAATAACAGTAGTAAAGATATGGAGTAACATTTGCAGGGATGGAGTAACAGAAGTAAAGTGATAGAAGAACCATGGTAGTAAAGAGATAAAAAAATGGTAGTAGAAGGTTGAGATATAGGTGGATTAACAGTAGATAACGGAAGTAAAGTTAGTTAAGGTATGGAGTAACAGAAGTAAAGGTATGTAGTCACAGTAGTAAAGGAATGGAGTAACGGTAGTAGAGGGATAGAGCAATGGTAGTAAAAGAATGGAGTAACAGTAGTAACGGGATGGAGTAACGGTAGTAAAGGGATGTAGTAACAGTAGCTACGGGATGTAATAACAGTAGTAACGGGATGGAGTAACGGTGGTAAAGGGATGGAGTAACAGTAGTAACGGATGGAGTAACATTAGTAACGGTATGTAGTAACAATAGTAAAGGGATGGAGTAACGGTAGTAAAAGGATGCAATAACAGTAGTAAAGTTATGGAGTACTAGTAACATATAAAGGAATGGGGTAACAGTAGTAAAGAGATAGAGTAATGGTAGTAAAGAGATGGAGAAATGGTAGTAGAATGTAGAGATATCGGTGGATTAACAGTAGTAACAGAATGGAATAACGGTAGTAAAGGGATGGAGTAACAGTAGAAAAGGTAGGTAGTAAAGAGATGTAGTCACAGTAGTAAAGGGATGGAGTAACGGTAATAAAGGGATAGAGTAATGTTAGTAAGAGGATGTAGTAACAGTAGTAACGGGATGGAGTAACGGTAGTGAAAGGATGGAGTAACAATAGTAACGGGATGGAGGGATTGAGTAACAGTAGTAACGGGATTTAGTAACAGTAGTAACGGGATGGAGTAAAGGTAGTAAACGGATGGAGTAACAGTTGTAAAGGGATGTAGTAACAGTAGTAAATGGATGGAGTAATAGTAGTAACGGGATGTAGTAACAGTAGTAACGGGATGGAGCAAAGGTAGTAAACGGATGGAGTAACAGTAGTAAAGGGATTGAGTAACAGTAGTAACGGGATGGAGTAACAAAAGTAAAGTAATGTAGTAACAGTAGTAAATGGATGGAGTAACTGTAGTAAAGGGATGTACAATGTAGTTACAGTAGTTTAGGGATGGAGTAACGGTAGTAAAGGGATGGAGTAACAGTAGTAACAGGATGGAGTAACGGTAGTAAAATAATGTAGTAACAGTAGTAAAGGGATGGAGTAACGGTAGTAAAGGTATGTGGTAACAGTAGTAAAGGGATGGAGTAAGGGTAGCAAATGGATGGAGTAACGGTAGTAAACGGATGGAGTAAGGGATGGAGTAACGGTAGCAAAGGGATGGAGTAACGGTAGTAAACGGATGGAGTAACAGTAGTAACGGGGTGGAGTAACGGTAGTAAAGGGAAAGAGTAACAGTAGTAACGGGATGGAGTAACGGTAGTAAAGGATGGAGTAACAGTAGTAACGGGATGGAGTAACGGCAGGAAAGGGATGGAGTAACAGTACTAAATGGTTGGAGGAAAAGTAGCGAAATGGACGTAGGAAGATAGTAAAAGGATGCAGTAACTGTAGTAAAAGTATGGAGTAACATTTAAAGGGATGGAGTAAACCGTAGTAAATGGACGCAGAAACAGTAGTAAAGGGATAGAGTAGTGGTAGCAAAATGATGATGGAAAAACCATAGTAAAAGGTTGAGATATGGTAGTATAGTGATGGATTAACAGTAGTAAAGGGAAAGAGTAACAGTAGTAACGGGATGGAGTAACGGTAGTAAAGGATGGAGTAACAGTAGTAACGGGATGGAGTAACGGCAGGAAAGGGATGGAGTAACAGTACTAAATGGTTGGAGGAAAAGTAGCGAAATGGACGTAGGAAGATAGTAAAAGGATGCAGTAACTGTAGTAAAAGTATGGAGTAACATTTAAAGGGATGGAGTAAACCGTAGTAAATGGACGTAGAAACAGTAGTAAAGGGATAGAGTAGTGGTAGCAAAATGATGATGGAAAAACGATAGTAAAAGGTTGAGATATGGTAGTATAGTGATGGATTAACAGTAGTAAAGGGATAGAGTAACGTAGTAACAGGATGTTGTAACAATAGTAAATGGATGTAGTAACAGTAGTAAATGGATGGATGAACAGTAGAAAGGAATGATTGTTTGTTTGTTTGTTTGTTCGATGGTGTTGAACGCCACTTTCAGCAATTTTCAGCTATATCATGGAGCCCAGTTTTTATTGGGGGAGGAAGACGGGGTACCCGGAGAAAACCCCGACCTGCGGTAGGAAAACTGGCAATCCTTATCAATTAAGATTGGAGTCGAGTAAACCCTGTCTGCAGTGAGAATCGAACCCGCAATCTCAGTGTTGACAGACCCGTGATCAATAGTAGACGAACTACCTTGACCATTCGGCCACCGAGGCCCCAGAAAGGAATGAAGTAACATGGTAAACGGATGTAGTAACAAGAGTAAGGGATGGATTAAAAGTAGTAACGGGATAGAGTAACGTAGTAAAGGGATGTATTAACAGTAGTAACGGGATAGAGTAAAGGTAGTAAAGGGATGTAGTACTAGTAGTAACGGGATGGAGTAACAGTAGTAAAGGGATGGAGTAACAGTAGTAAAGGGATGGAGTAACAGTAGTAACGGGATGCAGTAACAGTAGTAAAGGGATGGAGTAACGGTAGTTAAAGGATGCAGTAACGGTAGTAAAGGAATTTAGTAACAGTAATAAAGGGATCGAGCAACGGTAGTAAAGGGATGTAGTAACAGTAGTAAAGGGATGGAATAACGGTAGTAGAAGGTTGTGATATCGGTGGATTAACAGTAGTAACGGGATGGAGTAACAGTAGTAAAGGGATGGAGTAACGGTAGTAAAGGGATGGAGTAACGGTAGTAAAGGGATGTAGTAACAGTGGTAAAGGGATGGAGTAACAGTAGTAAAGGGATGGAGTAACGGTAGTAAAGGGATGTAGTTACAGTAGTAAAGGGATGTAATAACAGTAGTAACGGGATGGAGTAGCAGTAGTAACAGGATGGAGTAACGGTAGTAAACGGATGGAGTAACAGTAGTAAAGGGATGGAGTAACAGTAGTAATCGGATGGAGTAACGGTAGTAAAGGGATGGAGTAACAGTAGTAACATGATGGAGTAACGGTAGTAAAGGGATCGTGTAACAGTAGTAAAGGGATGGAGTAACAGTAGTAACAGGATAGAGTAACGGTAGTAAACGGATGTAGTAACAGTAGTAAAGGGATGGAGTAATGGTAGTAAAGGGATGTAGTTACAGTAGTAAAGGGATGTAATAACAGTAGTAACGGGATGGAGTAACAATAGTAACAGGATTGAGTAACGGTAGTAAACGGATGGAGTAACAGTAGTAAAGGGATGGAGTAACAGTAGTAACAGGATGGAGTAACGGTAGTAAAGGGGAGGAGTAACAGTAGTAACAGGATGGAGTAACGGTAGTAAAGGGATGGAGTAACAGTAGTAAAGGGATGGAGTAACAGTAGTAACAGGATATAGTAACAGTAGTAAAGAGATGGAGTAACAGTAGCAACAGGATGGAGTAACGGTAGTAAAGGGATGGAGTAACGGTAGTAAAGGGATGGAGTAACAGTAGTAACAGGATGGAGTAACGGTAGTAAAAGAATGTAGTAACAGTAGTAAAGGGATGGAGTAACGGTAGTTAAGGTATGTGGTAACAGTAGTAAAGGGATGGAGTAAGGGTAGCAAATGGATGGAGTAACGGTAGTAAACGGATGGAGTAAGGGATGGAGTAACGGTAGCAAAGGGATGGAGTAACGGTAGTAAACGGATGGAGTAACAGTAGTAACGGGGTGGAGTAACGGTAGTAAAGGGAAAGAGTAACAGTAGTAACGGGATGGAGTAACGGTAGTAAAGGATGGAGTAACAGTAGTAACGGGATGGATTAACGGCAGGAAAGGGATGGAGTAACAGTACTAAATGGTTGGAGGAAAAGTAGCGAAATGGACGTAGGAAGATAGTAAAAGGATGCAGTAACTGTAGTAAAAGTATGGAGTAACATTTAAAGGGATGGAGTAAACCGTAGTAAATGGACGTAGAAACAGTAGTAAAGGGATAGAGTAGTGGTAGCAAAATGATGATGGAAAAACGATAGTAAAAGGTTGAGATATGGTAGTATAGTGATGGATTAACAGTAGTAAAGGGAAAGAGTAACAGTAGTAACGGGATGGAGTAACGGTAGTAAAGGATGGAGTAACAGTAGTAACGGGATGGAGTAACGGCAGGAAAGGGATGGAGTAACAGTACTAAATGGTTGGAGGAAAAGTAGCGAAATGGACGTAGGAAGATAGTAAAAGGATGCAGTAACTGTAGTAAAAGTATGGAGTAACATTTAAAGGGATGGAGTAAACCGTAGTAAATGGACGTAGAAACAGTAGTAAAGGGATAGAGTAGTGGTAGCAAAATGATGATGGAAAAACGATAGTAAAAGGTTGAGATATGGTAGTATAGTGATGGATTAACAGTAGTAAAGGGATAGAGTAACGTAGTAACAGGATGTTGTAACAATAGTAAATGGATGTAGTAACAGTAGTAAATGGATGGATGAACAGTAGAAAGGAATGATTGTTTGTTTGTTTGTTTGTTCGATGGTGTTGAACGCCACTTTCAGCAATTTTCAGCTATATCATGGAGCCCAGTTTTTATTGGGGGAGGAAGACGGGGTACCCGGAGAAAACCCCGACCTGCGGTAGGAAAACTGGCAATCCTTATCAATTAAGATTGGAGTCGAGTAAACCCTGTCTGCAGTGAGAATCGAACCCGCAATCTCAGTGTTGACAGACCACCCGTGATCAATAGTAGACGAACTACCTTGACCATTCGGCCACCGAGGCCCCAGAAAGGAATGAAGTAACATGGTAAACGGATGTAGTAACAAGAGTAAGGGATGGATTAAAAGTAGTAACGGGATAGAGTAACGTAGTAAAGGGATGTATTAACAGTAGTAACGGGATAGAGTAAAGGTAGTAAAGGGATGTAGTACTAGTAGTAACGAGATGGAGTAACAGTAGTAACGGGATGTAGTAACAGTAGTAAAGGGATGGAGTAACAGTAGTAACGGGATGGAGTAACAGTAGTAAAGGGATGGAGTAACGGTAGTTAAAGGATGCAGTAACGGTAGTAAAGGAATTTAGTAACAGTAATAAAGGGATCGAGCAACGGTAGTAAAGGGATGTAGTAACAGTAGTAAAGGGATGGAATAACGGTAGTAGAAGGTTGTGATATCGGTGGATTAACAGTAGTAACGGGATGGAGTAACAGTAGTAAAGGGATGGAGTAACGGTAGTAAAGGGATGGAGTAACGGTAGTAAAGGGATGTAGTAACAGTGGTAAAGGGATGGAGTAACAGTAGTAAAGGGATGGAGTAACGGTAGTAAAGGGATGTAGTTACAGTAGTAAAGGGATGTAATAACAGTAGTAACGGGATGGAGTAACAGTAGTAACAGGATGGAGTAACGGTAGTAAACGGATGGAGTAACAGTAGTAAAGGGATGGAGTAACAGTAGTAATCGGATGGAGTAACGGTAGTAAAGGGATGGAGTAACAGTAGTAACATGATGGAGTAACGGTAGTAAAGGGATCGAGTAACAGTAGTAAAGGGATGGAGTAACAGTAGTAACAGGATAGAGTAACGGTAGTAAACGGATGTAGTAACAGTAGTAAAGGGATGGAGTAATGGTAGTAAAGGGATGTAGTTACAGTAGTAAAGGGATGTAATAACAGTAGTAACGGGATGGAGTAACAATAGTAACAGGATTGAGTAACGGTAGTAAACGGATGGAGTAACAGTAGTAAAGGGATGGAGTAACAGTAGTAACAGGATGGAGTAACGGTTTTAAAGGGGAGGAGTAACAGTAGTAACAGGATGGAGTAACGGTAGTAAAGGGATGGAGTAACAGTAGTAAAGGGATGGAGTAACAGTAGTAACAGGATATAGTAACAGTAGTAAAGGGATGGAGTAACAGTAGTAACAGGATGGAGTAACGGTAGTAAAGGGATGGAGTAACGGTAGTAAAGGGATGGAGTAACAGTAGTAACAGGATGGAGTAACGGTAGTAAAGGGATGGAGTAACGGTAGTAAAAGGATGCAGTAACGGTAGTAAAGGAATTTAGTAACAGTAATAAAGATATGGAGTAACAGTAGTAAGGGGATGGAGTAACAGTAGTAAATGGATGGATGAACAGTAGAAAGGAATGAAGTAACATGGTAAAGAGATGTAGTAACAAGAGTAAGGGATGGATTAAAAGTAGTAACGGGATATAGTAACGGTAGTAAAGGAATGTAGTAACAGTAGTAAAGGGATGGAGTAACGGTAGTAAAGGGATGTAGTAACAGTAGTAAAGGGATGGAGTATCGGTAGTAAAGGGATGTAGTAACAGTAGTAAAGGGATTGAGTAATGGTAGGAAAGGGATAGAGCAAAGGTAGTAAAAGAATGGAAAAACAGTAGTAACGGGATGGAGTAACGGTAGTAACGGGATGTAGTAACAGTAGTAAAGGGATGGAGTAACAGTAGTAACAGGATGTAGTAACAGTAGTAAAGGGATGGAGTAACGGTAGTAAAAGGATGCAGTAACAGTAGTAAAGGTATGGTGTAACATATAAAGGAATGGAGTAATAGTAGTTTAGAGATGGCGAAATTGTAGTAGAAGGTTGATATATCGGTGGATTTACAGTCGAAACGGGATGGAGTAACGGTAATAAAGGGATGGAGTAACAGTAGTGAAAGATGGAGTAACGGTAGTAAAGGGATGTAGTAACAATAGTAAAGGAATGGAGTAACGGTAGTAAAAGGATGCAATAACAGTAGTAAAGTTATGGAGTACTAGTAACATATAAAGGGATGGAGTAACAGTAGCAAAGAGATAGAGTAATGGTAGTAAAGAGATGAAGAAATGGTAGTAGAAGGTTGAGATATCGGTGGATTAACAGTAGTAACAGAATGGAATAACGGTAGTTAAGGGATGGAGTAACAGTAGTAAAGGTAGGTAGTAAAGAGATGTAGTCACACTAGTTAAGGGATGGAGTAACGGTAATAAAGGGATAGAGTAATGTTAGTAAAAGGATGTAGTAACAGTAGTAACGGGATGGAGTAACGGTAGTGAAGGGATGGAGTAACAGTAGTAAAGGGATGGAGTAACGGCAGTAACGGGATGGAGTAACGGTAGTAACGGGTTGTAGTAACAGTAGTAACGGGATGGAGTAAAGGTAGAAAAGGGATGGAGTAACAGCAGTAGTGGGATGGAGTAACATTAGTAACATGATGGAGTAACAAAAGTAAAGTAATGTAGTAACAGTAGTAAATGGATGGAGTAACGGTAGTAAAGTGATGTAGTTACAGTAGTAAAGGGATGTAGTAACGGTAGTAAAGTGAAGGAGTAACAGTAGTAAAAGGATGGAGTAACGGTAGTAAAGGGATGTTGTTACAGTAGTAAAGGGATGGAGTAACGGCAGTAAAGGAATGTAGTAACAGTAGTAAAGGGATCGAGTAACGGTAGTAAAGGGATGTGGTAACAGTAGTAAAGGGATGGAGTAACGATAGCAAAGGGATGGAGTAACGGTAGTAAAGGGATGGAGTAACAGTAGTAACGGGATGGAATAACGGTTGTAAAGGGATAGAGTAACAGTAGTAACGGGATGGAGTTACGGTAGTAAAGGATGTAGTAACAGTAGTAACGGTAGTAAAGGGATGTAGTAACAGTAGTAAAGGGATGGAGTAACGTTAGTAAAGGGATGGAGTAACAGTAGTAACGGGACGGAGTAACGGTAGTAATGGGGGATTTTAACAGTAGTAACGAGATGGAGTAACGGTAGTAAATGAATTTAGTAACAGTAGTACAGGGATGGAGTAACGGTAGTAAAGGGATGTAGTAACAGTAGTAAAGGGATGGAGTAACAGTAGTAAAGGGATGGAGTAACGGTAGTAGAAGGTTGAGATATCGGTGGATTAACAGTAGAAACGGGATGGAGTAACGATAGTTAAGAAATGGAGTAACAGTAGTAAAGAAATGGAGTAACAGTAGTAAAGGAATGGAGTAACGGTAGTAAAGGGATGTAGTAGCAGTGGTAAAGGGATGGAGTAACAGTAGAAAATGGATGAATGAACAGTAGAAAGGAATGAAGTAACATGGTAAAGAGATGTAGTAACAAGAGTAAGGGATGGATTAAAAGTAGAAACGGAATAGAGTAACGGTAGTAAAGGAATGTAGTAACAGTAATAAAGGGATGGAGTAACGGTAGAAAAGGGATGGAGTAACGGTAGTAAAGAAATGTAGTAACAGTAGTAACGGGATGGAGTAACGGTAGTAAAGGGATGGAGTAACAGTAGTAACGGGATGGAGGAACGGTAGTAAAGGGATTTAGTAACAGTATTAAAGGGATGGAGAAACGGTAGTAAAGGGATTTAGTAACAGTATTAAAGGGATGGAGTAATTGTAGTAACGGGACGGAGTTACGGCAGTAAAGAAATGTAGTAACAGTAGTAACGGGATGGAGTAACGGTAGTAAAGGGATGGAGTAACAGTAGTAACGGGATGGAGAAACGGTAGTAAAGGTATTTAGTAACAGTATTAAAGGGATGTAGTAACAGTAGTTAAGGAATAGAATAACGGTAGTCAAAGGATGGAGTAAGAGTAGTAAACAGATATAGAATTGGTAGTAGAAGGTTGAGATATCGGTGGATTAACAGTAGTAACGGGATGGAGTAATTCCAGCCGATTGGTGGCCTAAGTAAGTAATCTTTGGAAGTTGTCAAATTTAGTCACTTGAGTTCAATTTGTCTTTATGGACAGGGACGTGTAGGATCCTTGAAAGTAATATGGCATAGTGTGAGACGGGGCTTTGGGGTTCTAGTTCCTAGGTATAAATGAAGAGTGTCTGTAGGCTTACCCAAGGTTTTAGCCGATTGTTGTCCTACATGATGACATCTATACAATATGATGCTAATGTGTTATAGCAATAACTCCTATAAGGCGTCATCTAACAATCTCGAACCAATGAGTTTTTTGTAAGCCTTGACTTGATCATTTTTTGCAATTTACAGTTTCACTCTAGCTGTTAAAGCTTTTAATTTACTGGTTTCATAAAAGGAGTCATTAGACAATTTTTTTGACAATAAAACAATTTGCAGGCCTTCCCCTGTGATTATTTTAGCAACTTAGTTTGACTGTTATAGTTTTTTAATTTAAACAAAAACCTTACTTTTTTCTGAAATCGTCTTTAAAGGGCAATAATTCCTATAAAAAGTTCTCTGAAAATTGTGGACCAAATAAGTGATTTGTAGGTCTTGTCTTGCTGATCCGTTTAGCAAATTTACAGTTTCACTTTCACTCTAGCTGTCAACGCTTTTAAGTTCAGTGGCAATTCAATACCATTAAAGGACAATAATTTCTATAGGAGTCATCAGACAACTTTCATACATTGTTTGCTGTTTTCTATTTTACACTAGGTACTATAGCTTTTGATTTCTATGGTAACAAGCTAAGTTCGTTCAAGCATGAAGTATTGGGCGCAGCCCTACAGAATTTTGCCAGTGAAGAGATCATGTTATAACTGTTTAAAAATATGATGAAGATGTTATCTTCATAAAAAAGCTTCAGAGCAAAGGTAAACCCGAGGTTGAACGAACGAACGGACGAAAATCTACAAGTCCCCCAACTTGCGTTGACCCAATGTTCCATGTTTAGCAACAGCGGGCATAGATCAACGGCCCAGATACAAATCCGAAACTAGGTACCATAGGGTGATTGTGGAAAAAAGTTGCTCAAGTGGTTCCAGAGGAGATTATTGAAAAAAATCGCGTCTGAAATGGCCGCGTTGCAAAGCAATTGCCCTAATAAATAAGTTATGGATTACAATTTGTTAGAAGAAGGTTTCTGGTCTGTGTAAAAACATGTAGGAGTTGATTACACAAAATAGGTGCCGTCTTCTGCAATTGTTCTGAAAAATGACTAAGTTCTCAAATCTGGAAAATTAGGAACAATTCCATAAAAGCAAGTGCACAACTTCAATACAAATGTTATCTTTCTGTGAAGTTTCAGAGATCTGGGTTTAAAAGTGTAGGAGTTGATTACACAAAATATATACCCCAATTTCCCCGCCCGCCCACCTGATTTCACTATACTAAAACCCGGGTTTGCACTTCGCGCAACTCGGCCAAAAACGAATGGACAATGGTCGCCGCCGTAGTGTTCTCCTCAGGCCTTTTTAGCACCGCTGTACCGCGGCGCCTTTATTTTTTTTGCCGCGGTGCTATAATTTCATGCCGCCGTTCTATCCAAAACACTAACACTTGGTCACTATTTCCTTTTGTATTGTTTATTTAACTGATAAGAGCTTCACCTAGTAACATAATGCCAAATGGCTGAATAGGCCAAATTGCCTGTTACCGTTAGATTCATTAAATAGCTAAGATTAGTTTATCATCTCTACACTTAACGGATGTGAATAAAATGTGACAAAATAACTAAAAATTGTAATAGTTTCCTACATTTTATATGGGGAAATGTAACTGAAAACTTGCACTTAAAATTTCCCCCACCAAAAATTGCATGCAAATATGGAGGTAACTGCAATTTATGAATTCCAGAAGATATCTTAGTAAATTTTAAAAATTTTATTCTATTATTTTAGCAGAAACTAGTAATAAAATATTCCAATTAGTCCACTGTTTGAATTTTAATTGAGGTCCATCTGAAAAATGTGTGCTAGTGACTTTTGTCAACCTGAAGAGACATTTCAGAACCAAAAGTTGATGGCTTTGTAGAGGAAATTTGTCCTAGTCATACACATATGGTTGCTAGTGACTTTTGTTAACCGAAAGTGACTTTAAGAACGGAAGTTTCTAACCAAAATGGAAGTTTATGCCGTCTTAAGGTCAAGTCTTCAGATGATTATTTTCGATAATATGCAATAAATTTGTCTTAACAGTTGCATTACGTTTACCATTCATCAGTTTTCATCTATCTGTTATAGTTGCGGAGATTATTCGATAACAAAGTTATTGATGTTTGGGGAGATAACTCTGTAAAGAATGACGTTTTAGTTTCACTGTAGTGACTATAAATAGTCATTGGGTACACAATACTTGTCGTTTTGGTAGTACCAAAATGGTATGTCACGTACTTTTTCTACAGTGTGATTTGGAAAATTGGCAGAAAAGAACCATAATAATAATAATAATCCAAAGAAAATCAATAAGATCTTCCAATTGAAAATGGGAAAGACTAACAGTTTTACTCCATCATATTACTTACTACCTTATCACTTTAATGACTTTACTGCTTATTATTCCATGCCGTTACTACCATACTACATCACTTTACCACCCACTTTTTCATTCAGTTGCTACAGTTACTCTTTCACTATATTACCTACTATTCCATTCCTTTACTACTGTTACTCCATCACTTTACTACCCATTTTTTCATTCAGTTACTACAGTTACTCTTTCACTATACTACCTACTATTCCATTCCGTTACTACTGTTACTCCATCACTTTACTACCTACTATTGCATTCCGTTACTACTGTTCATCATCAATTTACCACCTACTTTCTAGTCCGTTATTACCGTTCTTCAATCACTTTACTTTGTGATTCCGTTACAACCGTTACTCCATCACTTTACTACCCAATTTTCATTCCGTTACTACCGTTTCTCTATCATTTTACTACCCATAACCCATCACTTTACTACCTATTATTCCATTAAATTACTACTGTTTACTACATATTATTACATTAAATTACTACTCTTTACTACCTACTTTTTCATTCGATTACTACTGTTAATCATTTCACTACCTTTCCTCCATCAGTTACTACGCACTTTTACATTACGTCACTACTGTTACCCCATCACTTTACTACCTGCACTTCATCACGTTAATGCCATTACACAATCACTTAAATGCCATTACTCCATCATATTACTACCTTATCACTTTCATGACTTTACTGCTTATTATTCCATGCCGTTACTACCATTACTACATCACTTTCCTACCCACTTTTTCATTCAATTTCTGCCGTTTATCTTTCATTTTACTACCATTACTCCATCACTTTACTTCCAACTTTGTCATTCCGTTAATACCTTTACTCCATCACTTCACTGCCTATTACTAGTATTCCATTAAATAACTACAGTTGCTCCATCACTTTACTACCCAATATTGCATTCCGCTACTATTTTTCATCATCATTTTGTCACCTACTTTTTCATTCCGTTACTAACGTTTATCCGTCATTTTACTACCTTTTACCCATCACTTTACTACCTATTATTCTATTAAATTACTATTGTTTACTACCTACTTTTTCATTTCTTTACTACTGTAACTCAATCATTTCACTACCTTTTCTCCTTCATTTACACCCACTTTTACATTCCGTCACTACTGTTCCTCCATCAGATTACTACCCACTTTTTCATTCAATTTCTGCCGTTTATCTTTCATTTTACTACCATTACTCCATCACTTTACTATCAACTTTGTCATTCCGTCAATACCTTTACTCCATCACTTTACTACCTACTATTCCATTAAATTACTACTGTTACTCCATCACTTTACTAACCACTTTTTTATACTGTTACTGCCATTACTCCGTCATTTTACTACCTTACTCCATCATCTCACTACTTACCATTCCTTTCTGTCACTACCATTACTCCATCATTTTAATACCATTACTACATCACTTTCCTACCCACTTTTACATTCCGTTACTACCGTTATACCATAGCTTTACTACGGTTACTCCATCGCTTTAATTCCTACTATTCCATTCCGTTGCTACTGTCACTCCATCACTTTACTACCAATTTTTTTCATTCCGTTACTACCGTTTCTCAATTATTTTACTACCATTACTCTCTCACTTTACTAACTACTATTCCATTCCATACTCCATCACTTTATTACCCACTTTTTCATTCAGTTACTACAGTTACTTTTTCACTATACTACCTACTATTCCATTCCGTTACTACTGTTACTCCATCACTTTACTACCTACTATTACATTCCGTTACTACTGTTCATCATCATTTTACCACCTACTTTCTATTCCGTTATTGCCGTTCTTCAATCACTTTACTACCTACTTTGTCATTCCGTTACAACCGTTACTCCATCACTTTACTGCCCAATTTTCTTTCTGTTAATTCCGTTTCTCTATCATTTTACTACCTTTTACCCATCACTTTACTACCTATTATTCTATTAAATTACTATTGTTTACTACCTACTTTTTCATTTCTTTACTACTGTAACTCAATCATTTCACTACCTTTTCTCCTTCATTTACACCCACTTTTACATTCCGTCACTACTGTTCCTCCATCAGATTACTACCCACTTTTTCATTCAATTTCTGCCGTTTATCTTTCATTTTACTACCATTACTCCATCACTTTACTACCAACTTTGTCATTCCGTTAATACCTTTACTCCATCACTTTACTACCTATTATTCCATTAAATTACTACTGTTACTCCATCACTTTACTAACCACTTTTTTATACTGTTACTGCCATTACTCCGTCATTTTACTACCTTACTCCATCATCTCACTACTTACCATTCCTTTCTGTCACTACCATTACTCCATCATTTTAATACCATTACTACATCACTTTCCTACCCACTTTTACATTCCGTTATTACCGTTATACCATAGCTTTACTACGGTTACTCCATCGCTTTAATTCCTACTATTCCATTCCGTTGCTACTGTCACTCCATCACTTTACTACCAATTTTTTTCATTCCTTTACTACCGTTTCTCAATTATTTTACTACCATTACTCTCTCACTTTACTAACTACTATTCCATTCCATACTCCATCACTTTATTACCCACTTTTTCATTCAGTTACTACAGCTACTTTTTCACTATACTACCTACTATTCCATTCCGTTACTACTGTTACTCCATCACTTTACTACCTACTATTGCATTCCGTTACTACTGTTCATCATCATTTTACCACCTACTTTCTATTCCGTTATTGCCGTTCTTCAATCACTTTACTACCTACTTTGTCATTCCGTTACAACCTTTACTCCATCACTTTACTGCCCAATTTTCTTTCTGTTACTACCGTTTCTCTATCATTTTACTACCCATAACCCATCACTTTACTACCTATTATTCCATTAAATTACTACTGTTTACTACCTATTGTTACATTAAATTACTACTGTTAACTACCTACTTTTTCATTCGATTACTACTGTTAATCATTTCACTACCTTTGCTCCATCTGTTACTACCCACTTTACACTACGTCACTACTGTTACTCCATCACTTTACTATCTTTACTTCATCACTTTGATGCCATTACACAATCACTTTGATGCCATTACACAATAACTTTACTGTCATTACTCCATAATATTACTGCCTTATCACTTTCATGACTTTACTGCTTATTATTCCATGCCGTTAATACCATTACTACATCCCTTTACTACCCACTTTTTCATTCAGTTTCTGCCGTTTATCTTTCATTTTACTACCATTACTCCATCACTGTACTACCAACTTTTCCATGCCGTTACTACGATTACCCCCATCACTTTACTACCTTTACTCAATCACTTTACTTCTTACTATTCCATTCCGTTACTAATGTCACTCCATCACTTTTCTACACACTTTTCTCTTCAATTACTAATGTTTATCTTTCATTTTTCTACCATTACTCCATCACTTTACTTCCAACTGTGTCATTACGTTACTACCGTTGCTCCATCTCTTTATTACTTGTACTGAATCACTTTACTGCCTATTATTCTATTAAATTACGACTTTTACTCAATCACTTTACTTTTTTTCATTCCGTTACTACCATTACTGCATCATTTTACTACCCTTACTCCATCACTTTCCTACTTACTATTCCATTCTGTTACTACCGTTATTCCATGATTTAACTACCATTACTCCATCACTTTACTAACCACTTTTTCATTCCTTTATTACCATTACCCAGTCATCTTATTACCATAACTCCATCACTTTATCATCTAATGTTGAATTCCGTTGCTACTGTTACTCCATCACTTAAGTGCCAATTTTTTCATTCCGTTACAACCGATACTCCATATTTTACTACCATTACTACATTACTTTACTACCCACTTTTTTGTGCGGTTACTACCGTAACCCCTTTATGTTACTACAATTAATCCATCTTTTACTACCTACTATTCCATTCCGTTACTACTTTTAGCCCATGACTTTACTACCTACTATTCCATTCCGTTACTAGTATTAGTCCATCACTTAACTAACTAAATTCCATTCCGTTACTGCCTTTACCACATGACTTTACTACCTACTGTCACATGCCCTTACTACAATCAACCTGATATTTACTTCATCATTTAACTTGCCATTTTTTCATTCCCTTACTACTGTTACTCCATCACTTTACTACCTACAGTTAGGTGCAGTCCTAACATAACATAAAGTTAACTTAAACCAGTCCAAATCTCTGGTCAAAATCTCTGCTTTTGAGAAAAAAAATCTCTGCTTTTTGACCAAAAACCAGTCAATTTGACCGCTTTGACAGGACAAAATTTTGTCCAAATCTCTGCTTTAAATATTGTCAAATTCTCTGCTTTTGTCAAGTGGACAAAAACGGTCCAAATCTCTGCTTTTGTCAAATTGACAAAAGCGGTCAAAATCTCTGCTTTCAAATGTCACGTGACAAAAATGTCCAGTGGACAAAAATTGTCAAAATCTCTGCTTTTCAATTGTCACGTGACCAAAATGTCCAGTGGACAAAAATTGTCAAAATCTCTGCTTTTCAATAGTCACGTGACAAAAATGTCCAGTGGACAAAATCTCTGCTTTTCAATTTTCAAGTAACAAAATGTCCCTTTGTACAAAAAGTCAAAATATATGCTTTATTTAATCATTTCGTTACAAATTGTCAATTAGACGATCACCAAAAATTAGTTAACGAAATCTACGGCAGTCTATTTTAAAGAACGCGATTTCTTTCCCGTCCGCGTTTCGGTAAATGTATAGCAAGCCGTTGTGGTTACATATTTAGACTGTAGCTCTCCCTACATTTCTATTATTATTATGCTATTGTTATTATGATTGAGCAATCATATTTTTTGTGTAGTTGAATAAAAATATTAAAGTATAAATCCTAACCTGTAATATTTTTTATTTAATAATAAATACTGTTACAACTCACCTGTATGTCGGTATCATTAAATCTATTTTTAATATTTACATTTCACTTTTAATTTCACACTAAATAATATTAATTAGTTTTCAAATCTTGGCTGCCTACATCTTAGGATATGAGTTTTAACCTCAAATCCACAATTTAAAACAAATCACCCATAAAATCCAAATTAAAACTTCTTCTTCATATCAAATCACTCCTGAGAAAATAGCAATATAAAATTACAACCATATTAAATACATTATATCACTCCAGAAACTTTTGCGATTCTATTAAAAAACATATTTCTCATACAAAATCACTCCAAATACTTAAGCAATGCAATTGAAAACCCTATTTCACATATCAAATCAATCCTGATCCAATAGCAATGCAATTAAGAACCATATTTCACATATGAAATTAATCCTGAGACATTTATAATGCAAATATAAACTATATTTAACATATAAAATAAATCAGGAGACTATAGCAATGCAATTTAAACCATATTCCACATATAAAGTTCCTCTGGAGACCTTAGCCATGTGATTAAAAAGAATATTTTAGATATAAAATCACTAAAGAAACTAAAGCTATGCAATTAAAAACTATATTTCATATATAAAGTTACTATAAAGACCTTAGCCATGCAATTAAAAACCATATTTTGCATATAAATTCAATCCTGAAACCTTGGCAATACCATTAAAACAAAATATTCAACAAGTCATATAAAATCAATCCTGACACCATAGTGATCATGGTGATGGAATTAAAAAAACATATTTCACATATAAAATCAATCCTGAAACTTTTAAAATTAATATCAATATTTAACATATAAAATCTCTAATGATACTGAAGCAATGTAATCAAAAACCATATTTCACATATAAAATCACTCTGGAGACCTAAGTGATGCAATTAAAAACCATATTTAGCATACAAAATCACTAATGACACTGAAGCAATGAAATTAAAAAATCTATTTCACATATAAAGTCACTCTGGAGACCTTAGCCATGCAATTCCAAACCATATTTTACATATAAAATCAATCCTGAGACAATATAGATGGAATTAAAACCATATTCTGCATATAAATCAATCGTGAAACCTTGGCAATACAATTAAACAATATATTTAACAAATAAAATCACTAGAAAGACTTTAGCAGTGTAATCAAAAATCATATGTCACAAATAAAATCACTCTGGAGACCTAAGTGATGCAATTAAAATCCATATTTAACATATAAAATCAATCTCGAGACTTTAGCAATGCAACTAGAAACCATATTTCACATATAAAATCAATCCTGTAGCCTTGGTTATGCCATAAAAAACTATATCTCACATATAGAATCACTCTGGAGACCTAAGAGATGCAATTAAAATCCATATTTAACATATAAAATCAATCTCGACACTTTACAAATGCAACTAGAAACCATATTTCACATATAAAATCACTCTGGAGACCTAAGAGATGCAATTAAAATCCATATGTAACATATAAAATCAATCTCGACACTTTACCAATGCAACTAGAAACCATATTTCACATATAAAATCACTCTGGAGACCTAAGAGATGCAATTAAAATCCATATTTAACATATAAAATCAATCTCGACACTTTACCAATGCAACTAGAAACCATATTTCACATATAAAATCATTCCTGAAGCCTTAGTTATGCCATAAAAAACAATATCTCACATATAAAATCACCCTGGAGAAATAAGAGATGCAATTAAAATCCATATTTAACATATAAAATCAATCTCGACACTTTACCAATGCAACTAGAAACCATATTTCACATATAAAATCATTCCTGAAGCCTTGGTAATGCCATAAAAAGCAATATGTCACATATAAAATCACTCTGGAGACATAAGAGATGCAATTAAAATCCATATTTAACATATAAAACCAATCTCTAGACTTTAGCAGTGCAAGTAGAAACCATATTTCACATATAAAATCATTCCCGTAGCTTTGGTTATGCCATAAAAAACAATATCTCAGATATAAAATCACTCTGGAGACCTAAGCTATGCAATTAAAATCCATATTTAACATATAAAATCAATCTCGAGACTTCAGCAATGCAACTAGAAACCATATTTCATATATAAAATCATTCCTGAAGCCTTGGTAATGCCATAAAAACAATATCTCACATATAAAATCACTCTGGAGACATAAGTGATGCAATTAAAAACCATATTTCACATATAAAATCATTCCTGACACCATAGTGATGGGAAAAAAACTATATTTTACATATAATATCAATCCTGAGACCTGAGCTATAAAAGTAAAAACCATACTTTTATGTATAAAATCACTCTGGGGATATTAGTGATGGAATTAAAACCATATTTTACATATAAAATTATTCCTAATACCCAAAAGATGCAACCAAAATGTGGGTTTAACCATTGTAAATATAAGATATTTTACATTATTGTTTAATTGTTGTGTACTTTAATAAGATTTAGTGGTTAAAATACAGAACTCTCATAGATTTTTAACCTTTTTTTATTATTATCACACATTTTGGATATTGAATGTACTTTCAATTGGATACATGTAGACTTAATTTATATTTTGAATGATTGCTAAGTTCAAGAGTTGTAATTTATATTATGATATCGAAGAATTGCTTGATTGATAGATATTTATATAAAAAAGATATGTCTCACTTTATTGGACTATACATTAATATTTAATTAAAGGAAACAACGGCGCAATAAGTAATATGTTTCCGAGCCGTGTAAGATTTAAAACATTTGATTTCCTACAGAAACACGTAAATAACAAACAAAACTTCAATTCTTTCATTAACTATAATTTTGTATTTGATCGATTGTTTTTTTTTTGGTAGTAGGATTTTAATAAACGACAAAGGATTCGATTTTCATTACCGTTCGTATACCTTTCATTCCGACAACGCGCAGATAAAATAAATGGACGTACGGTACAACCAGTCGGTCTTTCGTAAAAAAATTGTCAAAAACATTAAAAAGGTAAAAGTTAAAAGTGTTTTAAAGTGCAGTCGAAAGGTTAGCAAGTTGACAGAGTGGACATAAATTTCCAAAATAAAAAATGTCCAGTGGACAACATTGTCACGTGACAAAATTGTCACAAAAAATGTCCTGTTGACAAACTTGTCACGTGACAAAATTGTCAAGAGAAAAAAAATTGTCCAGAGGACAGAAATTGTCAAAAGAAAAAAAGTCCAGTGGACAAAAATTGTCAAAAGAACAAAAATGTCCAGTGGACAGAAATTGTCAACAAATTGTCAAATGGACAGAAATATATTGTATAAAAAAATTGTCAAAAGAACAGCCCAAGTTAACTTGGGTTGTCAAAATCTCTGCTCAAACCAGTCAAATTCTCTGCTCGAAGTTAACTTAAAGCAGTCAGAATCTCTGCTTTTCAAGTTAACTAGCATGTTATGTTAGGACTGCACCCAACTGTACTACACCATGACTTTACTACCATTACTCCATCACTTTACTACCTTTGCTCTATTCCTTTACTACCTACTATTTCGTTCCGTTACTACCATTACTGCATCACTTTACTACCTCCTATTCCATTCGGTTACTACCATTAATCCATCACTTTACTACCTACTATTCCATTCCGTTACTACCATTACTGCATCACTTTAGTACCTATTATTCCAATCCGTTACTACCATTATACCATTACTTTACTTCCTACTATTCCATTCCGTTACTAACATTACTCCATCACTTTATTACCTACTATTCCATCCCGCTACTACCATTACTCCATCAAATTACTACATACTTTTCCATTCCGTTACTACCATTAATCCATTACTTTACTACCTACTATTCCATTCCGTTACTACTATTACTCCATTACTTTACTACCTACTATTCCATTCCGTCACTACCATTACTCCATCACTTTACTACCTACTATTCCATTCCGTTACTACCATTACTCCATTACTATACAACCTACTATTCCATTCCGTCACTACCATTACTCCATCAATTTACTACCTACTATTCCATTCCGTTACTACCATTACTTTATCACTTTACTACCTACTATTCCATTCCGTTACTACCATTACTATATCACTTTACTTTCTACTATTCCAATCCGTTACTACCATTACTCCATCATTTTACTATCTACTATTCCATTCATTACAACTATTACTTTATCACTTTACTACCTACCATTCTAATCCGTTTCTACCATTACTATATCACTTTACTACCTAGTATTCCATTCCGTTACTACCATAACTCCATCTCTTAGCTACCTACTATTCCATTCCGTTTCTACCATTACTCCATTACTTTAGTACCTAATATTCCATTCCGTTACTACCAAATTACTCCATCACTTTACTACCTACTATTCCATTCCGTTACTACCATTACTATATCACTTTACTACCTACTATTCCAATCCGTTACTGACATTACTATATCACTTTACTACCTACTATTCCAATCCGTTACTACCATTACACCATTACTTTACTACCTACTATTCCATTCCGTTACTACCATAACTCCATCACTTTACCACCTACTATTCCAATCCGTTACTACCATTACTCCATCACTTTACTACCTACTATTCCATTCTGTTACTACCATTACTTTATCACTTTACTACCTACAATTCCATTCCGTTACTACCACTACTATATCACTTTACTACATACTATTCCAATACGTTACTACCATTGCTATATCACTTTACTACCTAGTATTCCATTCCGTAACTACCATAACTTTATCACTTTACTAGCTACTATTCTAGTCCGTTACTACCATTACTCCATCACTTTACTACCTACTATTCTAATCCGTTACTACCATTACTCCATTACTTTACTACCTACTATTCCATTCCGTTACTACCATTACTCCATCACTTTACAACCTACTATTCCATTCCGTTAGTACCATTTCTGAATCACTTTACTACCTACTATTCCAATTGGTTACGACCATTACTACATCACTTTACTACCTACTATTCCAATCCGTTACTACCATTACTCCATCACTTTACTACCTACTATTCCACTCCGTTACTACTATTACTTTATCATAGTACTACTTACTATTCCAATCCGTTAATACCATTACTCCATCACTTTACTACCTACTATTTCATTCCGTTACTACCATTACTTTATCGCTTTACTACCTACTATTCCAATCCGTTACTACCATTACTTTATCACTTTACTACCTACTATTGTATTCCGTTATTGTCATTACTTTATCACTTTACTACCTACTATTCCATTCCGTTACTACCATTACTTTATCACTTTACTACCTACTATTCCAATCCGTTACTACAATTACTACATCACTTTACTACCTACTATTCCAATCCGTTACTACCATTATTCCATCACTTTACTACCTACTATTCCAATCCGTTACTACCATTACTCCATCACTTTACTACCTACCATTCCATTCCGTTACTGCCATTACTTTATCACTTTACTACCTACTATTCCTATCCGTTACTACCATTACTATGTCATTTTACTACCTACTATTCCATTCCGTTATTGTCATTACTTGATCACTTTACTACCTACTATTCCATTCCGTTACTACCATTACTTAATCACTTTACTACCTACTATTCCAATTCGTTACTACCATTGCTACATCACTTTACTACCTTCTATTCCAATCCGTTACTACCATTATTCCATCACTTTACTACCTACTATTCCAATCCGTTACTACCATTACTCCATCACTTTACTACCTGCTATTCCATTCCGTTACTACAATTACTTTATCACTTTACTACCTACTATTCCTATCCGTTACTACCATTATTATGTCATTTTACTACCTACTATTCCATTCCGTTATTGCCATTACTTTATCACTTTACTACCTACTATTCCAATTCGTTACTACTAATTCTAAATCACTTTACTATCTACTATTCCAATCCGTTACTAGAATTACTCCATTGCTTTACCACCTACTATTCCAATTCGTTACTACCATTACTCCATCACTTTACTACCTACTATTCCAGTCTGGTACTACCATTACTTTATCACTTTACCACCTACAATTCCATTCCGTTACTACCATTACTATATCACTTTACTACCTACTATTCCAATCCGTTATTACCATTACTTTATCACTTTACTACCTACTATTCCATTCCGTTACTATCATTACTATATCACTTTACTACCTACTATTCCAATCCGTTACTGATATTACGATATCACTTTACTACCTACTATTCCAATCCGTTACTACCATTACCATATCACTTTACTACCTGCTATTCAAATCCGTTACTACCATTACTCCATCACTTTACTACCTACTATTCCAATCGGTTACTACCATTACTCCATCACTTTACTACCTACGTTTCCATTCCGTTACTACCATTACTTCAGCACTTTACTACCTACTATTCCAATCCGCTACTACCAATACTCCATGACTTTACTATCTTCTATTTAAATCCGTTACTACCATTACTTTATCACTTACTACCTCCTATTACATGCTCTTACTACAATCGACCTGACAATTACTACATCATTTTACTACACACTTTTTAATTCCTTTACAACTTTTACTCCATCACTTTACTATCTACTATTATATGCCGTTTCCACCATTACTCCATAACTTTACTACCTTTACTCCATTACTTTACTACCTACTATTCCATTCCATTACTACCATTACTCCATTACTTTACTACCTACTATTTCACTCCGTTACTACCATTACTCCATTACTTTACGACCTACTATTCCATTCCGTTACTACCATTACTCCATCACTTTACAACCTACTGTTTCATTCCGTTACTACCATTACGCCATCACTTTACTACCTTCTATTCCATTCCGTTACTACCATTACTGCATCACTTTATTACCTACTATTCCATTCCGTTATTACTATTACTTTATCACTTTACTAATTACTATTCCAATTCGTTAATACCATTACTCCATCACTTTACTACCTACTATTTCATTCCGTTACTACCATTACTTTGTCGCTTTACTACATACTATTCCAATCCGTTAATACCATCACTATATCACTTTACTACCTACTATTCCATTCCGTTACTGTCATTACTTTATCACTTTACTACCTACTATTCCATTCCGTTACTACCATTACTTTATCACTTTACTACTTACTATTCCAATCCATTACTACCATTACTACATCACTTTACTACCTACTATTCCAATCCGTTACTACCATTACTATGTCATTTTACTACCTACTTTTCCATTCCGTTATTGTCATTACTTTATCACTTTACTTCCTACTATTCCATTCCGTAACTACCATTACTCCATCACTTTACTACCTACTATTCCAATCCGTTACTACCATTATTCAGTCACTTTACTACCTTCTATTCCAATCCGTTACTACCATTACTCCATCACTTTACTACCTACTATTCCATTCCGTTACTACAATTACTTGATCACTTTACTACCTACTATTCCTATCCGCTACTACCATTACTATGTCATTTTACTACCTACTATTCCATTCCGTTATTGCCATTACTTTACCACTTTACTACCTACTATTCCATTCCGTTACTACCATTACTTCATCACTTTACTACCTACTATTCCAATCCGTTACTGCCATTACTACATCACTTTACTACCAACTATTCCAATCCGTTACTATAATTACTCCATCATTTTACCACCTACTATTCCAATCCGTTACTACCATTACTCCATCACTTAACTACCTACTATTCCATTCTGTTACTACCATTACTTTATCACTTTACTACCTACAATTCCATTCCGTTACTACCATTACTATATCACTTTACTACCTACTATTCCAATGCGTTACTACCATTACTATATCACTTTACTACCTAGTATTCCATTCCGTAACTACAATAACTTTATCACTTTACTAGCTACTATTCTAGTCCGTTACTACCATTACTCCATCACTTTACTACCTACTATTCTAATCCGTTACTACCATTACTCCATTACTTTACTACCTACTATTCCTTTCAGTTCTACCATTACTCCATCACTTTACTACCTACTATTCCATTCCGTTAGTACCATTTCTGAATCACTTTACTACCTACTATTCCAATTGGTTACGACCATTACTACATCACTTTACTACCTACTATTCCAATCCGTTACTACCACCACTCCATCACTTTACTACCTACTATTCCATTCCGTTACTACCATTACTCCATTACTTTACTACCTACTCTTCCATTCCGTCACTACCATTACTCCATCACTTTACTATCTACAATTCCATTCCGTTACTACCATTACTCCATCACTTTACTGCCTACTATTCCATTCCATTACTACCATTACTTTATCACTCTACTACCTACTATTCCAATCCGTTACTACCATTGCTCCATTTCTTTACTACCTACTATTCCATTCCGCTACTACCATTACTTTATCACTTTACTACCTACTATTCCAAACAGTTACTACCATTACTTTATCACTTTACTACCTACTATTCCATTCCGTTACTACCATTACTTTATAACTTTACTACCTACTGTTCCATTCGTTTCTACCATTACGCCATCACTTTACTACCTACTATTCCATTCCGTTACTACCATTACTCCATCACTTTACTACCTACTATTCCATTCCATTACTACCATTACTTTATCACTCTACTACCTACTATTCCAATCCGTTACTACCATTACTCCATCACTTTACTACCTACTATTCCATTCCGTTACTACCATTACTTTATCGCTTTAATACGTACTATTCCAATCAGTTACTACCATTACTTTATCTCTTAACTACCTACTATTCCATTCCATTAGTACCATCACTCCATCATTTTACTACCTACTATCCATTCCGTTAGTACCATTTCTGAATCACTTTACTATCTACTATTCCATTCCGTTACTACCATTACTTTATAACTTTACTACCTACTATTCCATTCCGTTACTACCATTACTTTATCGCTTTACTACCTACTATTCCAATCCGTTACTACCATTACTTTATCACTTTACTACCTATTATTCCAATCCGTTACTACTATTACTTTATCACTTTACTACCTACTATTCCAATCCATTACTACCATTACTATATCACTTTACTACCTACTATTCCAATCCGTTACTACCATTACTCCATCACTTTACTACCTACTATTCCATTCCGTTACTACCATTACTTTATCACTTTATTACCTACTATTCCTTTCCGTTACTACCATTACTATATCACTTTACTACCTACTATTCCAATCCGTTACTACCATTACTCCATCACTTTACTACCTACTATTCCATTCTGTTACTACCATTACTTTATCACTTTACTACCTACAATTCCATTCCGTTACTACCATTACTATATCACTTTACTACCTACTATTCCAATGCGTTACTACCATTACTATATCACTTTACTACCTAGTATTCCATTCCGTAACTACAATAACTTTATCACTTTACTAGCTACTATTCTAGTCCGTTACTACCATTACTCCATCACTTTACTACCTACTATTCTAATCCGTTACTACCATTACTCCATTACTTTACTACCTACTATTCCTTTCAGTTACTACCATTACTCCATCACTTTACTACCTACTATTCCATTCCGTTAGTACCATTTCTGAATCACTTTACTACCTACTATTCCAATTGGTTACGACCATTACTACATCACTTTACTACCTACTATTCCAATCCGTTACTACCACCACTCCATCACTTTACTACCTACTATTCCATTCCGTTACTACCATTACTCCATTACTTTACTACCTACTCTTCCATTCCGTCACTACCATTACTCCATCACTTTACTATCTACAATTCCATTCCGTTACTACCATTACTCCATCACTTTACTGCCTACTATTCCATTCCATTACTACCATTACTTTATCACTCTACTACCTACTATTCCAATCCGTTACTACCATTGCTCCATTTCTTTACTACCTACTATTCCATTCCGCTACTACCATTACTTTATCACTTTACTACCTACTATTCCAAACAGTTACTACCATTACTTTATCACTTTACTACCTACTATTCCATTCCGTTACTACCATTACTTTATAACTTTACTACCTACTGTTCCATTCGTTTCTACCATTACGCCATCACTTTACTACCTACTATTCCATTCCGTTACTACCATTACTCCATCACTTTACTACCTACTATTCCATTCCATTACTACCATTACTTTATCACTCTACTACCTACTATTCCAATCCGTTACTACCATTACTCCATCACTTTACTACCTACTATTCCATTCCGTTACTACCATTACTTTATCGCTTTAATACGTACTATTCCAATCAGTTACTACCATTACTTTATCACTTAACTACCTACTATTCCATTCCATTAGTACCATTACTCCATCATTTTACTACCTACTATCCATTCCGTTAGTACCATTTCTGAATCACTTTACTATCTACTATTCCATTCCGTTACTACCATTACTTTATAACTTTACTACCTACTATTCCATTCCGTTACTACCATTACTTTATCGCTTTACTACCTACTATTCCAATCCGTTACTACCATTACTTTATCACTTTCCTACCTATTATTCCAATCCGTTACTACTATTACTTTATCACTTTACTACCTACTATTCCAATCCATTACTACCATTACTATATCACTTTACTACCTACTATTCCAATCCGTTACTACCATTACTCCATCACTTTACTACCTACTATTCCATTCCGTTACTACCATTACTTTATCACTTTACTACCTACTATTCCTTTCCGTTACTACCATTACTATATCACTTTACTACCTACTATTCCAATCCGTTACTACCATTACTCCATCACTTTACTACCTACTATTCCATTCCGTTAATACCATTACTTTATCACTTTACTACATACTATTCCATTCCGTTACTACCATTACTCCATTACTTTACTACCTACTACTATTCCATTCCGTTACTACCATTACTCCAGAACTTTACTACCTACTATTCCATTCTGTTACTACAATTACTATATCACGTTACTACCTAGTATTCCATTCCGTTACTACCATTACTATATCATTTTACTACCTACTATTCCAATCCGTTACTACCATTACTCCATTACTTTACTACCTACTACTATTCCATTCCGTTACTACCATTACTCCAGAACTTTACTACCTACTATTCCATTCCGTTACTACAATTACTTTATCACTTTACTACCTACTATTCCATTCCGTCACTACCATTACTCAATCACTTTACTACCTACTATTCCATTCCGTTACTACCATTACTGCATTACTTTACTACCTACTATTCCATTCCACTACTACGATTACTCCATTACTTTACTACCTCCTATTACATTCCGTTACTACCATTCCTCCATCACTTTATTAGCTACTATTCCATTCCGTTACTACCATTACTCCATTACTTTACAACCTACTGTTTCATTCCGTTACTAGAACTACGCCATCCCTTTACTACCTTCTATTCCATTCCGTTACTACCATTACTGCATCACTTTACTACCTACTATTCCATTCTGTTACTACCATTACTTTATCAGCTTACTACCAACTATTCCTACTGTATCATTTTACTGCCTACCATTTCAATCCGTTACTACAATTACTATATCACGTTACTACCTAGTATTCCATTCCGTTACTACCATTACTATATCATTTTACTACCTACTATTCCAATCCGTTACTACCATTACTCCATTACTTTACTACCTACTACTATTCCATTCCGTTACTACAATTACTCCAGAACTTTACTACCTACTATTCCATTCCGTTACTACAATTACTTTATCACTTTTCTACCTACTATTCCATTCCGTCACTACCATTACTCAATCACGTTACTAACTACTATTCCATTCCGTTACTACCATTACTGCATTACTTTACTACCTACTATTCCATTCCGCTACTACGATTACTCCATTACTTTACTACCTCCCATTACATTCCGTTACTACCATTCCTCCATCACTTTATTACCTACTATTCCATTCCGTTACTACCATTACTCCATTACTTTACAACCTACTGTTTCATTCCGTTACTAGAACTACGCCATCCCTTTACTACATTCTATTCCATTCCGTTACTACCATTACTGCATCACTTTACTACCTACTATTCCATTCTGTTACTACCATTACTTTATCAGTTTACTACCTACTGTTCCAATCCGTTACTACCATTACTCCATCACTTTACTACTTACTATTCCATTCCGTTACTGCCATTACTCCATCACTTTAATACCTACTATTCCATTCCGTTACTACCTTTAGCCCATGACTTTACTACCTACTATTCCATTCCGTTACCACCATTTCTGCTTCACTTTACTACCTACTATTCCATTCCGTTACTACCATTTCTTCATCACTTTACTACCTACTATTCCATTCCGTTACTAGTATTAGTCCATCACTTCAATAACTATATTCCATTCCGTTACTACCTTTACCACATGACTTTATTACCTACTGTTACATGCCCTTACTACAATCAACCTGACATTTACTACATCATTTTACTTGCCATTTTTTCATTGCCTTACTACTGTTACTCCATCACTTTACTACCTAGTATTCCATGTCGTTACTACCATTACACCATCACTTTACTAACTTTGCTCCATTACTTTACTACCTACTATTCCATTCCGTTACTACTATTACTCCATTACTTTACTACCTACTATTCCAATCGGTTACTACCATTACTCCATCACTTTACTACCTAATTTTCCATTCCGTTACTACCATTACTTCAGCACTTTACTACCTACTATTCCAATCCGCTACTACCAATACTCCATGACTTTACTATCTTCTGTTTAAATCCGTTACTACCATTACTTTATCACTTACTACCTCCTATTACATGCTCTTACTACAATCGACCTGACAATTACTACATCATTTTACTACACACTTTTTAATTCCTTTACAACTTTTACTCCATCACTTTACTATCTACTATTATATGCTGTTTCCACCATTACTCCATCACTTTACTACCTTTACTCCATTACTTTACTACCTACTATTCCATTCCATTACTACCATTAGTCCATTACTTTACTACCTACAATTTCATTCCGTTACTACCATTACTCCATTACTTTACGACCTACTATTCCATTCCGTTACTACCATTACTCCATCACTTTACTACCTTCTATTCCATTCCGTTACTTCCATTACTATATCACTTTACTTTCTACTATTCCATTCCGTTACTACCATTACTCCATCACTTTACTACCTTCTATTCCATTCCGTTACTTCCATTACTATATCACTTTACTTTCTACTATTCCAATCCGTTACTACCATTACTCCATCATTTTACTACCTACTATTCCATTCGTTACAACTATTACTTTATCACTTTACTACCTACCATTCCAATCCGTTACTACCATTACTATATCACTTTACTACCTAGTATCTCATTCCGTTACTACCATTACTTTATCACTTTACAACCTACTATTCCATTCCGTTACTACCATTACTATATCACTTTACTACCTACTATTCCAATCCGTTACTGATATTACGATATCACTTTACTACCTACTATTCCAATCCGTTACTACCATTACCATATCACTTTACTACCTACTATTCAAATCCGTTACTACCATTACTCCATCACTTTACTACCTACTGTTCCAATCGGTTACTACCATTACTCCATCACTTTACTACCTACGTTTCCATTCCGTTACTACCATTACTTCAGCACTTTACTACCGACTATTCCAATCCGCTACTACCAATACTCCATGACTTTACTATCTTCTATTTAAATCCGTTACTACCATTACTTTATCACTTACTACCTCCTATTACATGCTCTTACTACAATCGACCTGACAATTACTACATCATTTTACTACACACTTTTTAATTCCTTTACAACTTTTACTCCATCACTTTACTATCTACTATTAAATGCCGTTTCCACCATTACTCCATCACTTTACTACCTTTACTCCATTACTTTACTACCTACTATTCCATTCCATTACTACCATAACTCCATTACTTTACTACCTACTATTTCATTCCGTTACTACCATTACTCCGTTACTTTACGACCTACTATTCCATTCCGTTACTACCATTACTCCATCACTTTTCAACCTACTGTTTCATTCCGTTACTACTATTACGCCATCACTTTACTACCTTCTATTCCATTCCGTTACTACCATTACTGCATCACTTTATTACCTACTATTCCATTCCGTTATTACCATTACTTTATCACTTTACTAATTACTATTCCAATTCGCTAATACCATTACTCCATCACTTTACTACCTACTATTTCATTCCGTTACTACCATTACTTTGTCGCTTTACTACCTACTATTCCAATCCGTTAATACCATCACTATATCACTTTACTACCTACTATTCCATTCCGTTACTGTCATTACTTGATCACTTTACTACCTACTATTCCATTCCGTTACTACCATTACTTTATCACTTTACTACCTACTATTCCAATCCATTACTACCATTACCACATCACTTTACTCCCTACTATTCCAATCCGTTACTACCATTACTATGTCATTTTACTACCTACTTTTCCATTCCGTTATTGTCATTACTTTATCACTTTACTTCCTACTATTCCATTCCGTTACTACCATTACTTCATCACTTTACTACCTACTTTTCCAATCCGTTAATACCATTACTACATCACTTTACTACCTACTATTCCAATCCGTTACTACCATTATTCCGTCACTTTACTACCTTCTATTCCAATCCGTTACTACCATTACTCCATCACTTTACTACCTACTATTCCATTCCGTTACTACAATTACTTTATCACTTTACTACCTACTATTCCTATCCGTTACTACCATTACTATGTCACTTTACTACCTACTATTCCAATACGTTACTACCATTACTATATCACTTTACTACCTAGTATTCCATTCCGTAACTACAATAACTTTATCACTTTACTAGCTACTATTCTAGTCCGTTACTACCATTACTCCATCACTTTACTACCTACTATTCTAATCCGTTACTACCATTACTCCATTACTTTACTACCTACTATTCCTTTCCGTTACTACCATTACTCCATCACTTTATTTCCTACTATTCCATTCCGTTAGTACCATTTCTGAATCACTTTACTACCTACTATTCCAATTGGTTAGGACCATTACTACATCACTTTACTACCTACTATTCCAATCCGTTACTACCATTACTCCATCACTTTACTACCTACTATTCCATTCCGTTACTACCATTACTCCACTACTTTACTACCTACTCTTCCATTCCGTCACTACCATTACTCAATCACTTTACTAACTACTATTCCAATCCGCTACTACCTTTACTCCATCACTTTACTACCTACTATTCCATTCCGTTACTACCATTACTTTATCACTTTACTACCTACTATTCCAATCAGTTACTGCCATTACTTTATCACTTTACTACCTACTATTCCATTCCGTTACTACCATTACTTTATAACTTTACTACCTACTGTTCCATTCCGTTACTACCATTACTCCATCACTTTACTACCTACTATTCCATTCCGTTACTACCATTACTCCATCACTTTACTATCTACTATTCCATTCCATTACTACCATTACTTTATCACTCTACTACATACTATTCCAATCCGTTACTACCATTACTCCATCACTTTACTACCTACTATTCCATTCCGTTACTACCATTACTTTATCACTTTACTACCTACTATTCCAATCAGTTACTACCATTACTTTATCACTTATCTACCTACTATTCCATTCCGTTAGTACCATTACTCCATCATTTTACTTCCTACTATCCATTCCGTTAGTACCATTTCTGAATCACTTTACTATCTACTATTCCATTCCGTTACTACCAGTACTTTATAACTTTACTACCTACTATTCCATTCCGTTACTACCATTACTTTATCGCTTTACTACCTACTATTCCAATCCGTTACTACCATTACTTTATCACTTTACTACCTACTATTCCAATCCGTTACTACCATTACTTTATCACTTTACTACCTACTATTCCAATCCATTACTACCATTACTATATCACTTTACTACCTACTATTCCAATCCGTTACTACCATTACTCCATCACTTTACTACCTAATATTCAATTCCGTTACTACCATTACTTTATCACTTTACTACCTACTATTCCTTTCCGTTACTACCATTACTATATCACTTTACTACCTACTATTCCAATCCGTTACTACCATTACTCCATCACTTTACTACCTACTATTCCATTCCGTTAATACCATTACTTTATCACTTTACTACATACTATTCCATTCCGTTACTACCATTACTGTATCATTTTACTGCCTACCATTTCAATCCGTTACTACAATTACTATATCACGTTACTACCTAGTATTCCATTCCGTTACTACCATTACTATATCATTTTACTACCTACTATTCCAATCCGTTACTACCATTACTCCATTACTTTACTACCTAATACTATTCCATTCCGTTACTACCATTACTTTATCACTTTACTTCCTACAATTCCATTCCGTTACTACCATTACTTTATCACTTTACTTCCTACAATTCCATTCCGTAACTACCATTACTATATCACTTTACTACCTACTATTCCTATCCGTTACTACCATTACTATGTCATTTTACTACCTACTATTCCATTCCGTTACTACCATTACTTCATCACTTTACTACCTACTATTCTAATCCGTTACTACCATTACTACATCATTTTACTACCTACTATTCCAATCCGTTACTACAATTACTCCATCACTTTACTACCTACTATTCCAATCCGTTACTAAATTACTCCATCACTTTACTACCTACTATTCCATTCTGTTACTACCATTACTTTATCACTTTACTACCTACAATTCCATTCCGTTACTACCATTACGCCATCACTTTACTACCTACTATTCCATTCCGTTACTACCATTACTTTATCACTTTACTACCTACTATTTCATTCCGTTACTACCATTACTTCATCACTTTACTACCTACTATTCCAATCCGTTACTACCATTACTACATCACTTTACTACCTACTATTCCAATCCGTTACTACAATTACTCCATCACTTTACTACCTACTATTCCAATCCGTTACTACAATTACTCCATCACTTTACTACCTACTATTCCATTCCGTTACTACCATTACTATATCCCTTTACTACCTACTATTCCAATACGTTACTACCATTACTATATCACTTTACTACCTAGTATCCATTCCGTAACTACCATAACTTTATCACTTTACTAGCAACTATTCTTATCCTTCACTACCATTACTCCATCACTTTACTACCTACTATTCTAATCCGTTACTACCATTACTCCATTACTTTACTACCTACTATTCCATTCCGTTACTACCATTCCTCCATCACTATACTACCTACTATTCCATACCGTTAGTACCATTTCTGAATCACTTAACTACCTACTATTCCAATCGGTTACTACCATTACTACATCACTTTACTACCCACTATTCCAATCCGTTACTACCATTACTCCATCACTTTACTACCGACTATTCCAATCCGTTACGACCATTACTCCATCACTTTACTACCTACTATTCCATTCCGTTACTACCATTAGTTTATCACTTTACTATCTACTATATCATTCCGTTACTACCATTACTATATCACTTTACTACCTACTATTCCATTCCGTTACTACCAAAACTTTATCACTTTACTACCTACTATTCCAATCCGTTACTACCATTACTATATCACTTTACTACCTATTTTTCCAATCCGTTACAACATTACTCCATCACTTTACTACCTACTATTCCATTCCGTTACTACCATTACTTTATCCCTTTACTACCTACTATTCCATTCCGTTACTACCATTACTATATCACTTTACTACCTACTATGCCAATACGTTACTACCATTACTATATCACTTTACTACCTAGTATTCCATTCCGAAACTCCCATAACTTTATCACTTTACTACCTACTATTACAATCCGTTACTACCATTACTTCATCACTTTACTACCTACTATTAAAATCCGTTACAACCATTACTACATCACTTTACTACCTACTATTCCAATCCGTTACTACAATTACTCCATCACTTTACTACCTACTGTTTCATTCCGTTACTACGATTACGCCATCACTTTACTACCTTCTATTCCATTCCGTTACTACCATTACTGCAGCACTTTACTACCTACTACTCCTTTCCGTTACTACCATTACTTTATCACTTAACTACCTACTATTCCAATGCGTTACTCCCATTACTATATGACTTTACTACCTACTTTTCCATTCCGTTACTACCATTACTCTATCACATTACTACCTACTATTCCATTCCGTTACTACCATTACGCCATCACTTTACTACCTCCTATTCCATTCAATTACTAGCATTACTTTATCACTTTACTACCTACTATTCCAATCCGTTACTACCATTACGCCATCACTTTACTACCTACTATTCCAATCCGTTACTACCATTACTCCATCAGTTTACTACCTACTTTTCCAATCCGTTACTACCATTTCCACATCACTTTACCACCTACTATTCCAATCCGTTACTACCATTACTCCATCACTTTACTAGCTACTATTCCAATCCGTTACTACCATTACTCCATCACTTTACTACCTACTGTTCCAATCCGTTACTGCCATTACTTTATCACTTTACTACCTACTATTCAAATCCGTTACTTCCATTACGCCATCACTTTACTACCTCCTATTCCAATCCGTTACTAGCATTACTTTATCACTTACTACCTCCTATTACATGCTCTTATTACAATCAGCCTGACAATTACTACATCATTTTACTACACACATTTTAATTCCTTTACTAGTTTTACCCCACCACTTTACTTTCTACTATTACATGCCGTTTCAGCCATTACTCCATCACGTTACTACTTTCACATCATTAATTTACTACCTACTATTCCATTCCGTTACTTCCATTACTCCATCGCTTTATTACCTACTATTCCATTCCGTTACTACAATTACTTTATCATTTTACTACCTACTATTCGAATTCGTTACTACCATTACTCAATTACTTTACTACCTTCTATTCCATTCCGTTACTACCATTACTCCATCACTTTACTACCTTTGCTCCATTTCTTTACTGCCTACTATTTTGCACCGTTCCTACAATTACTCCAGCACTTTACTAACTGTGATTCCATTCCGTTTCTACCATTACTGCATCACTTTACTACCTCCTATTCCATTCCGTTACTACCATGACTGCATCACTTTACTACCTACTATTCCATTCCGTTACTACAATTACTTTATCACTTTACTACCTACTATTCCAATCCGTTACTACCATTACTATATCACTTTACCACCTACTATTCAAATCCGTTACTGCCATTAATCCATCACTTTACTACCTACTATTCCAATACGTTACTGCCATTACTCCATCACTTTACTACCTACTATTCAAATCCGTTACTGCCATTACTCCATCACTTTACTACCTACTATTCCAATCCGTTACTACCATTACTTGGTATCACTTCCTACCTCCTATTACATGCTCTTACAACAATCAACCTGACAATTACTACATCATTTTACTACACACTTTTTAATTCCTCTACTACTTTTAATCCATCACTTACTATCTCCTATTACTTGTAGTTTCTACCATTACTCCATCACTTTACCACCTTTACTCCATTACTTTGCTACCTACTATTCCATTGCGCTACTACCATTACTCCATTACTTTACTAGCTACTATTTCATTCCGTTATTACTATTACTACATTACTGTACTACCTACTATTCCATTCCGTTACTACCATTACTCCATCACTTTACAACCTACTGTTTCATTCCGTTACTACCATTACGCCATCACTTTACTACCTTCTATTCCATTCCGTTACTAGCATTACTTCATCAATTAAAGAACTAAATTACATTCCGTAGCTACCATTAGTCCATCACTTTACTACCTTTGCTCCATTTCTTTAATACATACTATTTCGTTCCGTTCCAACAATTACTCCAGCACTTTACTAACTCCGATTCCATTCCGTTCCTACCATTACTGCATCACTTTACTACCTCCTATTCCACTCCGTTACTACCATTACGCATCACTTTTCTAGCTACTATTCCATTCCTTTACTATCATTACTCCATCACTTTACTACCTTTGCTCTATTTCTTTACTACCTACTATTTTGTTCCGTTCCTACAATTGCTCCCGCACTTTACTAACTCCAATTCGATTCCGTTACTACCATTACTGCATCACTTTACTACCTACTATTCCAATACGTTACTACCATTACTCCATCACTTTACTACCTACTATTCCAATCCGTTACGACCATTACTCCATCACTTTACTACCTACTATTCCATTCCGTTACTACCAATAGTTTATCACATTACTATCTACTATTCCACTCCGTTACTACCATTACTGCATCACTTTTCTAGCTACTATTCCATTCCTTTACTATCATTACTACATCACTTTACTACCTTTGCTCCATTTCTTTACTACCTACTATTTTGTTCCGTTCCTACAATTGCTCTCGCACTTTACTAACCCCAATTCGATTTCGTTACTACCATTACTGCATCACTTTACTACCTACTATTCCAATCCGTTACTACCATTACTCCATCACTTTACTACCTACTATTCCAATCCGTTACGACCATTACTCCATCACTTTACTACCTACTATTCCATTCCGTTACTACCAATAGTTTATCACTTTACTATCTACTATTCCATTCCGTTACTACCATTACTATATCACTTTACTACCTACTATTCCATTACGTTACTACCAAAACTTTATCACTTTACTACCTACTATTCCAATCCGTTACAACCATTACTATATCACTTTACTACCTATTTTTCCAATCCGTTACTACCATTACTCCATCACTTTTCTACCTACTATTCCATTCCGTTACTACCATTACTATATCACTTTACTACCTACTATGCCAATACGTTACTACCATTACTATATCACTTTACTACCTAGTATTCCATTCCGAAACTACCATAACTTTATCACTTTTCTACCTACTATTCCAGTCCGTTACTACCATTACTTCACCACTTTACTACCTACTATTCCAATCCGTTACAACCATTGCTACATCACTTTACTACCTACTATTCCAATCCGTTACTACAATTACTCCATCACTTTACTACCTACTATTCCAATCCGTTACTACCATTACTCCATCACTTTACTACCTACTATTCCATTCTGTTACTACCATTAATTTATCACTTTACTACCTACAATTCCATTCCGTTACTACCATTACTACATTACTTTACTACCTACTATTCCAATACGTTACTACCATTACTATTTCACTTTACTACTTAGTATTCCATCCCGCAACTACCATATCTTTATTACTTTACTAGCACTATTCTAATACGTTACTACCATTACTCCATCACTTTACTACCTACTATTCTAATCCGTTACTACCATTACTCCATTACTTTATTACCTACTATTCCATTCCGCTACTACCATTACTCCATCACTTTACTACCTACTATTCCATTCCGTTAGTACCATTTCTGAATTACTTTACTACCTACTATTGCAATCGGTTACTACCAATACTACATCACTTTACTACCTACTGTTCCAATCCGTTACTACCATTACTCCATCACTTTACTACATACTATTCCAATCCGTTACGAACATTACTCCATCACTTTACTACATACTATTCCATTCCGTTACTACCATTATTTTATCACTTTACTATCAACTATTCCATTCCGTTACTACCATTACTATATCACTTTACTACCTACTATTCCATTCCGTTACTACCATAACTTTATCACTTTACTACCTACTATTCCAATCCGTTACTACCATTACTATATCACTTTACTACCTACTATTCCAATCCGTTACTACCATTACTATATCACTTTACTACCTACTATTCCAATCCGTTACTACCACTACTCTATCACTTTACTACCTACTATTCCATTCCGTTACTACCATTACTTTATCACTTTACTACTTCTGTTCCAAAACGTTACTACCATTACTATGTCACTTTACTACCTAGTATTCCATTCCGTAACTACCATAACTTTATCACTTTACTACCTATTATTCCAATCCGTTACTATCATTACTATATCACTTTACTACCTACTTTTCCAATCCGTTACAATCATTACTATATCACTTTACTACCTAATATTCTAATCCGTTACTACCATTACTCCATTACATTACTACCTACTATTCAATTCCCTTACTACCATTACTCCATCACTTTACTACCTACTATTCCTTTCCGTAAGTACCATTTCTGAATCACTTTACAACATACTATTCCAATCCGTTACTACCATTACTACATCACTTTACTACCTACTATTCCATTCCGTTACTACCATTACTCCATCACTTTACTACCTACTATTCCAGTCCGTTACTACCATTACTTCATCACTTTACTACCTACTATTCCATTCCTTTACTACCATTACTTTATCACTTTACTATCTACTATTCCAATCCGTTACTGCCGTTACTCCATCACTTTACTACCTACTATTCCAATCCGTTACTACCATTACTTTGTCATTTACTACCTTCTATTACATGCTCATACTACAATGAACCTGACAATTACTACATCATTTTACTACACACTTTTTTAATTCCTTTACTACTATTACATGCCGTTTCTACCATTACTCCATCAATTTACTACCTCTACTCCATTACTTTACTACCTACTATTCCATACCTCTACTACCATTACTCCATCAGTTTACACCCTACTATTTCATTCCGTTACTACCATTAAGCCATCACTTTACTACCTACTAATCCATTCCGTTACCAGGATTACTTCATCACTTAACTAACTAAAATTACATTCCGTTACTACCATTACTCCATCACTTTACTACCTACTATTCCAATTCGTTACTACCATTACTCCATCACTTTACTACCTAATATTCCATTCCGTTACTACCATTACTTTATCACTTTACTACCTACTATTCCATTCCGTTACTACCATTACTTTATCACTTTACTACCTTCTATTCCAATCCGTTACTACCATTACTCCATCACTTTACTACCTACTATTCCATTCCGTTACTACCATTACTTTATAACTTTACTACCTACTATTCCAATCCGTTACTACCATTACTCCATCACTTTACTACCTACTATTCCATTCCGTAACTACCATTACTTTATCACTTTACTACCTACTATTCCAATCCGTTACTACCATTACTATATCACTTTTCTACCTACTATGCCAATCCGTTACTGCCATTACTATATCACATTACTGTCTAATATTCCAATCCGTTACTGCCATTACTCCATCACTTTACTACCTACTATTCCAATCCGCTACTACCATTACTTTGTCATTTACTACCTTCTATTACATGCTCATACTACAATGAACCTGACAATTACTACATCATTTGACTACACACTTTTTTAATTCCTTTACTACTATTACATGCCGTTTCTACCATTACTCCATCAATTTACTACCTCTACTCCATTACTTTACTACCTACTATTCCATACCTCTACTACCATTACTCCATCAGTTTACACCCTACTATTTCATTCCGTTACTACCATTACGCCATCACTTTACTACCTACTAATCCATTCCGTTACCAGGATTACTTCATCACTTAACTAACTAAAATACAATCCGTTACTACCATTACTCCATCACTTTACTACCTACTATTCCAATCCGTTACTACCATTACTCCATCACTTTACTACCCTACTGTTCCAATCCGTTACTACCATTACTTTATCACTTTACTTCCTACTATTCAAATCCGTTACTACCATTACGCCATCACTTTACGACCTACTATTCCATTCCGTTACTACCATTACTCCATCACTTTACAACCTACTGTTTCATTCCGTTACTACGATTACGCCATCACTTTACTACCTTCTATTCCATTCCGTTACTACCATTACTGCATTACTTTACTACCTACTACTCCATTCCGTTACTACCATTACTGCATCACTTTACTACCTTCTATTCCATTCCGTTACTACCATTACTGCATCACTTTACTACCTACTATTCCATTCCGTTACTACCATTACTTTATCACTTAACTACCTACTATTCCAATGCGTTACTACCATTACTATATGACTTTACTACCTACTTTTCCATTCCGTTACTACAATTACTCCATCACATTACTACCTACTATTCCATTCCGTTACTACCATTACGACATCACTTTACTACCTTCTATTCCATTCCATTACTAGCATTACTTTATCACTTTATTACCTACTATTCCAATCCGTTACTACCATTACGCCATCACATTACTACCTACTATTCCAATCCGTTACTACCATTACTCCATCAGTTTACTACCTACTTTTCCAATCCGTTACTACCATTACTACATCACTTTACCACCTACTATTCCAATCCGTTACTACCATTACTCCATCACTTTACTACCTACTATTCCAATCCGTTACTACCATTACTCCATCACTTTACTAAATACTGTTCCAATCCGTTACTACCATTACTTCATCACTTTACCACCTACTATTCAAATCCGTTACTACCATTACGCCATCACTTTACTACCTACTATTCCAATCCGTTACTACCATTACTATGTCACTTACTACCTCCTATTACATGCTCTTATTACAATCAGCCTGACAATTACTACATCATTTTACTACACACATTTTAATTCCTTTACTAGTTTTACTCCACCACTTTACTTTCTACTATTACATGCCGTTTCAGCCATTACTCCATCACGTTACTACCTTCACTTCATTACTTTATTACCTACTATTCCATTCCGTTACTACCATTACTTAATCACTTTACTACCTACTATTCCAATCCGTTACTACCATTACTCCATCACTTTACTACCTACTATTCCATTCCGTAACTACCATTACTTTATCACTTTACTACCTACTATTCCAATCCGTTACTACCATTACTATATCACTTTACTACCTACTATGCCAATCCGTTACTGCCATTACTATATCACATTACTATCTAATATTCCAATCCGTTACTGCCATTACTCCATCACTTTACTACCTACTATTCCAATCCGTTACTACCATTACTTTGTCATTTACTACCTTCTATTACATGCTCATACTACAATGAACCTGACAATTACTACATCATTTGACTACACACTTTTTAAATTCCTTTACTACTATTACATGCCGTTTCTACCATTACTCCATCAATTTACTACCTCTACTCCATTACTTTACTACCTACTATTCCATACCTCTACTACCATTACTCCATCAGTTTACACCCTACTATTTCATTCCGTTACTACCATTACGCCATCACTTTACTACCTACTAATCCATTCCGTTACCAGGATTACTTCATCACTTAACTAACTAAATTACATTCCGTTACTACCATTACTCCATCACTTTACTACATACTATTCCAATCCGTTACTACCATTACTCCAGCTCTTTACTACCCTACTGTTCCAATCCGTTACTACCATTACTTTATCACTTTACTACCTACTATTCAAATCCGTTACTACCATTACGCCATCACTTTACGACCTACTATTCCATTCCGCTACTACCATTACTCCATCACTTTACAACCTACAGTTTCATTCCGTTACTACGATTACGCCATCACTTTACTACCTTCTATTCCATTCCGTTACTACCATTACTGCATTACTTTACTACCTACTACTCCATTCCGTTACTACCATTACTGCATCACTTTACTACCTTCTATTCCATTCCGTGACTACCATTACTGCATCACTTTACTACCTACTATTCCATTCCGTTACTACCATTACTTTATCACTTAACTACCTACTATTCCAATGCGTTACTACCATTACTATATGACTTTACTACCTACTTTTCCATTCCGTTACTACCATTACTCCATCACATTACTACCTACTATTCCATTCCGTTACTACCATTACGCCATCACATTACTACCTACTATTCCAATCCGTTACTACCATTACACCATCAGTTTACTACCTACTTTTCCAATCCGTTACTACCATTACTACATCACTTTACCACCTACTATTCCAATCCGTTACTACCATTACTCCATCACTTTACTACCTATTATTCCAATCCGTTACTACCATTACTCCATCACTTTACTAAATACTGTTCCAATCCGTTACTACCGTTACTACATCACTTTACCACCTACTATTCAAATCCGTTACTACCATTACGCCATCACTTTACTACCTACTATTCCAATCCGTTACTACCATTACTATATCACTTACTACCTCCTATTACATGCTCTTATTACAATCAGCCTGACAATTACTACATCATTTTACTACACACATTTTAATTCCTTTACTAGTTTTACTCCACCACTTTACTTTCTACTATTACATGCCGTTTCAGCCATTACTCCATCACGTTGCTACCTTCACTTCATTACTTTACTACCTACTATTCCATTCCGTTACTACCATCACTCCATCGCTTTATTACCTACTATTCCATTCCGTTACTACAATTACTTTATTATTTTACTACCTACTATTCCAATCCGTTACTACCATTACTCCATTTCTTTACTACCTTCTATTCCATTCCGTTACTACAATTACTTCATCACTTAACTAACTAAATAACATTCCGTTACTACCATTACTCCATCACTTTACTACCTTTGCTCCATTTCTTTACTGCCTACTATTTCGTTCCGTTCCTACAATTACTCCAGCACTTTACTAACTGTGGTTCCATTCCGTTTCTACCATTACTGCATCACTTTACTACCTCCTATTCCATTCCGTTACTACCATGACTGCATCACTTTACTACCTACTATTCCATTCCGTTACTACCATTACTTTATCACTTTACTACCTACTATTCCAATCCGTTACTACCATTACTATATCACTTTACTACCTACTATTCCAATCCGTTACTGCCATTACTCCATCACTTTACTACCTACTATTCCAATCCGTTACTACCATTACTTGATATCACTTCCTTCCTCCTATTACATGCTCTCACAACAATCAACCTGACAATTACTACATCATTTTACTACACACTTTTTAATTCCTTTACGACTTTTAATCCATCACTTACTATCTCGTATTACTTGTAGTTTCTACCATTACTCCATCACTTTACCACCTTTACTCCATTACTTTACTACCTACTATTCCATTGCGCTACTACCATTACTCCATTACTTTACTAGCTACTATTTCATTCCGTTATCACGATTACTACATTACTTTACTACCTACTATTCCATTCCGTTACTACCATTACTCCATCACTTTACAACCTACTGTTTCATTCCGTTACTACCATTACGCCATCACTTTACTACCTTCGATTCCATTCTGTTACTATCATTACTTCATCAATTAAAGAACTAAATTACATTCCGTTACTACCATTACTCCATCACTTTACTACCTTTGCTCCATTTCTTTACTACATACTATTTCGTTCCGTTCCAACAATTACTCCAGCACTTTACTAACTCCGATTCCATTCCGTTCCTACCATTACTGCATCACTTTACTACCTCCTATTCCACTCCGTTACTACCATTACTTTTCTAGCAACTATTCCATTCCTTTACTACCATTACTCCATCACTTTACTACCTCTGCTCCATTTCTTTACTACCTACTATTTTGTTCCGTTCCTACAATTGCTCCCGCACTTTACTAATTCCGATTTGATTCCGTTACTACCATTATTGCATCACTTTAATACCTACTATTCCATTCCGTTACTACCATTACTTTATCACTTTACTACCTACTATTCCAATCCGTTACTATCATTGCTTGATCACTTTACTACCTACTATTCCATTCCGTTACTACCATTACCCCATCACTTTACTACCTACTATTCCTTTCCGTTACTACCATTACTTTATCACTTTACTACCTTCTATTCCAATCCGTTACTACCATTACTATATCACTTTACTACCTACAATTCCTTTCCGTTACTACCATTACTTTATCACTTTACTACCTACTATTCCATTCCGGTACTACCATTACTTTATCACTTTACTACCTGCTATTCCAATCCGTTACTACCATTACTACATCACTTTACTACCTACTATTTCAATCCGTTACTACCATTACTCCATTACTTTACTACCTATTATTCCATTCAGTTACTACCATTACTCCATCACTTTACTACCTACTATTCCATTCCGTTAATAACATTTCTGAATCAATTTACTACCTACTATAACATTCCGTTACTACCAGTACTTTATCACTTTACTACCTACTATTCCAATCCGTTACTACCATTACTCCATCACTTTACTACCTACTATTCCATTCCGTTACTACCATTACGCCATCACTATACTACCTTCTATTCCATTCCGTTACTAGCATTACTTTATCACTTTACTACCTACTATTCCAATCCGTTACTACCATTACTCTTCACTTTTCTACCTACTATTCCATTCCGTTACTACTATTACTCCATCACTTTACTACCTACTATTCCATTCCGTTACTACCACTACGCCATCACTTTACTACCTTCTATTCCATTCCGTTTCTACCATTACTTTATCACTTTACTACCTACTATTCCAATCCGTTACTACCATTACTCTATCTCTTTACTACCTACTATTCCAATCCGTTACTACAGTTACTCCATCACTTTACTACCATTACTCCATCACTTTACTACCTACTATTCCAATCCGTTACTAATATTACTATATCACTTTACTACCTACTATTCCATTCCGTTACTACCATTTCTTTATCACTTTACTACCTACTATTCCAATCCGTTAGTACCACTACTCCATCCCTTTACTACCTACTATTCCAATCCGTTACTACCATTACTCCATCACTTTACTACCTGCTATTCCATTCCGTTACTACCATTACTATATCACTTTACTACCTACTATTCCAATCCATTACTACCATTACTCCATCACTTTACTACCCACTATTCCAATCCGTTACCACCATTACTTCATCACTTTACTACCTACTATTCCATTCCGTTACTACCACTACTATATCACTTTACTACCTACTATTCCAATCCGTTAGTACCACTACTCCATCACTTTACAAACTACTATTCCAATCCGTTATTACCATTACTCCATCACTTTACTACCTACTATTCCATTCCGTTACTACCATTACTATATCACTTTACTACCTACTATTCCAATCCATTACTACCATTACTCCATCACTTTACTACCCACTATTCCAATCAGTTACCACTATTACTCCATCACTTTACTACCTACTATGCCAATCCATTACTGCCATTACTATATCACTTTACTACCTACTATTCCAATCCGTTACTGCCATTACTCCATCACTTTACTACCTACTATTCCAATCCATTACTACCATTACTTTGTCATTTACTACCTTCTATTACATGCTCTTACTACAATCAACCTGACAATTACTACATCCTTTTACTACAAACTTTTTTAATTCCTTTACTACTATTACATGCCGTTTCAACCATTACTCCATTAATTTACTACCTCTACTCCATTACTTTACTACCTACTATTCCATTCCGCTACTACCATTACTCCGTCAGTTTACACTCTACTATTTCATTCCGTTACTACCATTACGCCATCACTTTACTACCTACTAATCCATTCCGTTACTAGGATTACTTCATCACTTAACTAACTAAATTACATTCCGTTACTTCCATTACTCCATCACTTTACAACCTACTGTTTCATTCCGTAACTACCATTACGCCATCACTTTACTACCTTCTATTCCATTCTGTTACCACCATTACTTCATCACTTAACTAACTAAATTACATTCCGTTACTACCATTACTCCATCACTTTACTACCATTGCTCCATTTCTTTATTACCTACTATTTCGTTCCGCTCCAACAATTACTCCAGCACTTCACTCACTCCGATTCCATTCCGTTACTACCATTACTGCATCACTTTACTACCTCCTATTCCATTCCGTTACTTCCATTACTGCATCACTTTTCTAGCTACTATTCCATTCCTTTACTACCATTACTCCATCACGTTACTACCTTTGCTCCATTTCTTTACTACCTACTGTTTCGTTCCATTCCCACAATTGCTCCCGCACTTTACTAACTCCGATTCCATTCCGTTACTACCATTACTGCATCACTTTACTACCTTCTATTCCATTGCGGTACTACCATTACTGCATCACTTTACTACCTACTATTCCATTCCGTTACTACCATTACTTTATCACTTTACTACCTTCTATTCCAATACGTTACTACCATTACTCCATCACTTTACTACCTACTATTCCATTCCGTTACTACCATTACTTTATCACTTTACTACCTACTATTCCAATCCGTTACTACCATTACTCCATCACTTTACTACCTACTATTCCATTCCGTTACTACCATTACTTTATCACTTTACTACCTACTATTCCAATCCGTTACTACCATTACTATATCACTTACTACCTACTATGCCAATCCGTTACTGCCATTACTATATCACTTTACTACCTACTATTCCAATCCGTTACCGCCATTACTCCATCACTTTACTACCTTCTATTACAATCCGTTACTACCATTACTTTGTCTTTTACTACCTTCTATTACATGCTCTTACTACAATGAACCTGACAATTACTACATCATTTTACTACACACTTTTTTAATTCCTTTACTACTATTGCATGCCGTTTCTACCATTACTCCATCAATTTACTACCTCTACTCCATTACTTTACTACCTACTATTCCATACCTCTACTACCATTACTCCATCAGTTTACACCCTACTATTTCATTCCGTTACTACCATTACGCCATCACTTTACTACCTACTAATCCATTCCGTTACTAGGATCACTTCATCACTTAACTAACTAAATTACATTCCGTTACTACCATTACTCCATCACTTTACAACCTACTTTTTCATTCCGTTACTACCATTACGCCATCACTTTACTACCTTCTATTCCATTCTGTTACTAGCATTACTTCATCACTTAACTAACTAAATTACATTCCGTTACTACAATTACTCCATCACTTTACTACCTTTGATCCATTTCTTTACTACCTACTATTTCGTTCTGTTCCAACAATTACTCCAGCACTTTACTAACTCCGATTCCATTCCGTTACTACCATTACTCCATCACTTTACTACCTACTATTCCATTCCGTTACTACCATTACTCCATCACTTTACTACCTACTATTCCATTCCATTACTACCATTACTTTATCACTTTACTACCTTCTATTCCAATCCGTTACTACCATTACTCCATCACTTTACTACCTACTATTCCATTCCGTTACTACCATTACTTTATCAGTATACTACCTACTATTCCAATCCGTTACTACCATTACTCCATCACTTTACTACCTACTATTCCATTCCGTTACTACCATTACTTTATCATTTTACTACCTACTATTCCAATCCGTTACTTCCATTACTACATCACTTTACTACCTACTATTCCATTCCGTTACTGTCATTACTTTATCACTTTACTACCTACTATTCCATTCCGTTACTACCATTACTTTATCACTTTACTACCTGCTATTCAAATCCGCTACTACCATTACTACATCACTTTACTACCTACTATTACAATCCGTTACTAGCATTACTCCATTACTTTACTACCTACTATTCCAATACGTTACTACCATTACTTCATCACTTTACTACCTACTATTCCATTCCGTTACTACCATTACTTTATCACTATACTACCTACTAGTCCGTTCCGTTACAACCATTACTATATCTCTCTACTACGTACTTTTCCAATCCGTTACTACCATTAGTATATCACTTTACTACCTACTAATCAATTCCGTTACTACCATTACTATATCATTTTACTACCTACTATTCCAATCCGTTACTACGATTACTCCTTACTTTACTACCTACTGTTCCAATCCGTTACTACGATTACTCCATTACTTTACTACCTACTATTCCATTCCGTTAATACCATTTCTGAATCAATTTACTACCTACTATTCCATTCCGTTACTACCATTATTTTATCACTTTACTATCAACTATTCCATTACGTTACTACCATTACTATATCACTTTACTACCTACTATTCCATTCCGTTACTACCATAACTTTATCACTTTACTACCTACTATTTCAATCCGTTACTACCATTACTATACCACTTTACTACCTACTATTCAAATCCGTTACTACTATTACTCCATCACTTTACTACCTACTATTCCATTCCGTTACTACCATTACTCCATCACTTTACTACCTACTTTTCCATTCCGTTACTACCATTACGCCATCACTTTACTACCTTCTATTCCATTACGTTACTAGCATTATTTTATCACTTTACTACCTAATATTCCAATTCGTTACTACCATTACTTTATCACTTTACTTCCTACTATTCCAATGCGCTACTACCATTTCTCCATCACTTTACTACCTACTATTCCATTCCGTTACTACCATTACTCCATCACTTTACTACCTACTATTCCATTCCGTTACTACCATTACTATATCACTTTACTACCTACTATTCCAATCCATTACTACCATTACTCCATCACTTTACTACCCACTATTCCAATCAGTTACCACTATTACTCCATCACTTTACTACCTACTATGCCAATCCATTACTGCCATTACTATATCACTTTACTACCTACTATTCCAATCCGTTACTGCCATTACTCCATCACTTTACTACCTACTATTCCAATCCATTACTACCATTACTTTGTCATTTACTACCTTCTATTACATGCTCTTACTACAATCAACCTGACAATTACTACATCCTTTTACTACAAACTTTTTTAATTCCTTTACTACTATTACATGCCGTTTCAACCATTACTCCATTAATTTACTACCTCTACTCCATTACTTTACTACCTACTATTCCATTCCGCTACTACCATTACTCCGTCAGTTTACACTCTACTATTTCATTCCGTTACTACCATTACGCCATCACTTTACTACCTACTAATCCATTCCGTTACTAGGATTACTTCATCACTTAACTAACTAAATTACATTCCGTTACTTCCATTACTCCATCACTTTACAACCTACTGTTTCATTCCGTAACTACCATTACGCCATCACTTTACTACCTTCTATTCCATTCTGTTACCACCATTACTTCATCACTTAACTAACTAAATTACATTCCGTTACTACCATTACTCCATCACTTTACTACCATTGCTCCATTTCTTTATTACCTACTATTTCGTTCCGCTCCAACAATTACTCCAGCACTTCACTCACTCCGATTCCATTCCGTTACTACCATTACTGCATCACTTTACTACCTCCTATTCCATTCCGTTACTTCCATTACTGCATCACTTTTCTAGCTACTATTCCATTCCTTTACTACCATTACTCCATCACGTTACTACCTTTGCTCCATTTCTTTACTACCTACTGTTTCGTTCCATTCCCACAATTGCTCCCGCACTTTACTAACTCCGATTCCATTCCGTTACTACCATTACTGCATCACTTTACTACCTTCTATTCCATTGCGGTACTACCATTACTGCATCACTTTACTACCTACTATTCCATTCCGTTACTACCATTACTTTATCACTTTACTACCTACTATTCCAATACGTTACTACCATTACTCCATCACTTTACTACCTACTATTCCATTCCGTTACTACCATTACTTTATCACTTTACTACCTACTATTCCAATCCGTTACTACCATTACTCCATCACTTTACTACCTACTATTCCATTCCGTTACTACCATTACTTTATCACTTTACTACCTACTATTCCAATCCGTTACTACCATTACTATATCACTTACTACCTACTATGCCAATCCGTTACTGCCATTACTATATCACTTTACTACCTACTATTCCAATCCGTTACCGCCATTACTCCATCACTTTACTACCTTCTATTACAATCCGTTACTACCATTACTTTGTCTTTTACTACCTTCTATTACATGCTCTTACTACAATGAACCTGACAATTACTACATCATTTTACTACACACTTTTTTAATTCCTTTACTACTATTGCATGCCGTTTCTACCATTACTCCATCAATTTACTACCTCTACTCCATTACTTTACTACCTACTATTCCATACCTCTACTACCATTACTCCATCAGTTTACACCCTACTATTTCATTCCGTTACTACCATTACGCCATCACTTTACTACCTACTAATCCATTCCGTTACTAGGATCACTTCATCACTTAACTAACTAAATTACATTCCGTTACTACCATTACTCCATCACTTTACAACCTACTTTTTCATTCCGTTACTACCATTACGCCATCACTTTACTACCTTCTATTCCATTCTGTTACTAGCATTACTTCATCACTTAACTAACTAAATTACATTCCGTTACTACAATTACTCCATCACTTTACTACCTTTGATCCATTTCTTTACTACCTACTATTTCGTTCTGTTCCAACAATTACTCCAGCACTTTACTAACTCCGATTCCATTCCGTTACTACCATTACTCCATCACTTTACTACCTACTATTCCATTCCGTTACTACCATTACTCCATCACTTTACTACCTACTATTCCATTCCATTACTACCATTACTTTATCACTTTACTACCTTCTATTCCAATCCGTTACTACCATTACTCCATCACTTTACTACCTACTATTCCATTCCGTTACTACCATTACTTTATCAGTATACTACCTACTATTCCAATCCGTTACTACCATTACTCCATCACTTTACTACCTACTATTCCATTCCGTTACTACCATTACTTTATCATTTTACTACCTACTATTCCAATCCGTTACTTCCATTACTACATCACTTTACTACCTACTATTCCATTCCGTTACTGTCATTACTTTATCACTTTACTACCTACTATTCCATTCCGTTACTACCATTACTTTATCACTTTACTACCTGCTATTCAAATCCGCTACTACCATTACTACATCACTTTACTACCTACTATTACAATCCGTTACTAGCATTACTCCATTACTTTACTACCTACTATTCCAATACGTTACTACCATTACTTCATCACTTTACTACCTACTATTCCATTCCGTTACTACCATTACTTTATCACTATACTACCTACTAGTCCGTTCCGTTACAACCATTACTATATCTCTCTACTACGTACTTTTCCAATCCGTTACTACCATTAGTATATCACTTTACTACCTACTAATCAATTCCGTTACTACCATTACTATATCATTTTACTACCTACTATTCCAATCCGTTACTACGATTACTCCTTACTTTACTACCTACTGTTCCAATCCGTTACTACGATTACTCCATTACTTTACTACCTACTATTCCATTCCGTTAATACCATTTCTGAATCAATTTACTACCTACTATTCCATTCCGTTACTACCATTATTTTATCACTTTACTATCAACTATTCCATTACGTTACTACCATTACTATATCACTTTACTACCTACTATTCCATTCCGTTACTACCATAACTTTATCACTTTACTACCTACTATTTCAATCCGTTACTACCATTACTATACCACTTTACTACCTACTATTCAAATCCGTTACTACTATTACTCCATCACTTTACTACCTACTATTCCATTCCGTTACTACCATTACTCCATCACTTTACTACCTACTATTCCATTCCGTTACTACCATTACGCCATCACTTTACTACCTTCTATTCCATTACGTTACTAGCATTATTTTATCACTTTACTACCTAATATTCCAATTCGTTACTACCATTACTTTATCACTTTACTTCCTACTATTCCAATGCGCTACTACCATTTCTCCATCACTTTACTACCTACTATTCCATTCCGTTACTACCATTACGCCATCACTTTACTACCTACTATTCCATTCCGTTTCTACCATTACTTTATCACTTTACTACCTACTATTCCAATCCGTTACTACCATTACTCCATCACTCTACTACCTACTATTCCATTCCGTTACTGCCATTACTTTATCACTTTACTACCTACTATTCCAATCCGTTTCTACGATTACTCCATCACTTTACTACCGACTATTCCATTCCCTTACTACCATTACTACATCACTTTACTACCTACTATTCCATTCCTTTACTACCATTACTCCATCACTTTACTACCTACTGTTCCATTCCGTTACTACCATTACGCCATCACTTTACAACCTACTGTTCCATTCCGTTACTACCATTACTTTATCACTTTACTACCTACTATTCCAATCTGTTACTACCATTACTCCATCACTTTACTACCTACTATTCCATTCCGTTACTACCATTACTCCATCACTTTACTACCTACTATTCCATTCCGTTACTACCATTACGCCATCACTTTACTACCTACTATTCCATTCCGTTACTACCATTACTTTATCACTTTACTACCTACTATTCCAATCAGTTACGACCATTACTACATCACTTTACTACCTACTATTACATTCCGTTACTACCATTACTTTATCAGTTTACTACCTACTATTCCAATCCGTTACTACCATTACTCCATCACTTTACTACCTACTATTCCATTCCGTTACTACCATTACTTTATCACTTTACTACCTACTATTCCAATCCGTTACTACCATTACTACATCACTTTACTACCTACTATTCCATTCCGTTACTGTCATTACTTTATCACTTTACTACCTACTATTCCATTCCGTTACTACCATTACTTTATCACTTTACTACCTGCTATTCAAATCCGTTACTACCATTACTACATCACTTTACTACCTACTATTCCAATCCGTTACTAGCATTACTCCATCACTTTACTACCTACTATTCCAATACGTTACTACCATTACTTCATCACTTTACTACCTACTATTCCATTCCGTTACTACCATTACTTTATCACTTTACTACCTACTAGTCCGTTCCGTTACAACCATTACTATATCACTCTACTACCTACATTTCCAATCCGTTACTACCATTACTATATCACTTTACTACCTACTAATCGATTCCGTTACTACCATTACTATATCACTTTACTACCTACTATTCCAATCCGTTACTACGATTACTCCTTACTTTACTACCTACTGTTCCAATCCCTTACTACGATTACTCCATTACTTTACTACCTACTATTCCATTCCGTTAATACCATTTCTGAATCACTTTACTACCTACTATTCCATTCCGTTACTACCATTATTTTATCACTTTACTATCAACTATTCCATTTCGTTACTACCATTACTATATCACTTTACTACCTACTATTCCATTCCGTTACTACCATAACTTTATCACTTTACTACCTACTATTTCAATCCGTTACTACCATTACTATATCACTTTACTACCTACTATTCAAATCCGTTACTACTATTACTCCATCACTTTACTACCTACTTTTCCATTCCGTTACTACCATTACTCCATCACTTTACTACCTACTATTCCATTCCGGTACTACCATTACTTTATCACTTAACTACCTGCTATTCCAATCCGTTACTACAATTACTACATCACTTTACTACCTACTATTTCAATCCGTTACTACCATTACTCCATTACTTTACTACCTATTATTCTATTCCGTTTCTACCATTACTTTATCACTTTACTACCTACTATTCCAATCCGTTACTACCATTACTCCATCACTCTACTACCTACTATTCCATTCAGTTACTGCCATTACTTTATCACTTTACTACCTACTATTCCAATCCGTTTCTACGATTACTCCATCACTTTACTACCGACTATTCCATTCCCTTACTACCAATACTCCATCACTTTACTACCTACTATTCCATTCCTTTACTACTATTACTCCATCACTTTACTACCTACTATTCCATTCCGTTACTACCATTACGCCATCACTTTACAACCTACTGTTCCATTCCGTTACTACCATTACTTTATCACTTTACTACCTACTATTCCAATCTGTTACAACCATTACTCCATCACTTTACTACCTACAATTCCATTCCGTTACTACCATTACTCCATCACTTTACTACCTACTATTCCATTCCGTTACTACCATTACGCCATCACTTTACTACCCACTATTCCAATCAGTTACCACTATTACTCCATCACTTTACTACCTACTATGCCAATCCATTACTGCCATTACTATATCACTTTACTACCTACTATTCCAATCCGTTACTGCCATTACTCCATCACTTTACTACCTACTATTCCAATCCATTACTACCATTACTTTGTCATTTACCACCTTCTATTACATGCTATTACTACAATCAACCTGACAATTACTACATCATTTTACTACAAACTTTTTTAATTCCTTTACTACTATTACATGCCGTTTCAACCATTACTCCATTAATTTACTACCTCTACTCCATTACTTTACTCCCTACTATTCCATTCCGCTACTACCATTACTCCATCAGTTTACACTCTACTATTTCATTCCGTTACTACCATTACGCCATCATTTTACTACCTACTAATGCATTCCGTTACTAGGATTACTTCATCACTTAACTAACTAAATTACATTCCGTTACTTCCATTACTCCATCACTTTACAACCTACTGTTTCATTCCGTAACTACCATTACGCCATCACTTTACTACCTTCTATTCCATTCTGTTACTACCATTACTTCATCACTTAACTAACTAAATTACATTCCGTTACTACCATTACTCCATCACTTTACTACCATTGCTCCATTTCTTTATTACCTACTATTTCGTTCCGCTCCAACAATTACTCCAGCACTTCACTCACTCCGATTCCATTCCGTTACTACCATTACTGCATCACTTTACTACCTCCTATTCCATTCCGTTACTTCCATTACTGCATCACTTTTCTAGCTACTATTCCATTCCTTTACTACCATTACTCCATCACGTTACTACCTTTGCTCCATTTCTTTACTACCTACTGTTTCGTTCCATTCCCACAATTGCTCCCGCACTTTACCAACTCCGATTCCATTCCGTTACTACCATTACTGCATCACTTTACTACCTTCTATTCCATTGCGGTACTACCATTACTGCATTACTTTACTACCTACTATTCCATTCCGTTACTACCATTATTTTATCACTTTACTACCTTCTATTCCAATACGTTACTACCATTACTCCATCACTTTACTACCTACTATTCCATTCCGTTACTACCATTACTTTATCACTTTACTACCTACTATTCCAATCCGTTACTACCATTACTCCATCACTTTACTACCTACTATTCCATTCCGTTACTACCATTACTTTATCACTTTACTACCTACTATTCCAATCCGTTACTACCATTACTATATCACTTACTACCTACTATGCCAATCCGTTACTGCCATTACTATATCACTTTACTACCTACTATTCCAATCCGTTACTGCCATTACTCCATCACTTTACTACCTTCTATTCCAATCCGTTACTACCATTACTTTGTCTTTTACTACCTTCTATTACATGATCTTACTACAATGAACCTGACAATTACTACATCATTTTACTACACACTTTTTTAATTCCTTTACTACTATTGCATGCCGTTTCTACCATTACTCCATCAATTTACTACCTCTACTCCATTACTTTACTACCTACTATTCCATACCTCTACTACCATTACTCCATCAGTTTACACCCTACTATTTCATTCCGTTACTACCATTACGCCATCACTTTACTACCTACTAATCCATTCCGTTACTAGGATCACTTCATCACTTAACTAACTAAATTACATTCCGTTACTACCATTACTCCATCACTTTACAACCTACTTTTTCATTCCGTTACTACCATTACGCCATCACTTTACTACCTTCTATTCCATTCTGTTACTAGCATTACTTCATCACTTAACTAACTAAATTACATTCCGTTACTACCATTACTCCATCACTTTACTACCTTTGATCCATTTCTTTACTACCTACTATTTCGTTCTGTTCCAACAATTACTCCAGCATTTTACTAACTCCGATTCCATTCCGTTACTACCATTACTCCATCACTTTACTACCTTCTATTCCATTCCGTTACTACCATTACTCCATCACTTTACTACCTACTATTCCATTCCGTTACTACCATTACTTTATCACTTTACTACCTTCTATTCCAATCCGTTACTACCATTACTCCATCACTTTACTACCTACTATTCCATTCCGTTACTACCATTACTTTATCACTTTACTACCTACTATTCCAATCCGTTACTACCATTACTCCATCACTCTACTACCTACTATTCCATTCAGTTACTGCCATTACTTTATCACTTTACTACCTACTATTCCAATCCGTTTCTACGATTACTCCATCACTTTACTACCGACTATTCCATTCCCTTACTACCAATACTCCATCACTTTACTACCTACTATTCCATTCCTTTACTACTATTACTCCATCACTTTACTACCTACTATTCCATTCCGTTACTACCATTACGCCATCACTTTACAACCTACTGTTCCATTCCGTTACTACCATTACTTTATCACTTTACTACCTACTATTCCAATCTGTTACAACCATTACTCCATCACTTTACTACCTACAATTCCATTCCGTTACTACCATTACTCCATCACTTTACTACCTACTATTCCATTCCGTTACTACCATTACGCCATCACTTTACTACCCACTATTCCAATCAGTTACCACTATTACTCCATCACTTTACTACCTACTATGCCAATCCATTACTGCCATTACTATATCACTTTACTACCTACTATTCCAATCCGTTACTGCCATTACTCCATCACTTTACTACCTACTATTCCAATCCATTACTACCATTACTTTGTCATTTACTACCTTCTATTACATGCTATTACTACAATCAACCTGACAATTACTACATCATTTTACTACAAACTTTTTTAATTCCTTTACTACTATTACATGCCGTTTCAACCATTACTCCATTAATTTACTACCTCTACTCCATTACTTTACTCCCTACTATTCCATTCCGCTACTACCATTACTCCATCAGTTTACACTCTACTATTTCATTCCGTTACTACCATTACGCCATCATTTTACTACCTACTAATGCATTCCGTTACTAGGATTACTTCATCACTTAACTAACTAAATTACATTCCGTTACTTCCATTACTCCATCACTTTACAACCTACTGTTTCATTCCGTAACTACCATTACGCCATCACTTTACTACCTTCTATTCCATTCTGTTACTACCATTACTTCATCACTTAACTAACTAAATTACATTCCGTTACTACCATTACTCCATCACTTTACTACCATTGCTCCATTTCTTTATTACCTACTATTTCGTTCCGCTCCAACAATTACTCCAGCACTTCACTCACTCCGATTCCATTCCGTTACTACCATTACTGCATCACTTTACTACCTCCTATTCCATTCCGTTACTTCCATTACTGCATCACTTTTCTAGCTACTATTCCATTCCTTTACTACCATTACTCCATCACGTTACTACCTTTGCTCCATTTCTTTACTACCTACTGTTTCGTTCCATTCCCACAATTGCTCCCGCACTTTACCAACTCCGATTCCATTCCGTTACTACCATTACTGCATCACTTTACTACCTTCTATTCCATTGCGGTACTACCATTACTGCATTACTTTACTACCTACTATTCCATTCCGTTACTACCATTATTTTATCACTTTACTACCTTCTATTCCAATACGTTACTACCATTACTCCATCACTTTACTACCTACTATTCCATTCCGTTACTACCATTACTTTATCACTTTACTACCTACTATTCCAATCCGTTACTACCATTACTCCATCACTTTACTACCTACTATTCCATTCCGTTACTACCATTACTTTATCACTTTACTACCTACTATTCCAATCCGTTACTACCATTACTATATCACTTACTACCTACTATGCCAATCCGTTACTGCCATTACTATATCACTTTACTACCTACTATTCCAATCCGTTACTGCCATTACTCCATCACTTTACTACCTTCTATTCCAATCCGTTACTACCATTACTTTGTCTTTTACTACCTTCTATTACATGATCTTACTACAATGAACCTGACAATTACTACATCATTTTACTACACACTTTTTTAATTCCTTTACTATTATTGCATGCCGTTTCTACCATTACTCCATCAATTTACTACCTCTACTCCATTACTTTACTACCTACTATTCCATACCTCTACTACCATTACTCCATCAGTTTACACCCTACTATTTCATTCCGTTACTACCATTACGCCATCACTTTACTACCTTCTATTCCATTCTGTTACTAGCATTACTTCATCACTTAACTAACTAAATTACATTCCGTTACTACCATTACTCCATCACTTTACTACCTTTGATCCATTTCTTTACTACCTACTATTTCGTTCTGTTCCAACAATTACTCCAGCATTTTACTAACTCCGATTCCATTCCGTTACTACCATTACTCCATCACTTTACTACCTTCTATTCCATTCCGTTACTACCATTACTCCATCACTTTACTACCTACTATTCCATTCCGTTACTACCATTACTTTATCACTTTACTACCTTCTATTCCAATCCGTTACTACCATTACTCCATCACTTTACTACCTACTATTCCATTCCGTTACTACCATTACTTTATCAGTATACTACCTACTATTCCAATCCGTTACTACCATTACTCCATCACTTTACTACCTACTATTCCATTCCGTTACTACCATTACTTTATCACTTTACTACCTACTATTCCAATCCGTTACTTCCATTACTACATCACTTTACTACCTACTATTCCATTCCGTTACTGTCATTACTTTATCACTTTACTACCTACTATTCCATTCCGTTACTACCATTACTTTATCACTTTACTACCTGCTATTCAAATCCGTTACTACCATTACTACATCACTTTACTACCTACTATTACAATCCGTTACTAGCATTACTCCATTACTTTACTACCTACTATTCCAATACGTTACTACCATTACTTCATCACTTTACTACCTACTATTCCATTCCGTTACTACCATTACTTTATCACTATACTACCTGCTAGTCCGTTCCGTTACAACCATTACTATATCTCTCTACTACGTACTTTTCCAATCCGTTACTACCATTAGTATATCACTTTACTACCTACTAATCAATTCCGTTACTACCATTACTATATCATTTTACTACCTACTATTACAATCCGTTACTACGATTACTCCTTAATTTACTACCTACTGTTCCAATCCGTTACTACGATTACTCCATTACTTTACTACCTACTATTCCATTCCGTTAATACCATTTCTGAATCAATTTACTACCTACTATTCCATTCCGTTACTACCATTATTTTATCACTTTACTATCAACTATTCCATTACGTTACTACCATTACTATATCACTTTACTACCTACTATTCCATTCCGTTACTACCATAACTTTATCACTTTACTACCTACTATTTCAATCCGTTACTACCATTACTATATCACTTTACTACCTACTATTCAAATCCGTTACTACTATTACTCCATCACTTTACTACCTACTATTCCATTCCGTTACTACCATTACTCCATCACTTTACTACCTACTTTTCCATTCCGTTACTACCATTACGCCATCACTTTACTACCTTCTATTCCATTACGTTACTAGCATTATTTTATCACTTTACTACCTAATATTCCAATTCGTTACTACCATTACTTTATCACTTTACTTCCTACTATTCCAATGCGCTACTACCATTTCTCCATCACTTTACTACCTACTATTCCATTCCGTTACTACCATTACGCCATCACTTTACTACCTACTATTCCATTCCGTTTCTACCATTACTTTATCACTTTACTACCTACTATTCCAATCCGTTACTACCATTACTCCATCACTCTACTACCTACTATTCCATTCCGTTACTGCCATTACTTTATCACTTTACTACCTACTATTCCAATCCGTTTCTACGATTACTCCATCACTTTACTACCGACTATTCCATTCCCTTACTACCATTACTACATCACTTTACTACCTACTATTCCATTCCTTTACTACCATTACTCCATCACTTTACTACCTACTGTTCCATTCCGTTACTACCATTACGCCATCACTTTACTACCTACTGTTCCATTCCGTTACTACCATTACTTTATCACTTTACTACCTACTATTCCAATCTGTTACTACCATTACTCCATCACTTTACTACCTACTATTCCATTCCGTTACTACCATTACTCCATCACTTTACTACCTACTATTCCATTCCGTTACTACCATTACGCCATCACTTTACTACCTACTATTCCATTCCGTTACTACCATTACATTATCACTTTACTACCTACTATTCCAATCAGTTACGACCATTACTACATCACTTTACTACCTACTATTACATTCCGTTACTACCATTACTTTATCAGTTTACTACCTACTATTCCAATCCGTTACTACCATTCCTCCATCACTTTACTACCTACTATTCCATTCCGTTACTACCATTACTTTATCACTTTACTACCTACTATTCCAATCCGTTACTACCATTACTACATCACTTTACTACCTACTATTCCATTCCGTTACTGTCATTACTTTATCACTTTACTACCTACTATTCCATTCCGTTACTACCATTACTTTATCACTTTACTACCTGCTATTCAAATCCGTTACTACCATTACTACATCACTTTACTACCTACTATTCCAATCCGTTACTAGCATTGCTCCATCACTTTACTACCTACTATTCCAATACGTTACTACCATTACTTCATCACTTTACTACCTACTATTCCATTCCGTTACTACCATTACTTTATCACTTTACTACCTACTAGTCCGTTCCGTTACAACCATTACTATATCACTCTACTACCTACTTTTCCAATCCGTTACTACCATTACTATATCACTTTACTACCTACTAATCAATTCCGTTACTACCATTACTATATCACTTTACAACCTACTATTCCAATCCGTTACTACGATTACTCCTTACTTTACTACCTACTGTTCCATACCCTTACTACGATTACTCCATTACTTTACTACCTACTATTCCATTCCGTTAATACCATTTCTGAATCACTTTACTACCTACTATTCCATTCCGTTACTACCATTATTTTATCACTTTACTATCAACTATTCCATTCCGTTACTACCATTACTATATCACTTTACTACCTACTATTCCATTCCGTTACTACCATAACTTTATCACTTTACTACCTTCTATTTCAATCCGTTACTACCATTACTATATCACTTTACTACCTACTATTCAAATCCGTTACTACTATTACTCCATCACTTTACTACCTACTATTCCATTCCGGTACTACCATTACTTTATCACTTAACTACCTGCTATTCCAATCTGTTACTACCATTACTACATCACTTTACTACCTACTATTTCAATCCGTTACTACCATTACTCCATTACTTTACTACCTATTATTCCATTCCGTTTCTACCATTACTTTATCAGTTTACTACCTACTATTCCAATCCGTTACTACCATTACTCCATCACTCTACTACCTACTATTCCATTCAGTTACTGACATTACTTTATCACTTTACTACCTACTATTCCAATCCGTTTCTACGATTACTCCATCACTTTACTACCGACTATTCCATTCCCTTACTACCAATTCTCCATCACTTTACTACCTACTATTCCATTTCTTTACTACCATTACTCCATCACTTTACTACCTACTATTCCATTCCGTTACTACCATTACGCCATCACTTTACAACCTACTGTTCCATTCCGTTACTACCATTACTTTATCACTTTACTACCTACTATTCCAATCTGTTACTACCATTACTCCATCACTTTACTACCTACAATTCCTTACCGTTACTACCATTACTCCATCACTTTACTGCCTACTATTCCATTCCGTTACTACCATTACGACATCACTTTACTACCAACTATTCCATTCCGTTTCTACCATTACTTTATCACTTAACTACCTACTATTCCAATCCGTTACTACCATTACTCCATCACTCTACTACCTACTATTCCATTCCGTTACTGCCATTACTTTATCACTTTACTACCTACCATTCCAATCCGTTTCTACGATTACTCCATCACTTTACTACCGACTATTCCATTCCCTTACTACCATTACTCCATCACTTTACTACCTACTATTCCATTCCTTTACTACCATTACTCCATCACTTTATTACCTACTATTCCATTCCGTTACTACCATTACGCCATCACTTTACAACCTACTGTTCCATTCCGTTACTACCATTACTTTATCACTTTACTACCTACTATTCCATTCCGTTACTACCATTACTTTATCACTTTACTACCTACTAGTCCGTTCCGTTACAACCATTACTATATCACTCTACTACCTACTTTTCCAATCCGTTACTACCATTACTATATCACTTTACTACCTACTAATCAATTCCGTTACTACCATTACTATATCACTTTACTACCTACTATTCCAATCCGTTACTACGATTACTCCTTACTTTACTACCTACTGTTCCAATCCCTTACTACGATTACTCCATTACTTTACTACCTACTGTTCCATTCCGTTAATACCATTTCTGAATCACTTTACTACCTACTATTCCATTCCGTTACTACCATTATTATATCACTTTATTATCAACTATTCCATTCCGTTACTACCATTACTATATCACTTTACTACCTACTATTCCATTCCGTTACTACCATAACTTTATCACTTTACTACCTACTATTTCAATCCGTTACTACCATTACTTTATCACTTTACTACCTACTATTCAAATCCGTTACTACTATTACTCCATCACTTTACTACCTACTATTCCATTCCGTTACTACCATTACTCCATCACTTTACTACCTACTATTCCATTCCGGTACTACCATTACTTTATCACTTTACTACCTGCTATTCCAATCCGTTACTACCATTACTACATCACTTTACTACCTACTATTTCAATCCGTTACTACCATTACTCCATTACTTTACCACCTATTATTCCATTCCGTTTTTACCATTACTTTATCACTTTACTACCTACTATTCCAATCCGTTACTACCATTACTCCATCACTCTACTACCTACTATTCCATTCCGTTACTGCCATTACTTTATCACTTTACTACCTACTATTCCAATCCGTTTCTACGATTACTCCATCACTTTACTACCTACTATTCCATTCCGTTTCTACCATTACTTTATCACTTAACTACCTACTATTCCAATCCGTTACTACCATTACTCCATCACTCTACTACCTACTATTCCATTCCGTTACTGCCATTACTTTATCACTTTACTACCTACCATTCCAATCCGTTTCTACGATTACTCCATCACTTTACTACGGACTATTCCATTCCCTTACTACCATTACTCCATCACTTTACTACCTACTATTCCATTCCTTTACTACCATTACTCCATCACTTTATTACCTACTATTCCATTCCGTTACTACCATTACGCCATCACTTTACAACCTACTGTTCCATTCCGTTACTACCATTACTTTATCACTTTACTACCTACTATTCCATTCCGTTACTACCATTACTTTATCACTTTACTACCTACTAGTCCGTTCCGTTACAACCATTACTATATCACTCTACTACCTACTTTTCCAATCCGTTACTACCATTACTATATCACTTTACTACCTACTAATCAATTCCGTTACTACCATTACTATATCACTTTACTACCTACTATTCCAATCCGTTACTACGATTACTCCTTACTTTACTACCTACTGTTCCAATCCCTTACTACGATTACTCCATTACTTTACTACCTACTGTTCCATTCCGTTAATACCATTTCTGAATCACTTTACTACCTACTATTCCATTCCGTTACTACCATTATTATATCACTTTACTATAAACTATTCCATTCCGTTACTACCATTACTATATCACTTTACTACCTACTATTCCATTCCGTTACTACCATAACTTTATCACTTTACTACCTACTATTTCAATCCGTTACTACCATTACTTTATCACTTTACTACCTACTATTCAAATCCGTTACTACTATTACTCCATCACTTTACTACCTACTATTCCATTCCGTTACTACCATTACTCCATCACTTTACTACCTACTATTCCATTCCGGTACTACCATTACTTTATCACTTTACTACCTGCTATTCCAATCCGTTACTACCATTACTACATCACTTTACTACCTACTATTTCAATCCGTTACTACCATTACTCCATTACTTTACCACCTATTATTCCATTCCGTTTCTACCATTACTTTATCACTTTACTACCTACTATTCCAATCCGTTACTACCATTACTCCATCACTCTACTACCTACTATTCCATTCCGTTACTGCCATTACTTTATCACTTTACTACCTACTATTCCAATCCGTTTCTACGATTACTCCATCACTTTACTACCGACTATTCCATTCCCTTACTACCATTACTCCATCACTTTACTAATTACTATTGCATTCCTTTACTACCATTACTCCATCACTTTACTACCTACTATTCCATTCCGTTACTACCATTACGCCATCACTTTACAACCTACTGTTCCATTCCGTTACTACCATTAATTTATCACTTTACTACCTACTATTCCAATCTGTTACTACCATTACTCCATCACTTTACTACCTACTATTCCATTCCGTTACTACCATTACTCCATCACTTTACTACCTACTATTCCATTCCGTTACTACCATTACGCCATCACTTTACTACCTACTATTCCATTCCGTTTCTACCATTACTTTATCACTTAACTACCTACTATTCCAATCCGTTACTACCATTACTCCATCACTCTACTACCTACTATTCCATTCCGTTACTGCCATTACTTTATCACTTTACTACCTGCTATTCCAATCCGTTTCTACGATTACTCCATCACTTTTACTACCGACTATTCCATTCCCTTACTACCATTACTCCATCACTTTACTACCTACTATTCCATTCCTTTACTACCATTACTCCATCACTTTACTACCTACTATTCCATTCCGTTACTACCATTACGCCATCACTTTACAACCTACTGTTCCATTCCGTTACTACCATTACTTTATCACTTTACTACCTACTATTCCAATCTGTTACTACCATTACTCCATCACTTTACTACCTACTATTCCATTCCTTTACTACCATTACTCCATCACTTTACTACCTACTATTCCATTCCGTTACTACCATTACGCCATCACTTTACTACCTACTATTCCATTCCGTTACTACCATTATTTTATCACTTTACTACCTACTATTCCAATCAGTTACGACCATTACTCCATCACTTTACTACCTACTATTTCATTCCGTTACTACCATTACTCCATCACTTTACTACCTACTATTCCATTCCGTTACTACCATTACTATATCACTTTACTACCTACTATTCCAATCCGTTATTACCATTGCTGCATCACTTTACTACCTACTATTCCACTCCGTTATTATCATTAATTTATCACTTTACTACCTACTATTCCAATCCGTTACTACCACTACTCCATCACTTTACTACCTACTATTCCATTCCGTTACTACCATTACTATATCACTCTACTACCTACTTTTCCAATCCGTTACTACCATTACTATATCACTTTACTACCTACTAATCAATTCCGTTACTACCATTACTATATCACTTTACTAGCTACTGTTCGAATCCGTTACTATGATTACTCCATTACTTTACTACCTACTATTCCATTCCGTTAATACCATTTCTGAATCACTTTACTACCTACTATTCCATTCCGTTACTACCATTACTTTATCCCTTTACTACCTACTATTTCAATCCGTTACTACCATTACTATATCATTTTACTGCCTACTATTCAAATCCGTTACTACTATTACTCCATCACTTTACTACCTACTATTCCATTCCGTTACTACCATTACTCCATCACTTTACCACCAACTTTTCCATTCCGTTACTACAATTACGCCATCACTTTACTACCTTCTATTCCATTCCGTTACTAGCATTATTTTATCACTTTACTACCTAATATTCCAATCCGTTACTACCATTACGCCATCACTTTACTTCCTACTATTCCAATCCGTTACTACCATTACGCCATCACTTTACTTCCTACTATTCCAATCCGTTACTACCATTTCTCCATCACTTTACTACCTACTATTCCATTCCGTTACTACCATTAAGCCATCACTTTACTACCTTCTATTCCATTCAGTTTCTACCATTACTTTATCACTTTACTACCTACTATTCCAATCCGTTATTACCATTACTCCATCACTCTACTACCTACTATTCCATTCCGTTACTGCCATTACTTTATCACTTTACTACCTACTATTCCAATCTGTTACTACCATTACTCCATCACTTTACTACCTACTATTCCATTCCGTTACTACCATTACTCCATCACTTTACTACCTGCTATTCCATTCCGTTACTACCATTACGCCATCAATTTACTACCTACTATTCCATTCCGTTACTACAATTTCTTTATCACTTTACTACCTACTACTCCAATCAGTTACGACCATTACTCCATCACTTTACTACCTACTATTCCATTCCGTTACTACCATTACTATATCAATTTACTACCTACTATTCCAATCCGTTGCTACCATTACTCTGTCACTTTACTACCTACTATTCCAATCGTTACTACCATTGCTCCATCACTTTACTACCTACTATTCCAATCCGTTACTATATATTACTTTATCACTTTACTACCTACTATTCCAATCCGTCTCTACCACTACTCCATCACTTTACTACCTACTATTCCATTCCGTTATTACCATTACTTAATCACTTTACTACCTACTATTCCAATCCGTTACTACCATTACTATATCACTTTACTACCTACTTTTCCAATCCGTCACTACCACTACTCCATCACTTTACTACCTACTATTCCATTCCGTTATTACCATTACTTAATCACTTTACTACCTACTATTCCAATCCGTTACTACCATTACTATGTCACTTTACTACCTACTATTCCAATCCGTTACTACCATTACTCCATCACTTTACTACCTACTATTCCAATCCGTTACTACCATTACTTTGTCATTTACTACCTCCTATTACATGCTCTTACTACAATCAACCTGATAATTACTACATCATTTTACTACACACTTTTTAATTCCTTTACTACTATTACATGCCGTTTCTACCATTACTCCATCACGTTACTACCTCTTCTCCATCACTTTACTACCTACTTTTCCATTCCGTTACTACCATTACGCCATCACTTTACTACCTTCTATTCCATTCCGTTACTAGCATTATTTTATCACTTTACTACCTAATATTCCAATCCGTTACTACCATTACTTTATCACTTTACTTCCTACTATTCCTATCCGTTACTACCATTTCTCCATCACTTTACTACCTACTATTCCATTCCGTTACTATCATTACGCCATCACTTTACTACCTTCTATTCCATTCCGTTTCTACCATTACTTTATCACTTTACTACCTGCTATTCCAATCCGTTACTACCATTAGTCCTTCACTTTACTACCTTCTATTCCATTACGTTACTACCATTACTTTATCACTTTTCTATCTACTATTCCAATCCGTTTCTACGATTACTCCATCACTTTAATACCGACTATACCATTCCGTTACTACTATTACTCCATCACTTTACTACCTACTATTCCATTCCTTTACTACCATTACTCCATCACTTTACTACCTACTATTCCATTCCGTTACTACCATTACGCCATCACTTTACAACCTAATGTTCCATTCCGTTACTACCATTACTTTATCACTTTACTACCTACTATTCCAATCTGTTACTACCATTACTCCATCACTTTACTACCTACTATTCCATTCCGTTACTACCATTACTCCATCACTTTACTACCTACTATTCCATTCCGTTACTACCATTACGCCATCACTTTACTACCTACTATTCCATTCCGTTACTACCATTACTTTATCACTTTACTACCTACTATTCCAATCAGTTACGACCATTACTCCATCACTTTACTACCTACTATTCCATTCCGTTACTACCATTACTATATCACTTTACTACCTACTATTCCAATCCGTTACTACCATTACTCTGTCACTTTACTACCTACTATTCCAATCGTTACTACCATTGCTCCATCACGTTACTACCTACTATTCCAATCCGTTACTATCATTACTTTATCACTTTACTACCTACTATTCCAATCCGTCACTACCACTACTCCATCACTTTACTACCTACTATTCCATTCCGTTATTACCATTACTTAATCACTTTACTACCTACTGTTCCAATCCGTTACTACCATTACTATATCACTTTACTACCTACTATTACAATCCGTCACTACCACTACTCCATCACTTTACTACCTACTAATCCTTTCCGTTATTACCATTACTTAATCACTTTACTACCTTCTATTCCAATCCGTTACTACCATTACTATATCACTTTACTACCTACTATTCCAATCCGTTACTACCATTACTCCATCACTTTACTACCTACTATTCCAATCCGTTACTACCATTACTTTGTCATTTACTACCTCCTATTACATGCTCTTACTACAATCAACCTGATAATTACTACATCATTTTAATACACACTTTTTAATTCCTTTACTACTATTACATGCCGTTTCTACCATTACTCCATCACTTTACTACCTATTCTCCATCACTTTACTACCTACTTTTCCATTCCGTTACTACCATTACGCCATCACTTTACTACCTTCTATTCCATTCCGTTACTAGCATTATTTTATCACTTTACTACCTAATATTCCAATCCGTTACTACCATTACTTTATCACTTTACTTCCTACTATTCCAATCCGTTACTACCATTTCTCCATCACTTTACTACCTACTATTCCATTCCGTTACTATCATTACGCCATCACTTTACTACCTTCTATTCCATTCCGTTTCTACCATTACTTTATCACTTTACTACCTAATATTCCAATCCGTTACTACCATTACTTTATCACTTTACTTCCTGCTATTCCAATCCGTTACTACCATTACTTTATCACTTTTCTATCTACTATTCCAATCCGTTTCTACGATTACTCCATCACTTTACTACCGACTATACCATTCCGTTACTACTATTACTCCATCACTTTACTACCTACTATTCCATTCCTTTACTACCATTACTCCATCACTTTAATACCTACTATTCCATTCCGTTACTACCATTACGCCATCACTTTACAACCTACTGTTGCATTACGTTACTATCATTACTTTATATCTTTACTACCTACTATTCCAATCTGTTACTACCATTACTCCATCACTTTACTACCTACTATTCCATTCCGTTACTACCATTACTCCATCACTTTACTACCTACTATTCCATTCGTTACTACCATTACGCCATCACTTTACTACCTACTATTCCATTCCGTTACCACCATCACTTTACTACCTACTATTCCAATCAGTTACGACCATTACTCCATCACTTTACTACCTACTATTCAAATCCGTTACTACCATTACTATATCACTTTACTACCTACTATTCCAATCCGTTACTACCATTACTCTGTCACTCTACTATCTACTATTCCAATCCGTTACTACCATTGCTCCATCACTTTACTACCTACCATTCCAATCCGTTACTACCATTACTTTATCACTTTACTACCTACTATTCCAATCCGTTACTACCACTACTCCATCACTTTACTACCTACTATTCCATTCCGTTAATACCATTACTTAATCACTTTACTACCTACTATTCCAATCCGTTACTACCATTACTATATCACTTTACTACCTACTATTCCAATCCGTTACTACCATTACTCCATCACTTTACTACCTACTATTCCAATCCGTTACCACCATTGCTCCATCACTTTACTACCTACTATTCCAATCCGTTACTACCATTACTTTGTCATTTACTACCTCCTATTAAATGCTCTTACTACAATCAACCTGACAATTACTACATCATTTTACTACACACTTTTTAATTCCTACTATTACATGCCGTTTCTACCATTACTCCATCACTTTACTACCTCTTCTCCATTACTTTACTACCTACTATTCCATTCCGTTACTACCATTACTCCATCAGTTTACACCCTACTATTTCATTCCGTTACTACCATTACGCCATCACTTTACTACCTACTATTCCATTCCGTTACTAGGATTACTTCATCACTTAACTAACTAAATTTCATTCCGTTACTAGCATCACTCCATCACGTTACTAACTAAATTCCATTCTGTTACTACCTTTAGCCCATTACTTTACTACATACTATTACATGCCCTACTACAACCAACCTGGAAATTACTATATTATTTGACTACCACTTTTTAATTCCGTTATTACTGTTACTCCATCACTTTGCTTCCTATTAATCAATTCCGTTCCTACCATTACTCCATCACTGTACTACAATTACTCCATTACTTTTACTACTTACTATTCCATGCCGTTACTACTATTGCTCCATCACTTTACTCCCCATTTTTTCATTCCGTTACTACCGTTTCTCCATAATTTTACTACCATTACTCCATCACTTTACTACCCTCTATTCCCTTCCATTACTCCGTTAATTGACTTCCGTTACTCCATCACTAACACTTTCTACAGTTATTCCATCCCTTTTCTACCGCTTTAAAATGGTTTTCTAAATTGATAATTTTGTGTCGCAATATTTGACCTCTATTTTAAGACTACAATTATAAAATTTTCAAAAGAATCAGTGACAGAACACTTGCGTTGTAGTATGCAAATAAAGGTGTCTTCAGACGAATGACAAGACATACTGATAATTTTAAACACTGTTTTTCATACTGGTGTTTAAATATCTTCCTAAAATGTACAAACATTCTCTTATATTACAATCGTTAAATTTCTCCTTATATGTATTAAAGTTTGTTTTTGACTGCAATAACGAATGCCCACCCCCCCCCCCTTGTAGCCCAAATTGTCAATGGAGGGTAAATGTATGTGAACAATGGAAGTGATATTGTGCCCTCAACTCAAACTAAGTTTAATAAAATTCTGTTTAGTACCTTCAGAAGAGTTGCGTTCACAATCTGATTTGGTGGTACATATTGTAAAATTTCTAAGTTTAAAAGCAGATCACTTCTACAAATTTCTCCGGTTAAAAAAATTGCCTTAATATACACAACTAGATATTGGACCCTCAATCCAAATGAAGTTCTATAAAATTTTATTCAGTAGTTGCAGAGAAGTTGGGCAGACAAGATGGTTTGTTGGCAGAAAATGTGAAACTTCTAAGTTCGAAGGAGAGTAACTCCCACAAAATTCCTGGAATAAAAAAATTGTTTGCAATATGCATAACTACATGTTGTGCCCACAATTCATACCAAGTTTAATAAAATTCCATTCAGTAGCTTCAGAGGAGTTGCGCTGACAAGCTGGTTTGGTGGTATATATTGTGAAATTTCGAAGTTCAAATGCGAGTAACTCCCACAAAATCACGGGATGAACAAATCGCTGTAATAAGCACAACTAAATAGTGTACCCTAAATCCATACTAAGTTTCATAATATGCTGTTCAGTAGTTGCCGAGAAGTTGCACTGAAAGCTGGTTTTGGTTGTATTTGTGAAATTTCTAAGTTCAAAGCAGTGTAACTCCAACATAATTCACAGGGAAAAAAATCGCCGTAACATGCTCAACTAAATATTGTGCCCTCAATCCATACCAAGCTTCATAAAATTATATTTAGTAGTTTCACAAGAGTTGCGCTGACAAGCTGGTTTGGTGGTATAAAATGTAAAGTTCAAAGGCGAGTAACTCTCATAAAATTCCCAGGATAAAAAAATCTTTTTACTATGCACAACAAAGAGTTTCATAAAATTATGTTCAGTAGTTTTAAGGGAGTTTCGCAGACAAACTGGTTTCATAAAATTCTATTCAGTAGTTTCAGAAAAGTTTCGATGACAAACTGGTTTGGTGAAATTCTCTAAGTTCAAAGGGCTGTAACTCCCACAATATTCACATTCATCATCATTTTACCACCTACTTTTTCATTCCGTTACTACCGTTTATCCGTCATTTTACTACCTTTTACCCATCACTTTACTACCTATTATTCTATTAAATAACTATTGTTTACTACCTACTTTTTCATTTCTTTACTACTGTTACTCAATCATTTCACTACCTTTCCTCCTTCATTTACTACCCACTTTTACATTCCGTCACTAATGTTCCTCCATCACTTTACTACCTACTGTTTCTTTCAATTTCTGCCGTTTATCTTTCATTTTACTACCATTTCTCCATCACTTTTCTACCAACTTTGTCATTCCGTTAATACCTTTACTCCATCACTTTAATACTTATTATTCCATTAAATTATTACTGTTACTCCATCACTTTGCTAACCACTTTTTTATACTGTTACTACCATTACTCCGTCATTTTACTATCGTACTCCATCATCTTACTACCTACCATTTCATTCTGTTACTACCATTACTCCATCATTTTAATACCATTACTACTTTCCTACCCACTTTTACATTCCGTTACTACCGTTATACCATAGCTTTACTACCTTTACTCCATCACTTTACTACCTACTATTCCATTCCGTTGCTTCTGTTACTCCATCACTTTACTACCAATTATTTCATTCCGTTACTACCGTTTCTCCATTATTTTACTACTATTACTCTCTCACTTTACTAGCTACTATACCATTCCATACTCCATCACTCTGCTACCCACTTTTTCATTCAGTTACTACAGTTACTCTTTCACTTTACTACCTATTATTCCATTCCGTTACTACTGTTACTCCATCACTTTATTGCCCATTTTTTTATTCCGTTACAACCGTTTCTCCATTATTTTACTACCAATACTCTCTCACTTTATTAACTACTATTTCATTTCATACTTCATCACTTTACTACCCACTTTTTCATTCAGTTGCTACAGTTACTGTTTCACTATACTACCTACTATTCCATTCCTTTACTACTGTGTGGCCGAGTGGTGAAGGTAGTTCGTCTATTTTTGATCACATTGGTCTGTCAACACTGAGATTGTGGGTTCGATTCTCACTGCAGGCAGGGTGTACTCGATTCAAATCTTAAATGACAAGGATTGCCAGTTTTCCTACCGCAGGTCAGGGGTTTTCTCCGGGTACTCCGGCTTCCTCCCCCACTAAAAACTAGACGCCATGACATAGCTAAAAATTGCTGAAAGTGGCGGAAAACATGATCAAACAAACAAACAAAATTTACTACTGTTACTCCATCACTTTACTACCTACTATTTCATTCCGTTACTACTGTTCATCATCATTTTACCACCTACTTTCTATTCCGTTACTACCGTTACTCCATCACTTTACTACCTGCTTTGTCATTCCGTTACAACCGTTACTCCATCACTTTACTACCCAATTTTCATTCCGTTACTACCGTTTCTCTATCATTTTATTACCCATTACCCATCACTTTACTTCCTATTATCCCATTAAATTACTACTGTTTACTACCTATTATCCCATTAAATTACTATTGCTCACTACCTACTTTTTCATTCCTTCGCTACTGTTAATCATTTCACTGCCTTTCCTCCATCAGTCCATCAGTTACTACGCACTTGACATTACGTCAATACTGTTACTCCATCACTTTACTACCGTTACTTCATCACTTTAATGCCATTACACAATCACTTTACTGTCATTACTCCATTATATTACTGCCTTATCACTTTCATAACTTTACTGCTTATTATTCCATGCCGTTACTACCATTTCTCCATCACTGTACTACCAACTTTTCCATGCCGTTACTACCGCTACTCCATCACGTTACTACCTTTACTCAATCACTTTACTTCTTACTATTCCATTCCGTTAATTATGTCACTCCATCACTTTTCTACGATCTTTTTTCTTCAATTACTACCGTTTATCTTTCATTTTTCTACCATTACTCCATCACTTTACTTCCAACTTTGTCTTTCCGTTACTACCGTTCCTCCATCTCTTTACTACCTTTCCTCAACCACTTTACTACCAATTATTCTATTAAATTACTACTTTTACTCCATCACTTTACTAACCACTTTTTCATTCCGTTACTACAATTACTGCATCATTTTACTACCCTTACTCCATTACTTTCCTACTAACTATTCCATTCTGTTACTACCGTTATTCCATGATTTAACTACCATTACTCCATCACTTCACTACCCACTTTTCATTCCTTTATTATCGTTACACAGTCATCTTATTACCATTACTCCATCACTTTATCACCTACTGTTGAATTCCGTTGCTACTGTTACTCAATCACTTTGCTACCAATTTTTGCATTCCGTTACTACCGATACTCCATATTTTACCACCATTACTACATCACTTTACTACCCACTTTTTGTGCGGTTACTACCGTAACTCCTTTATTTTACTACTATTACTTCATCACTTTACTACCTACTATTCATTTCCGTTACTACTATTACCCCATCACTTTACTACCTACTATTCCACTCCGTTAATACCATTTCTGCATCACTTTACTACCTACTATTCCATTCCGTTACTACAATTACTCCATCACTTTACTACCTACTATTCCATTCCGTTACTAGTATTATTCTATCACTTTACTAACTAAATTCCATTCCGTTACTAACTTTACCACATGACATTACTACCTCCTATTACATACCCTTACTACAATCAAACTGACAATTACTACATCATTTTACCTGCCATTTTTTCATTCCGTTACTACTTTTACTCCATCACTTTCCTATCTACTATTCCGTTCCTTCTATTACTCCAGCACTTTACTACCTCCTATTCCATTCCGTTACTACCATTACTATATTACTATCACTTACTACAATCAACTTGACAATTACTACATCATCTTACTACCCACTTTTTAATTCCTTTACTACCATTACTCCATAACTTTACTATCTACTAATCCATTACTACCATTACTCCATCACTTTACTACTTACTAATCCATTACTACCCTTACTCCATCACTGTATTACAATTACTCCATTACTTTTACTACTTACTATTCCATGCGTTACTACTATTGCTCCATCACTTTACTACCCATGCTTTCATTCCGTTACTACCGTTTCTCCATAATTACTACCATTATTGCTCCATCACTTTAATACCCTCTATTCCCTTCCGTTACTCCATCACTAACACTCTCTTCAGTTATTTCATCACTTTTCTACCGCTTTAAATGGTTTTATAAATTGAAAGTTTTTTTGTCACAATAATTGACCTCAATTTTTAAGACTCCAATTATAACATTTTCAAAAGAATCAGTGACAGAACACTTGCGTTGTAGTATGCAAATAAAGGTGTCTTCAGACTAATGACAAGACATACTGATAATTTTAAACACTGTCTTTCATACTGGTGTGTGAATATCTTCCTAAAATGTACAAACATTCTCTTATATTGCAATAGTTAAATTTCTCCTTATATGTATTAAAGTTTGTTTTTGACTGCAATAACGAATGTCTCCCCCCCCCCCCTTGTACCCCAAATTGTCCATGGAGGGTAAATGTATGTGAACAATGAAAGTGATATTGTGCCCTCAATCCCAACTAAGTTTAATAAAATTCTGTTTAGTACCTTCAGAAGAGTTGCGTTCACAATCTGATTTGGTGGTATATATTGTAAAATTTCTAAGTTCAAAAGAAGATCACTTCTACAAATTTCTCCGGTTAAAAAATTGCTATAATATACACAACTAGATATTAGACCCTCAATCCATATGGAGTTTAATAAAATTGTGTTCAGTAATTGCAGAGAAGTTATGCTGACAAACTATCAGTAGTTTCCTGTAAAGGCAGCCAAAAATGATAGTGTTCAATTTCTCCCGAAGTGTAATTGTTTTATATAAAATAATTGTTAAATTTCTCCCAATATGTATAAAACACTGTCTTTTATACCGATCCTAAAGATTCTTCAGAAAATGTATTATCACACTCTTATTTTTTAATTGTTAAATTTCTCAGCTGTTTTATATAAACTATACATGTAAAGACATCAGTAGTTTCATATATTTTGCATCAAAGAATGTATGACTTCTCATATTGTTAAATTTCTCCCAAAATGTATAAAACACTGTCTTTTATCTCATCATTTAAGTCCACTATAAAATGTATTAGCACCCTATGCCTTTATATCCCAATATTTAAATTTGTCTTGCAATGTTTATATACATGTAAAAATATCAGCAGTTTCATATAATCTGCCCTAAAAATGTATAACTTCCCATATTTTTAAATTTCTCCCAAAAGTGTAATTGCTTTATATAAAAACATTGTTCAGTTTCTTCTAATATGTATAAAACATGGACTTTTCCATTAATCCTAAAGAATCTTCAGAAAATGTATAATCACACTCTTATATTCGAATTGTTAAATTTATCAGCTGTTTTATATAAACTATACATGTGAAGATATCAGCACTTTCATATAATGTGTCCCATAAATAAAGAACTTCTCATATTGTTATATTTCCACCAAAGAGTAATTGTTTTATATGAAATAATTGTTAAATATCCCCCAATATGTATAAAACACTGTCTTTTATACCAATCCTAAAGATTCTTCAGAAAATATCTAATCACTCTCTTTTATTCTTATTGTTAATTTCATCAGCAGTTTTATATAAACTTTACATGTAATTATATCAGCAGTGTCATGTAATTTGGCCCAAAGAAGTATAACTTCTCATATTGTTAAATTTCTTCCAAAGTGTAATTGTTTGATAAAAAGTAATTCTTTAATTTCTCCCAAAATGTATAAAACACTCTTATACTAATCCTTAAAGTCCACTATAAAATGTATTATTGTTCTAGGCCTTAATATACCAATATCTTAATTTGTCTTACAATGTTCATATATATGTAAAGATATCAGTAGTTTCCTGTAAAGGCAGCCAAAAATGATAGTGTTCAATTTCTCCCGAAGTGTAATTGTTTTATATAAAATAATTGTTAAATTTCTCCCAATATGTATAAAACACTGTCTTTTATACCGATCCTAAAGATTCTTCAGAAAATGTATTATCACACTCTTATTTTTTAATTGTTAAATTTCTCAGCTGTTTTATATAAACTATACATGTAAAGACATCAGTAGTTTCATATAATTTGCATCAAAGAATGTATGACTTCTCATATTGTTAAATTTCTCCCAAAATGTATAAAACACTGTCTTTTATCTCATCATTTAAGTCCACTATAAAATGTATTAGCACCCTATGCCTTTATATCCCAATATTTAAATTTGTCTTGCAATGTTTATATACATGTAAAAATATCAGCGGTTTCATATAATGTGCCCTAAAAATGTATAACTTCCCATATTTTTAAATTTCTCCCAAAAGTGTAATTGCTTTATATAAAAACATTGTTCAGCTTCTTCTAATATGTATAAAACATGGACTTTTCCATTAATCCTAAAGAATCTTCAGAAAATGTATAATCACACTCTTATATTCGAATTGTTAAATTTATCAGCTGTTTTATATAAACTATACATGTGAAGATATCAGCACTTTCATATAATGTGTCCCATAAATAAAGAACTTCTCATATTGTTATATTTCCACCAAAGAGTAATTGTTTTATATGAAATAATTGTTAAATATCCCCCAATATGTATAAAACACTGTCTTTTATACCAATCCTAAAGATTCTTCAGAAAATATCTAATCACTCTCTTTTATTCTTATTGTTAATTTCATCAGCTGTTTTATATAAACTTTACATGTAATTATATCAGCAGTGTCATGTAATTTGGCCCAAAGAAGTATAACTTCTCATATGGTTAAATTTCTTCCAAAGTGTAATTGTTTGATAAAAAGTAATTCTTTAATTTCTCCCAAATGTATAAAACACTCTTATACTAATCCTTAAAGTCCACTATAAAATGTATTATTGTTCTAGGCCTTAATATACCAATATCTTAATTTGTCTTACAATGTTCATATATATGTAAAGATATCAGTAGTTTCCTGTAAAGGCAGCCAAAAATGATAGTGTTCAATTTCTCCCGAAGAATAATTGTTTTATATAAAATAATTGTTAAATTTCTCCCAATATGTATAAAACACTGTCTTTTATACCAGTCTTAAAGATTCTTCGGAAAATAGATAATCACTCTCTTATATTCTTATTGTTAATTTCATCAGCTGTTTTATATAAACTTTACATGTAATTATATCAGCAGTGTCATGTAATTTGGCCCAAAGAAGTATACCTTCTCATATTGTTAAATTTCTTCCAAAGTGTAATTGTTTGATAAAAAGTAATTCTTTAATTACTCCCAAAATGTATAAAACACTCTTATACTAATCCTTAAAGTCCACTATAAAATGTATTTTTGTTCTAGGACTTAATATACCAATATCTTAATTTGTCTTACAATGTTCATATATATGTAAAGATATCAGTAGTTTCCTGTAAAGGCAGCCAAAAATGATAGTGTTCAATTTCTCCCGAAGTGTAATTGTTTTATAAAAAATAACTGTTAAATTTCTCCCAAAATGTATAAAACACTGTCTTTTATACCAATCCTAAAGATTCTTCGGAAAATATATAATCACTCTCTTATATTCTTATTGTTAATTTCATCAGCTGTTTAATATAAACTTTACATGTAATTATATCAGCAGTGTCATATAATTTGGCCCAAAGAAGTATAACTTCTCATATTGTTAAATTTCTTCCAAAGTGTAATTGTTTGATAAAAAGTTATTCTTAAATTTTTCCCAAAATGTATAAAACACTTTTATATTGATTCTTAAAGTCCACTATAAAATGTATTATTACCCTAGGCCTTAATATACCAATATTTAAATTTGTCTTACAATGTTTATATACATATACATATGTATAAAACACTGTCTTTTATACCAATCCTAAAGATTCTCCAGAAAATGTATAATCACTCTCTTATTTTTTAATTGTTAAATTTCTCAGCTGTTTTATATAAACTATACATGTAAAGACACAAGTAGTTTCATATAATTTGCCTCCAAGAATGTATGACTACTCATATTGTTAAATTTCTCCCAAAATGTATAAAACACTGTCTTTAATACTCATCATTAAAGTCCACTATAAAATGTATTAACACCCTATGCCTTTATATCCCAATATTTAAATTTGTCTTACAATGTTTATATACATTTAAAAATATCAGCAGTTTCATATAATGTACCCCCAAAATGTATAACTTCTCATATGTTTAAATTTCTCCCAGAAGTAAAATTGCTTTATATCAAAAAATTGTATTTAACAATTATTTTATATAAAACAATTACAATTCTCCCGAAGTGTAATTGTTTTATATAAAATAATTGTTAAATTTCTCCCAATATGTATAAAACACTGTATTTTATACCGATCCTAAAGATTATTCAGAAAATGTATTATCACACTCTTATTTTTTAATTGTTAAATTTCTCAGCTGTTTTATATAAACTATACATGTAAAGACATCAGTAGTTTCATATAATTTGCATCAAGAATGTATGACTTCTCATATTGTTAAATTTCTCCCAAAATGTATAAAACACTGTCTTTTATCTCATCATTTTAAGTCCACTATACAATGTATTAGCACCCTATGCCTTTATATCCCAATATTTAAATTTGCCTTACAATGTTTATATACATGTAAAAATATCAACAGTTTCATATAATGTGCCCTAAAAATGTATAACTTCCCATATTTTTAAATTATCCTCCAAAAGTGTAATTGCTTTATATAAAAACATTGTTCAGCTTCTTCTAATATGTATAAAACATGGACTTTTCCATTAATCCTTAAGAATCTTCAGAAAATGTATAATCACACTCTTATATTCGAATTGTTAAATTTATCAGCTGTTTTATATAAACTATACATGTGAAGATATGAGCACTTTCATATAATGTGTCCCATAAATAAAGAACTTCTCATATTGTTATATTTCCACCAAAGAGTAATTGTTTTATATGAAATAATTATTAAATATCCCCCAATATGTATAAAACACTGTCTTTTATACCAATCCTAAAGATTCTTCAGAAAATATCTAATCACTCTCTTTTATTCTTATTGTTAATTTCATCAGCTGTTTTATATAAACTTTACATGTAATTATATCAGCAGTGTCATGTAATTTGGCCCAAAGAAGTATAACTTCTCATATTGTTAAATTTCTTCCAAAGTGTAATTGTTTGATAAAAAGTAATTCTTTAATTTCTCCCAAAATGTATAAAACACTCTTATACTAATCCTTAAAGTCCACTATAAAATGTATTATTGTTCTAGGCCTTAATATACCAATATCTTAATTTGTCTTACAATGTTGATATATATGTAAAGATATCAGTAGTTTCCTGTAAAGGCAGCCAAAAATGATAGTGTTCAATTTCTCCCGAAGTGTAATTGTTTTATATAAAATAATTGTTAAATTTCTCCCAATATGTATCAAACACTGTCTTTTATACCAATCTTAAAGATTCTTCGGAAAATATATAATCACTCTCTTATATTCTTATTGTTAATTTCATCAGCTGTTTAATATAAACTTTACATGTAATTATATCAGCAGTGTCATATAATTTGGCCCAAAGAAGTATAACTTCTCATATTGTTAAATTTCTTCCAAAGTGTAATTGTTTGATAAAAAGTTATTCTTAAATTTCTCCCAAAATGTATAAAACACTTTTATATTGATTCTTAAAGTCCACTATAAAATGTATTATTACCCTAGGCCTTAATATACCAATATTTAAATTTGTCTTACAATGTTTATATACATATACATATGTATAAAACACTGTCTTTTATACCAATCCTAAAGATTCTCCAGAAAATGTATAATCACTCTCTTATTTTTTAATTGTTAAATTTCTCAGCTGTTTTATATAAACTATACATGTAAAGACACAAGTAGTTTCATATAATTTGCCTCCAAGAATGTATGACTACTCATATTGTTAAATTTCTCCCAAAATGTATAAAACACTGTCTTTAATACTCATCATTAAAGTCCACTATAAAATGTATTAACACCCTATGCCTTTATATCCCAATATTTAAATTTGTCTTACAATGTTTATATACATTTAAAAATATCAGCAGTTTCATATAATGTACCCCCAAAATGTATAACTTCTCATATGTTTAAATTTCTCCCAGAAGTAAAATTGCTTTATATCAAAAAATTGTATTTAACAATTATTTTATATAAAACAATTACAATTCTCCCGAAGTGTAATTGTTTTATATAAAATAATTGTTAAATTTCTCCCAATATGTATAAAACACTGTATTTTATACCGATCCTAAAGATTATTCAGAAAATGTATTATCACACTCTTATTTTTTAATTGTTAAATTTCTCAGCTGTTTTATATAAACTATACATGTAAAGACATCAGTAGTTTCATATAATTTGCATCAAGAATGTATGACTTCTCATATTGTTAAATTTCTCCCAAAATGTATAAAACACTGTCTTTTATCTCATCATTTTAAGTCCACTATACAATGTATTAGCACCCTATGCCTTTATATCCCAATATTTAAATTTGCCTTACAATGTTTATATACATGTAAAAATATCAACAGTTTCATATAATGTGCCCTAAAAATGTATAACTTCCCATATTTTTAAATTATCCTCCAAAAGTGTAATTGCTTTATATAAAAACATTGTTCAGCTTCTTCTAATATGTATAAAACATGGACTTTTCCATTAATCCTTAAGAATCTTCAGAAAATGTATAATCACACTCTTATATTCGAATTGTTAAATTTATCAGCTGTTTTATATAAACTATACATGTGAAGATATGAGCACTTTCATATAATGTGTCCCATAAATAAAGAACTTCTCATATTGTTATATTTCCACCAAAGAGTAATTGTTTTATATGAAATAATTATTAAATATCCCCCAATATGTATAAAACACTGTCTTTTATACCAATCCTAAAGATTCTTCAGAAAATATCTAATCACTCTCTTTTATTCTTATTGTTAATTTCATCAGCTGTTTTATATAAACTTTACATGTAATTATATCAGCAGTGTCATGTAATAGTAAAAAGTAATTCTTTAATTTCTCCCAAAATGTATAAAACACTCTTATACTAATCCTTAAAGTCCACTATAAAATGTATTATTGTTCTAGGCCTTAATATACCAATATCTTAATTTGTCTTACAATGTTGATATATATGTAAAGATATCAGTAGTTTCCTGTAAAGGCAGCCAAAAATGATAGTGTTCAATTTCTCCCGAAGTGTAATTGTTTTATATAAAATAATTGTTAAATTTCTCCCAATATGTATCAAACACTGTCTTTTATACCAATCTTAAAGATTCTTCGGAAAATATATAATCACTCTCTTATATTCTTATTGTTAATTTCATCAGCTGTTTTATATAAACTTTACATGTAATTATATCAGCAGTGTCATGTAATTTGGCCCAAAGAAGTATAACTTCTCATATTGTTAAATTTCTTCCAAAGTGTAATTGTTTGATAAAAAGTTATTCTTAAATTTCTCCCAAAATGTATAAAACACTTTTATATTGATTCTTAAAGTCCACTATAAAATGTATTATTACCCTAGGCCTTAATATACCAATATTTAAATTTGTCTTACAATGTTTATATACATATACATATGTATAAAACACTGTCTTTTATACCAATCCTAAAGATTCTCCAGAAAATGTATAATCACTCTCTTATTTTTTAATTGTTAAATTTCTCAGCTGTTTTATATAAACTATACATGTAAAGACACAAGTAGTTTCATATAATTTGCCTCCAAGAATGTATGACTACTCATATTGTTAAATTTCTCCCAAAATGTATAAAACACTGTCTTTAATACTCATCATTAAAGTCCACTATAAAATGTATTAACACCCTATGCCTTTATATCCCAATATTTAAATTTGTCTTACAATGTTTATATACATTTAAAAATATCAGCAGTTTCATATAATGTACCCCCAAAATGTATAACTTCTCATATGTTTAAATTTCTCCCAGAAGTAAAATTGCTTTATATCAAAAAATTGTATTTAACAATTATTTTATATAAAACAATTACAATTCTCCCGAAGTGTAATTGTTTTATATAAAATAATTGTTAAATTTCTCCCAATATGTATAAAACACTGTATTTTATACCGATCCTAAAGATTATTCAGAAAATGTATTATCACACTCTTATTTTTTAATTGTTAAATTTCTCAGCTGTTTTATATAAACTATACATGTAAAGACATCAGTAGTTTCATATAATTTGCATCAAGAATGTATGACTTCTCATATTGTTAAATTTCTCCCAAAATGTATAAAACACTGTCTTTTATCTCATCATTTTAAGTCCACTATACAATGTATTAGCACCCTATGCCTTTATATCCCAATATTTAAATTTGCCTTACAATGTTTATATACATGTAAAAATATCAACAGTTTCATATAATGTGCCCTAAAAATGTATAACTTCCCATATTTTTAAATTATCCTCCAAAAGTGTAATTGCTTTATATAAAAACATTGTTCAGCTTCTTCTAATATGTATAAAACATGGACTTTTCCATTAATCCTTAAGAATCTTCAGAAAATGTATAATCACACTCTTATATTCGAATTGTTAAATTTATCAGCTGTTTTATATAAACTATACATGTGAAGATATGAGCACTTTCATATAATGTGTCCCATAAATAAAGAACTTCTCATATTGTTATATTTCCACCAAAGAGTAATTGTTTTATATGAAATAATTATTAAATATCCCCCAATATGTATAAAACACTGTCTTTTATACCAATCCTAAAGATTCTTCAGAAAATATCTAATCACTCTCTTTTATTCTTATTGTTAATTTCATCAGCTGTTTTATATAAACTTTACATGTAATTATATCAGCAGTGTCATGTAATAGTAAAAAGTAATTCTTTAATTTCTCCCAAAATGTATAAAACACTCTTATACTAATCCTTAAAGTCCACTATAAAATGTATTATTGTTCTAGGCCTTAATATACCAATATCTTAATTTGTCTTACAATGTTGATATATATGTAAAGATATCAGTAGTTTCCTGTAAAGGCAGCCAAAAATGATAGTGTTCAATTTCTCCCGAAGTGTAATTGTTTTATATAAAATAATTGTTAAATTTCTCCCAATATGTATCAAACACTGTCTTTTATACCAATCTTAAAGATTCTTCGGAAAATATATAATCACTCTCTTATATTCTTATTGTTAATTTCATCAGCTGTTTTATATAAACTTTACATGTAATTATATCAGCAGTGTCATGTAATTTGGCCCAAAGAAGTATAACTTCTCATATTGTTAAATTTCTTCCAAAGTGTAATTGTTTGATAAAAAGTTATTCTTAAATTTCTCCCAAAATGTATAAAACACTGTCTTTATACCAATCCTAAAGATTCTTCAGAAAATGTATAATCACGCTCTTATTTTTTAATTGTTAAATTTCTCAGCTGTTTTATATAAACTATACATGTAAAGACATCTGTAGTTTCATATAAGTTGCATCAAATAATGTATGACTTCTCATATTGTTAAATTTCTCCCAAAATGTATAAAACACTGTCTTTTATACTCATCATTAAAATCCACTATAAAATGTATTAACACCCTATGCCTTTATATCCCAATATTTAAATTTGTCTTACAATGTTTATATACATGTAAAGATATCAGCAGTTTCATATAATGTGCCCCCAAAATGTAATGGCTTTATATAAAAATTGTTCAATCTCTTCTAATATGTATAAAACACGGTCCTTTCTATTAATCCTAAAAGTTCTTCAGAAAATGTATTATCACTCTCTTATATTCGAATTGTTAAATTTATCAGCTGTTTTATATAAACTTTACATTTGAAGATATCAGAACTTTCATATAATCTGCCCTATAAACGAAGTTATGAAATAATTGTTAAATATCCACCAATATGTATAAAACACTGTCTTTTATACCAATCCTTAAGATTCTTCAGAAATGTATAATCACTCTCTTATATTCTAATTGTTAATTTCATCATCTGTTTTATATAAACAATACATGTAAATATACCAGCAGTGTCATGTAATTTGGCCCAAAGAAGTATAACTTCTCATATTGTTACATTTCTCCCAAAGTGTAATTTTTTGAAAAAAAGTTATTCTTAAATTTCTCCCAAAATGTATAAAACACTTTTATACTGATCTATAAAATGTATTAATGCCCTACGCCTTAATATCCCATTACTTTAATTTGTCTTACAATGTTCATATATATGTAAAAATATCAGCAGTTTCATATAATTTGCCTCCAAGGATGTATGACTTCTCTTATTGTTTAATTTCACCCAAAGTGTAATTGTTTTTTATAAAGTTATCCTTATATTTCTCCCAAAATGTATAAAACAGTGTCTTTTATACTGATCCTTAAAGTCCACTATAAAATGTATTAACATCCTAGGCCTTAATATCCCAATATTTAAATTCTCCATACATATTCATTTATATGTAAAAATATCAGCAGTCTCATGCAAAGGAGACCAAAAATGAATAACTTCTGATAGTGTTTAATTTCTCCCAATATGTATAAAACACTGTCTTTTATACCAATCCTAAAGATTCTTCAGAAAATGTATAATCACTGTCTTATTTTTAATTGTTAAATTTCTCAGCTGTTTTATATAAACTATACATGTAAAGACATCAGTAGTTTCATATAATTTGCCTCCAAGAATGTATGACTTCTCATATTGTTTAATTTCTCCCAAAGTGTAATTGCTTTATATAAAGTTATTCCTAAATTTCTTCCAAAATGTTTCAAAACAGATCCTTAAAGTCCCACTATAAAATATATAAACACCCTAGGCCTTAATATCCCAATAATAAAATTCTCCATACATATTCATTTATATGAAGAATTTTAGCAGTTTCATGTAAAGTGGAACAAAAATGAATCACTTCTGATATTGTTTAATTTCTCCCAAAGTTTAATTGCTTTATATAAAATAATTGTTTAATTTCACCCATTATGTATACAACACTGTCTTTTATACTAATCCTAAAGATTCTTCAGAAAATGAATAATCAATCTCTTATATTCTACTTGTTAAATTTACCAGCTGTTTTATATAAACTATACAAATGATGATATCAGCAGTTTCATATAATTTGACCCAAATATTTATAACTTCTCATATTGTTTAATTTCTCCCAAAGTGTTATTGTTGATATAAATGTATTAACACCATAGGCCATTATATCCCAATATTCAAATTTGTCATACATTTAAGGATTGTTTTCAATTGCTGGTTAGATTATTGGATATAAACAACTTTGGGGCGATTTACACTGAATAAACTGCGAAGTGATTTATGTTGCAGCGTAAATTGATCCAAAGTCGTTTATATCCAATAATCTAACCAACAATTGGAAACAAACCTTATATTTTAAATTCTGTAGTAAAAATGAAGTAACAAGAATTTAACTAATATTTGCAATTCACAATTTTAGTTTCGTCACTTTTTGTTAGCCGAAGAATTCATATATAGTCAATATCATCAATACATCTGATGTCACAATCAGTCAGGTGCTGAAAAACCAAGTTATATGAAATAAACAACTTTGCTCATGTATTGAGTATTTAAACGAAATTAAAAAATATTCATATATATGTAAAGATTTAGGCAGTTTCATGTAATGTGGCCAAATGTGTAACTTCCCATCTTGTTCAATTTCTCCCAAAGAGTAATTGTTTCATATAAAAAAATTGTTAAATTTCTTCCAATACGTATAAAACACTGTCTTTTATACCAATCCTAAAGAATCTTCAGAAAAATGTGTAATAACTATCTTATTTTCTAAATGTTAAATTTCTCAGCTGTTAATATAAACTATACATGTAAAGATATCAACAGTTTCGTATAATTTGTATAAAACATTGTCTTTTATACTAATAGTTAAAGTTCCCTATAAAATCTATTAACACCATTGGCCTTTATATACGAATATTCAAATTTTGTCATACATATTAATGTATATGTAAAGATATTACAGTTTCATTTAATGAAGCCCAAAAATGTATAACTTTTCATATTGTTAAATTTCTCCCAAAGTATAATTGTTTCATATAAAATACTTAAATTTCTCCCAATATGCATAAAACTGTCTATTACAGCAATCCTAAAGATTCTTCAGAAAATGTATAATCACTCTCATATATTCTAAGTGTTCAATTTCTCAGCTGTTTTATATCAACTAATTACTTTACCTAAAAAGATATCAACAGTTTCATACAATTTGACCCTAAGATAAGTAACTTCTCATATTGTAAAATTTCTCCCAAAGTGTAATTGTTTCATATAAAGTTATTCTTAAATTTCTCCCAAAATGAACATAACACTGCCTTCTATACTGATCCTTAAAGTCCCCTATAAAATGTATTAATACCCTACGCCTTTATATTCCAATATTTAAATGTGTCATACATTGTTCATGTATATATAAAAATATCAGAAGTTTCATGTAATTTGCCCCAAAAATGTATAATTTTCATATTGTTAAATTTCCCCATATTGTCATTGTTTCATACAAAATAATTGTTAAATTTCTCACAAAATGTATAAAACACCATGTTTTAAATCAATCCTTAAGATTCTAAATAAAATGTGTAATCACTATCCTATATTCCAATTGTTCAATTTATCAGCTATTTTATAAAAACTGATGTTATAGATATCAGCAGTTTTATACAATTTGCCCCAAAAATGTTTTACTTCTCATACTGTTAAATTTCTCCCAAAGTGTAATTGTTTTACATTTAATAACTGTTTGATTTCTCCCAAAATGTATAAAAAATTGTCTTTTATTCCTATTTTTCCTGAAAATGTATAAATACTCTTTGTATTCCAATTGGTAAATTTCTCTCTAAAATTATAAGTTGTTTGATTTCAATTTATCCTTCAATTTCGACATAAAATGTATAATCACTGTCTAGCTTTTCACAATTTCTCACAAAATGTATAAAACATTCTTTTAAACTGATCCTTAAATATTTATCTAGATCATAAAATTTTACGCACATATTCTTGTCTTTAAATTCTCCCTAAACTTAAGCTGTTACTGATTCTGAAATTTCATTTAAGGTATATAGATGTAAAACAGTGTCTGTTATACTAGTCCTTAAAAGTCCCAAAATATTTACAAATACTTCCTTTTTTTGAATATAAAATTTCTCCCAAAACTTATACTGAATATTAAATATCCACCAAGAACTATTTCACAAAGCTTCCGGAAACTTCCGCAAACATGTAAAGTTTCCATAATTTTACCAAAAGTGATCCGAAACATTTAGATGTTATTCCTAAAGGTTCCAGAAACTTTGCCGTTCTTAATTGGGTTTCTTCAGTCTTTCTGCAATAACATCACTATTAGTGCACATGTTGATCAATAACCCAAGTAATTATATACAAATATATGAAAAAAAATTTTTAATTGTGTGTAACAAAACATTGTCATTTCCTTGCAAATTTTTCAAAATTATAAGTTATCCTTCATTCCTATTTTTGGGAGGAATTAAAAATCCTTATAACTACATGTACTAGTATAAAATATGGTTTGTTAATTTAGCAAAAAAGTATCCAAGACTCTTTTTTAAATACATTTTGAGATGACTTCTAAGAAAATTATTAAATTTGAACATCATGTGATACTTGTTCAGTGGAATAGTTTAGATTATTTATCCAGTTTATTATGTTTTATGATATTTTATTCATTGACATAAGGGTCCTTGAGATCTAATTAATGTCACGTTTACAATAACAAAGTTGAATAAAAAGGAACGTTTTTCTTTCTTTCTTTCTTTTTTTCCTTCCTTCCCCTCTGTTCTAATACTCCACATGTCAGACAACATCATGTGACATCTCTTAATGTGTCATATTTCATTAACCATGGAAGCTGCTGTCTCACTTTTGGAAGTTGTTCAGTTGATTGTTGCGTGCCAGTTAAATAGCCATGCTGTAATACAAACCTGCTATTATTCATAAAGAAATGACGTCATTTAGGAGAATTATGACACAGACAGAGAAAAGACTAGTTAGAGCTTCAAAGAAGTCAAATTTGACCTTGGCTTTAATTTTGTAACAAAGTACAGGAAGGTTATAATTTATTTAAGAAATTAACCTTTTTTCCTAGACCTTTTATGTATTTCATATGGAAACAAATGAAAATGTCCAATGTAATTTTTACATGTACTAATAATAGTAATATACATTTAGTTACAATTTAACATACAATAAACGTTAACAGAGTTTTGATTGATTGGATGTTTGCTTTGCACCCAGATATATTTATAATGAGAATAAGATATCGAACAATAAAGCAACAGAAAAAGGGGCTGAGATAGGACACAGGGGACATGATTTAGACTGCTTACTGGAAAGGTATGGAGTTTTAGGTAGGGACGGAGAACTTAGCCTTTTGCAGTGGCTACAATGAGCCTACTCTTTATAGAAATCTACAAAACAAAACTCTCAAAACATGTTACTCACTATGGTCCACAGCCAGGCTTCAGTATCATGACCTGACAACATCCAAACGAGAGGGTCTCCCCAGCTCTGTAGGTCAAGCATAGGGAACCCTCCCTGGGTATGGTCCCAATTAACAAGGGGAATGAACATAAAATTACATAAAATATCCTTCAAATAGTTTTAAAAGAAGTTGAATTGCTACAAAATACTTTCCTGTCCATAATTATGTTGAACAATTTTTTTGGGGTTAAAATTACTAGTATTCCAGCCATTTTATTGAACAACCGAACTAAAGGATAGAACAGCCGCATAGATAAAACCTTGACCTATTATTTCACACAGCTGGTTCCAAAGGATTCTGTAAACCGCGAGATTTATGGATATACTAGAAAGTAGTAAATATCTTTATTCTTATTTTTAATAATCTTTATACAACTGTTTGTTTCAAACTCAAATCCTTGTAAAATTCACCAAACATAGTCAATGAAACATTTATAAAAATGGTTATACAGAAATTTTTTTTTTACAAATATGAAATACTAGATGTGGAATGCGCATGAAACAACCATTCAACCAAATACTTCATCTCATAAAGAGAACAACCAGCAGTTTTTAACAGGGACCTCATTGAATAAAAACCTAACTAGACGAAGTACACCCCTATGAAAGACAGGCAATTGTTTTACTGCGTGTTTTGTTTATCAAAGACCATCAAAGGCACTTTACTAGAATAACAATCATTGTAATTTCAAGTCAACAAATATATAAATAGTGAAATATATCAGATAAAATGTAATGATTAATGTTGATTTCGTCAAGGCTATTTTCAGCTTTATCATGGCGTCTAGTTATATTATGAAAGGAAGCATATCACATGACTATGTCATAAAAAGTAACGACGAGGTCTAAAACAAGAGGATCTTAAGAGCCTGTATCGCTCACATGACTAACAAAAAAACTCTTTAAGAGACATAAATTTTCTTGCAAATTTTAATATTTAATGTAACAGAGTTTATGCAAATATGCTGTTTCTAAGAAGAAGCTGTTTTTATGCTTTATCCATACAGTCCTATGTTACATAATGGCATCCGTGTTGGATTATGAATCCCGGTGTTCCATGGTGGCAGCAATCTTGTATTTTGGATCGTCACAAAAAAAATTAGTAGAGGACCATCTGAGGTACATTTCTACAATATCACAATTCTTTCTGCATAGCGGTTTGTGAGAAAACAAATTTTCAGCCAATCAGAATGAATTTGCAGCTCTGGCAGCCATGTTGAATTTCCTATCAGCTTGAAAAAAATCTCTTAAAACTATCTAATAAGATAGCTATCCAAGATTCACTTTTGCATTAATTGGTTTAATGGTGTGAAACAGTTTCAGAGGAGAAACTGTTTGTATGGTTTTCTTATAGGGTCTTATGTAAAAGTAATGCAGGACACCATCCGCCATATTTTGTGAAAATTTCACAATAGATATCACATTTATGGTAAATTTAATAATAATTTCTGTCATTATTAACTCTTAATTTCCATAAAATTTTAAGTAATAATGAAAGACTTATACCTATAGTATTACTTCAACTTATTAATAGTTGAAATAAAAGGTTTTCGCATAAATGAATTCAGTATTGGCAAAAATAATGAAAATGAAATTTTTAAAAAGGGAGATAATTTTGTCAAACCCCCCCCCCCCCCATTTTTAGCACTTTTTGACCAGTTTTGTCCCACAAAACAAAAATTTAACTTGAATTATGATTACTTGTATATGGCAAATTTAAACAAAATTCATCGACACATTATTTTCAGTGAAAGTGTCCTGCATCCCCTTAAGCTGTGTTCCAAAGTGGTGGCCATATTGGATTTGGGATCGGTACAAAAAACAAAAACTTTGTATATGACCATGACCATCTAAAGCAAATTGCTACAATATTTCAAATTAATCTGCAATGCGGTTTGTGAGAAGAATGTTTAAATTCAGCCAATTAGAACATGCTTTGGAAGCCATGTTGAATTTCTTATTGGCCTAAAAAATCTAAAAATATTAAAATAACTATCCAACCTTCATTTCTGTATAATTTGGTTTCGCTGTGTGGATCAGTTCCAGAAAAGAAGCTGTTTGTATGATTTTCCCATAGGGACCTATGTTAAACAAAATTTAAGATGTTTGCCATCTTGGATTTTCGATAGGTACAAAAAATTTAAACTTTGTAGAGTACCATTTAAGGTACATTTCTGCAATATTACAAATCAATCTGCCAAGAGGTCTGCGAAAAGAAGAATTTTGAAATTCAGCCAATCAGAACACATTAATGGCCCTTGCAGCCATGTTGAATTTTTCCAACTGGCTCAAAAAACTCTAAATAATAAGATAACAATCCAAGCTTCATTTATGCATAATTTAGTTTCATTGTGTGGAACAGTGTTGGCGAAGAAGTTGTTTGTATATTTTCCCATAGGGGCCTATGTTAAACCAAGTCCTCAATAGCGGCCATCTTGGATATTGGATCGGCACAAATAACTCAAACTTTGTAAAGAACCGCACAATACACAATTATATTCCTGGCAAGTTTGGTAATTATTGGCCATTTCGATATTGTTAATTAAACTGAAGTCATAGGCTGGTGTTATGCCACCAAGGAGTATTGCTATATATATCTGGCAAAAGATGGGTCAATCAATCAATCAAACTGTCATTTGCTTTCTATTTACCAATCATTGATAATCAACCTCAATTTGTATATTTTATTATTCTTATGTCTTTTATTAATGCAATTTTACTTACTGCCTCATGTGGGTAGCCTGATTGGCAAATAAACAATTTGTTGTTGTTGGTTTTGGAGAAGAAGATACAAATGTAAAAAGTTTAAAAAAAGGCGTCCTCTTCAACAAATTTCAGTTTCTGCAAAGTTTATGTCAGGTCTAGATTCCCAGCCATTTTTTCGACTAGTACCTTTCCGAAATCTTTTTGCAACTTTTACTGATGTGGAACTTTCAGGGTGCTTTGTTAACAGCATTTTCAACTTTTTCAAGTCTGACTTTGCAATGTTTCTGGATGCTTTGTTAATAAGCTCCCTGAAGATTATTTTCTCTTGATATATTATAATTCTATATTTCAAATTCTTCTGTTAAACAAAATGGTTAATTTATTCTGTTGCTATGAATAAGGTTTACACTGAGGGTACCATTTTTTTGTTCTATTACTCATAACATATTTATTACTGCATAAAAATCAAGAAAAAAAAGTAGATGTTTATAAATGTACATACCTTCTGCAAGGCAAAACTAACCAATCTGCTGAAAAATATGTGCCCTATCCAGCTACTGAGAAGCACTTCAATTGAATATTACGTAGCGCATAAGCAGTAACCAGAAAGATCAGCAACTTTCCAACTTTTTATGAACCATTTCTTCTTTGTGTATAAATATTAAACACTCTGACTTACCAAACCTTTTAAGTACTTTCATTATATCTTTTTGACATTGTTTGTTTAACTGAACAAAACCTATGTTTTCTACAGTAAGCATTTTATTAAAACCAGATCTTGTTAACCTCTGAACACATTCATGACAAATTTGCCAATCCATACTAGCATGACTAGTAGATTTACCTTTACATTGTTGCCATATTTGAATTACATACATGTACATAAATAAACATCAGCTAAAAACAATTTAAAAATTAGTCTAAAAAAAAATATTTGCACATGACGATACATACTATACTGTATATGATTTGGTCTTTTGGCAACTTTAATGCTCAGAAACATTTTGTTTTGAGACTTAGACAATTCGTTTGTTATTTCTATCCTAAAATGGTGTCTATTTCTAATGCAGGTCGTGTACAAAAGTACCTATGTGTCTTCATAAATACAACCTTTAAAACCCTCAAACATATCTGTAATGTTACACAGAAGGCTTACAAAAAGATTAGTGGCTGAATTAATTAGGTAGATGACTTGCCTGTCAACACGGAAGTTGCAGGTTCGAGTCTCACTACAGCCAAGTTGTTCTTGACTCTATTCTTAAGTGACAAGTATAGAACATGCATAAACAAGGAATGTTGACTCAACCTTATTTGACAAGCATTGCCAGGTTTTCTGAAGATATCAAAGAAAATTGGAGTTCTAGGTAGGTTGAAAAGTTTTATGTCAAGTTTTGCATTACTTAAAGTTTATAAAGTATATTTCCACACTTTAATTATTGCTGTACTATTTGGTCAAGTGCAAAAAATGCTGCAAATATAGATAAGATTTTTAAGCTTCAGAAACGAGCAGCACGTATAATTTTGAAGGAGAAATGTGTAATGACTCCATCTGTTGGGCTTTTTAATAAACTCAAATTAAATCTTTAAATCAGCTTGTTCCAGAATATCTTAATGTTTTTAAATATGTACACCAAATAAGTACCAGATCAACGAGACAGCGTAGCCAAAATTTATTATATATCCCAAAGTCAAAAACAGAATACTACAAAAAATCATTTGTTATATCAGGAAGCTATTTATGGAATGATTTAGAAGAAAACTTAAAAACATGTACAACTATTGAATCTTTTAAACAGTTATATCTGCAACAGTATAATGGTTAAAGTTAATTAATGTCCTTGTTTATGTAATAATTTTATTTAGTTTATATTGTCAATCTTATACTTTATGCTGTAAATATGTACATAATGCAGGACCATATTGTAAACTAGTGTTGATAACTAAATATGCTATATCCTGTTGAAATAAAGGAATTTATTATTATTATTATTCTGCAGATTTTCAAAGGTCTTCCACCCTCCCACACCCAAACCCACAAAAAAGTAGGTGCCATGACAATGTCCCATCTAGCTATAGGGTAAAATGGAAAGAGGCTGCCTTTGACAATTAATTTACTGTGCCTCTGTGCACCTTTGAGCCCTGTATCACTTTATAGTGCCCTTATAGTTTTCTCCACTTAAAGTAATTAGTGTGCCCCACTGACATTTTGATTATTTCCACTTTCTGTTGTAATGTTTTGTTCAACCAACTAAAGCTGCTATTGCAATTAATTTTATCAGGATAGTGATGATCAGCTGATAATGGAAAATCATTTTTCCATTTATCTGACATTTCTACAATGTACCATGTCTAATTAATTAATTTTAACCCTTTTGTGTAATCATGGCATTGTTGACAAAATTAAAATTTCATAGGGTAATATTTCAGAATCATATCAGTTTTTTATTCCGAAATTATGCACTTCAGGAATTCCAATTTTGTCATAAATGAAATTATTAGGAAAAAAAGTGTTAAAACTCATGAATGAGTTGTCCTAGAAATATCAATTCCTGTGCTGTTCCATAACAAGAAATGTAGCTCTGCCAAGATTAAGCTAGAAAAATTAGCAAAAGTCTGACATGGCCGGGTTGCAAAGAAAGTACCTTAATAAATAGGGAATAGTTTACAATTTGTTGGAAGAAGGTTTTGGTTACCTAGTCTGGAAAAAAAGGAAAAAATTTCTCCAACAATTCTCCAATTGCAGGTGCACAACTTCAATACATGTGCAGTATTTCTGTGAAGATTCAGAGATCTTGGTTTAAAACTGTAAGAGGAGTTGATTACACAATATAAGTACCATCTTCTGCAAATTTTTTTTAAAATGACTAAGTTCCCAAGTCTGGAAAATTAGGAAAAAAATCCTTGAACACTGTAAGAGAAGTTGATTGCACAAAATAGATACCCTATTTTCTCTGCCTGTCTTCACCATACTATAACCTGGGTTTGCACTTTGTGCAACCCGGCCAGAAATTGATCTAGCTATCATTGATACCCCTGCTTAAGTGTTACTTATGTTGTAATAATTTTAAGGTTTTTTTGTAAACTGGTGAACTTGGTCTCTAATGTAATTCCTACAGCATCAACAGGCTTCTTAGCTACATGTTATGTAATAATATTCTAAAGTTTCACTGAATTCAAATACATACTTTTTGAGTTATTGTATGGAAACCTCTAGTTTGGTAAAAAGTATAACATTTTTTGGCAACTGTGACCTTGAAATTTGATAGAATTCTACAAAAATTAATAGGCTTCTGATCCACTTAATGCAAAACTATATCCCAAAGTTTCATTGAAATCAAATGCAAACTCTTTGATTTATTATCGGGAAACATCTTTTTTGTAAAATTTCTAACGTGTGACCACAAAGTTCCATTCAAATCTCATCTGATGCAAAAAAATTTCTAACATTTTTTGTAGACTGTGATCTTGAAATTTGATGGATTTCCACCAAGAAATTTGATGGATTTTCACCAAAATCGATAGGCTTCTTACCAACCTGATATGTAACAATATTCCAGAGCAAGCTTTTTGAGTTTTTGTCCAGAAACATCTTTCATGTCTTTAATAGAATGGAAGAAGATTCACTGGATGTGCAATTTTCAATGAAAAAAGTATAACATTGCATTGCTTTTTGACCTCAAAATTGAAGTTGTCAAGATCTCATGCCAATCCCGCAGAAAAATGTCTAAATAAAATGCACTGCAACACATCTCTTAAAAAAAATTCTCCTATATCTTCATTTGCACATTCTTTATTTTAAGTTTAACAGAGAGAATATTGAAAAAAGCTTTCCAATAAAAAAATATCATTATATTGCAACCAATCACCAGCAGACCAGGACTTTAGTACTCTATTAAATGTTGTGCTCATAAAATGGTGGCGGATATGAATTTTCATTAGTATATTGAATCCTACCTGTTACAAATAAAATCAGAATCTAGCAAATTTGATATTATTTAAACGAGAGTGAAAAAAACAATGCTCACCATTGATTACCACCCCCCCCTTCCTTTCACAATTTCTTTGAAAATTCATGTGTTCTTAATTATGAACTAATATTGACACTTAATCTAGTGTAGGCAGAGTTGCAGATAAAACATGTGTCCATTTTTTAATATATCATTCCTATCAAAATGTTTTGCATCAGGTGCACAATGGCACTATGTGACAATTAAAGATTCTGTTTCATCAAATTCCATTCAGTGGTGTAGGAGAAGTTGCAAATAACAGAAAGTGTAACGGACGGACAGACATGCGGACGACGGACACCCCCATCAGAATATACCACTGTGTAACAAAAAACCTGTATGGAAAAATTTTTAAGCATAGCTTAGTTGTACTAGAATGTTACAAAACTTAAGTGTATATGCATGTTGATGGCAAAGGCTATTGAGAGAATTTTCTTCAAAAAAAATACAACTTTTTTCACCCTAGTTGAGAAGAAATCTTTACAAATGAATTTTTTTCAAACAAGTAGACAAAGAACTCTTTTTCATGTACCTTCTTACATTTCAATGTGTTCCAAACAGATTCTACCCATTACATTTAAAAAAGCAGAAACAATCACTTTTTTGTTAAATTTCTTGACATAAAAGTGTCTTTTTTCATATTTTTTTAATAATTTAAACATGTCAAATGAGACAAGGCACCAAATTTTCCAGCTTATCATGTTAACTGATAACTAAGGAAGATGCAGAAATGGACATATAAAATCTGTCATACATGTAAATGTCCAGGAAAATTAAGCTGAAATATCTTATCTAGTTCTGTTCTAAAGAAGAATATATGGCTAGGCCTGTGATAAAAATTTAACTACTAATTACACTTGTGACCTTACCAAACCCTATAAATACACTGGGATGTATTAAAACTTTACACTCACAACAATTTCATACAAACTTTTTCTATTTTACATCAACAAGTATTCCTAAAAATATGACTTTAAAAAAACAACATAAATTTGGATTTATAAAGGGATGTATTCCTCATAACAAGAAAGAAAAATGGAACCATTAGTTAAAAGTGACATTAAACAAGCTGTTTATAAAAGACTTACCAGGAAAATGACAAATCTTGTGCAAAATGTGCCGTACAATGAGGATAAAACTGCCACTGTTGACAGCCACACCAGCTAAACTGTTACGTCCACAGTCAAGTGTCACCAAACAGTCTCAATCAGTATCCTATGCTGTCAAGACTAAAGAAAATATATTTCGATTAATCAGAAGTAAAACTAATGATATACACAACATAAATACCAGCACAGGGTGTATAACTGTAGATGTACAAACTGGAAGATATAACAGTATGAATAAAACTGTGCAAATTTTGCTTAAAAAATTTAGTAAATTCTACTTCTGTGACGGTGGCCGAGTACAAATGACTATAAACGGACAGACGGATGCAGTGATGCTGGCTCTAGTCCTTAAAATCACATAAACACTAATTGTACTAATCTACAGTTTATTAAATCTCAATTATCTAGTCAATTTTACAACATAGTAGGAGGAATTCCTCACGACCAAACAAAATAACATTCAGGATATTCTAAATCCTATCAGCCAAACGCACATGAGGTAATGGTTGAATATAATTCAACATAGTGGAATAACTAACAAATAATCCACCACAAAACACGCCATAAATCCCATAACACAGAACACAGACTTATACAAAGTCACAGGTTATTCCATTAACCATTTAGTAAATCCAAAATTCTAATATGACGTGCTCTTAGAGACCACAACTGTGGTAAAAAATGATTTATCTATGAGCAACATGTGCTGAGAAGGGCTTGTTTTAAATGGCTGTTCCAATTACAAAACTGTAACTCACACCGGAAAGCTATTGCATATGACATATAAATCTTATAAATAGCGACACACGCTATAATTATCCGCTGCTATATATTGTGTGTTACATTGACGGAACAGCCAGTTTATGGAGTAATTGATGTTTTCTATAGGTACGAAAATATTATAAATGTACTCTAATTGCCTTATTAGAATAGAAATAATTCACAGAGCGATAGAGAGCTATTGCTCGGGATAAAATAATACGAAATAAATGGTCACCCCATGGTAAAACAATGATAAACCACAGCCTCCGTGAATTATTTCTTAAACATCTCATGGCTCATATCATAATAACACCAAAGAACCTACTCTAACATTGCCATATCTCCCTCTAAACAAAACAAACAACTTGGTACTTATATACCCAAGCCTTAACACCTGACCTCTATCATCTCCTAAATTTCTCCTAAAATTCTCCTAACTTCCTCCTAAAATGCTCCTAACTAAATAACCGAATCCTCCTAATTTTCTCCTAACACTTACATAACAACAGGGAGAGATGGGGGCTAGGAAAAAGTAAAACACCTAAATATGACTCATGCAAGTACATTTCAGAAAAGTTTAAACTATATGATGAAGTTAAAACAGAAAAATGTTGTTGGAAAGCTGCAAAAATGAATGTAACTTTACAAGCCACCATGAGTCAACTTTCCTATATCTATCACAAGCTTTCGCAAAATAATTCTGTGAACATATACTCCTGCTCCATCAATAAAGGGCCTGCAAAATATTTATACAACTCAGCAAGAGAAGACAGATTATGAACTGTGCCAGCGTCATTCACTTGTATTACAGGCAGAAGGAAGAATGGCTATCCAACCAGAATTTGTTAATCCTAAATTCAGATGAAAATGCAAGTGCTATTAGACGGTGCATGATTTATCGACTGGGACTTAACACCTTAAATCAGACAAAAATTTAAATACATCCACTGTAGAAATGTTAAGGATTCAACAGAAGTTTATGTCGGTCATTTCCAAAAAATTTAACATTAAACAAAAAACTTTGAAGGCAGAGTCCATACATACATGTACATGTGCATATGCAGCTATTTACAGCTAATTTAGGTCCAGTTAAATCTCTTCTTCTCTTATGTCAAAGTCTGTTATACCTCTGACCATGGGATCTACTTTTGAACAATCTCTATAATCAATACAAAAAATTGATAGGTTGCAAAAGGAGTATAAATAGATACTGCATATAAAATAGCTGCTTCAAATAAAAGAAAATACCTATTTGATATTTATACAACTCAGCAAGAGAAGACAGATTATGAACAAAATGAACTTCAGAAGACGGCAAATAAAAAACTGTCCTCCCATAATACAGATCATTTATATGCCAAAGGAAATGGACAGCTAAGTGTTAATTTTGCAAGAAAATAAAATTTTACACCTTAAACAGTTTTGTTCATGACATAAAATGGCCCTATTCCCTACAATAGATTCTCTCTTGGTTTATACTGTGGGCTTCTATTTCTATGTGCTCAGCAGTGACACATATCTTATGGTGACATAGGTGGCTGCATTCAATTATCTACCTTTGGCATATCAATAGGACTTAATTTGTGCCTAATCATATATTCCACTCGATATGCCCTCTCTTTCTTACAACCCTCTGCAGGCCACCTTACATTTGGACCCCATAGCCTCTTTTGTCAACGCAGACCCTCCACAGTATATATCCATGATTTTGTCCTAAAATCCCAAATTTTCTGATAAATTTTTCCTCCAAATCTTGGAAAAGTCCAACATGATAACGAAATCTGGAAAATGTTTGTAAAAAGCATCTTAATCAATTAAGTGTTTTAAAAAGGTAGTGTGAAAGTAAAAGTACCATTGCCTATAGAATACAATTTCCCATTGATTTTTACATAGCTGACAAAAGTAGTGTTTTCTCTTCTACTTTTTTTAATAAAAAGAATTTTGAACTCAAATCAGAATAAAATTGAAGAAGATTCACTGGATGTTCAATTTTCAGGGAAACAAGTAAACCATCACATTGCTTTTTGATGATAACAGATAACAGTACAAAGCTACATATTAACATTGGCACTCATCATGACAAATAACACTAAAGCTACAGCAGCTATGTGTCTGCTATATACAAACATTTTACATTATCTTAACACTTGTCTCATTTCCTTTTTGTAAAACTCATTGTTTTTATATTCTTACATTTTTTCATTCGGTTAAGTGTGTTATTGAACATTGTGATGTAGTAAAGGGTATAATTCAACAAGCAATACATATAATTTCTATTATAATTCACTTTTTAGATACAGTTAAACACATGGAAAAAACTTTCACAACAACTGGGTGTGATTAAATTTGGTTTCTTATTTAACAGAGTATTAATTTCACGTGATTAATTTCAATCACTTTCTGACAAATTTAAATAAAGGAGGTAAAGATTTATATATTAATTCTTTTATTTTGTTAAAAAGATAAAATAAAATGTTTGGATAGCAGTTTTTGGTTGAAATACTACACCAACTACAATGTATGTACATAAAGTACACCTATACTGCATAAGACACCAATGCAGGGGAAGCAACTCTGAACTGGTACATCAGTCTGGTTAGGTAATTAATGAATTAATCTAAGGGTAACTAGACATTTGGACTAGCAAGCGCCGATGTCATGATTATGTTTACACCTGTCCATGTAAACACTACCTGAGGCATTTATTAACGAAAGGTATTGCTCACAGCTTTAATCCAATGAATAAACAATACAAGAGGAAATTCCGACAAGTGTCACTGACACAAGGGCATGAAATTAAAACATCTTGGTAGATCCGATTGCACCGCAGCAAAAAAAATAAAGCTAAAAGGGCCTGGGAAGAACACTGCATGCAGTATACATGTATGCTTATTAATAACTTTCATATTTATATAATGTTTCAAATGCATAAGATTTTGACATCATTACATTGATGTCCCAATTTCATTTGTTTCACACAATCGTACATTGAACAGGTTATACTATTGTTGGTAAATTAAACAACAACCAACAAAGTGTGGATTATTGTGTCAATTGTCCGTCCCTGAAGGCCTGAAGAGAGGTTTTACAGGTAGTTGGCCTGGCTGAGTGTCAAAAGCAACACATCTTTTACAATCCAATCAACAGGTGTGGCACGAAAAACATAAAGATGGGAGGAACATACCTTCATAGACTTTCACATTATAAAACAAAATTTATGCATCTTTTATAAAACAAGTCCAGCTTTCAGGGTTGCAATTATTTAATGAAAAATTTTTAAAAGGTTTAATAATTTTAAGTTATTTTGTATTTGCTATATTTTTCACTAAACCTACATGTATGACTGACAAGTATGCTGAGTTAGGTTAATTTTTGTCAGTAAACTTCCCAGGTTCCTGTTTTTGCCATATTTTTATCGACCCCTCTACCTTTTATTATACCATACATACTTAATATAACATGTGATTAGTGTGTTAGAAATCAATGTAAGGTTTTTTCAATGGTCAATGTGATGATTTATAGGCTTTACAAATACTAGTAATGTCAAATACATGTATATATACTACATCATTAATTGAACATGAAAGATCCGGTACGTCTAAACACCACACAGGACTCCTGAATGCACTAAGGATCCACAATGTGTTATAATTAACCAAATTATGAGGTGTACAAACATTATCAAGCTATGGCTTCCTTTAGTTTTGCATTCAAAGTATATTTTCTCAATCGGAATGTTGAAACAACACAAAGCCGACTTTGAAGTTATAATATCATGAATATATAAAACCATTTCCAATCTGTTTCTTGTTGTTTCCAAAATGGATGCATCAAACCATTGTGTAGATTGCCATTGAAAAGTATCACGCTTTACAGTGTTACAAATGCGAAGGTACTTTGTAACAGCATAGAATTATGCAACACTGGTAAATTTTATTATTTTTCATTCATGTTCTGATAATTTGTTTGGAATTGTTACAGATATATGCATAAAATAATTTAATAAATTCTTAAATTTAATCATTATATTGGCAGGTACAATATACACATGATACAACAGTATATTCTTTTGCCAGTAATATTGTGTTATGTAAAGGCTGGCTCAATTTAAATTGATATGCCAAGAAAATTGGTTACACTAACAGATATATGTATAATCTAATTCTATAATTTTTTCTATTCATGCGTGTCATAATATTCAAATTATGTAAATAATCTGCAATTAAATTAAAGGTATAACAAAGAATCAGTACTGTGAGATGGTAAAGCGTGGCGTTACACTGTTGTCCCCATGCCCTTTAAGCACCGCAGCGCTATCTGATCTACCACTGTGGTCCAATTTCATGCTGCGGTGCTATCCACTTATCACTATTTATTGTTGTATTGTTTATTCAACTGATTAAAGCTGTGGACAATACATTCTGTTAATTAATACCTCGGGTCATTACCCAGACAGGTGTAAACATCAGTGCTCGTCAGAACCATACTGAATTCTTATTTGTATACGTTTAATACAAAAGTTTTAATAAAATTAGACAAATTAAGCTTAATTTTGAATGATTTCATTCATTTCTTGTGGATACTATAATTGGAGTTAACACTTAATTTCCTTTGGTTCCCCCACAAAAAATTTGCAAATGGTGGTCATGGCAATTGCAACTTTCAGTTTCAGCAGAAATTTTGCAATACCTTCTTGTACAAAATCCTGATCTGCCGAATATTTCTAGTGTAGTTATTTTGTCAAACAAGATGCCAATTGACTTTGAAAACCCCGAAATACAATCATTTCTCTCAAGTAATGCAATTGAACAACATTACTCGCCAGATTGTTTACCAGCAAAACTCTCCGACCCCAGTACAGAAAAAGCAAATCGCTGTCTCTTTGAACGAATTGACCCAACAAATTATGAGTCAGAAGCAAGAATGGTAGCTTTTCGTACTGTACATAACAGAATTATCCCCTGGATCAAAACTCTTAATCTGTATTATTATGAACTCATGGGTAAACAAATTGACATAATGGTATCCTGGGTTGACAGTCCCAAGACAATCTCATCCAGTCAAAAACTCCAATCCATTTCAATCGATGTAAAGAACAGCCAAGGTGAAAGACAATACAAAATAAATTTTTTTGTGAAGTCTGGTCTTATTCAAGCCCGAGGCAACCATCACATTGACTTTGCAACAACCGACTTCCCAGATTTGATGTCAATCATTCACCACATTTCTCGTCCTTTAGACAATGAAAAGCCAGAACACCAGACTGTTACTAACAATGACGAAACACAAGCAAAAGAACATGAACAGACTCAAGTTAAACTACCATACAGTGACAACAATCAGAAACCACCCTCATCTTCAAACAAAAATGACTGCACTGATAAAACTGCTACTAAAATATCTAGTGATCTGAATAACAACACTATAGATAAATCAGACTTAGACAGGCTGGAAAATGCATTTGTTAGTGCACTAGATAAGCTTGAACAGGCAATGACAAATAGTAAAAATGAAATAATCGAGCTAATTAAATCCCACAAATCAGTCGACAAGACAAAAACTGTAAACTTTGAGACCATATCTTCACTTGAAACAAGAATCCATAATTTAAAAGAAGAAAACAAATATTTGGGCCAGCAACTTCAAACTGTAAAATCAAATTTACATGAAGACCTTGAGTACATGCAGAGACAAATACATGACAAAAACTCAGAAAATGAAGTACTACATCAAACCATCCAAGATCTGACAGCAAAACTCAATATGGCCAAGGATGAAATAATACAGATGAAAACTACTATGGCTTTGTCATTACCAGCACCTCAGCCTTATATGAGGAATCAAGATCCACAACCCACAGCTCTCCCATCAGTTCTGCTTATAGGTACGTCCAATATTGAAGGCATTAAAGCAGACAAATTAACACATGTGGCAAAGGTTCAAAAAGCAATCAAATACACATTGAACGAAACATCAGAATTCCTGGATACAGTTGTAGAAGAACCAACAGTTTTGGTTCTTCTTTCCCTCACAGACGACTTGAAGAGAAAAAAGCCAGAACAGTGTGTAAATGATCTGTTTCAACTCGTAACAACTACCTGTGCAAAATGGCCTTTGGTTAAAATAATTATTTCATTCACAACTCCAAGACGTGACTCGCTAAATAACTCATCATCTGCTCAAATCATTAATGTTCTACTAAAACAGAAATTTCTAGGAGTGGATAATGTGTACTTTGCGGAACATCCTAACATGTTAACAAATGGTTACCCAAATGCAGATCTCTTACAACAAGATGGTATTCACCTCAATGAAAAGGGTATTTCATTCTTAGCTGTGAACATCAGGAAAGCTATACATATCGCTCTGAACATACCATTGCCACCTCGCCGTCCAAGAAGTAAATCCCCTGGTCGAAGATTACGTAGACAACAGGATGACAAATGATACAGAGGCACAATTATATTTCAAGTCAATTCATTAGTTATATAGTTAATATCAGATTTGAATATCGACCTAACTTTTAATTTTGTATTTTTTTTTCTATATTGCATCATTCATTATTAATCTATTGAATAGTTGTTGCAAAGGGGAACCGAAGAGATCTCTCAATAACACACAGACCCCTTGACCCACTAATCTACAGCAATAAAAATAATAATGCCAATAAAAACTAGATTGGGTACCTCAATCAAAATGTGCTTTTGGAACATTGGAGGGTTAAAATCCAAAAGCAATAACAAAATAATTGACCCTCTTTTCTTAAAGGAAATAGAAAAATTTGATCTTGTCTTTCTGGCAGAAACGCATGTAGGGAACAATGCAGAAATTCATTCCATTGGCTCTTTCCATTACCATGGCATATGTAGACCAACATCAAAGAAAAATAACCGTCACTTTGGTGGGTTAGCAATTCTTAGAAAACCAGAATTAAAAAAATATGTTAAAATATTACAAAATACTAGCCATGAATATCAATGGGTCAAACTAGAGAAAGATTTCTTCGGTCTATCTGATGACTTGTATATATGTTTAGTTTATTATCCACCTAGTGGCTCAGCATATACCCAGGGACTCAGTTTAGACATACTCGATTGTATTGAAAAAGATATAAGCAAATTCAAAGACATGGGTAACATAATACTCTGTGGCGATTTTAATGCTAGAACTGCTTCTGAGTCAGATTTTATAACTAATGATGAAAATAACTATTCTCCCACATACAACTACCCCATTGACAGAAATATAACACGAAGAATTAGCCCAGATCTTACACTAGATGCTAGAGGAAAGGACCTGCTTGATCTTTGCATAAGTCAGCAGATCAGAATTTTAAATGGAAGGGTCCTTGGGGATATGCTCGGCCACTACACATGTTACACTCCAAATGGAGCAAGTGTAGTAGACTACGTAATGGTGTCGGAGGATATCCTGAGTCAAGTTTTACATTTTAAAGTTGTTGATTTTATACCTACTTTATCGGATGCCCACTGTAGGCTTGAATGGACAATGTCTGCCAAATTTACAGTACAAAAAAAACTTACTATACATCCCTTTTACCTTTATCACCAAATTATATCTGGAATGAAGAGGCATCACAAAAATTCAAGCTTGCAGTGTGCTCCACAGAAATTCAAAATCAACTAAACAATTTTAATATCACTCCAATTATGGGAACTCGGTAGATGATGCGGCAGCAGAGCTCTCTGGCATTATACTTTCAGCGGCAAACTCTTCATTAAAAAAAATGTAGATTGACAAAAAAGGAAACCTCACATAACAAAAAATGGTTTGATACTGATTTGAAAAAAACTAGAAACAATTTGATTAGTTATGGGAAAATATATTCAAAATTCCCTAAAAACACCTCTGTTAAAAACCATTATTACAAGCTTCAGAGAGAATATTACAAACTGCGAAAGTTTAAGTATAAGCAATACAAAGAATCTATTATAAATCAGTTAGACTCATTACACAATAATAATCCAAAACTTTATTGGAATCTTGTTAATGACCTCCGACAACAGAAAGAAAAAGACCTAAAGAGCTCTGCTGTTGACCCATCTGCATGGGTTTCACACTTTGAAAAATTAAATCAAGTTGAAGAAAAATTTTCTGGACGGTTAAAAGATCTTGAGGTCCAACTTGACATGTTGCAAAATCAAAGAAACTTTAATGAATTGGACTTTCACATCAGTAAAGCTGAAATTTCAAAAGCCATTTCTAAACTTAAAAATGGTAAATCTCCTGGACTTGATAAAATTTCCAACAACATGCTAAAATGTGCTCAAAATGAGCTACTGCCTAGCCTTGAAAAAATGTTTAATGCTTGTTTAACCAGTGGTAACTATCCAAAAAATTGGGCAGCTGGTTATATCACTCCTATACATAAATCTGGAGATATATCTGATCCAAATAATTACAGGGGAATTTCAGTCACAAGCGCTATTGGAAAACTCTTTAATTCAATATTGGATAACAGACTTGATAACTTTTTAGAAAAACTTAACATTATTGACACATGTCAGGTTGGATTTACAAAAAAGGCAAGAACAACTGATCATTTGTTTATACTCAAATGTATTATTGACACATATTGTAACTCAAAAAATGGCAGGGTGTTTGCCTGCTTTGTGGACTTTCAAAAAGCTTTTGACACTGTCATTCACACTGGAATCAAAATTAAACTACTCCAAATTGGAGTAGGATCTTTATTCTATAACATTATAAGCAAAATGTATGAAATAAGCAGGTCCTGTGTTAAAATTAAAAATGGAATTACTCATTTTTTTCCCACTAAAGTAGGAGTAAAGCAGGGTGACAACTTAAGCCCTAACCTCTTTAAAATTTTTATCAATGATTTTACAGATTAAATAAAAAATAGTTCAGACCCTGTCTTATTAAATGAAAACCCAGTTCATTCTCTTATTTATGCAGATGATATAATTATCTTATCTTCTACAGCTGAAGGTCTGCAAGCTAAACTTAATATTCTTGATAAATACTGTGATGATTGGTGCTTGACAGTTAACCCAACTAAAACTAAAGTTTTGATATTCAACAAAGCAGGCAGACACCTACTGTCACGGATGGCTAGTGGCATAAGAAGGGACACTCAATATATACATAATTTAATACAACAATAAGCATAGATATATACACAAAATATATACTATTTACAAAGTTATAGACATTGTCTCAACAACACCTTATACAGTTCTACTTTTCCACCCTGTTCTCCACTTTGTCACCATTACATCGGTTTCCTCCTGGATCCATTTACTAGTTGCTATACTGATTACTGTTACTGATTACTACATCGGTTACTACACTGATTACTGTTACTGATTACTACATCGGCTACTACACTGATTACTGTTACTGATTACTACACACCGGTTACCACTACTAATTACTACACCGGTTACTCGATGGCATTTACACTGGTTACTCGAATGTATTTGTAAGAATGAGCAATTACTTATGATGTTAAACTACAAGATACAAAATATTTATCTGAATATACATATACTACATATTTACAGCAGGTAATGGCTTGCCCTTCCATTATTACAATTTGTTTACATATTTTGTACTACACTAACTCATTAAAATGTTGACCTGTTTACAACGTGTTATACTGTTCTTGGGAAAATAATATACTAATTCATGACAATATTGGCTTGTCGTACTACTACATTGTTATATATGTGTATATCGCATTTAAATATCCACTTGAACAATAGTGGTGAAAAGTGTTCACGCACTAACGTGATACATGAAATTATAAACCGCTTTACAATAATACGATAATTGTGTACTTAATTATAAATATACGAGTGAATTTTATTTACGGTCTCATCTTCCGTGACACTTTTATACAACGCAAAGTATTTGTGATAAAGTTTACCCATTCTCTGTGAATTATCAGTTTACGTGAAAGCAGAACAACTTTAAAACAAAATATAGTTACACATAGTGAGAAAATCAAATGCTTTAATAAATAAAATATTAAATTGCGTCTTACCTCGACTTCCAGTGGACACTCCTCTGCTCATTGACTGTCGTATCGGCAGGTCGTTCCTTTTATACTGACCAGGTGAGCGAAAATCTACTAAACGGTTTCCTCTCACCGTCACACATGTGAACTAAGGACAACCTATACACTGGAGTCTACCTGATCCGTACTAGCGATCTGAGGCACTGACGACCACTCATCACGTTAAAAAGAATGACCAGCATAATTTTCTTTAATAATTAAATTATAAAGTCACCTCGTGACACCTACAACATAAATTTAATTACAAAGATAATGTGATAGAATGTGTTCAACACTGTAAATACTTAGGAGTGCACTTTAGTGCCTCTGGAAACTTCACCTATGCTCAAGATGAACTCTATAAAAAAAGCCTAAAGGCCTATTTTAAACTACAGAAAGATTTTCTCTGTATTAATCCAAATCCAAAAACAAGTATCCATGTTTTTGACCATACAGTTAAGCCAATCTTACTTTATGGTTGTGAAATATGGGGAACTTTTAATGCAAATACAGCCCGATTTAGAAATGGTTCTTTAACACCAGATAAAATTTACTCAAATATTATTTGTGAAAAATTACACTCAAAATTTTGCAAGTTCATATTAGGGGTCCATAGAAAAACAACAAATTTTGCTGTGTTGTCAGAGCTTGGACGTTTTCCACTCCATTATGATATAATTAAAAACATCTTGAATTACTGGCAACGCCTTGAAAACTTAAAAAAAATTCCTTTATTACAGAAGGCCTATGAACAATCAAAACTTCTTTATGAGCAAAAAAAATCTTCATGGTATGGATCACTTCTATGTATACTTCAAAATTTTCCTGTAATTAACCAACTGAAAGATAAAAGGACCTCTAAAGCTAAACTCAATAAACTCATAAGAGAAACATTTTTGGAACTATGGATTAATCAAAGGGCCCAATTTTCTGATGGAAAATTGCGAACTTATACTTCCATTAAGCAACACTTTGGATATGAATGTTATCTTTCCATTATCAAAAACTTTGAGCATAGGAGGAGTTTAACAAAACTAAGAACCTCAGCTCATCGCCTCAATATTGAGGCAGGTAGATATCAGGGTATACCTCCACACCAAAGGTTGTGTGCCCAGTGTGACTCGAGAGAAATTGAGGATGAAATCCATATTTTACTTGTCTGCAACAAATTTGCAGATAACCGACAAGCATTACTAAACACTGTTGCTTTAACATGTAACAACTCTCTAAATTTAACTGTGCATGAAAAATTTCACTGGATAATGAACTGTGAAGACAAAAACATACTTAAAGAATTATGTAACTTTATTTATAAATTTTGTAGATAACTATGAAATTGACATATTTATATGTGTATGTATACACTGTGTGTATGTGTATATGTGTATGCATATATGTATATGAATACTGCTTACTTTTCTGGGCAAGACACAGGGAGAATCTAAAAGATTAAGCACCGTCCCCTGGTGTTTTCTCCAGTAAGGTAACCTTCTCTCTCGGCCAAACAAATCCTTGTCTTTCTGGGTTAGACACGGGGAGAGTCTACCATGACTCTAACAAGCACCGCCCCCTGGTGTCTCTCCCAGATAGATAATTACACTACTATTACGATATAAAATAAACATCAAATCTTGGTGAAAAACACTTTTTCTGTTCATTATATAGAATTCTTAAGCACCGTCCGGTGACTTAAATACGAACATTATGAATAATATTATGTTTTCAACCTTGTCACACTGTGCACACAACACCAATTTTATAAAAATGTTTAACACTATTACAACTTGTGTAACTCTGTTAAAATTGTAATGTACTGTTCATTAATCATACATGTAAATTATTTGTCATTGCCCCTTGTGGGACCTTAATTGGAATAAAAATATTGGTATTGGTATTGTACATTTTAATTATGGTATTTGAGCAGAAATTAGCAGAATTATTAAACTATCTGTAATTAAATTGTGGTTGATATGCATAAATATGCATTAAAATGTACACTGATAAATTTGCTGAAAGCACCATGCACATGCACAATCCAGAGTTGCTTCCCCTGCATTAGTGATTATTATGCAGTATAGATGTATTTTGTGTTCTTGGTGTAGAATAATTTACCAAAAACTGCTATACAAACATTTTTAATATATTTTTAACAAAATAAAACTATTTATATATAAATCTCTACACCCTTGAATTTAAATTTTGCAGAAAATAATGGAAATTAATACTCTATTAAATGAGAAACCAAATTTATTTAACCTATTTTTTTGTAAAAATTTTTACAGAACTTTTCAATGTGTTGGACTGTGTCTAAAATTGAGTATAATAGAACTTATATTTTTTGCTTGTTATAAACTACACTACCAAATTCGTTCAATAACACACTGAACTAAATCAAAAAAATGTAATTGAGTGAAAAAAATAAGTTGTAAAAAAAGGAAATGAGACAGGTGTCAAGATAATGCAATGTTTGTACATGGCACATTGCTGGTGTAGCTTTAGTGTTATTTTATATAAGTGCCAATGTTAAATAGTAGCTTTGTATTTATATCTGTTATCATCTGTTATGTATGCCAATAATTTAACACAAATTAAGAAAAAATTTTATACTATGTCATTTATTGCATGTATTAAATTCAACAAAGTCACCCAACCCCCCCCCCCCTCCGCCCATGTTAGAGATAACACACACACACAAATCCATGTAAAGCACTAAAATGTTCGATGTAACGTGCAAGATTGGACCCTTTTTAAAACACGACACCACAGTGCTTTCCAAAATTTCTGGGGAGAACCCTGCATTACAAAATTCCTCTATTTCTTTTTTTATTGTATTACACACATCACTTCAGAATGTGACTTATCAACTCTAATTAAGAAATAGATTATTGCGAGCTGGCTTTATGGGAATTAGAACATGGTCAGACCTTATATTTGTCAATATTTTATACCGAGCGATAAAGCCCGCTCCCAATAATCTATTTCGATTCTAATATGTCTAACAAATGTTTTAAAATTTCGAAGCGGTTCCAAGAGGACGCTTACAGTGGTAATATTGTTGTTTTGACACTAATACGATATATCCCAAAACAGTATGTTAAAGCAAATAAAATTGACATAAACATATATTCTAATCATTTTATTGAATGTACGTACCTTTTAAACAAAAATATTGAGAAATCTTAACGAAATTGCTTTGTTCCAGTTTGAAATTTTCAGTTCAGCATAATATGACGTCGGAATTCTAATTGTGACGTCATATTAATTCGAATGTAAAATTGTTAAAAAAATGATGTATCGGGAGTAGTTTAAATCATATAAATCTCAGAATTCAGACTAAAAATAACTAATTTATTAGCAATAACGATAATTATGGATAACACATAACAAACAGCATTTGTAAATCAGTTTTTACATTTACACAAAACACACAGTTTACGCATGTGCGAACTAAACTTATTGGAATTTTGACACGGCTTTGTTTACATGGCTAAAGCAGGACGTCATATTAGAATTGTGATTCAAGGGAAGGGAATATATTAAAATGCAAATCTTATATCTTTTGTACAAGTAAAATGAAACAATCAATCTGCAACTCATCTTTAAATAACATTAACATTGGAAGTCTGAATTGGCAAAGGTCCGAATATGAAATGGTCTGAATTTGTGTAGTCCAAATTTGACAAATTTCCAGTTTCACATGGTTTATATCCCCTTTTACTTCAGTTAAAAAAAAACTATGGCTATCATTACTAAAAGACTATGATACTGAAATGAAGATTGCATTGTTTTTGTATTGTTTGTCTATTCCATTTAAATTTTCATCTATTTTACCTCATTAGTGGATGTTACTATAACCATAAGCAACAGAAACAAAACATGATTATGATTATGATTATACATTTCACTGTTGTGAATGTGCCGAGCCAGTTGACTTAGATGACCTAAATGAGCCTAAGCCAGAGCCACAAGCAGACCCAGCACCGGAACTTTGAAAAACTTATGTTTCTTATCATGTTCTTCATGCTTTTTATGATTATTATTGTTATCAATATTAAATATAATAAAGAATAAAATTATTACTACTGTCTCTACCGTGTTATTACTATTATCTGACACGTGTCAAATGTTGGTTACAAATTACAGGTTTCAAAAAGATCAATACTAAATAACAATTACAATTTAATTAAACGTACACATAAAACCATACCGTAGTTAAAGAAGTAACAATACATAAAAATAAAGACAAAATATCGCAAATCATCCTAAATCATGGACACATTCACATGCATAATCGGCGTAATTAAAAATATGACTTTTTATATATTTATACCTACCCGCTTTATTTATATTACCTACCTTTGCCAAAGTTTGGTTTTACAATTACATATCCGCAAAATGAAAAAAAATCTTTATAATTTTCTTCAGAAGACTTTAAAGCAACCATTATCTATATCATGGTCACAAAATTCGCATCCATACTCGGCAATAAAAATAGTGAATTCCGGTGTACTACCATACTTTCCATACTTAAAAATACTACTTATGAATGTTTTGTTTATATATTTTACCTACCTTCTTTATTTATTTTCCCTACCTTTGGTTTTACTGGGGCCAGTCCGACCAGGGACGTTCGACTAGGGGACGGATTGGTTTGGGGACGGATCGTCTAGAAATCGTTCTACCTCAGATAAGCATCAGGTAAATGGGGGAATAAACATCAGTTAATCAGTTAATTAATTTAGGATCATGTTAACACAACAGGGGGTTTTAAAAATGCACTCAGATATTGACACCTGTCATACACCTGAAGCGTGAAAATTACCAGGACAAACTGTGACTAGAGCCGCAGTTTTTAGTACCGGAAGTTGACACTATGTGGTATTTTTTTAAAATTGGCAAGTCGTCAATTGGTTATTGTCAGAGATGTATATATGCATTATATGTAATTATTACATATATGTATAATGCATGATGACTCAGACAATACAGATTTCCATATTGGGGACCCACTGACCAAAAAAGTGGGGACAAGTTGACCATTTTGGGGGGTGGGCAGTTGACTTGGAATAGAATTCCTTCTAAAACTCTTTTTACATCATATTACACCAAAAAAAACCCTTAAATATAATGTACGATGGCAGGCGTACACTTTATTACTGCATGCGTAGTTAGGTAGACCTGTTAAAAACTGCACGTTACCTTAATCACTCGTGGCCATACACTAAAACTGGTAACCTGTAGGCTGTACTGGCTGAACTGTGACATTGTTTATGAGTAGTAGTGTAATAATTCAATTATCCGTCAATTTTAATTATGAGCATATTGAAATCCGAGTTGACACACCACACATTTATATACGTACATGTATATTCGTTGACGTAGACCAGGAAGCTTACATCAGACCAGCTAGACCAAAGAGGCAAATCCGTTCCGTTAAATACAAAGACTGCCTGACTAATAACATTATAGACCGTCAGGAACCAAACAACACTAGGACTTTTATTGTACCATCATCCAAATGCAACCAATACAGAAACTCTTTCTTTGTTGACACAATCGTCCACTGGAATAAGCTACTGGAAGACACAGTGCGCAGAAAGACAATTGATAGCTTCAAGGAAGCTCTACCGACCTGCTACTAAGCAGCAGCTCTCTTCCGATGCGTCTATACTAGTATTGGTCCTGCATCGTATTTATTCAGATTAAGATCAGACGCTACACTATCCATCTAGCAAGCAACGACTGTCCCTAGCACCCAGTCTATTATATGAATAGTCTAGAGGAGTTACAAGGCATCCGGTATATGTATACGCCTTAAAATTTTTCGAGGTATGTAAAAGGAAAATACTATTTTAGTTCGCTTTTCCTGGCATATGTTTGAATAATCCGTATTTTCATAATATAGTTTGTTATAATTTTAGTTATCTGAACTTTTATTCAAGATAAAACTTAAAGTTTCGCAGAGAAGCATGTTTAACAAAAATATAAAATCCCCAAAGAGCCTTTCTTCAAATGCCGGCATTTTCGGATAGTACGTTTTTTTTAAAAACTGTATATTCACTTCGGCGAATGTTACTTCAAAGAACTTTTTTATTTTAAATCAAAATAAAAAATAAGAAGCTTACCGAATAAAGTGACTAAAAAAACTCCGATATACCCTCCGATAAAAATAATTGGACTTCTGGTTTAAGTGAAAAATGGACCCGAAGAAATTCCCCCGAATACATAAAAATTGGGCATTTCGCCAAACTGATACATCCGCCGATATATATATAAATAAATTTATTTATCAATTCTGTATGAAATTGCTTTTTAAATGCAGCTCTAATATCTAAATTCCATTGAATAATAAATCCACTGTCCATGCTACAGCTCGGCGCAGCCAAATATCAAAATAAGAACTAATATTCTGTTGAAGTAATGTATCTAGTGAATCCCTACAATTTGATTGATTAATCAAGACGGGGATATCATACCGTATTCCCTGTGAAACCCCAGGGATATTGAAACCAGTTTCAAAATGGTGTCTATTCATTGAATAATTTATTTGTTTTACATAATATAAATAGTTAAACATAATATAAAGATATCGATTTTAAATACATGCATTTTACGGAATCTATCATCTCTGTCTGCGTTTTGTCTTGAAATTAACAAGGGAGATAACCGATAACTTGAAGTCTTCAAAATGGCAAACAAAGGCATTTGCATCGCACTTCGAAAGTGAAATTTATCATTAAAAGTTTAGCTGGGAATAAAAAGTCGTAAAAAATAAAGGTTATAAAACTTTAAATGCCATAAAAAGTTTTGTTGGAAGCTTTAATGTGTTGAATGGTAGGTTCTCCGATAGTCGGGTGTTCCAAACTAAAGCATGAGAAATGTCTAATCTAATTATATACTCTAGAATATAAGTACAATAAGACTTCAATAGAATATAATTGGGCTTCAAATGGGATACAGGTTCATATTCCCTGTCTGTATTCTATATTCCCTTCGCCTACGGCTCAGGGAATATAAAACACAGACAGGGACCAGTATCCCCTGTGAAGATCCTGAATAACATATAATTACCAGTCCCTCAGACAAAGGTCATTTACAGAGCCGTTGTCAAATTGAAAACAAAATTTTCAATTTTCACACTTTTTACTGTACTAGTATTTTATTTTTGTTCCCCACTTTAAAAAAAAATCAACAATTTTAATGTGTCATTATATCTATAGCTGGATGATAAGTTTTCGCTTTCGTAACCTATATATACTAGTATGTCATAATAAACCATAGGAAGGCTACATTTTGTAAAATTTTTATAACTTTGGAATTCAGTATTGATATTATTTAAATAATATCAATACTAAATTCCAAAGTTATAAAAATTTTACCTTTTTAAGAAGAAAAATGGGCACATTACTTATCTTTTAGAACAAATTTTTACATTTACTTTCTAATTTTTGTATTAATTGCACAATCAAACATTCTTAAACAGTACTCATTATAAAAATCAAAAACGGGTGTACATTTGTAATTACTAACATTCAACTGATTATTAATAGGTTAATAGCAATATTTCCAAAGAAGTTTCTTAAAAAAGAGATTTACACAGCCAGAAGTTTTGAAGTACCCTTTATGACATTATGCAAACTGTGACGTCATAATGCTATGATGTTGTAACAATATATTGTAAACAAGTAAACATCAATACAAGAATTTGAAATAAATGGTGAAAGCAAAAAAAACCCATGTTTTTAAAATTAGTAACCGAGTGCATTTATTGTGTACAAGGTCCATGGGTACCAAATGAAACCACTCCACCTACTGATATGTCACTTTAATATATATATATATGCGCATATCCTGGCTTATTCCATCTACATGTGCACCCCCCCCCCCCCCCACAAACAATGTTTAAGCTATCTTTGTAATCTCAGGAAGGCATTTTTGTGATTGTATTTCTAAAATAGGAATCAGATTATTATCTTCTAATTTTGTTCTTTAAATATGGATCAATTTCATATATATTTACAATAAAAGCTTCATTTTATAGTTTGTTTACATTCTTCAGTGCCTACAATTATCTCCCTTGGTTGACAAGGTTTTAACTTTATTAGTGTCTATTTTCTTAATTGCTAAAAAGTAGAAATATGAATGTTGATTACAAGTGTTTCCCCTTGGTAAAATGAAGCATTTGAGGAAAAATGCTGGATTTAAATACATCTTGTAGAAATGGTCATGCAATCATAATTTGTTTGGGGGGAAAAGTGCGTGCTAGATTACGACCCGACTCTATCTGTTGCTACTGGATCAGTTTTTCAGACAAAAATTAATGACATAAATAAAATACAAACCATATTTTACGGGCTTTGCATGCTTTTTTGGTAAACAGTATCATGGATTTGGTTGAAAGGCATTTGTGAGCAATATCATATAGAACCTTATCTCGCAGATCTCCAAGGCGCTATGTTTTGCTGTTCTAAATGGTTGAAGTGCACATATGTATTTTTTTTTTGTTTTGTTCAAAGTAAAATTTATTTACATGTAGTTGCAATAGTGTTTAACCTTACTCAATTAATTTTGCTTCTGTTTTCCAATAATTTAGCTTTTAAATTCTCGCCAGTTTTGTAAAAGTGTCCCCATATTAGAAATCATTGGATCACCATATGACATGGCGAAATTCATGAATCCGATTTTATTTTTTCTATCCAATCAGAATGCTCAGTTATAATTAGCCGATGTGCCATCTTTGTCCCACAAGCACACTATTTGTACAGTTTTGGGAACGGCATAATTTTCAATCGTTTTAAGAAAATGGTTCTTAGTTGTGAATGTGGTACATATAATTCCGATGAAAGGTACCCAGATCGAATGCAAGGATACTATTTATACCATTTCCAAATATTAAAAGAGATTTAGAGAAATGTCTACGCTTGAAAACGTGTGTAAGTCCCAATGATCAGCTCAATATTAACAGAATAAATAAACATAAAGCAGCTGCAATCCTTGTAGAGATTTGAGCAACCCTACTATGTGAGAACAATGCCCGCTTAGTCTAAAAAAGAATAAATGATTACGTGATGGTGTGCACGTCTTCAATTTCAATTTTATTAAAATTTTAAGTCTCGGTTAGTTAATCTACCCTAATTCAATTATGATATACAAGAAATGGGACAGGAACAATGCTCTTTTTTATGTTTTCCCATTTAAAAAACTATTGAATTTATATATAATTATATAATGGACTTAATTAATGAACATTACTTATATAACGTTAGATGTATTTCAGATTTATGTTCTTTTTTCGGCTATGAATTTTGCCGACTTGAAAACATGGGGAGTACTTTAAACACAGATAAAAAATTCTTTATTTATTATATTGATACATCTTTATCCAATTAATTAGCAGTTATCGATTTCCCAGTTCTCTGTAGATGTCTAGGAAATACTCTCTGACAGCGTATGTAAATACGTGTGCACACACGGCCAGTGAAGACAGATTATATAAATATAAAATTTAACCGCAATTTCAGAATAGAAAAACATACCCAGCTTTACATGTGCAATAGAATTCAGAAAGTTTCGGTTCAGTTCTAATTTCAATACGAAGACTGTGAGGCGATTAACTTTTTCTCATAGATCGCCAGCATTTTGTATCAACGGCAACGCGGACGGTACAATTTATTTCAGATATTCTGTTAGAGTGAATATAACCCTGGGTGAAATAATTCATCCCTTTTTCTAAAGCTCTTTGGATAAGAAATTACTTTCTTGTACGTACGAAATATCTATATTTTTGGGAATATTGTCAAGACAATCGGTAGTAATATTGACATCACGATGATGCTGAGCCGTCATTTTGAAGAAGCTTGTGGCGCATAGAAACAATAACTAAGGAGGCGGGGCTTATCTTCTTATCTCGGAGCCATGAATTGTTTAACATTATGTGTGACATTTGGTCAGACAACCTGAAATTGAAAAAATTCTGTAACGTCGGGCGAAGTTTGCCGGACTCTTTATTCAATTTTTCTAAGTTTGGTCTCCAGCAGCTCGTACACTAATTTAATTTAAATCATGAAAAGATGTGCGAGTGATTTCTTGTTGGCAGAAAACCAAAATTTAACAGTAATTTATTAGAAACATCTATTCCAGTGAATGAACATAAAACCAGAAATATTGAAAATAGAACTACGCACGTGTAAGAATTTTCTAATTACGAAATTAAGACGGACATCTGGTCCAGAAATCACTCAACAACGACGTCAGTTTTCATACTTGTATTTTATTAATTACATTATTAAAAAAAAAATACTACAAAAAAAAGTTTGTTCTGTTATTTTTATAAATTAATTAACAGCATCAATTGTTTTATTACACGTCTATTCAAATCTGATGCGGCAGGTAAAGCCACTTTTCATCAGGCAACAGTGTCTAAAGTTAAAAATTTTTCCATTTCAAATTCTTTTTTAAATTGTTGATATGTTCTTAGCTTGTTTCCCGAGTTGATATTTGAACTATTGGAAATTTTATCTTTCCAACTGTGGACAAACTTTTCTTTTAAATTTCTAGAAATTGCAAACATTAATCTATTTTTACTAAATGTATTTTGGTTTTGCCAGACATGATTAAACCCTGATTTATGGAAGAGAAGTTTCATTTTCTCTTTTAACCAAAATGAAATATTATCATTAGAAAAATAACAACAGTTTATCAAACTATTACATTTTGAATTAATTAGATGATGCCAATAGCCTATAGATAACTTTAAGGCATCTATTGAACATGGGAACATACCAAGTTCCCCAAGAACTGCATTATTTGAAGCAGTTTTACTAACACCTAGAGTGTGTTTTGCAAATCTGATTTGCACTTTTGTCTGTGGGTATAATATATATCTATCTTCCAAAATTGTATTCTCCTTTAATAAAGAATCTAAACATATAATTTCACTGCAGTAAAGAAGTATAGGTTTGACACATGCATCAAACAGTTTAATATTAATTAGAATATTTAAACGGTCTGAAAAAAGTGTTTTGTAAATACAAAATAAAGCTTTTCTTGCTTTTTTACATAGGTACTCATTAGCTTTTGCAAAACTACATGAAGGTTTGAAAATGATACCAAGGTATTTATATTCATTAGAAATTTCTAAGTCTTGATTATTTAATGAAAAGCGATATGAATTTATCAGTCTACCAGACTTGTTAAAAATCATAACTTTGGATTTTCCAATATTAACAGACAAGTTCCACATACTACAATAATCATATAACTTATCTAAACAACTTTGTAACCCCTTTTCTGATTCTGATATTAAAACAATGTCATCAGCATACAAAAGAGATGAGACTTTAACACCATCAATAGTAACTGGGTCACATGAATAGTCAAATATCTTTGTCATATCATTTAAATAAATGGAAAAAAGTGTAGGACTTAAAATGCATCCTTGTTTTACACCAATTTTTGATGAAAACATATTAGTACAACCATCTGAAGTTTTGATAGAATAATGAACTTCATCATACATATTTTTAAGGATATTGAAAAAATTGCCAGATATATTGTATTTGCATAATTTATATAATAAAGCTTCTCTATTGATGGTATCAAAAGCCTTATGTAGGTCAATAAAACAAACATATAAACGTTTTGACATTCTGAAAGATTTATCAATTAAACATTTCAAAGTAAAAATATGATCACTAGTTCTGCAATTTTTTCTGAATCCTATTTGTTCATTACATAAAATGTTATTTTGATCCAAAAATTTATCTAAACGATTTGATAATACTTTAGAAAAAAATTTTCCGAAACAACTTGATAGGGCGACTCCTCTGTAATTGGCAGGATTATTAAAACAGCCCCCTTTAAAAATAGGTTTGATAAAATTTTCTTTCCATAAATCTGGATAGATTCCATGTTTAATGATAGAATTAAAAATACTTGCATAAAACTTTGTGTTGAAAATACAAGAAATTCTTAACATTTCATTAAGTATACCATCAGGCCCACTGGCCTTACCATTTTTTAATTCCCTGACAGCTTTAAGTACCTCCTCAGTCGAAACATCCATATTAAGTATCTCTGAGTTGTAATTATTATCTATAAATGCTTCAATGTTTGAAAAATTATTTACATGTTTCATATTCATTAATTCTGTGAAATAGTTTACCCATTCGGTAGGAGATATGTTGGTACTGGGGTCTTCTTTTGCTTGGTTTTTTAATTGATTTATTTTTGCCCAAAATTCAGCTGGATTTCTTTCCTCTGAATCAAGAATATTTTTCATTAAATTATTTTTAAATAATCTATTTTTCTTTCTGATCAATTTGACTAGTTCTGTGTTGTTTAAAGCCACTTTTTGACGGAGATATTTATCCCAGGGATTATTACTTAATTTTCTGGCTAAATCCTTTACATGTATATACTTAATGTCATATTCACTGTCATACCACAATTTCTTTGGTTTTCTTTTCCGTTTTAATTTTAATTTATTATGATTATTTATGTGGTAGCTTTTTTTACTTGTAGCAGCATTTACTAAAAATGAGGAGAATTTATTTATTTTTTCATTAATAATTTTACTTGGGTTTACAACGGTTGAGGGTGTAACCATGTTTAAGCTAGTTATATCATTCAATTCTTTATCAAAATCAAAACTAGTCAAATTAGATTTAAAGAGAGCCTCTGTTGCATTGTTCCATTTAACTTTTTTAATATTCTTTAATAGGTTATCTTGTCTTAAGTCAATAGAATATTGAGAAAATATTTTTACAGTAATTGGACAGTGATCTGATAAAAAAGGATTGAATTTATCCACACTGAAACTCAAAATGTTTCTTAAAAAATTTGAATTACATATGCAATAATCATCAATAGATGCCCCAGCATAATTAAAGTAAGTCATTTGACCCCTTGAGTCTCCAATAGTTCTACCATTTAATATTCTAAGTTGAGCATCAGAGCATAATTCAATCACATTTTTTCCATATTCATTAGTCTTTTGAGGTAATTCTGTATTGCGAACCTTTTGTACACTATCTGAAATGTAATTTTTTGGTAAAATATCATCCAACACACTGTCAGAATCATTTAATATAAAATCTTGTTCATCCTTATTTATATGTGCATTTAAATCACCCATGACCACTATATCTCCCATTGTACTAAACTTGGAAATGTCCCTTTCTAATTTCTCAAATATAATTTTATCACAGTTAGTCTTCAGAGTATAAGATGAATGCTTTGGAGAAATGTAAACAAAACATAGATATAAATCTTTTGAAAATTTGAAAAACCCTTTATCCAGTCTAAACCAGAACATATCTGAATTTGATCTGTCTACTAATTGAATCCCATGAATAATATCTTTTTTATGAAAGTTGCAAGCCCCCCACTAGGTTTTTTGGATTCATATTTTCTACAATTCATAAAACATTTATAGCCTTCACATTCTAAAACTTGATTTGAGATTGTATGTGTTTCTGATAAACACATAATGTCTGAAGTTATAATATTGTCATCTAATTTACATAATTTCTGACCGTTAACTTTTCTAAACAACCCGTTCACATTCCATGAACTCCCAGAAATACCTTTTGACACCTTAATGCACATTTTCAGAAAATATATACAAACAACCAATTCACATTATATGAATAGTCTAGAGGAGTTACAAGGCATCCGTTATATGCATACGCCTTAAAATTTTTCGGGGTATGTTAAAAGGAAAATACTATTTCAATTCGCTTTTCCTGGCATATGTTTGAATAATCCGTATTTTCATAATAAAGTTTGTTATAATTTTAGTCACCTGAACTTTTATTAAAGAAAAAACATAAAGTTTCGCAGAGAGGCATGTGTCACAAAAATGTAAAATCCCCGAAGAGCCATTCTTCAAATACCGGCATTTTCGGAAAGTACGTTTTTTTTTAAAAACTGTATATTCACTTAGGCGAATCTTACTTCGAAGAACTTTTTTATTTTAAATCCAAATAAAAAAATAAGAAGCTTACCGAATAAAGTGAGTAAAAAAACTCCAATATACCCTCCGATATAAAAAATTGGACATGTAGTTTAAGCGAAAAATCGACCCGAAGAAATTCCCCCGAATACATAAAAATTGGGCATTTCGCCAAACTGATGTATCCGCGGATATATATATATATATATATATATATACGTCTACAAATTAAGCCCAACACTGTTTGAATTAGATTTTTAACACTGTCAAATTTTTGCTTTCCCTCAGCGGGATTCGAACTCACACCGTTGTGACACTGTGGCACCAATTCGCCTGCACTATGTCCAGCGGTCTAGACCCCTCGGCCAAATCCGCTATATTCATATATATATCAGGATTTTAATTAGAAACCCTATTAAAATTTAATGCAAACATTCAATATAACAAAAGTTAATACAACAATTATCCCTTTTGACCCATTATATGTTAAAACATCGAAAACGATACAAAATACCATTCGATACAAGAGCAAAGTATTATTTAATAAAGACCCATCTGAATTAGATTTAAATCAACATATACATGTACGTCACACATTAACTGGTCTGTCAACATTGGTATGAACAGGTTACACTTTACAAATAAAATCGATCATTGAGCACGTATTGCTACATCAATTTTCAAGCACCCATACATTTTTAACAAACAATTGACTGATTGTGTTCCTCTTCTCGCCGACTTTTTCTCTCTTTTTATAATGCGTGATTTATATAAGGCCTACTACACAGAAACGAGAAGTTTGGTCAATGCTTTGGTTCTGTTATTTTCATGGTGTTATGTATACGCGTGAACTTGAAATAGAGGACGCCAAAAACATTAAAATCCGATTATTACCATGAACAAATAATAAAGAATTGAGATGATTTAAACTTCTGTTGGGAGCTTTCTGTAACAGGTTTCAGCAGCACCGGTTCAGTTGATAAATCACAGTTAATACGATATTCAAGTGTATTTCGTTATTTTGACTTTCACGATAGTCGCTTTATCTATGTGTTACATTGGTCTTTTGTCTGGACGTTTTACGCCTGCCATTATGAGGTAGTTGATAAAAAACGACACAAATTACTCAGGATATTTTTGTCTGGTCATAATTTTTCTGTTTTTAACGTCGTTAACAACTATTTTACAGAATTTTGCAATTCCCATGATTAACAAGAAGGATGCCACATATGAAGCAGAGTCAGATGAACTCACTGCCAGTTTTATAGGTTACTTGTCTTTGGTTCTCTGTGCTTGATAGCCACCATTGAGTTTTCATTTTTACTAGTTTTCTGGATAGTTTTTGGCCTTTCCATATTCATAAACTATATTTTATAACACCTTAACATATTTAGCCCTTACTTTTAAGAAATGCCAACATAATTTTATGTCATTACACTTGTCTCAACAATTCAATCAAAGCAGCCAATCCTTTCTTTGAAGCAATTGATAAATGCGATATTTCGTTATTGTCAAAGATGTTAGCAGACGCCCCTCCCCCTTTCTATCAACATTTCGGCTATGCGTACATGATCTTTTAAACATGAATTGAAAAGCGGGGTTTAACTATTGTCATCCTGTTCATATATGTTTACATGATTTTGTGTAAGTATGTTTACAATATTACTGCTACCTTCTGTGCAAGCCATATGCAGAGGTGTAGTTCAGCTTTGTCAACCAAGGCTATATTCACATGTTTTAATAATTCTTTCACTATATCTATCCTTCCTTCTATGCTTGCGAAAATAAGTGGTGTCTTTCCATTGCAATCAGCTTTATTCAAAGCGGCTTTGAGGGATATTAAATCTTTAACCACCTCCAAGTTACCTCTTAAAGCAGCCAAACAAGGTGGTGTTTTCCCATTTTTATCTAGTTTATCTACATCATCACCGTTCTTCAAGAGAAGTTTTTAGCGCTTCCCATTGAACAACTTACGGCTGTGCAGTACTCATTGTAAGATATATGATTGACATCGTCTCCAACTGCTAACAATATTTGAACAATATTTGCATTTCCTATTGCATACCTTTCATACAAAGGCGTACAGGTTTTATTAATTTTAGTTTTATTATTAATAAAAATGTCCACAACTGTCTTATGTCCTGCTTGATAAGCAAAAATTAAATGAGTATCTCAACAAGCCTTATATTGTTCCAAGTTCTCCTTATGTTTACACATTGCAATATCCATTCGCACATGCTACCTGGAGAGGTCCATTTCCATCTTTACTGACTTTGTTTATATTATCTCTATATTTCAGTAGCGTCTTAACGATGTTAAAATCATTTTTCTCACAGGCAATGCAAAGTGGTGTTCTACCAATAGCATCGATGGTGTTTATTTTTGCATCTTGGTTCAGCTGAAATTGTACCAAACCACTGCAAGCAATAGGCCACTGAAGCCCCACAGAAATATTATTGGCTGAATAATGAGCAACTATTCAATCAATAAATAAATCATTTTCTGGTGATTCAGTATGTTTTTTCACCAATTATAATAAATATGCTGCAGTAAGATGATCAATTATATTTGTTTGGTATATACCTGATTGAAGTTAAAACTTTGAACTTGATGTATGCATATTTGTATTAAAAACACTCTAGGACCGTTATTTGTCCAGGTACAGTATTTCTTTTAAAAAGTTAACATTGTATCTATTCATGCTTACACATTTTATACTCAGAGGCTAAATTTGATGACACAATTTGAACGCAATTGTTTTGACATCTATCTCAAATGGAAGTTTTCATTTTGAAATCCTAAACTAGTTGAAGAAAAGGGTATATAGTTTCATGAATAGGTTCTTGTTTTCAAGTAAGAATAATTCTTTTGTAAATATAAAAAAAGATATCTTATTGTAATAAATATTGCTATGGTATCTGATATTTTGTGTGCAGATAAGTGAATTATTCCAAGAAAATGTTGGATATGGAGAAAGAAAAAACAATCAAGAGAGAATGCCTTGAACTTAAGAAAAAAGAACGTATAACTAATGCAAGAACTTTTCAACTTAAAAAAAGAACTTTACACTATAACCACTTTCATTTGCCGTATTTCAAGTTCCTAAAGAGGTTATTCTCATCCTGGCTTAGGCCTTTTTACACCAATCATAAACAGCTTCACAGTTTATTAGGTGTAAACAGACCCAATCCATTTTATATCGTATAACCTGGTCAGTAATTTGAAATATTTCTTAAATAATTTTCAAAACACATTCTTACATCTACCTGTAATTGTTCTTTTTCATAATTATTTTCCCATAAATATTTGATTAAAGAGACTAATCAATTGAAAATAACGTTTAAATAGAAAAATGAGTATTGCAATGTTGCCAATAGGTGTGTTTAATATTTATATGTATTGTAATATTACAGCAAGATAACATTCTTTCAGATACTCGAATTTTTAAAGTAAAGACAACAACCTAGTGTAAGAAATCTTTTAAATGTGCAGCAGTCTCACATGGAACAGTCTATCTAGAACATTTTAGGACTTCGCCGTTCAAAAGTTTAGTAGTCCTGGAATGATTGGAAATGCGTCTGTTCTGCTTGCAAAAAGTTCCTCATTTATTTGCTAAAACTAAATTATTTTATCTTATTTCTGAAACTTCTAAGTTTCAAATTTTAATCTATGGCACAGTTATTAGAGGAGGGGTTAATATAGTAATGGTTGTCCGTCTGCCCATCCGTCCGTTGCACGTTCACTAATGCACAACTTCTCCTACCCTACTGAGTGGAACTTGATGAAACTTACACAGAATCTTGTGCAACTGATAATGAACATTATTTTGATTGAAATGATATTTGGGGTTTACTACAGAAAATCATTTACTTTGATATTGACATAAGGGAAGCAAGAGGTGTGGATGGGTATCAATTATTGAGCATAGTTTTTCAAGTTTTATAGATGCTTTAGTCCTTATTATAATTTCTAATTTCTAATACTTAAGCTGCTTTAAATTGCTGAATATCTTTACAAAATACTACGTGATGCGCTTTCTTGTTGCTTTTTTATGCTGAATATTAACGCTTTTTAATGTTCATAATTCTGCATGACTTATGCTGCTTTCTTTAAAATGCTTCAACATGTTTTAAGATCGTGTGTAAACTGGATTGCAAATGCATGTGTCCTGTGTATACTTTTAATATATATGCTTCCTTTCATTTTGCTTAAACTCTGTTTTAGTGGCATGTGTTTTAACTTATGCATATTGTGTTGAATGTGTAATATGTGTATATAGAGCATTTGTTGTATTGTTTTGGTATATGCTGAATTTAAAAAAAGTTTAAATACTTACTTGATTATTTACTTACTTACTTACTTAAAACATAAATAAGGAATTCAATTTTTGTAAAGTTCAACTCATATAACCACTGACATATAATAAATATAAGACATAATTATGCAAATCGTTAAATCAGCCTATCTCTAGTGTGTACTCCATTTTCAGTCTTGGTGAATAAAATCACTATCATCAACATTTTTATCTTCGTCATCGTCATGGTAATTAGTGTTCTTAAAATAGTTTTCATAAGCTCACGTTCGACTGAAGTTTGATGGTACACAGACTACCCTGCTTTGATATTGATTTGTGTGCAGTTTTTGGTATACACCACAATGAGGGGAGATTGATATGGAAACCAAATGATGCCAACACCGATTTGTAATTTTCAAGGATCTCCTCTTTAGTCAGCATAGTGGTATGAGACCCATTGTCTAGTAACTATCTACCATTATGTCAAATTACAAAAACCTATATCACCGAATTTTTCTCCTGGTACTCTGGCTTACTCTTGCAATAAAACCTGGACGCCACGACGCAGCTGAGAGATGGCTGAAAGTGGCATTCAAACATAAAAAAACCAAAAAACCTCAATAGACTACAAAGTTATATCTCTAATTAATTACACTAATTAGTAACTCAACATTAATGATGTGACCTTGCGGGTCATTGATTCAAAGTGTTTAGTTATAATCCACCCACATACCAAACATCAAAAGCCTACATCAATCAACTAACTAATAATATAAATGATAATATTGGTACGCTTATGACCCAGTTTAGCTTGCATCAACTTGTAACTGAACCAACGTACATAACTGAACACAGTTTATCCTTATTAGATTAGGTTCTTGTAAATAATCCACTCAGTGTAACATATACAGAAGTGGGGGTCCCATTATTGATCAAACAAGATATCATTTACCGGTGATCGGATTACTCCGACACCCAAGCAAAGCCCTAACATCCTTTAAAAGAAAACTATTTTTTTACGATAAAGGTGCTTCGACTCGTACAGAACACTACTTTCAAACGTAGACTGGGACGCGCTATTCGTCCACAAAGACATAGACAAAATCACTGACATTTTAACAAACACAATATTAGAAATAGCAAACCAGACTATTCCCAACATATTCATAACAGTGTTTAAGGACAGTTACCCATGGATCACTACCAGTATTTAAAAACTTATACGTCGTAAAAATCGAACCCACCCACAAAAGAGCTAAAAAACATCTTCGACAAGTGACTGGGAAAAATACAAACAGTCAGGAACAAATGTAATAATGTGTTAAACAATGCTAAGAAAGATTACTATTCTTAAATAAATGAAAAATATTCACTTTGAATCAGCTGGTTCTAAACATTGGTGGACTCTTGTTAAAAAATTACTTGGAACTAAAAATGACTGTTCAAAACCGCATTACAAACGAACGACGACTTGGTAAGCGACAATTTTGTTAAATGTGAACTTTTCAATGACTTCTTCAGTGAGCAATCAAACCTTAACGATTCTAATATGACAGTACCAGAACCTATAAATCGATACATATACATAAAAGAGGTATTAAAACTGCTTGACGTGACAACAGCTACAGGACCGGATCTGATCAATCCCAGATCCTAAAGAGGGTTCCTCTATTTTAAAACATCCGCTTTGTAAACTGTTAAACTTGTCATTGACAACTTATCAATTTCCGACGCAATGGAAACAAGCAAATGTAACTCCAGTGTTTAAGAAAGATAACCCTAGTAAAGTAAATAATAACAGACCAATTTCCCTCATAAGTGATATCTAGGTAAAGTAATGGAAAGGTGTGTCTACAAACATATTTACAATTTTTTACACAAAAACAGTATTATTAAACAGCAGTCTGGTTTTACTTCTGGTGATTCAGCAATTAACCAACTTCTGTGTATTACTAATGAATTTGGAAAAGCTTTAGACGATGGAAAGGAAATCCGAGTAGTTTACTATTACATCAGTAAAGCTTTTGATCGGGTCTGACAAATGGGCTTACTTAACAAGCTTGAAAACTTTGGGATAAGTGGTTCTTTGCTATTTTAAATTAAAAATTATCTTAATAACAGGAAACAACAAGTATTCTTAGATAACGCATATTCACAATGGCGCGTTATAAACGCAGGTTTCCCCCAAGGATCGGTTTTAGGGCCTCTACTCTTCTTAATTGTCATAAATGATATTGTTAGCGAAATTCATTCGTCAATAAAGTTATTTGCAGACGACACAAGTTTGTATGTTATTGATGACAACCCGCAAAATTGTGCAGAAGTACTGAATAATGACTTGTCAACGATACATGAATGGTCGACCAAGTGGCTGGTAAACTTTAAGGCTCAAAAAACAGACACTATGACAATAACGAGAAAAACAGAAAAAACCCTCCCATCCCCCTCTAACTATGAATAAAACTATAATAACAAATGTTACAGAACATAAGCATCTTGGTTCAGAAATTTCGCATGATGGCAGCTGGGAAAAGCATATTGATTTGATAACAAAAAAGGCGTTTGCTAGAGTTAGTTTTCTTAGACGATTTAAAATTACACTCGATAGAAAAACCTTAGAGAAAAAATTGGTCGAATGAATGTTAAGTAATAACATTCATTCGACCAATTTTGGAGTATGCCGATGTTGCTTGGTACAGCAAAACTCTTTTTGTAATAAACAAATTGGAAAGCGTTCATATAGAGGCTTCTAGAATCATCACTGGGGCGACTCGACTAGTTTCTGTTGATAAGTTGTACAAAGAAACGGGATGGGAAAAACTTCAAATAAGACGTGAACATCACAAATTAACATACTTTTATAAAATGGTAAACGGTCTGGTACCAACATATCTAAGTGACATAGTCCCTCAAAATTTTGGAAACATCCACGATTATATCACTAGATACGCCTTATGTATACTACAAGTTAGAGAACTATTTTCTGTTAGGTTATGAACTAAAAGAAAGTAGTTCCCTAGCATCTTTCAAATCCAACCTCAAGTCCAGTCGTATTAAAATACCTAATTATTACTATTCTGGAACCCGACTCGGCCAAATCCACCACACGAGACTGCGAACATTATGTAGCTCGCTCAATCACCATCTATTCCTAAAAAAAATTGTAAATTCGCCCAACTGTAGCTGTCAACAAGATGTGCCCAAAACAACTTCTCATTATCTTTATCACTGTCATCGATTTAATGAGTCGAGAAACCGATACATCCACTCGATTGATATTCCTCAGAATTTGACAGTTGATCGTCTATTATTTGAATCACCTGATCTCACTGACGATCAAAACGAAAAACTGTTTTCATGTGTACAAAACTTTACAGTCAGCAGTAAACGTTTCACATCATAGACCTCAGCAATACTAAACATCTTTAAATTTCGTTTTTTTCTATGATCACACCTCACCCCCTACCCAAATTACACAACATAATTTATTAATTGATTCCTAGTGGACATCCTCCTAGAGTAATTCATAACTATTAATACTAATAACTCACACTGGATAGGGATTAATATAAGTTCTTGTAACTTGTTTACAATCCTATTAATTATTATATAATATAATGTAATATGTAATGTATCAATATTGTACTTATACATAATATGAATGTAGGCGTAGCCTAAATGCGAGCATCGCACATTGTTCTTGTCGTTAATTCAGAGCCCCCTAACAGTGCCTCTACATTCCATTGATGACGTTACGTCTTATCTAATGTGTTGGTGACGTCACAAAACTCAATGTCAAATACAGCGTTTCAGATTGAAAAAAATGTCTGACATTTTTGTAGTAATTTAAAAAATAAACACTTTAATTTTATCGATGTCAAAATTATTTTGTCTACTTTTATATTATATATTTTTTCGTTCGTCTACAATATTTTCTTCGGATAGCTCAGCTACCATCTGAAATGGATTTGTTCATATAGATCACGTGACTTTTTTACACACACGCATGTAATCGTATAGCTCGCATCTGCGATGCTCGCTATAATTAATTATTAAAATATGTTTAAACTAAAAGCCTACCTGAAACAGTGAAAAGATGAAAAGTATAGCCCGGGCACGATTTTTATATAGACGGGCGGACGGACAAAAGCGAACCACTTTTACATCTTTCACAAAAATATACTATGAACCTCCTCCAAAAATGAAAAGTGAAATGCACCAAAAGATATGCCTATCTAACATATCTTAAAAGTGTATTAAGATGCTACTTACAGTGTCAAAGAAATTTATCTGAAAATATTTGCCGTAAAGAAGAACGAAAAATGAAGAGAATGTACAATAATAGACAAAAATTATTTCCCCCAATTAAGTTTGAGATACAATAAGAGGTGAATACTTAAAAATGTATACAAATAATAAGTATAGCTTTACAGCGTTTCTGCTACTATGATTTTGTGTCTTTACATACACATATCATCACAACTTCATCCAATTCATCTATGTCAAAAGTACAAATAAAAAAATAAGTTCATGTACACAGCATAACACAACTATAAGAATAAATCATTGAAACTTCTAAACATACAAGAAATATCAAGCATTTTACGAGAATATTGAAGTTATTGCAATAATAAATCACACACATCCTATGAGCGTCTCATTGAATTCAAGATCGACAAACAAATTTTAGCTATATACAACATATGAGATCAAAGAAATAAACATTGAAAATGAAAAGATAAAATTCGGTGATCGTTATTATCAAGTGTACAATAGCATTGTAAATATAATTATATGTATCCAATAGGTCAAATAAATGAAATTTAAAAAAAATGAATACATAAATAAAACATAAACAATGTGTCAACAGGGAAACGTTTTGCACGTATTAAATCAATAAATTTTAAAGAACTGATGTTTAACTATTTCGGGGATGAAAAAAACACCAAAGACAACAATTTCTAGTACGAGTGAAAGATCTCACGGAAAACTACTTCTTCCGTAAATCAACAACTTTCACATCGCTATAGACTCTCCATTGTCTCTGACGGCCCATCAGAACGCCGGAAACAAGAACGTCAAACAAGAACGTTGTTATGTTACCATAACAACGTGCTTGTTTCTGGCGTTTTGATTGGATGATGCAGAAAGTCAGATTCGTGCTCGTGAGCTCATCTGTCTTTGGTAATCAGTGCCAGAAATCGTCCATTTACGGAAGAATGGGTGAACTAAAATAGCGGCTACACGATGGGCAAGTTACAGTAGAATAATTTGCTGATGTTGTCTCCTTTTTGTTACATCTTGGTTAGGCTATTGACATTTCAAGCTATATTCTATCTGATATTTATGAAATTTAATAAAATTATGTATAAATATACTGTTTTTTATCTAATCTTTTAATAAGCTAACAAAAATTTACATGACAAAATATATTAAAATAAAAAAAAATATATTATTCAACAAAACAGAACAAAACCCTTCAAATGGAAATGGATTTTACCTATATACACCTGAATCACTAATTAACGAATTGTTTTTAGAAGGGATTAAAATGTTTATACAACAATTTAAAGCATGCCGACATTTTTTCCTACCTTTTTAAACCAAAATTAAAAATGTTGGCATAGGTGGAACGAACCCGTTTTAATATTAAGGGAGGAATATTCTATAAATATTTCATATGCTACTGCAAATTTCACGTCCTGAATATAGCAGAAATATGGCTTGCATCAATCAATCAATCAATCAATCAATCAATCAATCAATCAATCAATCAATCAATCAATCAATCAATCAATCAATCAATCAATCAATCAATCAATCAATCAATCAATCAATCAATTATTCAACTTAAAACATACACGGTTGATATTGGTGTTTTTGATTTATAACTACGTCGCTATTTATACATTTAAGTACATTAGGTGTTTCAGAATTACTGTTAATATTGTCTATGATAGTGTATTGTTAAAGCTGATTGTATTTTATTGTAATCCAAGGTCTATTTAATCGAGTTATAAACATTCAGATCATAGGTTGGTGTTTGTGTACGAAACCACACTTTTACAAAGTAAAAACCTATACAGAAATTAAAAATGCATCTAAACATATAAAGACGAAATAAACCAACATCAAAATTTAATCAATCACTTAAAGACGAAGCAATAAACTACAAAAAATTACGAACAACAAAGAATGAACAGTAACGATAACATATATACCACCAACATAAACACGGTAAACACACTTGGCTAGGTACTGTAACATGTTCAACTGTAAATTATATAGTAAATCTGTTCTGACACTACCAGAAGCTTATTAATCATTAAGAATATTAAGAATTACGACGGAAAAATATAAAGCAACACAAAACAAAACTAAACAAAAAAAAAACAAACAAACAAAAACAAACAAACAAAAACAAATACAAAAAAAACCAAAAACAAAACAACAACAACAAAACATTTCGAAACACTGTTATTATAAAGGCATAATATAATAAAGAAAATTAAAAACCTCCGTCGACAGAAGACCAATATTTTTAATTTTAATTAATTAAGAAATTAAAACCCCTCATGAAAATCAATCAAAACTTTAAAAAATACCCAATAATAACACATTTAAAACAAGGTTAGCTAAAAACTTGCCCTAGGCTTTGATTACTTCTTAGAATAATAAAAATGTACGTAAAGTTAATATCAGCCAAGTTTGAACTACAATGTAGAAGGATTACTATATAATTCTAGCTGCTTGAACTATCTTATAGTATACGTAATAAAATAGGCCTACAAATTCGGCTACAAGAACTTCTATAAGTAGTACTTTAAATGAATGAGTAACGGAATGAATATTTGTGTCCATAAGCTTAAGTACATGTGCTATAATAATTCAGACGAGACTAAATTTTAATATATTCTAAAGAACTTGTACATGTATGCCTTAACATAGTAAATAAACTACAACATACATTGTATGAAAAGGTAACATACTTTAACTTTATTGTTTAGCCGCGTGACTCAACACTTCAACTATATCTGTAAATCGGTTCTGTAAAGCTATCGATAATGGCGACATTCCTTTATTGTCACAGATATTCGGTGAGGCTCCCCTTTTTAATAGCAATTCAACTGTGTCTTTATGACCTTTGAAACAAGTTTTAAAAAGAGGGGTCTCACCATTTTTGTCCTGCACATTTATTTTTGCATGATGTGCTATAAGGATATTTACCATATCAATGCGACCTTCTGTGCATGCTATATGTATAGGTGAAATTCCAGATTTGTCACCTTTGTCTGGATTCCCACTTGTTAATAATTCCGCCACTATATCTATTCTCCCTTCTTTGCATGCGAAAAGGAGTGGTGTCTGTCCATCGCGATCAGATTCATTGACAAGAGCTTTGTGAGATATCAACAATTTTACTACCTCAATATCTCCTTTAATAACAGCCCAAAATACCGGTGTTTTTCTATTTATATCAGATTTGTTCACCTCTGCACCGTTTTCCAAGAGAAGTGTAACTATTTCAGCGTGAGCCTCTGTACAACTTGCATACAAAGGTGTTGACCAGGTTTTACTAGTTTTATTAATATCTGCTCTATGGTCAGGTAAAGTTTCCAAAACTGCCTGATGCCCTGTTTGACAAGCTATTATTAAAGAAGTCTCTCCATCTTTTGTACACTGATTCACGTTGGCTTTACGTTCACACAATGCTTTGACAACGTTTATGTTCCTATTCAAACAAGCTATATGGAGAGGTCCTTTTCCCCATTTACTGATTTTTCCCATATCACATTTATATTTGAGAAGCGTCTCTACGATATTAAGGTTATTCGTCTGACAAGCTATGTATAGTGGTGTTCTTCCAAACTGATCAATGGTGTTTATTTTTGATCCCTGAACAACCAGATATTCTACTACACTGCTACGTTGATTCATGCAAGCCAGATGTAAAGGTGACATACCGTTATAATCAGGCTGATTAATAGATGCATTAACATTTAAAAGATGTTTTGCTATATCTTCGTTTCCGTTAACACAAACTAAATGTAATGGAGTTCTCCCATTCTCGTCCTTTTGATTTACACTGGCTTTACTTTTTAACAGAAGTTCAACAATGCTTTCGTGTTCTTTCGCGCAAGCTATGTGCAATGCTGTATTTTGACGGTTATCCTTTTTGTTAATATATGTAATGCCTAGTTGTAGAAAATATTCTAAAATATCTGCATATCCATGCAGTGAAATGACATGCAGAAGTGTAGATTTATCTGTATTATCGACATCACCTTTTATCTTCACATTGTCCTTAAAGTATGTCAAAAACATGGACCTAAATTGTTGGAACTGCAACTGGAAATTTTCAAAAACATCAGATTTATTACCAGATTTTATGTCAGACAATAAACGCTGGAAAAATAAACCCTGAAAGCAAGGATCTAATACAATTCTTAACTTCTCATTCGGAATTCCATCAAAATTAAGCTGCACCCTGTCTTTGATAAATGTACTACTACTGTACTTCAGTATGCAATCCGGAAAAAAATTTCCAACACAGATTGAGACAGTCTCAAATAACTGTTTATTTATAAAAGAAAAACTTGAGCTGCTATCTTTGACAAAGGTTCCAACTAAAGACGTTAATGTAACAAATAACTCATCTTTTGCTGGTAACTGCCTAAACGCAGACTCTAAATATAAATTTTGAATCAATTCTTCCCGCTGCCGAGAAGAAGAATTACAGGCATCAAACTCCACCTTATTATTAAGAATAACAAGAAGAGCTAATGCAAGGTATTCACATTCTTCCTTTGTCTTAAAATGGTTAATTTCAGATTTAAGATATTCAAATGGGTGTTCAAAAAAATCGACAGTTCGTTCTTCTTTGATAAACATATCGCACAAAGAAGGGAAAAAATCGTATAACATGATAACACAATCAGTGATTTTATCTGCAACATTCTTCTTGAGATATATGTCGCATATTTGTCTACGTTCTTTCAGTGTTAACTGTGAATCGTGTGCAAGCAAATCACAATGTTCACAGGAAATATTGCCACGCTGTAATATCCACGAATAATGAAGATATGATCTACAAGTCATTACTATCTTTGTAGTGGCATTGGCGTTCATTAAATTTTGTAACGCAGCACCATTCTGTTCAAGCCATTTTAAATTATTCTCATTAATTGTGTATTTTCCAATAACATCATCAAGTATAAACAATTGCCTTGTATTTATTTTACTAAACTTTTCAACGTCACCCGGTGTAGCAACAACAATGACTTCGAAACCTTCTTTTTCCAATTCAAAAGCTGCATAATATGCATTTACAGACTTTCCACTACCTATTGTACCAGTTATTAATAAACATTGTTTTGTTTTGATGGTGTTAAGTATTTGTTTCGCTGCTCTAGTAACAAAGACAGTTGCTTTCCATTTTCCAATTTCTGTATCTTGAAAATAGAAAATAATAAACACATTTATTTCAAGCAATTTGTTTCTGAATAAGTTTAAACAAATACATAATTTAAAACTATTTCATAAAAAATACATTTTAAATTTTCAATAAAACACTGAACATTTTACTTATTTGTGGAAAAGGTAAATGACAAATGTCAAATTAATTCGATCCATGATAGTTCCAATTTTATTTTTTAACAATGAAATATATGGACAAGAATTCAACAGGCTGAAAAGGTAAACAGTCTTTTCAAAGACTTTAAATAATAATTTTTGATGATGGATAGCAATGTTGTGTTTTGGTTTTTTTAATCAATTGGATGTTGCTATTATGAAAATACGCCAAGCGATTTATAGCGCTCAGCAAAATTGACCAAATTAAAAATTCAATTCAGGTCATCAGATGTTATAAATATAAAAAAAATCAGGATTAAGGGCATGACTGTTGCATACCTTCATATTTTATTCATCTCCCTATACTGTAAAAGTAATTAAGACATTCTATCGTTAAACTTTTGAGGTTAAAATGTTCAATGAAATGTAAACTTTATGTCATTAAATCAGAATATTTGTCACAAATTTGAATTTAAATATGCTGATTGCGACCGATGACTGTAGTCAGTGATCAAATAATAATTACGAGAATAGGTATGTCAAAACTGCCTGGTTACAATCTTATTTTCAAATACCAGGATGTAAATTACAAGAGAAAAGAACGTATTTGAGCTAGAATGCAAACTAATAAGAAACAGTGCTGGAAGAGTAAAATGAGTGTACATAATTTATTGTACAATAAAGCAATTCCATGTCATTGAGAAATTAATTATTGATTAAAAAGTTTGTTTTAAAAAGCTTTCTGTATGTAACTTTGAAATTGAAAACAGTGTTAACATAATTTATTACATATCACAGAAAGCTTGAATGAAGTATCAAGCTAACCTTAAGCGCTAGATTATATAAGACATTTCATCAAACAGCAAATCAATTACACATTGTGCATTTAATATATGATTAAACGTATATTTTAGGTAATTCATCGATGTATGAACAATGTCGAATCACACAAACAAACGTCGACTCACACACAAACAAATAACGGAATGATAAATTTGTGAGTGAGTCAACCTCGTTCAAGCACCGATGAATTACAGAAAATATGAGATTAATCCTTATTATTTTTCCAAAATAGTTTTTAAATATTAAATATATTTTCGCAACAAAAACAATCCATTATAATTGTGTAGGAATATACATAACGAAGACGTGGTCGGTTTGGAGAAAATAATTGACATTAACAACAGATATATTTTACGATTTTTTGAGAAAATTATTACTGAAAACAAAAAGATGACAGAACAACAAACAATATTTTCGTGAATTCCGTATACTAAATAAATGTTCCTTATAGTACCGCTGTTTATATGTAACGTCATACTTGAACACAACGTAAACCGATCTAGACGTTCATTTTTTAAATACGAACAAGAAAAACTCATTGTTGAGTAGATTTATTAGTGAAAATGGAAGGAACAGAGCTGAAACATGTAGTTGGCGGCAAGCCGTGCATTTTGCTCATCTCTTTGGTTTGTCATTACTGAGAAAAAAGAGGATAATTTTACGGCTATTGTATGTATTTGAAATGGTTTATTTAATTGATAAATTGCAAATTTACAAGTATCGTTTATATATGCCTTAAATTCGCTCCGGTATTTACTGATTTAACTAAAGGTCTTTTGTAAATGTAATTACTGATTTAAGGTCTTTTGTAAATATAAGATAAGAATGATTAAGAAATGAATGCTGTTGTTTTAGTGCACCAACATAGTCATTGTGAATATAACATTGGCATGCTTTAGTCAATGTTACATACACATTGAATTTCTTACAATTCTACAGAATACAATCATTTTTACTTAAGTATGATGCGGAATTATTGATAACTATGTTTAATGTATTTTCTAAGTTTAAGTTTTATATTAAGAATTAGTATGAAGCATAGCATGATTCATTGACAACAATACATATTATTGTTATATTTGATTTTGAAATGTAATTGCATTCAAAATCAGCATGCATATTATTAATCATTAACTAAAAAGTACCTTTCTTTAATATTTTGTAGATCAAGACAATGTATTTACATAAAATTTTGTATTTTATATTCCTGATATATAATACTTGTCAATTTTACATACTGCAAAACTTGCAGATCGTAGCAATTATAAATCGTCTGAACTTCGATAAAAGCGCTTAATTATTGTCTCAAATACCACCATGGCTTGACTTCTTATTTACACGGCTAATTTTATTCTTGCACTCAGTTTATCTTATTGTTTTATTTGTCACACTTTTCTAGCAGATGAAAGATTCATTATAACAGGCCAATACCATTGCCTACATTATATAGAGCAAGAGTGTCTTTAGTTACCATCTACCCACTTCAAAAACATTGAATGCATATTTTATTTTAAGTTCTATATTCGTAGGGTTTGTCTAGGTTAGGGTCTCAAAGTTTATTTACATTTTGTTAGTTATCACGTAAAGTATCTAGTGTTTCTTTTATTCTACAATCACATTTGCAATGAAGAATACCCAATGCACAAGAAAAAAGTCTAGTTAATGATAAGAAAGTGTTTATGAGTAACAGAAGGGCTTAAAACATATTACGATTTTCGCAAACTAGATATGAATTCTACATACTAAAACAAAAACACTTTAAACTGCTAATTTAAACTTAAAGTTTTATTCTTATATATATATTTTTTTAATTTCATCAGATTTATAATTAAGCTACTCATTCAGACATCAAAGTCACTTTGAAACAGACAATTACTGTACATATTGTATACAAAAGATATACCAGCCGAAACATATTTTTAGTTCACAGTAGGTAATTAGGATATTTTGTGAAAAACTATCCTTATTAAGAAAGGAAATTTAAGAAAGAAGACGCCATCAACATGCTATACATTATAACCGATGATTTATTTTGTCGACTTTAGAGAATGCATATTTCCAAAACAGTGTTCTTATATTAAGCTAATTATTTAATGTGTTTACAAAGTGAGAGCACAAAATAAGGTATATAAAAATGAGGACAAATATAAGGTCTGCCCATGTTCTTGTTTTGCAATTTCGAAGCGGTTCTAAGAGGACGCTTTTAATTGTAATACTGTTATTTTAAACTAATAAGATATATCCCAAAGCAGTATGTTAAAGCAAATACAATTGACATAAACATATATTCTCGTCATTTTACTGAATATACCTGAACGAAATTGTTCCAGTTTGAAATTTTCAGTTGAGCGTAATATGACGTCGGAATTCTAATTGTGACGTTATATTAATTCTAATGAAGAATTGTTAAAACATAATGTATCAGGAGTAGTTTGAATCATATAAATCTCAGAATTCAGACTTAAAAATAACTGCATTATTAACAATAACGATAATTAGGGATAATACATAACCAACTGCATTTTTAAGTCAGTTTTTACATTTACACAAAACTCACAGCTTACGCATGTGCGAACATAAACTTATTGGAGTTTTAACACGGGTTTTTTTACATAGCTAAAGCAGGATGTCATATTAGAATATAAGACATAGATATAATAAATTCTTAACGTGATTTGTTTTAGTATGACCGTTTTTTCTTGGATCGATTTAGGTTTAGTAAAAGTACAGAAAAATTATAAATATGAACCGAATATATACATCTGTTTAAACAACTAACTAGACATTAATGACCTATAAATTCATTTTTTATATTTAAAATCTATTAATTTGGAAATATCAATCACTAACATTATCTTTAATAATTTACAATGTTCCTCATTTTAAAAAAAATTGTTCCGTTTTTATTATTTCTTCTTATCCAAAAACCAATGAAAAATACAGCTGTTCCGTCGCCATTGCAATTTCCCCATTTCTGGGATAGTAGATTTCTACAAACATCTCTTCCGAATATACTAAGGTTGAATTAAGCCAATTTTTAACATTTTGGCTAAAATTAAATTTGCAAGTATAAAGATACCTTAACATGCAGCTGGTCTAAATGACTTCTTTATCTAAAAGGATTCTTATATTGCAAAATGCGTTCTTATTGCAAAACGGGTTGACTACTCCAACCCATTTGGCAATAAACTTCTGATGTTGAAAAATATGATGGAACAGATGATATATACTTATAATAGTATATCGTAATATTTGTACTTGTGGATATATAATCCATAACATCATAAAGTACGATTTGTACATGTTTATAATTTTATTGCAAAACGGGTTATTGCAAAATGCGTCCTTTTTGCAAAACGGGTTGACTACTCCAACCCGTTTGGCCATAAACTTCTGATGTTGAAAAATATGCTAAAAAGAGGAAATATACTTATAATAGTATATCGTTATATTTGTACTTGTGCATTACAAATTTTATTGCAAAACGGGTTATTGCAAAATGCGTTCTTATTGCGAATCGGGTTGACTACTCCAACCCGTTTTGCAATACACATCTGATGTAGATAAACATGATTAAAAATAGGATATATACTACTAATTGTATACCGTTTTATTTGTAATTGTGCATAGAAAACCCACAACATCATAATAAACAAATTGTACATCTTTGAAAATTTTATTGCAAAACGGGTTGTTATTGCAAAACGGGTTGTTACAAATCCCTACAACATCTTAGTTATTTGGATTTTCAAAATTTGTGGGCTTGAACGTTACTGATTAGTCTTGATAAACGAGCGTCGTCAGGAATAATAATTTGTATAATTTTGGTATCTTTGATGACATTTTATTGTATCTTCCTTCAATAATGTTATGGCTGAGATCACAAACATTTTGATAGATACTAGGTTGATCTACAATGTACACAGTTGATCTATATCGTACTGAAACTTCATTGGTTTTTATCTTTCAATGTACGTAAATTGAGCACCTGAGTTCGCTCATGGTTTATATATGATTTGTTAATTTCTTCATTTTCATTTTGGTCTTTTAAGGGTTTCTTTATTTCTTACTGACTGTAAAGCCTTATCAATGCTTGGATTAAGTTCTTGTTCCACTTTACTCTCTGTGAGCTTTGCTACAATTTCACAGACCTTTGTCCGTCATAGCAGATCATATATCAATCTCAATTTTATTCGTATCGAAAGTTCGTTTGAACTCAAACGATCTGTGAAGATAGCGAAGTGACAAGTATGGGTTTGTTTAAATCATACAAAAATAACTTTGCATGTACCTGCAAACTTTGTTCCAGGCATTTCAATTTCAAGAATCTCGTTATCAGATCTTTCAACTTCATTTTTAAGCGTAGTATTATTAAGATGGATTGTTCCTTCATGTGCATCTGAAAAGCGAAGAAATATATACTTTAAAACTTAAAGAAATTAGTTATTAAGAATCTACTTTTCTGAATGTTTTCGAACAGGGAAATAATGACCACAACGACAATTCGATAAAAAATTTTCCAGAAGCTAATGTTTGTGAGTAAGTGTTATGCATATACTAATAGAAAATAAATACTTTATTTGTTATTATTTTTAATGATTAACAATGTTATCAATAGGCATTTCTCCAGCTTCAAAAATGAAAATATTGCACTCTAAGTAAGAGACTTTGGTAATGGTAACATTTAACAGCGATACAATTCGGGGTTATTGCAATTGCTTAATTTATAGCTTTAAACTATTTACGATTACATATTTTATACATTTTATATTAATATTTCGTATAAGTTGCATTGGTATATTGTAAATCAAATCCACTTTACATCTGTCTTTATTGAATGCCTTTTAAAATGTCTATTCAAACATCATTTCATCTTGAAATTATGTCTTTATATATAGTAAACATGTATATGTAATATGGACCTCTGTGCCAAAATGTCAGTAGGATGTGAGTGACTCCACGTTAATTGACATCAACAACTAGTTTTCCTGTTGAAGCTTAGAGGTTTTACACGGTACACCGGCTTCCTCCCAATAAAAAACAGTCGCCATGGTACAACTGAAAAGTTGCCGAACCCATAAACAACTCAAAAATTTTAATGACAATAATTAGATGGTATTTTTTTCAAATATATTTATAAATTAGATAAATATATGAAAATCTTCCAAATCACTATTTAAAGATTCTTACACTCTTGTTCCAGAATGTCGCAGCATCAATTGTCGTTTTATAGTTTGAAACAAAGGCTACTATAATCGAAAGTACAGTATACCAAACGAAACGATACATAGGTATAAGTGATTAACTGACAAAAATACGAAAGCTTGTGAAGGTAATGACTGAACAAAATCTTCTTTACACTGTATAAAAATGTTCCGTATAACAGACAACTCTTTTGTCTATGCATAATATAAAACAAGAACTTTTATTTAAGATGGTAGTCACCTCCAGATGCTGCTTTTCGATCAAGACGTGGTACAAATATGCGCAACAAGCATTGGTAGTAATTTGAATTAAAATTAACTGACAAATGGAAGCTGAGAAAAAGAGTATACAAGAATAGTCAAGAAATATTAAAGGGCTTTAACTCGTTAGAAGTCGTCGAGCTGTTTATTTTGTGCCAACGATATTCTCAACTAGTCATGGAAATGCTGTATGATAAATGATAGCCTTTAAGCTTTGCTTGCATTGTTTCACAAGTGTTTAGAGAAAACACATATTCAAACATTTGCCCAAGGGGTCTAGATCTTGACTAAATCGCGCGGCAACAGCCATTAAACTTCTGATTTAGTTTTAAAATATTTTATTTGCTCAAATTTGCAAAAAGAATAAGACACAAGTTAGACAAACTTATAAAGTCTTCTCCAAATATACAATATGTTGCAAAAGAACATTTATGGAGCATACATACAATTTAATACAATATATATTATATGTGTAAGATAAGATCTGTACAGTACATGAGATAAGTGGAAGGAACCAGAAAAAACAATTAGCAAGATAAACGAATAATTAGAGAATAAGGGTGGTGGTGATGAATTGTGTGCTTCAAGAGCCCTGTGAACAAGTTATTAATTAACGTGGAATCTTTCTGACCCTTTGATATACTCAAATACATGTTTAAAACTTGTTTGTTCTGCTCAGTGGACAATAACGGGTTACCACATGTTAAAAGTTCTAGATTTATTGGACAATAATTGGGCAGCCAGGAAAGGTTCTCAAATAATCTGTCTCTGATGGTATATTTAGAACATGCAAAGAAATAATGATATGAATCTTCACGGTTAGATCCACAAAGACAGGATGGATCAGAAATAATATTAACTCTGTAAAGATCAAAGTTTAAAAATGAAGCTAAGCATCTTAGCTGGGTTAGGACAATATTAAATTTACGCTGTCCATATTCATAATGCTTCGGAACTTTTATACATGGGTTCATGTTTTTAAGTTCGGATTTGAATTTAAATATAGAATCAACATTACGGATCGTCATATCCAAACTGTTCCACTGTCGAATAGCTGATGGTATGAATGATTCGTTAGTTAAGGACAGTCTACAATAAGGGGTCATAATGTTATTACCGTTACGCAAGGGATACACTGAAGTGCTTTGTATAGTTGGTGGTATTAGATTACACAGATATGCTGGTGCAGAGCTATGTTGTTTATTATAAAACATTTGTAGCTTTCTACGTTTCCTACGATCGGCTAAATGCTCCCACCCAGTTTCAGTATAAATGTTAGTTGTATTAGTAAAACGTGGTAGGCCTGTGACAATTCGAGCAGTCTCTAGCTGCAGTAGCTCGAGCGTATTAAAGTAACCCACACCAACGTTGTCCCAAACTTCATAGGCATACTCGAAAAGGGGTCTTATAAAGACTAAATAGAGTTTCTCTAGATCTTTTCGATTAAGTTTGTATTTAAGCTTCCTTAGTACATTTAGGTGCCTTGAAACACTACATATAATATTTTCAATATGTATGTTCCACTTAGCATTGCTGCTAAAAGTGACTCCTAGATGTTTATGAAAAGTAGTAACTGGAATATCTATATTATTTAATGAAATCTAATTTCTGGCTGTGATATATTTGAAAATAACATAATTTCTGTTTTTTTCCGGATTAAACGACATTAACCATTTTCTTGACAAATCGTTCTGCTCTCTAAGATCGTGATAGTAAACTTCTGATCAGAACAAAACAAATTGTACAGGACCATTTAAGAACAACTTACAAACAATACAACTTCAATCTGCTTCTGAGTTTCTGAGAATGCATATGCACATTTTCCAAAAGATTCTATGTGAAATGAATATTGCTAATATATTATTTTTCATTTGGCTACCGGATATAGAGAAACAGCATTTTTAATATTTTGAAGGAACTTTTTTAGCATTATATACTAATTTCATTTGGTTGATGTTTATAAAAGATGACAAAGTAAATGAATTTTTGTGTTAATAAACATTTGTTTAGATACAAATTTCCATGATAAACACTCTAGTACTAGCACAACTGCCTTAATGCAGACACAGGAAATAAAGAAAGAAAGATTTAAACATATAAAGAAAAACAACAGTGCAATTATAAATCTAGGTTAAAGCAAACACACACATCACAGAGAAAAATTTATTGTCATCTCCAGGAAAACGTAAAATCCAGAAAAGGAAAGACTACATATAAATCTGACAAAATATCTTATATTAAAGAAATAGAGTCCCATAACGATAAAATAAATGAAGTTTATAAAAAATATCGAACACCTAGGAATCTGTCAAAAAAGACAATCCATAAATCAAACGTCTAGAAACCGGCAAACTTTAGAGCCAAAAACCCAAACTTAGAACTGACCACAGGCATTTAAAAAGAAATGGTGAGTTAAACCAGGTTTAATGGGATGGCAAACCTTCCGCTTTAATTAATTTAGTATTTGATTTTTGTTGTTTGATGAAAATGTATAGTCATAAGGACTGCCATTGAACTTCTGACGGGACGACACCAACTTAGACACCCGTTTTACTGACCTACGTATGCCGACAGGAACAACACCGTTGACCATACTTACGTAGCTTACATATGAAATAATAGGTTGTAACGAAAATCAAACCTACAAAAATAATTTGTAAAAGCGTAAGCACAGAATAATCAATATTGTCATAAATAGTATACTTCCTTTTGTTTTCAATGATTTTACTTTTGCTTTCCAATTGTATTTGGAAAAAATTCTTTGAGTAAGTTTTGTCTTAAAAGCGATTCATGTAGAAATGAAAACAATCATATCTTCATGTAAAATAGACATTACAGACATATGAAAGTAGTTTTTTTTATAATTAGAAATAATGTTTAAACATGCTTTTAAAAAGTGTTATCCATAATGCTCCTTAAATGTCATATTTTCAATCTGATAGAAAAAACCTCTGCTATATAATTGTATATCTTAGCAAAAATATCTGAAAGACAAATATCCATCATTTGTCAACTATTGGGTACAATCTTATTATAATTCGTTAAAACGTGTTTTGCTATTAAGCGTGACTTTACCAATGCATATAATCCATATGCTTGTAAGTGTTGTTACTAGGAATATTCTTCTACTGATCGTATGCGCTGAAAAAGTTTTAGACTTAATGAATAACATGAAAAAGCGGTTATTTGATGTAATTCCAGTTACACATTATCAATGATAAAATAAAAAAATACACGTTGAAGAGTACTATCAAATTGAAATAAATATAGTAAATGCAAACATGGGGTTTAAAAGTATCATGGACTTAAAGACAATTTATTTAATTAGTTTTATTTATTGTGTACGTTCAATCGGGTTTAAGATTTAAATTCATTGTAAATAAAAGTATTTTTATTATATTTAATTTTTAAATTTTTTTTATATGTCATATAAAGTACAGAAACATTTGGGAACAAAAAATATCGATAGATTTATGGCAAGAAAATGTCAAAGAATTTCTCGGTCCGGGTTAGAGATGTATAGATTATTACACGTCGAATTCCATATCTGCCGTAATATTTTCCCGAGACTTTCATATCTGCTCAAATGCTTCAGCCAAGGGGGCATATAGGTCGAGAGAGGATATCATGGTAGATATGGAATTCGACATGTAATAATCTATTTATCACATATTTACATGTGATTAAAAAACTTTTAATATTGTTTAATTTGTTATTTAAATATATTTTATTATGTTTATATCTGAAGTCTGTTTGCGTCTCTAGATTAAGAACCACATTGTGTTTGTGTAAGCAGTGTCAATATCTTCAATATCGTATTCATTTTTCCTTCTAGGGTAAAAGTTCTCTATGAAATCAACGAAAGCAGTTCTAGTAAAAAATTTTAAAAATCACGGTTTTAAAAATTGACACGCCAAGACGCGTACTTCGTCTGATAAAGATTCGTCAGTGGTGCTCAAACCCAAAACATATTTAAAACCTAAATAAGTAAGATGTTGTAGAGTTTTTTTATCAAATTTTTTTTTAAATTTCAAAATTTGCTAACTAAAGGTCATCTATTCATTGCGAACAGAAAAAAAAGTCCACCATCAGAGACATCGACCCAGTTGTTGCAAAATAAATGTCTTCAAAGATATTATTGTTATATAATTTAAAACGCCAGACACGTTTTGTCAAACCAAAAGCATATGATTAGATACTTCTATGTTTATTACATATGCAGAATTACACATGTTATATATAAATATGTGATGAACCAGGTTATCTATGTTTGAGAGTATATTCGCAAGATACTACGTAACCAGTTCGAAAAACCCGGCGCGTAATCCTGGTGTATCTTCTTTTTTCAACAGTGATATACAGTATTCAAAATATGAACCCAGATGGCAAAAAACTGTACACTTCAACCCTTAATTTCTAATAGTAATACCTATTATTACGGATATTACGGAAGCTTTGAATGCCGATCAGGAATTTTATGTAAATTTAAAATGATGACAACATACCCTATGCGATAATATATTTTTCTACGATTTATCAGCGAGATAATAGTGTTTTAATCTAAATACTTTATTCGTAATATTGTGACTAAACATTCCATGCGACACTGAAAAAACTGCGTATTCCGATCGAGCTTTAACCACGATTAACACTATAGATCTCGAAAGATATCGGTAACCATGGGAGTTTAATACATTTGTCTAAATACTTACATACTATTCTAATTAATTTCCCGTTATGGTCTTTAAAAAACGTTTCAGATGTAGGACGTTTTAAAAATTGTCTGTTCCAAAGAAAAATAAAATGTCCAACTTGTCTGGAATAATTTATTTGTACCAATCGCCCCAATTGTTACCAAGGATATATATATATATATAAGGTCATTTAAGCAGCATTTTGCAGAGAGTAAGTACAAGGTTCATGATGGAATAATAATAAGGACGTAAAATTGTTTCAAGTAAATAAATAAACAGAACTGTTGGATGATCCATGAAAAATAGAACCCCAAAAATTTTTAGTTACCTGTAATTGTAGTTGTTAATTTTACATCTTTGGGATATGGCTTTTGGAGTATCACTCTGTAATAATGACTGATTATTAAAGAGGAAAGAAATTATTAAATATAAAAAATATTTTCGCCATCGAGGGATAACAAAATTTCCGTTTGCACATTGTATAATCCGCCCAATTAAATGTGCACAACGGAAATATTTTGTTATCCCTCGATGGAGAAGATATTTTTTTGTAGTTAATACTTATAAATAAATTTAAACAATAGAATAAACTCAACAACTTTATTTTTGTAACTGGACATTTTTGAAAAAAAGAGATCAACACAAAAACAGTTCGTTTCCCGTGGAGTAATATATGACGTCAAATGGCGCGTGTCTCCATGACGATCAAATTTGTTTTCCATCGTCTTATAGAAAATATTTTCCAGCCAATCAAAAGTCAGTATTGTCGCAAAATTTATTTAAATAGTAGTATATGATGAGTTGATTCTGTGTTTCGGTCAAGTTTTGCTTTCAATAACCTTAATATTTGCATTAGACAAAGATCAATCGTGTTTTGTTTTGAAGTTTAAATAATCCATTATTTATAGAAGGCCCAAGTTGTTGTTATTTGCATTTACTTTTTACGACGATTCTGAGATTTTATACTAATTACTATAATTACTTACGTATTATCCTTTATCAGTGGACAAATGAATTTAACATTCCACTCGGATGCATTTACACAATTATAATCTAAAACAACATAAGTTGTATTTTGTATTTTTTCAAAGACAACTAAGTGTGTAATTTTTGTGTAATAAATAATTAGTATTGTCTATAATTTAGAAATAATGCTGAATGAAAAAAAACCTGTTCAAATCTAAAGTCTAAAGTAGAAGAGGTTTCACTTCATTTGACAATCCTGGCCCATGGGTTGCCTTGTCTGTGAGTTTAAGAAAAAAAAAGTTCAGTCCGTACCTAACCATACATACTTTTCTTGTGGTTATTCATTGATACATCTGATTTTTTTCAACTGTTCAATCAATCAATCAATCAATCAATTAGTAAACTGGGTCTTGATAGCATAGTATCGAGCTTCAATGAGATGACTAATTACCACATTTTAACTTGAAGGAGCAAGAGTTGCTTACCCTTAAAGAAACTAAATACCGGTTTTTGTGGGGTTCGTTATTAATTTTTTTTGTGCCTTGTGTGTATTTTGTTGTTGTTGCCTCTTTTGTTTTATCATGGTATTTTCTGTCCCTGACTTGTTGTCTATTGAATTCTCACTCCTCGGTACCTTCATTTTTAAGTGTTTTTGTTAATAGTAAAACAAATACCTGATGTAAGAACAAGTTCATTAGAACAATCTTTTTTGTAACATGCACAGTCTTCCTCTGATGGTGTACAATAACACGAGTGTGCTGGTCTTGAGACAAAACTAAAACCCCTGGAATAGTCACAGCTACACTTAGCATCTGCTTCATTTGTTCCAGTATGGACTAATATTTGACCTTGTTCATTGCATGTGGACTTTGTATAAGCACAGTGGGTATTGCCATTAGACGAAAATGTAAATGGCTGATACCTGGTTTCCTCACAAGGTGTCCCCTGTATATTTCCCTCTATTAACATTTTGTACCCTGCAACATATTTTTTCGTTGAACATTAAATATTAAAGAAACTTAACAATCAAACACTAACATGAAATGACATATATGTTTGTAATTTATTTGACCCCAAAAGTGTTAATTTTTGGTAGATGCATTATGGAAACATATCATCACAGGAAACTATAGTACAATAAGCATTTTTTTTTCGTATGTCAAAGTAACATATGCAAAATTATCGGGCCGTATATGTGCGATTTGATGAAAATATTTTTTAAAATATTCCTCAACTTGGACCCGATAAGGAAACATTTGGCTCTATCTTTTCCTACGCAGGAGTAAATACAAGTGCATAAGTCGAGAAGGTATACGTAATTGCATTTCAAATCACTACAAGCTTGTATTTAGTATTAAATTTTCTACTATAATCATGTTGACATTACAAACGCCCTGCTCCCATTAGCACGTATAAATAGCAAAACGAAATAAAAAAAGTTAACATACAGTTCCAAAGTCCAAAAGCATGAGTTGTATTAATGTTCCTTGTTCCACGTTGCGGTAGGGCCCCGGGACACAACTGTTTAACACCACTTTCAGCAATTTTCAGCTATAGCATGGCGTCTAGTTATTATTGGGGAGGAAGCCGGAGTACTCGGAGAAAATCTCCGACCTTCGGAAGGAAAACTGGTAATCCTTGTCAATTAAGATTGGAGTCGAGTACACCCTGCCGCAGGGAGACTAGAACCCGCAATCTCAGTGTTGACAAACCACGTGACCAATAGTACATTAACTACCTTAGCCATTCGGCCACCTAGGCCCCTAAAAGATATAAAGGATCTGCTGATCAAAAACCACAAAATTTTTATATATTATAATTTTACAAAATAAAGTTAAAAATTGTTTTTAAGGTTTGTTAATTTCAAGGTTTAAACATTTTAACAGCCTACTATAGTCCTGATCAGTAAATATCTTCTTACCTATGGTTTCATATTCGGGATGAAGCCTACAAAACTCATTATAATGCCTTTTGTTAAGATCATATAGACAGAAATAGCCTTCTGTGTGGTTACATACTTCGTTTGCGCGCAAATTCCAGTGTGGTAGCAATGGACATTGAAATGCCCATGCTTGACATAACTTTAATAAATGAGAAATTATCTACAAAACAGAATACAACAATAGTAAATTGTAGCAATAAAAAAAAACGTTACAGGTTTATACACTCACCCCATAAATTATCCCTTTATCTTAATTTGTAGACCGTCGACCATTCTAAGTGCACCGAAATCAATTCGAAACGGCAAGTATTTATCTAAGCACATCTATGCTTTACTGTTACAACATAAAAGTACTGCGTATCGTTACTAAACATTCCAGTGGTCTAGACGATATAAAATAAGTAGTGTTGTCGAATTAACAAAAATATTGGCCACAAAAAAAATCTCAGATAAAGCTTTATTGTCTGTTTCTGAAATGTTAAACTAGATGTTGTTTATCTTCTAACACCAAGCAAAACATTAAATTGAAATCTTTTGGTTTGGTAAATAGCTTAAAAGTAAGTCTTACCAAGAGAAATGGACTAACAACGTTGAAATACATCTATAATCTAAAAAACAAGTTAAAACGTTATGTACTTAACATACAAGGCGTTTAATAAAACCAATGCAAATCTTTGGTTAAAACCACTGCTTTTTCAATCAATAGTAACCGCATTAAAATGACAGAATTTATATTTTTTCTACCTCTGCTTTTATTATTGTCAAATGCTTGATTTTTATTTGATATGCACAAATTGCAAAGTTATTATATTTAATATACCTTCATTAACCGTTAATGATATACAAGTCTAGAAGATTATGCAACGATACAAACGACGGTGTTTTGTCATTATAGACACAGACTGAGCAACGAATGGCCTTAGTCAAGGAGTGTCAATATAAATAAATATATATGTATTAAAAAGCAGATTTAGCCGAGGGGTTTAAACAGCTGGATAACATGCAGGCGAATGGATTCCACAGGGTCACAACGATGTGAGTTGGAATCCCTCTGAGGTGAAGCACAAAATGTGACAGTGTTAATATCTAATTCTAACAGTGTATGGCCTAATTTGTAGACGTATATATAAATACTTGATATTAACGATAGAACACATCTTCAATGTCTATGTTTATGTTCACCTCGATTAATGAAGCGATATTTTTATATACAGCAAATTTGGCAGAGGGACATAATGCAGGCGATTGGATGCCAGAGTCACAACGGTGTGAGTGCGAATCCTGCTAAGGGTAAGCACAAAGTTTTACTGTATTAAACATCTAATTCTAACATGGTTGGTCTTATACATATAAAAAGGTCTACAGGAAGATACCAACGAGTACACTTATTATCGGGTCATTTGTATCTTTGCATAATTTTCTATGCATGTATATGTATAAATATATTTCATGGAATTAAACCAGTGTCCTTAGTGTCAACATTTTGTGTAAATTGGAAATAAAATAATAAAAATACTTAATTATTTAGTTTGAAAACCTTAGAGGTTTCCATGACCTTCATACAAATGGTTCGACTGGAATTCACACTGAGGGATGGTTTTGTGAACACAGAGGTAAATATTATCTGTTCTCCAAGTTATTTTGATGCGTAATTGATCTGCAATAAAATATTTGATTGATTGTTTGTCCAGGCCGAAAACAAGTTTACAAACAATAAATCAGGTTGGAAAGGGGATAAACCAACGAAAAATCAAATTTCAACTGCTTCTGAAAAGGTATGGGGTATTTTGTAGGGACATAAATTTTTCGATCATTGTACAATTAACCTACTCAAATCCACACAAAGATTCTGTATTGGGTAAGGCGTGTGACTCTTGAAAAGTTCACTATTATGATACGCGGTCCAGCTTTCCTTATTAAAACCTTACAAACCACGAACAAGAGGACATATCATATCTTCAACCTATGGACCCACTGGTCTGATTTGTGAGTCGAACACTAGGAAATGTCTTAATCCTAGCTCGAAATTTGATATTTATATACCTTATGGCTGTGTATATATAGAATGTATATGTAAACCTGTATTATTGACTCCAGAGAATTGGTGAAACCAGTAAGAACAGCATAAATTAAGAAGGGCTTTAACATGCGTTTATTGTCCTTTAAAATAATTAAGGTCTTGCATGATAAAATTATTAGGTTTCTTATTTATCAACGATTGTTTACCGGCATATCATTACTGGGTTATATTCGAACAATTTTTGTTGGACTCGTACATTAATTGTCAAAGTTTTTCAGTTGTCCTGTTAAAGATTAGGGTTTTCGCCAGCTACTCCAGTTCATGCTCCCAGTTAAACCTGGACATAGCTAAATCTAAATTGCTGAAAGCGGGCAAAAATACTACAGAAAATTTTGAAGCGTCGCTTTTATATCACAGCGTAACTTAAATACCGCTTGTTATCTGCATATAATCCGCTGTTGTAAAAAGCAGTATTTAAGCGACATGCATAATTACCGCTTAATTTTAACCTACATAATTAGCAATACTTTAACCCCACTTTCATCCAACTTAAACTATACTGATTTCCTAAGTAGAAAAAAAAGAGACTAGAGGTAAATGATTAGACCTGCTAAACTCCTACAGATAAATATTAATCATTCTCAAATTTGTTAGAAGCATACTTAATCACTGCTGATTTATCTTGGTAATTGAATTGATCTCTTTTTACAGGAAATACTTTTTTCCTACTGATTTTACTCTGCTCTATTAAATATAAATTTAACTCCGCTTAAAAACAACTGAAAAAAATTCATAAAATATTAATGTTATTTCTTGTCTGTTTTGCAATTATTTAGAATATCAAAACAAAAAATATTTACTTATATTTTTAGTAATTCACCCAATTGGTTTTTAGCTTCACATATTAACAATTTACTATTGTAAAGTAGAAATTTTTCACAAATGTCTAAGTATACAGTTTGAGTATTTTCTATCTTAGAAAATGTTTTGAATTATTTATTAATACTTCAAATGAAGATTAAAGTTTTTAAACCAAATAGAGAACAAGGACACTGATGGTACACATGACAAATCTAGTAAGACCATGGCCTATTAACACCATTATTCCCAAAATATAAATAAAAAGACCCTAAGTTTTTTTTTCTATGCTGTATGTTCTGCCAATTTATGGTACAATTGCGATGATAAATATTATAGCTTAAATATCTTTTGTCATGCAATATTAAAAATAAAAGCAGAAATCATAAAAACACATACACAATATAAAATATTCTTGATACATTATACTACAAACTTGTTTAATAAAAAGAAAACTGTTTATTAAGAAAAAGTATAATTAAAGGGGAAACAACTCCAAAGTAGAGTCAACTTTTGTCCATATTCAAAATATACCTTGATGAAAGCTTTATTTCTATAAATTTAATGTAACCATTTTTTGTAATTATTAACAAGCTATAAAAACAGTTGAGAACTATCTTCATATGAACAATAGGATAAATGAAACTATTTACTTACAACAGCATGTTTTAGTTTATATAGAAGTGCTATATAACTAATACCACCATTTTCCTTTACAACCTTTAAAAGGCAACATTTATGACCATTGCATAAAATGGTTTAGCTTTTTCTATTTTTACTACTTCATAATTACATGTAACACAATGAACATGATGATTATGAAGAACGAACTATGAATATGATGATTATGAAGAACGAGCTATAAAATATATGTTATAAGATTAAACTTTACTGATAAGATTCTCTAGAATATTTAATTTGCCAGTGGTCAGCAAGGCTTTGCCTATTAAAATTATTAAATGTTCATTTTTTTAATACTTTTTGGCAAATTGCTTTTCACAGAAAGAAGAAACTCTGATTTACAGTACATATATTTCTTCAGTGCACTCGGTTGTTGTGTGCTGCTGAATGTTGACAGCAAGCAGAATATGGTGCTGAATGTTATTTGTTCCCTTCAAATCATCATAAAAACTAAAATCACTACAAAACCAGACTTTTCAGAATGTACTTTGTAAATTTTATTGTCAAAACATCTTAATGTTATTATTCTTATTTTTCTTTCCTTCTTGTCTTTGATTTACAACTTTTCTTGTAAAGTACGAAAAATAATATTACAGAAAAAACTGCAAAGAAAGAACATTTATAGCTATTATATAAAATATAAAATTTTCAAATACCATTTAAAATATATTGTTTTTTTGAATTGTGTGGCCATTCATTTTTAGCTTGAATTCCCATGACCTAATAATAATTTGTGTCATATTTAATTGAAACTAGAGTAAAAAACCTGTGAACAATGCTCACCATTGATACCCCCCGCTTCTCAATTACTTTGAAAATTCAGGTGTTCTTAATTATGAACTTGAAACTTTATCTAGTTAAACGTGAAGGCAGAGTTGCAGATAAAACATGTAACCCTCCCCCATCCCCCAAAGAATAGCATCCCCTATGTCAATGACAAAGTCCATGCTTTTCTATGGGAAATGTCCAATAATATTCTGATCAAAATGTTTAATATCCGGGCACAATGGCAATATGTGACCAAGAGTCTTTGTAAGTTTCAACAAATTCCATTCAGTGGTGTTGGAGGAGTTGCACATAAGAGATGTGTATCCCCTTATGTCAATGACAGTCCATGTTTTTCTATGGGAAACCCCAAATATCATTCCGATCAAAATCAACAATTCCTTTCAGTGGTGTAGGAGGAGTTGCACATAAGGGATGGGTATACCTTATGTCCATGACAAATTCCATGTTTTTCTATGGGAAACCCCAAATATCATTCCAATCGAAATGTTTAATATCTAGTGCACAATGGCAATATGTGACAACATTCTGTGTAAGTTTCATCAAATTCCATACAGTGGTGCAGTTGGAGTTGCACATAAGAGATAGGGACCCTTAGTTCAATGACAAAGTCCAATATCAAATATACAATTTCCATTTAAAATGTATAACACGAAATAATTCTTGTGGCTAATGTAATATGAATGTGAATATTTCGGTACTTCTACTCAATGTGGCCTAGTATAGGTCACTAAGGTCAATAGTAAACATGTGTAAAAAGCTATTGCATCTGCATTTGATATTTATCACAGATGAAAAATCTTTACACTGGGAACATATACGTAGACCAATGTTGAAATTGAAAATGGTGAATTGTAATCGCTCACTGCAAAGGATTTCCCCTTTGTTCTGGTATCCGCTGTGATAGAAGACTGGTTCCCTGTGCAGATACCGCGGCTGCGCACTTGGAGGAGACTTCCGGTTCTTGACCCTTGCGATTGAGATAGGAGACATTGACACTGATATTGATTGTGTTGATTAGAGATCAGTAGATAATAAAAGGTAATTGTTGTGTATTAATAACCATTATTTGCAAGCACTTGAAACATTTTGGCACGCATAGTCACAGATTTGGCCCAAAACTCATGAAAGTGTTACATTAAGGGAAACTATAAAAAATATTTGTTTTTTATATGTCTGGTTGTCATGGAAACCAAATAAAAAAAGTCCAACATTGACCTATGAAAAGAACAAATTACAAGATGAATTTTGAAATAATGCAGGCATTTTCAACAAAACTATTTTTTTAAATATTTAGAACTGATATTTGTGTTCATAAATCCGTAAAAACATTATGGGGATCAAGCCTTTATGTAAGGAAAAAAACCTGTGAAATATTGTATTGTTTTGTTTTACAAAAGTACGGGAAATTTTTTACCTCCCTTGTGTAAAAGAGAACTCTTTAGTGTGAAGGTACAACAGTATAATAACATGGAAGAAGGCTGTTTGCTGCAAACTCATTTTTCAACTTTGATTATGGCACTAACTGCAACTCAAAATTTTCCAGTATCATTGAAATTCCAGTAGGGTTGAATTTTGTCATGGATTTTCATAAAACTTTCACACAATCTTTGTGATATTATGTAGATGGTCGTCTCCTATTTTTAAATTTGCTGGTTTCGGGTTTGCGGGGATATTTATTTGTGAACTGTGCCATGTACCGGTACAATACAAATCATCATATCAGAATGGTACATGTAATTACACATTCAACGATTAATTTATAAAATATCATTTTAAGCACTTTTTGACTAGTTTTTATCAGATTGAGAAAAATTAACTCAGAGACCCTTATTTTTCTTCCCATCATTAAAATGTATACCAATTGCTTGACATTATATAAAAAAATTAGAATATTTCATTGGACAGAACTTTTGTAAACTTTTATTCCTCGAAAATATGCTCTGAAAGCCCAATTTTTTATTTTGAATAATGATAACTTGTAAAAAACACTGACTAATTGGGTACTTCAAAGAAAATTCATTTTTGAAATTATTTTCAGTGAAAGTGTCCTGCATCCCCTTAGGACCTTGTTTGAACAAGATTATAAAAAATCTGTCTGGTAGGACTACACAAGCAATCCACTTTTATGATACCCATTGATGTGCAAACTTGTTTACAAATTTTATTTTTGTTGACCACTTGTACATATGATATTACTAGAATTTCAGCTATCCAGTCATCAATGTATTTTTTACTATTCAATATCATAAAAATAACCCCAAGTCTGTTGCCATAGCAACCAAATAAACCAATCATGTTTTATCCAAGAAAAACTATTGTAACATTAGAATTACTTGTTACATTAAAATTTTAACCTGTAATATAATTATTGGAGATTTTTTCAGTGAAAAGTGTTTTCAAAGACAAAACTCCATTAAAAATTGATCATTTGCAATACCATAGCAACCATGAAATCAATTGTAAACAATGTATTTGTTATTTATTTTATGCCTTTTAAAGGTTAAAGTCTAAAGAAAAACATTTTTTGTTACCATGGAAACCCTTAGCAACCAATGTCCCCATAGTTTTTTTTTCTTTCAAAGATTTTTACTACCTAGTAGTTATTAGCTTTGTTTGAATCTTATTTCTACCTACCCGTATAAATTTGCTATAAGCTTTCAAAAAGTCCTAAAAACGGGTGGTAGTTTTTTTTACTTTTTTCCCAATTTTTGGAAGTGACCTGGCCTCGGGGTTTTCACCATTTGTTTTCGATCTCTAGATGATCCTTGTTAAAGTTAAATAAATTGAGAACATTTCCAAGTTTTTGTATCTTGCGAGAAATAGAAAATCAATTAAAGCGAGATCACGTGTTCCTACCCAGACCAAAATGTAGCATCCTTTTAGCTGATATCTAGTCAATTTTTAGCATATATAATTGAGACCAATTAGCTGGAAATTAGTGCATAATTAGCATATTTGCTAGCATGTAATTAGCAACACTAAATTATACTTGCTCAACTACTCCAGACCATGCTAAATTATGCTACCAGTTTTTATCAACAGCCAATCAAATGTTTTTAAATGTACTAGTATAAAATTAGCGCAATTTGTAGCATATTTTAAGCGTTTCAATTATGTAAATTAGATCGACAGCAGGAAATCAGCGTGTCTGATAAGTAGACATCTAGTATAAATATGCAAATTAGCTAACTAGTATGTTTTAGCAAACAATTAGTGCATATTTAGCAGGATATAGTACACATTCATGTATACTGTTGTAGCAGAAATCTAGCATGAATTTAGGGGTTTTTTAGTTTTGTTGCAGCATATATTTAGCAATGAGTCAAAAAGATTCTAGCATGTATTAAGCGGACTTTTAGTAATGTTGTAGTGTGTATTTAGCACCATTTGCAACATTCTAGTATGTATGTAGTGGACTTGTAGTGTTGTTGTAGCAATGAGTTAGCAAGAATTCAGCAACATGCTAGCTCTTTTGTTTTTTGTCTTCTTTGCACAGGATTTTCTCTGGATGGGGATTCTGCTTTTTCATGGGCAAACCTTTTCATGATCTGCATTCCTAGAAGCCAATTAATGTGTACTGGAGCAAACAAAACCTATATAAATAGAACAACCAAAAGCATAAGTTTGAAGAAAATTGTTTATTTTCTATGACAACGCATAACAGAAAAATTAGCAATATGTAAATATTTAGCAACTGTTTGAAAACAACAGTACATGTCCGTCTTTTCATACTCATCTGTAGTCTAAAAAATCACATCCCATAATTTTTATATTGTCTTGTCAGTAACTTATGTCTCATATATCTCTAGAACTAAAATTGTCTTGGATGTCTGTTTTTATTTCCTCCGTCTTCATGTGAACAACAACTTGAATCATGCATCATGTTATTTAAAGTGGTTCTGGCACAAATGTCTGAAAAAAATAATTAAATGTTAGAACACTTTAACACAACACAATACAAAAAATTAAACAATAGATCATTACCACATCGGTTTAACAGTATATACTGCATGTTAAATATGAGAGGTCGAAAATTTTGTAAAAATTTTAAGCCTTTCCAACCAAACTAAAATGTGATCAAATGTTTGTAATATTTGAACAGCTAGGTAAAATAAAAAATGATTAAAATTTACGTTTCACGAAACGTTGAAGTCGCCTCCCGTTCCGCACTTTTGACCGAGTAGAGGGAACTCAAGAGCACAACTTCATAACATGAGCTTTCAGTTGGCCAAGTTTCATTTCGATCGGTTAAAAGATGAGCGAGAAAACGAGCGGACAACATTGCGAGGGGAAAAAGGAAAACATAAGAAATATGAAAATAATAATAATAATTAAAATTTACGTTTCCCGAAACGTTGAAGTCGCCTCCCGTTCCGCACTTTTGACCGAGTAGAGGGAACTAAAAGTCAAGAGCACAACTTCATAACATGAGCTTTCAGTTGGCCAAGTTTCATTTCGATCGGTTAAAAGATGAGCGAGAAAACGAGCAAACTTTAAAACGGCCGCCATTTTGAAACCGGAAGTCGGACAAAAAATTTTTTTTGCAAAAATGCTCAGGATAGTTAGCTGTATCAGTATACCAATTTTTATTGAAATTGCTCTGGCCATAACTGAGATCTGACAACGGCCGCCATTTTGTAAAACTTTAAAACGGCCGCCATTTTAAAACCGGAAGTCGGACAAAAATTTTGAAAATAGTGGCACACTCAGGGTATCATAAGCTACCTGTATACCAAATTTCGTTTAAATCGGATGACGTTTAAATTTTTACAGTTTTAGGGGGGTGGTGTTCGGATGGCGGCCATTTTGAAATGTCGGCCGCGTCAAATTTTTTTTTGCAAAAATGCTCGGGATAGGGAGCTGTATCAGTATACCAATTTTCATTGAAATTGCTTTGGCAATTACTGAGATCTGACAACGGCCGTCATTTTTTTTCAACGGCGGCCATTTTGAAAATGGCGGCCATTTTGAAAATTTCAAAAGTGGATTGCACAACTTCAGGTCACCCTTATTATGTTCCCAAAGTTTCATTTCGATCGGTTAAAAGATGAGCGAGAAAACGAGCGGACAACATTGCGCGGGGAAAAAGGAAAACATAAGAAATATGAAAATAATAATAATTAAAATTTACGTTTCCCGAAACGTTGAAGTCGCCTCCCGTTCCGCACTTTTGACCGAGTAGAGGGAACTAAAAGTCAAGAGCATAACATGAGCTTTCAGTTGGCCAAGTTTCATTTCGATCGGTTAAAAGATGAGCGAGAAAACGAGCAAACTTTAAAACGGCCGCCATTTTGAAACCGGAAGTCGGACAAAAAATTTTTTTTGCAAAAATGCTCAGGATAGTTAGCTGTATCAGTATACCAATTTTCATTGAAATTGCTCTGGCCATAACTGAGATCTGACAACGGCCGCCATTTTGTAAAACTTTAAAACGGCCGCCATTTTGAAACCGGAAGTCGGACAAACATTTTTAAATAGTGGCACACTTAGGGTATCATAAGCTACCTGTATACCAAATTTCGTCTAAATCGGATGACGTTTAAATTTTTACATTTTTAGGGGGGTGGTGTTCGGATGGCGGCCATTTTGAAATGTCGGCCGCGTCAAATTTTTTTTTGCAAAAATGCTCGGGATAGTTAGCTGTACCAGTATACCAATTTTCATTGAAATTGCTTTGGTAATTACTGAGATCTGACAACGGCCGTCATTTTTTTCAACGGCGGCCATTTTGAAAATGGCGGCCATTTTGAAAATTTCAAAAGTGGATTGCACAACTTCAGGTCACCCTTAACATGTTCCCAAAGTTTCATTTCGATCGGTTAAAAGATGAGCGAGAAAACGAGCGGACAACATTGCGAGGGGAAAACATAAGAAATATGAAAATAATAATAATAATAATAAGAAACGGAGTAAAAACAATAAGTCGCCCGACACTTCGTGGTCGGCGACTTAACTAGTGCTGATTGTGTTGGGATGCCAACACAGAATGTCTCCCAAACGAACCCCCATTGCCACTTTATTCTTGTGCATGTTGAAAACCCCCAAATAGACATGATATTCTTAGTTTGTGCATTAAAATATACCTACATATGAAATTTCTTTGCAATCGGACTAAGTTAACGGTAAGGGGGGGGGGAGTGTGGTGAAACGGCTGCCATCACAAAATGGTGTCGCTCGCATCCAATTTTTTTTTGGCAAAAATGCTCAGGATAGTTAGCTGTATCAGTATACCAATTTTGATTGAAATAGCTCTGGTCATTACTGAGATCTGACAATGGCCGCCATTTTTGAAAACTTTAAAACGGCCGCCATTTTGAAACCGGAAATCCGACAAAAATTTTAAAAGTAGTGGCACACTTAGGGTACCATAATATACCTGTGTACCAAATTTCGTCGAAATCGGATGACGTTTAAATTTTTGCATTTTTAGGGGGTGGTGTTCGGAAGGCGGCCATTTTGAAATGTCGTTCGCGTCCATTTTTTTTTGGCAAAAATACTCAGGATAGTCAGCTGTATCAGTATACCAATTTTCATTGAAATTGCTCTGGCCATTACTTAGATCTGACAACGGCCGCCATTTTTTCAAACTTTAAAACGGCCGCCATTTTGAAACCGGAAGTCGGAAAAAATTTCTTTTTGGCAATATGCTCAGGATAGTTAGCTGTATCAGTATGCCAATTTTCATTGAAATTGGTCTGGCCGTTACGGAGATCTGACAACGGCCGCCATTTTTTAAAACTTTGAAACGGCCGCCATTTTGAAACCGGAAGTCGGACAAAAATTTTGAAAGTAATGGCACACTCAGGGTGCCATAATCTACCTGTGTACCAAATTTCGTCGAAATCGGATGACATTTAAATTTTTGCATTTTTATGGGGGTGGTGTTCGGATGGCGGCCATTTTGAAATGTCGTTCGCGTCTAATTTATTTAGGTAAAAATGCTCAGGATAGTTAGCTGTATCAGTATACCAATTTTCATTGAAATTGCTCTGGCCATTACTGAGATCTGACAATGGTCGCCATTTTTTTCAATGGCGGCCATTTTGAAAATGGCGGCCATTTTGAAAATTTCAAAAGTGGATTGCACAACTTCAGGTCACCCTTAATATGTTCCCAAAGTTTCATCTTGATTGGACATTGCGTCTCAGAGAAAATGTGCGGACAAGATTGAACGGAAAGAAAAAAGAAAGAAAGAAAGAAGAAGAATAATAATAAGAAACCGGACAAAAACAATATGTCTCCCAAAACTTCGTTTGGGAGACATAATTAAAATTTACGTTTCCCGAAACGTTGAAGTCGCCTCCCGTTCCGCACTTTTGATCCCCATGGATAGTATTTCATTCAAATCAGTACATTAAAATATGCCTAGAAATCAAATTTTGTTGAAATCGGACAAAGTTGACTTTTTCCTGCAGTAAAATGGCCGCCGTTTTAAAACCGGAAGTCGGACAAAAAATTTTTAAATAGTGGCACACTCAGGGTATCATAAGCTACCGGAATAGCAAATTTCGTCTAAATCGGATGACGTTTAAATTTTTACATTTTTAGGGGGGTGGTGTTCGGATGGCGGCCATTTTGAAATGTCGGCCGCGTCAAATTTTTTTTTGCAAAAATGCTCGGGATAGTTAGCTGTATCAGTATACCAATTTTCATTGAAATTGCTTTGGCAATTACTGAGATCTGACAAAGGCCGTCATTTTTTTTCAACGGCGGCCATTTTGAAAATGGCGGCCATTTTGAAAATTTCAAAAGTGGATTGCACATCTTCAGGTCACCCTTAACATGTTCCCAAAGTTTCATCTTGATTGGACATTGCATCTCTGAGAAAATGTGCGGACAACATTGCGAGGGGAAAAAGGAAAACATAAGAAATATGAAAATAATAATAATTAAAATTTACGTTTCCCGAAACGTTGAAGTCGCCTCCCGTTCCGCACTTTTGACCGAGTAGAGGGAACTAAAAGTCAAGAGCACAACTTCATAACATGAGCTTTCAGTTGGCCAAGTTTCATTTCGATCGGTTAAAAGATGAGCGAGAAAACGAGCAAACTTTAAAACGGCCGCCATTTTGAAACCGGAAGTCGGACAAAAAATTTTTTTTTGCAAAAATGCTCAGGATAGTTAGCTGTATCAGTATACCAATTTTCATTGAAATTGCTCTGGCCATAACTGAGATCTGACAACGGCCGCCATTTTGTAAAACTTTAAAACGGCCGCCATTTTGAAACCGGAAGTCGGACAAAACATTTTTAAATAGTGGCACACTTAGGGTATCATAAGCTACCTGTATACCAAATTTCGTCTAAATCGGATGACGTTTAAATTTTTACATTTTTAGGGGGGTGGTGTTCGGATGGCGGCCATTTTGAAATGTCGGCCGCGTCAAATTTTTTTTTGCAAAAATGCTCGGGATAGTTAGCTGTACCAGTATACCAATTTTCATTGAAATTGCTTTGGCAATTACTGAGATCTGACAACGGCCGTCATTTTTTCAACGGCGGCCATTTTGAAAATGGCGGCCATTTTGAAAATTTCAAAAGTGGATTGCACAACTTCAGGTCACCCTTAACATGTTCCCAAAGTTTCATCTTGATTGGACATTGCATCTCTGAGAAAATGTGCGGACAACATTGCGAGGGGAAAAAGGAAAACATAAGAAATATGAAAATAATAATAATTAAAATTTACGTTTCCCGAAACGTTGAAGTCGCCTCCCGTTCCGCACTTTTGACCGAGTAGAGGGAACTAAAAGTCAAGAGCACAACTTCATAACATGAGCTTTCAGTTGGCCAAGTTTCATTTCGATCGGTTAAAAGATGAGCGAGAAAACGAGCAAACTTTAAAACGGCCGCCATTTTGAAACCGGAAGTCGGACAAAAAATTTTTTTTGCAAAAATGCTCAGGATAGTTAGCTGTATCAGTATACCAATTTTCATTGAAATTGCTCTGGCCATAACTGAGATCTGACAACGGCCGCCATTTTGTAAAACTTTAAAACGGCCGCCATTTTGAAACCGGAAGTCGGACAAAACATTTTTAAATAGTGGCACACTTAGGGTATCATAAGCTACCTGTATACCAAATTTCGTCTAAATCGGATGACGTTTAAATTTTTACATTTTTAGGGGGGTGGTGTTCGGATGGCGGCCATTTTGAAATGTCGGCCGCGTCAAATTTTTTTTTGCAAAAATGCTCGGGATAGTTAGCTGTACCAGTATACCAATTTTCATTGAAATTGCTTTGGCAATTACTGAGATCTGACAACGGCCGTCATTTTTTCAACGGCGGCCATTTTGAAAATGGCGGCCATTTTGAAAATTTCAAAAGTGGATTGCACAACTTCAGGTCACCCTTAACATGTTCCCAAAGTTTCATTTCGATCTGTTAAAAGATGAGCGAGAAAACGAGCGGACAACATTGCGAGGGGAAAACATAAGAAATATGAAAATAATAATAATAATAATTAAAATTTACGTTTCGCGAAACGTGAAGTCTCCCAAACGAAGTTACTGATAGTCCTGTGCAGCCTGTGAATCACCTTATATTTGACTTTACAGGTTGCTATTCACCTAGATTTCAAATTCTAATAAAATTGAAAAAAATGGTAAATTTTCAAATTTTACTGGTATTCTGTTGACACAGACAATGTTGAATTTTTGCCGATTTGGCGACTTTGGTGGCCATTTTTAAAAAAAATGGCGGGTCGTATAAAAAATCTGAGTGTACCGTTGAACTCGGCATACCAAATTTACTTTTAGAACCTATTTTCGTTGAATTTTGACTATGTTGAATTTTTGCCCATTTGGCAACTTTGGCGGCCATTTTACAAAAAATGGCGCGTCGTATAAAAATTCTGAGTTGACCATTGGACTCGGCATACCAAATTTACTGTTAAAACCCATTTTCGTTGAAATCCGACAAACTTGAATTTTTGGCGATTCGGCGGCCATTTTGAAAATGGCGGCCGGTTCGCGCGCGATTTTTTGCCAAAAATAAATCAAGACCACTATGCTGAACCTACATACCAAGTTTCATCGAAATCCATCTGGCGGTTCTCCGGGAACTGTATTTTGGCGGGAAAACTTAAATGGCGGCCATTTTGAAAGTGGCGGCCATCTTGGAAATTCCGAAATATGATTGCACATCTAGCCAATAGGGTCTAACATCCTGCCAAGTTTCAAATTGATCCCATTTACGGTTTCTGAGAAAAGTGTCGGAAATCTCTACGGGGAAACCAGAAGAATAATAATAATAATAATTAAAATTTACGTTTCCCGAAACGTTGAAGTCGCCTCCCCTTCCGCACTTTTGACCGAGTAGAGGGAACTAAAAGTCAAGAGCACAACTTCATAACATGAGCTTTCAGTTGGCCAAGTTTCATTTCGATCGGTAAAAAGATGAGCGAGAAAACGAGCAAACTTTAAAACGGCCGCCATTTTGAAACCGGAAGTCGGACAAAAAATTTTTTTTGCAAAAATGCTCAGGATAGTTAGCTGTATCAGTATACCAATTTTCATTGAAATTGCTCTGGCCATAACTGAGATCTGACAACGGCCGCCATTTTGTAAAACTTTAAAACGGCCGCCATTTTGAAACCGGAAGTCGGACAAAACATTTTTATATAGTGGCACACTTAGGGTATCATAAGCTACCTGTATACCAAATTTCGTCTAAATCGGATGACGTTTAAATTTTTACATTTTTAGGGGGGTGGTGTTCGGATGGCGGCAATTTTGAAATGTCGGCCGCGTCAAATTTTTTTTTGCAAAAATGCTCGGGATAGTTAGCTGTACCAGTATACCAATTTTCATTGAAATTGCTTTGGCAATTACTGAGATCTGACAACGGCCGTCATTTTTTTCAACGGCGGCCATTTTGAAAATGGCGGCCATTTTGAAAATTTCAAAAGTGGATTGCACAACTTCAGGTCACCCTTATTATGTTCCCAAAGTTTCATTTCGATCGGTTAAAAGATGAGCGAGAAAACGAGCGGACAACATTGCGAGGGGAAAACATAAGAAATATGAAAATAATAATAATAATAATAAGAAGAAGAAACGGAGTAAAAACAATTAGTCGCCCGACACTTCGTGGTCGGCGACTTAATTAAAATTTACGTTTCGCGAAACGTGAAGTCTCCCAAACGAAGTTACTGATAGTCCTGTGCAGCCTGTGAATCACCTTATATTTGACTTTACAGGTTGCTATTCACCTAGATTTCAAATTCTAATAAAATTGAAAAAAATGGTAAATTTTCAAATTTTCATTGAGTTCCGACAATGTTGAATTTTTGCCGATTTGGCGACTTTGGTGGCCATTTTAAAAAAAATGGCGGGTCGTATAAAAAATCTGAGTGTACCGTTGAACTCGGCATACCAAATTTACTTTTGGAACCTATTTTCGTTGAATTATGACAATGTTGAATTTTTGCCCATTTGGCAAATTTGGCGGCCATTTTGCAAAAAATGGCGCGTCGTAAAAAAATTCTGAGTTGACCATTGGACTCGGCATACCAAATTTACTGTTAAAACCCATTTTCGTTGAAATCCGACAAACTTGAATTTTTGGCGATTCGGCGGCCATTTTGAAAATGGCGGCCGGTTCGCGCGCGATTTTTTGCCAAAAATAAATCAAGACCACTATGCTGAACCTACATACCAAGTTTCATCGAAATCCATCTGGCGGTTCTCCGGGAACTGCATTTTGGCGGGAAAACTTAAATGGCGGCCATTTTGAAAGTGGCGGCCATCTTGGAAATTCCGAAAGATGATTGCACATCTAGCCAATAGGGTCTAACATCCTACCAAGTTTCAAATTGATCCCATTTACGGTTTCTGAGAAAAGTGTCGGAAATCTCTACGGGGAAACCAGAAGAAGAATAATAATAATAATAAGAAACAGAGTAAAAACAATAAGTCTCCAAACTTCGTTTGGGAGACAACTTCGTTTGGGAGACTTAATAATAAGAAACAGAGTAAAAACAATAAGTCTCCAAACTTCGTTTGGGAGACTTAATAATAATAAGAAACGGAGTAAAAACAATAAGTCGCCCGACACTTCGTGGTCGGCGACTTAATAATAAGAAACGGAGTAAAAACAATAAGTCGCCCGACACTTCGTGGTCGGCGACTTAATAATAAGAAACGGAGTAAAAACAATAAGTCGCCCGACACTTCGTGGTCGGCGACTTAATAATAAGAAACGGAGTAAAAACAATAAGTCGCCCGACACTTCGTGGTCGGCGACTTAAATATAAAAGAAAAGACACTGGCCTAGATAAAAAAAAATATCAACAATCATTGTTTATAGATAAATAACATTTTAAAACAATGTACAGCGTAACGTTCATCCTTGCGCATGACATTTGTATTTTACAAACGTCTGGGTCTTAATTGGGTATAGTATGGCCATTCATGGTTCTTATCCTTTCTTCTTTTTCTGTTTGTGTCATTGATTTCTTAAAAGGTTTATTGAATATGTGTTGCAACAGGCAGGAACTGCTTACTTGCCCAGAGAACCAGAGTTCACTCAAATTTTTTTGGGAGTCCCTGGCTTGTGTTTGTGTGCTGTTTTGTTTTGTATTTTTATGGTGTTCCAAGGCTTTTAATATTTTCGAATTAGTGATTTCTTTGCCATTTTGGTATTTCTTTGCTTAATTGTTAGCTCATAACTATCATGATGAAGGGTATATTTGGTTGTTGTTTTCTCAATTGACATATCATGTTATCCTTCTTATTAAAAAAGTTACCAATTATGGTTTCTTCACTGCTGGGAATAATTCTGTAGAATCTTGAACCTGGACAAATTATGAACAGTACTGTCAGAAAATATTTGACTTCTTTTCTGTTTATGTTGCAACTTGTCACCTGAAAACAAAAGGTTCATTATTTTACAAAGCTGCAAATGTATGGGGCATATAATATTGGTGCTTCATTGGAAATAAATAAGTTATTTTTAACATCTCAAGCTTATTTCGTGTGAAATTTAATTTCTAAATATATTTAAAAGAAATATTAATATCTATAATGGTCCACACCAAATTTCTGAAGAACGTACGACTTGTCATATATACAAAAGGGGGGAATCGATGTGTGTGCATTTCAATATTAAATGACTGAATACGTGCGTCTGCATGTGTTTATAAATACAATCTTCGTAATTAACCCATTCAATGACAAAGATGTTAACGGTAACTTCCATATTTCTCAAGAAAATCTTTGAACAGACTCGATACTCACTTCGTTTTTAACGGACTTGTACCAGTTCACTGTTCAGTCATGGAGGTCAGTCAAACTCAAAATCGGGCTTGGTGGTTAAATGCTTCTCGGATTTCCTTGAGTTTATATTAATAACATTATTCTCATGCATCGGTAAAACTGCTTTAAGTCAACTTGTCATTCATTCGATTAAGACGCGTCTTAGAAAAATATTTTCACGAAATATATCCATTTCGTCATTCTTTTTATTTACATCCGGTCTGTTATAATTTATCAAAACAAACGCGCTATTTTTAATCAGCCAATCACAATACCCGATTCAAAATTACCGATTCGGTTGTCTAATGAATGACGATTTACCAAACGTATTTGAATAAAGATCGTTCGATAACAGATTAACACGGAGACATTACCAAGTCTTGACAGTTATAATAAATAAACAATATATTTAAGAACCCGTTGTTTGTTACTCCTGAATTTTATGTTGTAATTCTTATCCTGTCGAATAGGGCTACGTTTACAAGCGTATGGATCGAATATATTGCTACAATATAAGAAAATTGGTTACCTCCCCTGATCATTTGAATTTTTACAAAAACGATTAGTTTATTATATATTTAAATTAAAATGTTGATATTAATAGACAAAATGTTTATTTCAGTCTGAAATTGAATTATAAGTGCTCATTATCATTTATGATAACTGATTTTTGTAATAATGAACCTTTTTTCAATATTTTATACCATAATATATATTGAAATAACTTTAGACATAGGTGCAATTATATGAGATACAGCAGCATTGTTTCTTTTTAAGCAGTAACAGATACACATAATTACATTGTAGCTGACATTAGTTAGCAAGGGTACGTTTCATGTCAAATGCAAAAATGTGCTGCCAGCTGTGCGACACATTTCCTACTATAAATACATGTACTATTTTCTTCTACATTGCATGTGTTTGTGAATATTTTTTATATACACACACAAGGGATTAATATCACAAATTGTCCCAACCCCTCCCCATGAAGAAGGTGCTTATTTAATGATCTTGGTATTCATAATATCTTTTATAATCATAGTAAAACTAAATTGAACAAACATATATTAGTACAATATTAGTATTGCTAAAATCATGCTAATTTATCTTAGTTTCTTTAAACTATACAAGGATAAGTCAGTATTCAACAAACAAATATTAGTATCAATTAGTATTGCTGAAATTATGCTAATTTATCTTAAAATTATGCAAAACATGTAATTTTTTACTGCATTTTTAACTAACAGATACTAGTAAGAAATTAGTGCTGCTAAAATTATACTAACTTATCTTATTACTTTATTTTAAAAAAAGTTCTGATAGATATCTTAAATTAGCATATAATTAGCTGAGAACTACATTCATCCTTATTCTAACTAAAATACGCTACAGAAATGAAGTATGTATTTAGTATAGATATTCACCTAATATTTTTGATCCACTAATTTATGCTGTAATTGTAGTATATTGTTAGTATAATGTAGCGTAGTTTAAGTTTTAAAAATGTTAACCAAGGAAAATCGGCACAAATTTAGCAGACTAGCAGTATCTACTAAATATGCGCTACATTTTTACAGTACAAAATTAGCAGGATATTAGTACATAATTAGTAACGCTGTCATAAATTAGCGCCGCTACATTTTGGTCTGGGTAGGCTTGGGTGGAAGTTCGAATACGTCAACTCGACCTCCATATTGACTTCTGCCGTAAGTAAACACATGAGTCGCTTACGTGTTTGATATTTTGTTATTTGTAAATATATATCAATACTTAATATTAACCCTGTATTTCTAATGTTTCAGAAATCCGCTGCATAGATATATTATATGGTTGTCACAATACTTAGACGTTTGTATATATATTCATTAAATTTGACTTGTTTTTGTGTTTTATTTACTTACAAGTGTGTAGATTTGATATCCGGTAAATGACTTTTTAAAAATTCCAGAGAATTAGGATTAATGAATGCAATAGATCTGATTTATTTAAATTACCTGGGGTAGGAAAGTCTACGGCCCAGCGAGTGTTAGATATGAGAAGCACGACCAGAAATATGGGATACGTCCAAAGGTTTTACACCACCGTTACATAGAGAAGCCGAACGTGAATGTATTGAATTTGTGTTCTCAACTGACAACTCTTGCGTTGAAGGGGACTTCTCTGCTGAATTAAGGACAAATGTTTACAATACCCTACAGAGGTCTGATATAGATCGTGGTTACATGACCAGGCGGCTGTGACACAGAATCCGCCACAACAATATGGGCAATCCTCACCTTGACTTTTTACCGGACGATGACCGTGCACTCTCAGTGTCTGAATATAAGTCCAATTCAGCAGGTTAATGTATCTCCAATTCATTTGCTTACACCTCAGATATTTAGGCAAGGTTACGGCCCTTTACATTAGTCAGCATTATTGCAACTGCCAGTAAATGTGAATGAACAAGTCTCACCGTCTGTTCATTTCACATCCAAACAACAACAATAAACCTATGTTGGTGAACCACAACAGAAACACCAACCAACTTACCAACAAGTAAACATGGCAGAACAACAGCATTGGTTTGGTAATCAACAACCACAAGAACATTGTCTTGTTGCCAAGGTTTTGATTATCCAATCGGTCGTTGTCGACAAGTGAACTATATGAGATCAAACTAATAAATTGCGTCTTTAATTATAAATAAAAAAACGACATATAATTAGTTTATTAATAACTTTAGTGCACCAGCGGCATTGTTAGCACTGTTAAGTGTATAACACGTGTATCGTTTTAAACATCATCTTTTGATCTTTTTCCGTTTATTTGCCACATATTTAAATCTAAATATACAAAAATTACTACATGTAAATTTGGACAAATTACCGTCCGACCAAGGGCATTAAGTTGTCGGTGTAGGACGTAAAAAACTCCCCAAGTCAAGTCAAGTGGACAAAGTAGAAAACACCCGATATGAATATATAAAACATATACATCCTGATTATCATTTTACACAAGAAACGACACAACAACTGAAGATAAGAAACACATACAGGTTGAAATAGAACTCTGTGCGAAATTTTGGTTGGTGGGGTTTTAGCAATTTTTAACCTTTATTGTTGCTTCTAGTTGGTGTGGGCGAGGAAGAAAGATTATCCGGTTAAAACCCCCGACTTTTGTTAGGAAAACTGGCAACTCTTGTCTATTAGTTTGATGAAACACTTTCCCCAATTTGTGAATTACCCACTAAAATAAATGTATTTGTTCATCGACACTAATAAATAGTAAACCGCAATAATGTACGATTCCATGCGTATAAAATACATTATTAGTTTTAAATTATTGGTAGTAGTGGAAAATCAAAGTTCTCCCAAATAATCCACAGGTTATCCCTATGGGAAAAAGTAACCTTCCAGCAGTTAACCTCTCAGAGTGAGGTTAACATTATGACGTCATACAAGTGCTGCATAAAGTGTTGTGATGTAACGGATATTGCAAGGAAAATGGTATTGATATGTTTTTAATTGTAATTAATGGGTGTATTGTAATTAATTAAATATATTACAGATTCCATTGTAGCCTTTCGTTAATAGTGTAGTAATTAAAATGCGTTATCCTTTTTTTTTTTGGGGGGGGGGGGGTTGATTAATTCATTATCTTTGTAAAGGTGTTAATAACTTGTTGTTCAGCTACAAATAATAAATGCGATATTTTGTATACAGTATTTATTTTCTCCGTCATGAGAACAGCAGGGTCGGAGTGCCATTCCAATAATAGTTCATTGTGTCTATCCGTTAAATCCTATAATTTAATTAAGCCTGATTAGATGTATTTTAAATATAGATTAAATAATTTCTAGATGTTCTATAAATACACAACTAAGTCTGAATCTGTAAATAGAAATCTAAAGAATGTCAACTTTTTCTTACCGTATACAACTATTCGTGTTTTTTTATGATTTTTATTTAAATATGAAAATAATTTATATAAATTGTACCACAAAGGCATCAATTAGAAATAATACGATTTTCAATATATATACTGACAATTGACGCCCCCCCCCCTTTTTGTATAACATCAGACTACATCAGAATAATATGTAACACAAGTTGTAGGGAAAGCTATAAGGACATCATATAAGCGTTAAATTATAAGTTATCCATAATTAAAAAAAATAATATAGATATTAAATGTAAACAATTTGATAGAAATTAATACCTCATAAATCTTTTTAATTGGTTTCATCGTATCTGCTATTAATATAACACGATCGATCAAAACATTTGAATGTAATTTTAAAGATCCCAAAAGAAATTGTTGACATTTTTGTTAAGTTCACAGATCCCCTAACATTAGCTATTTATTTCATTGTTAGGTTTTTGTGAAAAAAATAATACAGATATAATGAAAACGTAAATAATTGAAATGAACACCTCATAATATCGTTTAAAAAGAAATAAGATGTAAGCAATATATAAAAACACGATTTGAAAACCAAATAATATAATTAAACAATATCCTACTCCTTTTTATGTGTTGATTCAATGTCCTGACACCCTCCCCTTTTTCTTTCTTATCGTTGTCCTAACTTAAAGGCGTACATTTATGTAACACATCATTTAACTGTATAACAATAGAATACTCCCGTTGATAAATTTTATAATGTCGTTTTATAACGATGTCGCACCTTTTTTGTGTAAGGGTGTCAGTATATTGGCGTTAATTTATAACTATAGCATGATATATACACGTAGTTTAATATTTAATATCGGAGAGAGCCATCCCAAAACTGTTTTTCGGATGAGTTGACCACTAAGTTATGGGTTGGAAAAACAAACTTTAAGACTGCTTCTCCTTATTGTTTTAGACCTTGTTTAAACTGCTCCTTCTTCAGCACGGCAAAGATGAGGTTGATTGGTGTATACCAGTGTATGTCTTGAATGGGAAATTCCCCTTTTATTTTAATTTTACCATTATTATAATTATTATTATTGTTATTATTATTATCATTATTATTATTATTATTATTATTATTATTATTATTATTATTATTATTATTATTATTATTATTTTAAAGGGAATTTTGAACAGCAGGGTCAGAGCCATCCCAATTTGTCTTTAAATACAAATAAAAGTTATCGCTATCATTTTTAACATCTATATAAAGAAAACATTCCGACAGTATTCTCATATATGATGTACATAACGAGCAAAAGTCTAAAGTTTAAATAACCTGCTAACCCATTATGGTTTAATCGATCCCGTTGGATCGAATACCATTATAGTAAAGAATGTTGTAAACCTACATAGTAAGGTGCCAGTGGAGGAGGCAGAGGAGGCAAAGGAGTAGGAGACAAACGAAGAGGATGAGGAGGAGGAGAAGGAGGAGGAGGAGGAGGCGGAGGAGTTGATGGAGGAGAAGAGAACGAGGAGGAGGCGGCGGAGGAGGAGGAGGAGGTGAAGGAGGGATACGGTCAATGCACTCAGGATTCTAACAGAATGTTTTTTTTCCCATAACGTTTTAAAAAAAAATAATATGATTAACTAACATTGCTAATGAAGATGGTTCATTTAGTGATACAGACAATGACAAAAGACAAACTAGAGGCTCCCAGGAGCCTGTATCGCTCACCTGAACCTAAAACCAAACAACCCTTTTTATATAGAATTTCGTTCCTATAAGGAATTAACCAACACTATGCAAAAGTCATTAATTTTGACCTTTTAAGGGAAATGACTCCTATAAGGAGGAGCTTTTGATGCTTAGGAGGGAGGTTCACTTGAAATGTGCTGTACCTGTTATACTTTTTTTTAACTATCAGCCAAAAACTCCCTTGACCCCCCTTTATATTTTAAGCCAACGTAGCTATGTAAGTAGTCAGCTGTAATGATAGAGAGGACATCCTAAAGATGATGTGTGCAATGTTTCAAAGCAGTTCTTTCATTGGTCAGAGGAGAAGATTTTTTAAAATCAATTAAAATTCATTAAAAAATGTTCCAAAAGAATAATTCCTAAACGGTTAATCAGACAATCTTGACCCTAAAGTCATATTTGTAGCCCTCATAGAGCAGAACAATTAAGCAATGCTAACTTTTTCTCCAGTTCTAAACATTTTCAAGATTTTGTTGCAAAAATAGCAAAAATAATCAATTTCTACAATTAAAGGGCAATAACTCCTACATGGAGTCATCATACAACTTCGACACAATGGAGTGTTTTGTAGAGCTTTCTATGCGGATGAAGGCTGGTCTATTCAGTTTTCCTGTATCTGCCATACTTTTCGAACTATAAGTCAAAAACTGTATTTTGACCTCCCTCCCCCGTTCTATTTTTAGCCATGGCAGCAATGTTGGTTAATCTGTGGCCATGGTTTGTGCAAACTTGGTTGAAGACATTTGACGGATAATGTGTACCAAGTTTCAAAGCAGTGCTTTCAGTGGTTTCAGAGGAGAAGATTTTTAAAAATCAATTAAAACCGATTAAAACAACAGTTCAAGTGGGATAACTCTTAAACGGTTTATCAGACAATCTTGACCCTATAGACATTTTTGTAGCTCTCATAGAGCAAAACGATTAAACAATGCTAACTTTTTCTCTAGTTCTAATAATTTTCAAGGCTTTGAGGCAAAAATGTCAAAATTAATCATTAAACGGCAATAACTCCTGCAAGGAGTTGTCATACAACTTTGACCCAATGCAGTATTTTGTAGAGCTTTTGATGCTGAAGAAGGAAAGTCTGTTCGGTTTTCCTGTATCTGTTATACTTTTTGAACTATAAGCCAAAAACTGTATTTTGACCCCCCTGTTCTATTTTAGCCATGGCGACCACGTTTTTTACGAATGAAAAATCCAAACCATATTTTGGTTAAGGACATCCTAAGCAACAACCATACCAAGATTGGTTGCATTCTGTCAAGTGGTTTCAGAGAAGAAGATTTTAGAAAAGTTGAACGGACAGACGATGGACGACGGACGGACGATGGACGCCAAGTGATGGCAATAACTCACATCAGGTGAGCTAAAAAAAACCAATTATTATTCATATCTGGAGAGCTTATCGTCGCCGGTACTCGCCCACGGGTCGGCAAAATAGCTTTCGAATCTACTGACCTTATGGGTTCCCAACATTGATACAAATATGAATAACATATTGATTGATATTCAAGAACGTTTGATTTAGGCATGCGCATTTGCCAAAGCAGCCACCACCCATCAACATTTCCATCACTGAAAACGGAGCTGCCTTCGAAATCGAGGCTGCAAAGGCTTTAGTCGGAGAGGTCTTCCGGACTATAGCGGGTCGTACCACATGACACTTCCTCTCATTGTAAGCTACGTGGCATTGCCCTAAGTCAGCACACCTTGCCAGTGCAGGAGTCTACTTCAAACATTCTAGAACTTTTTGTTTATGTAAATATACATTCTTACTGCAAAAACATTTATAGGTACACTCATACACCCCCCTTTTTCAATACCCTGTTGTAACTACCAGCATCTATTAAAATAAAATACATATTATCAACTATGTAAACAACAATAACGTTTTAATGAGTGTCAATGAAGCGCCCTTTTTTAAGCTCGGTCAGCAAGCTTAAATCTGTTGTGGAGACATATCGGACATCGAGCTAACAAGCAGCCTCGTCTTCCACAACGGAGCCACTCTTCAAGACAGAAACTTAAACGCTTCAGGGAAGCTACCAGATGACGTCCATATGAGACATTATTCCCCCTTAATCTCATATAGTCTAAATTATTTCTCATTCATTACAAATATGATGTTAACATACTTTTTATGAATACTTCACTATAATTCCAACTGGTTTGCTATATTACAGCTAAATGTCTAATAAACCGCACACAGGTAGACTGTCGATTCATAGTTAAAATTCCACTTGATTCTCTCGCTTATATAGGTGCTGCGAGCTATACTTTACAACAGGAGAAATTATTCACTAAATGAACCAACTTCATTAGCAATGTAAGTTAATCATATTTTTTTAAAAAACGTTATGGGAAAAGAACGTTGTGTTAGAATCCTGCGTGCAATGACCGTATCCTCCGTCTCCTCCTCCTCCTCTTCCTCCTACTCCTCTTCCGCCTCCTCATCTTCCTCCTCCTCCTCTTCGTTTGTCTCCTACTCCTTTGCCTCCTTCACTGGCACCTTACTATGTAGGTTTACAAAAAATTTTACTTTAATGGTATTCGATCCAACGGGATCGATTAAAACATAAAGGGTTAACAGGTTATTTAAATTTTAGACTTTTGCTCGTTATGTACATCATATATGAGAAGACTGTCGGAATGTTTTCTTTATATAGATGTCAAAAATGATAGCGATAATTTGTATTTGTATTTAAGAAAAATTGGGATGGCTCTGACCCTGCTGTTCAAAATTCCCCTTTAAAATAATAATACTAGTTATAATAACAATGGTAAAATTAAAATAATAGTGGAATTTCCCATTCCGTCAAGACATACACTGGTATACAATCAACCTCATCTTTGCCGTGCTCAAGAAGGAGCAGTTTAAACAAAGTCTAAAACAATAAGGAGCAACAGTCTTAAAGTTTGTTTTTCCAACCCATAACTTAGGGGTCAACTCATCCGAAAAAACAGTTTGGGATGGGTCTCTCCGATATGTATTATTAAACTACGTGTATATATCATGCTATAGTTATAAATTAACGCTAATATACTGACACCCTTACACACAAAAAAAAGGTGCAACATCGTTATAAAACGACATTATAAAATTTATCAACGGGAGTATTCTACTGTTGTACAGTTAAATGATGTGTTACATAAATGTACCTCTTTAAGTTATGACAACGATAAGAAAGAAAATTGGGGAGGGTGTCGGGACATTGAATCGACACATAAAAAGGAGTAGGACACTTTATTTGGTTTTTAAATCGTGTTTTTATGTATTGCCTACGTCTTATTTCTTTTTAAACGATATTATGAGGTGTTCATTTCTATTAAATTATTTACGTTTTCCTTATATCTGTATTATTTTTTCCCAAAAACTTAACAATGAAATAAATAGCTAATGTTAGGGGATTTGTGAACTTATCAAAAAGGTCAACAATTTCTTTGGGATATTTAAAATTACATTCAAATGTTTTGATCGATCGATTTATATTAATAGCAGATACGATGAAACCAATTAGAAAGATATTATGAGGTATTAATTTCTATCAAATTGTTTACATTTAATATCTATATTATTTTATTATTAAGGACTAAACAAAGAAATAAACAGCTGACGTTAGGTAAACTTGTGAACTTGTCAAAAGGTCCCTGTCTTTGTGATATTTAAATACATTCAATTATTTTTTGTTTTAAATTATGGATAACTTATGATTTAACGCTTATATGACGTTCCTTTTAGCTTTTCCCTAAAATTTGTCTTACATATTATTCTGATGTTGTCTGATGTTATACAAAAAGGGGGGGGGGCGGGTCAATTGACAGTATATATATTGAGAATCGTATTATTTCTTATTGATTATTATTATTATTGGAATGGCTCACTAACAATGAAGGCTACAATGGAATCTGCAATATATTTAATTAATTACAATACACCAATTAATTACAATTAAAAACTTATCGATATCATTTTCCTTGCAATATCCGTTACATCACAATACTTTATGCAACACTTGTATGACGTCATAATGTTAGCCTCACTCTGGGAGGTTAATTTTTCCCATAGGGATAAGATGGGGAATATTGGGGCAGAACTCTGGCTTTTTCCTCTACTTAGTGGTGATCCTCTGTATGGTTTAAACACGTTTACAAACTGTAAGTTAAATTGTGGATTTCCAAAGTACACATATGTACACGGATATTTGTTATAATAATATATTTTTAGATCTCTTCTTTCTTTGTTCTGAGCAAACGTTGAAATGCATGTATGTGTAGTGTATTTTTACTTGTAACAATTTTTCATAACATTTTGAAGCGACAACAAAGTTTACAAGGTAAGTGATCCGCACGGGGGTGTCACTAAGGATACTTTTAGGTACAGGTGTGCGGACGGACATTTGAAAACCCACCTTATTCATATATTTTCGGACACTATAAAACAGGACCTAATCATATTTTGAATGATTAAATCAGACCTATTCATATATTTATTACTGCACATCCCCATTGACAAAATAGTATGCTTACTACCAAATTGATAAATTGGTGTTAATGGAACACTTTGTTTGTATCACTGTGGTTTACATAGGCTTAACATGCTTAAGATGAGAATTGAGGCATGGAATATATTTAGATAATTTACAACTACCCAATGATATATTTTTCAATGAAAAAAGCTACCTATTCATATATTTTGGAGAGCTTAAAAAGTGACATATTCGGGCCGCACATCCGTATTACCCTATATATACCAAGTTACCCCCCCCCCCCCTTGGTGATCCGTAATAACAACAGTACTGTGAATTTGGCAGTGCTTGTCTGACCGGAAGATGTTCTCGTTATTACATAAAGAACGTGTTTTCTAATGTCAGTAATCAACGTGCTGAAAATCAATTATATGGATAAGCTCTTTCTAAATTCTAGTCTTGGAATTTATATTAGATGTGTTATGATTATGTATGATAAAAATGTTTGACTGTAACGACCAGCACTATCTAACCCAATGGTAGTCTCCAGAAACCAGCACATTGGAAAATCAAAGATTTACTAGTTGGCAAAACAAAACGTATATAGTGTACATATTGCAGTGTTTTATGATAAGGGCTTTTTTTCGAGGGTTTGAGCACTGAAATTTGAAATTTTCTAATAGATTATACAGAGAACAGAATAAAAAAGCACTTAAATAAAAGATTACAAAAATTCTGTTCAATGAAATTTTTCTGAATTTTTGATATAATATCAGGCAATTGATATACATTTTAGTGATGGAAAGAAAAATAAGGGTCTTTGAGTTAATTTTTTTCCAATAGGAAAACACTGGTCAAAAAGGTGCTAAATAATTGTATTTTTGGTCAAAATTACCTCCCTTGATAAAAATATAATTTTAATTGTTTTTGCCAATGGCGAACTCATTTATGTGAAAAAAAATTTATTTCAAACAGTAATGAATTAAAATAATGATATAATTATAAGACTTTATTATTATTGTAATTTTTTTTGGAAAATAAGAGTTAATAATGAAAGAAATTATTATTAAATTTACCATATATGTTCTATCTATTTCGAAAATTTCACGTTATAAAAGGGGACCTAATCATATATTCAATGATTAAATCAGACCTATTCATATATTTTATTACAGCACATCCCCATTGGCAAAATAGTCCATTCACTTTCAAAATGATCAAGTGATGTTAATGGAACACTTTGTTTGTAAAATCACTGTGCTTTACATAGGCTTAGCATGCTTAAGATGAGAATTGAGGCATGGATATATTTAGATAATTTACAACTACCCAATGATATATTTTTCAATGAAAAAAGCTACCTATTCATATATTTTGGAGAGGTAAAAAAGTGACCTATTCGGGCAGCACACCCGTATTACCCAATATATTCCAAGTTACCCCCCCCCCCCCCGGTGAAAAAACTGCATCATATCATTCTTATATACGCTTATATGTATGTTTAGTTTAATATAGAACTGTAAGTATTAAATTTTTTAATTAATATTTACGTGGCTATACATTGAACCTAACAGTACACAGAATATCAAACAAATATCAAACGAATGTTGGATTCTGGGAGGGTCCTTAAAACTGGACAACACGGAAGCTTGACAATAGTTGGTAACTTGGTTGTCACATTTCGTGCTAAATTACAATTTGTCAATCAAACTAAACTGATGAAGTCATTGCATCTGCAAGAATCTTTGTATGAGGAATTTTGCTAAGGTGAAAATTGTATATAGACAAAATCTAACGTACGTGTAATCTATTGAATGACATCCATATGCTAAATATAGTTTATTTTTATTCACTTCCTGTATCTCTTTTCCGCTTCAAAAGGTAACATTTTTTAAGTAATTATAAAAGTGTATGCAATAGATTACAATAAATGTTGGTACCAACTAATACATTATCATGGCAAATTTACAGACGTCTTAGTATTACATGTATATATATACATGTAATACTAGATTATGCAACGATACAAATGACGGTGTTTCTTGTCAAAAATTTAGACAAAGACTGACCAACGAATGGCCTTAGTCATTGAATGTCAATATAAATAAATGTCGTAAACAAGTCATAACATTTTAATCTTAAACTTTCTAATTTCCAACTTAACCCAAAATAGTTGCTTTTCAAGTTCGCCAGCCGCGGACGTGCCGTGCTGTTACTTGGCTTTCCTCAAAAATTCCAACAAAATCTAATCAAAATTACCAAAGTGACAAATTCCTTACGCCAGACGCGCGTTTCGTCTACTTAAGACTCGTCAGTGGCGTTTAACTCTAAATGCTTCAAGTATTTTTTCATTCAGTGATGGAATGATATAAGTCCACTGGGATCGTGCAAAAACACAATACAGGTAGTTCAAAATATTATATAAACGTCTAAAGAGTCTACCAACCAGTAAAGCTTATTAAGTATCGGATCGACAAACATGACGATACAGCATAAACAAAAAATAATATACAAGTCTAGATGATTATGCAACGATACAAACGACGGTGTTTCTTGTCAAAAATTTAGACAAAGACTGACCAACGAATGGCCTTAGTCATTGAATGTCAATATAAATAAATGTCGTAAACAAGTCATAACATTTTAATCTTAAACTTTCTCATTTCCAACTTAACCCAAAATAGTTGCTTTTCAAGTCCGCCAGCCGCGGACGTGCCGTGCTGTTACTTGGCTTTCCTCAAATATTCCAACAAAATCTATTCAAATTTACCAAGGTGACAAATTCCTTACGCCAGACGCGCGTTTCGTCTACTTAAGACACTTTACAGTTAAATATAAAATCTCTTACTTTAATGGACATTTTTTGTATTTCTTGTAGTTTATTATAATTTGTTGACTCTAATGTAATATTTCAATAATACATAGCTTTTATTCCTACATTTATTGAACAAAAATAAAAAGTGTTTGTTTATAGACAAAAATTATTGTTTCTTGTCTTCTGAATCTGTTAATCTAGAGAGTTTACCAATGTCATGAATATAACATGAAAAATCTTGATTTTGGTTGGTTCATATTTGATAACAATACAACAACATACATGTGAACTATTACATTTACATAATTCAGTGTATGTTTGGGGGTTATGTAGGAGTCACCCCCTACCCTGTCTGTCTGAATACCTCATAAGCGCAACTCCTAAACCACTTAATAGATTTTGATGAAACTTTACATGAAGGAATTAGTACATCATATGGAGCTGTGCATGAAGAATTTTCATTGCTGTTGGATAATCTAGGACTTCAGGACTTTGGCAATATAGTGTCCAATATGAAGGCTTTTGTGAGCTGGCTCACAGTATTCCTTGTTGATATTAGGCCTCCTAAAATATATCTTTGTTTTCTGCTTTCCTACCTACCTACCGTTACTCCATTTATTCATCTAAAAAATGTCAACCTGAAACCATTTTGTAACCATTTTGCCTTACTGACTGGTAAATTCCAACTTGTTTCGTCATTGACTCAATGTAAATTTATTTTCAACCTACCTACCTACATGTACCTATACCTTATTTTTGTAGGCCATTTAAAAGCAGGAAACAAAACTATATTTTACTTGTCATTAAAATATTTACATGCATAAGGTAAAGATCAAAATGCTTAGGTCACATTTACAAAAGGATGCAAAAGATTGAAAATGTGCAAAACTACAAAAAAACCTTTAAGGTTTTAGAGATTTCATGAAATTTATTAGTACATGGTAACTTGACCTTGAACTTCAACATTATGACCTCTTAATCTAGATGTTTTATCTTTGAACATCTTTCTAAAACTATAAATCATGTGAAACGTGCACTGGTGAACCCTGGTATCCTTAAAGTTTAGTTCAACGTATCCTTAAAGTTTAGTTCAACGGAAACCCATATTTGATTGAAAAAAATATTTCTTAGAGTACATGTGACCTTGACCTTTGCCAAAGTTGACCTTCAAAAACCTACAGAAGTTTGTTTTTAACCAAAGCTATTACCAGAATTAGTTTTATGACACATTTAGGTCACAATTAGATCAATTACTAAAGTATAATGTTTAAAAAACATTTTTATGAATTTTTTAAATCTGTGAATTGGAGCTATACTTAATTACCAGTTGCCATCGCAACAGTAATTTGCAGCCACTGTGTATTAGTATTTTTGTTAACCTAGGATACCTCTTCTGTTCTGTGTATAGGTAAGTCCTACCTAATTTATTGTGATATGACTTTCAAAAAATATCTTTAACAGTTTATGCCACAAAGTATTTAAAAATGATAAAATGTACTCAGTCTGTCTGTTTCTACAGATATTAAGCAATGAAAATAGTAATATATTTTTAGATCGGTTGCCATGGCAACCAATGTGTTAAAAATATTTTTTTGTTTGAAATTTTTAATATCTCTCAGAAACTAGCTTGCATGCACAGTAGGAAGAAAATCTGAAGGTATGGACTTATCACCTTCTGCATGATTCTTAGATGGACCTTTGTTTACATTGATTGATTGCGCTAACAAGTGAACAACCAATATATCAATTTTAGAAATGGGATAGACCAATGCATGGACTACTTTGGTTGCCACTATATAAGTAAGATAAGAGTCGGATTGTTTTGACGAGATTTTTTGCCTGACAAATAAAAACTGCTTACCACTTAAGTTCGAGATTATGCTCTTTTTCTAGACCCCCAAAACTTTATTTTGAATTCAACCATTATTTCTTAAACTATTCAGCATTTTGAAATGCAGCGATTTTTTTGCATTGATAGATCGATTTTCCATAGTAGAATTTGACCTATATTAGGACGGAAATATAACTTTAAATATTTGTTTAATAAATTGTCGGAGAAAACTGACTTCAAATGAATAGAAGATATTTTCTATTAGAGGATGGAACAAAATCATCGTCATGGAGAGACGCCCCTTTTGACGTCATTTATTACTCTAGGGAATAGTTTCTAACGTTACGGAAAATTTTGCATTTTAAAATCCCATATCTCATTGCAAGGATAGCAATGTTTGAAGTAAATAGATGCACTTTCCAAAACCAGATCCAGAACCATAATACAAAACAAGTTTATACATCCTTGAAAAAAAACATCAAATGACAGCCCCCCCCCCCCCCCCCAAGTCTTAAGTCTGGTATACTACTTGGCGACTTAGTAATTTCACGTGCAAAAAAAAACGTTCACATGAAGTCCAAGGTATCTATACGCTTATTCATAATCAATAGTCTCTTATTTAAAATGACAGCATAAATTTTACACGGTAAAGATGTTTCAGAAAAAGTACCATAATCAAGAGGATTTAAAGGATAATCTTCGTTTTAGGAATCGGAGTAATAATATTTGTTAGCCATTCACTCGGAGCCTCTCCTTCTTTTATACAAAATTTAATAATAATGATATAGCATTTCTAAACACGTGTCGTTCCTCAGTATTTCATCTATTCCGACCGGTTTTCCTAGTTTGGCCCGGAACACTGCATCCCGAAGTTCATTTTATTAAACGCTTTATTGAATTCAATGTTATTTACAAAATTTACATTGTTTTCTTGATTAATGTCATTTGGTGCAATTAATGCAACTTTATCCGCATAAGGAAGAATAGAAACATTTAAATCATCAATATCAACACCGTAATTTCGTCTGTCGTCTGCAAGATCATTTATATAGGATATATACTTGCCTCTAATCCCATATAGAACATTATTATCGTAAGAGTTATTGGCATCTGCACCATTTTATAAACATTCATAGCCCGGTTTCCATTAATTTAGAACAGTATCAAAATCACTTTTTATTTCGTCCAAGTCAGTTTTAACCTGAAAAATCTGTTTTGATTTTCGTTCGTTTGCAAGACCTAATTTACCTATAGATTTCTGGATTTCCAAAAACGCTCGCGAGTCCGCGGTGTGCACAATTTAGCATCTTGTTTTGATTGTTGTTGTTTGTTTGTTTGATGGTGTTTTAACGCCACTTTCAGCATTTTTTCAGCTATATCATGGCGTCCAGTTTTTATTGGGGGAGGAAGCCGGAGTATTCGAAGAAAATCCCGACCTGCGGTAGGAGAACTGGCAATCCTTGTCAATTGATATTGGAGTGGAGTACACCCTGCCTGACGTGAGAATCGAACCCGCAATCTCAGTGTTGACAGACCACGTGATTAATAGTAGATGAACTACCTTAACCACTCGGCATCTTGTTTTGAAGTTCGGTTTCAAATGTTTACTTCAGTTCCGGTTAATGATTTTAAATTCCCTCCGTTTACGAACAAATTTAGCCTTAAATTTAACGTTGACGTGTAAGTAAGTATCTATGCGGGAAAAAAATAGTTTCCGTTTCACTCAAACCAAGTGTATAATAGCGAGCACAGCTCGCAGCGGGCAGCGAAGCTGCCCGCGAAGAGCGGTGAGCTCTACGGCAATTACGTGTCATGTGATCAAAATTGAAATCACGTGATCAAAATCTGCTTAATGCTGATATTGATTTTTTTTCGTCCGGAAGTTGATATCGTCAAAAAACTGGAACAAAGTGAATGAAGAAAAGTACTAAAATAATTTTAAGAAAGACTTGAAAATACAGTTGACATCGATAAAAAATATTTTAAAATTATCAACAAACTATTCATACTATTTTTTTGCAATCTCTAAATCGATCTTTAAAAACTGACAATCAAATTATGTACATTTCATGTGACGTCACAGTTATGCAGAAAGACGTCACGTTACTACTGGAATTTAGAGGCACTTTTAGGGGGATAGGAAATAACGTCAATTATGAAATGCACATTATATATTGATAATAAATACTATATTGTCTGTGCTCGCATTTTGGCAATGCCTACTCCATATTATGATTTAAACTATATTTTAGTAAATAGAATAAATATGCAGTTGTTGCGTTTATGTTATTTTCGTGAAAAAGGTGTGACTTGAAATATCAAATCATTTATGTGTCGAAATTATTAGACTATACATCTTGTTAATTATTAAAATTGCAGTTTATGGCACTTTACGAAAATTCATCAAACAACTTACATTCGTGCGTGTCCTCTGTTTATAAAACTAAAGTAGAAGTTATGCGTATTCATCTAAAATGAACAGCTGTCACAGGTTAAGTTCGATACAGGTAGACACGTACACATATGTTTATGTGTAATTATTGTGTATCACGAGATTTAAAACTAAGCATCTATTGTACACATATTTTTAAAGGGATTCCTTTAGTCGTATTGTACTTTTAACCAGCTGGGAAATAAGCTAGAGCAAAATATACAAGAGACTGGAAAATAATAAATGTTCTATTCTATTACAACGACACAAAATGACAATTTATGCCTGAGCAGCCTTCCGATTGTAAGGAGTTCCATTCCATAATTCACCGATGCAAGCTTATACGAGTTTTCGTAAGCTTGGCTTGACCGTCTGCGAATGTCTTTTTTTTACCCGTGATGTAAACACAAAACGCACCTTTCTGAACTGGGACAACGATAGATCGAATGAATATGTCGATATCTTGCGTACAAAATTAGACGAAATTCGTAATCTTACGGACAATATTAACAACACTAATGATTTAAACAATGTCAATAATGGAATTACTGAGATTATAAATGACAGTGCGTTTAAAGTATTTGGTAGAACTGTTAACATGGTTAGAGTAAACAAGCGCGACCGCCCGAACAACGACTGGTTCGATGCCAACGGTGTGTCAGCCCGTGATAATTTTCATCGCTCTAGAAACTTGTTCTTCCGGTATCCGTCCGAAGCGAATAGACAATCGTATATATTAAATAGAAACGAATATAATAAAGTAAAGCAAAAAGCCCAGCTATCCTTCAATAGGCGGAAAGGAGTTGAACTTTGTAACATTGCTAAATCAGAACCAAAAAAGTTTTGGAAAACTGTGAGAAAAAGGAAGACTCCGTCATGCGAAATTGACAATGATACAATGTTTAGACATTTCGAATCTATTCTAGGTGGTAACCCTCCGGATCTTTGTAATGAAATAGTAAATTTACTGAACAATATACATTTTGATGAAACAAATGTAGACATTCTCGATTGTGAAATTTCCGAGGAAGAAATCATAACTGCGTTGAACAAATTGAAACCAGACAAAAGTGCGGGAAATGATGGCTGTATTAGCGAAATGTTTACTGCCTGTCCGAACCTTTTTGTACCTTTCCTCAAGACTATTTTTAATTATATATTTACTACGGGAACTTATCCTGAACTGTGGACCGAGTGTATCGTTGTATCTGTACCGAAAAGTGGGGACCTCACTGATCTCAATAACTTTAGACCTATTGTCCTTGTTAGTGTTTTATCTAAACTGTTTACGTCAATTTTAACCAATAGACTTCTAGAATGGTCTGAGGATAGTGACAAATTGTTGAACAGTCAGTTTGGATTTCGACCACGTAAATCTACTGTAGATGCCATTTTTGTACTGCATGGTATTATAACCCATACACTCCAGAAGAAGGATAAACTGTACACTTCGTTCATAGATTTTCGTAAAGCATTTGACAAGATCGATAGAAGAATTCTTTTCTACAAGCTTTTGTCTAATGGAATAAGCTCTAAATTTGTAGCTATAGTGAAATCTGTCTACTCGTCCGTAACATTACGGGTCCGATCGGGAGGAATTCTCTCTAAACCATTCGATAATTTACTTGCTGTCAAGCAAGGTGAACCTTTGTCACCCTTATTATTTTTATTCTTAATAGACCTAATAGAAGATATGGACGTAACTCAAGATCAAGATATTGGGAGTATTAACGGTATGCTTATATATTTGATCCTTTTTGCAGACGATACAGTTCTATTTGCAAAATCTGCCGAAAAGCTTCAGGAGCTATTGGATAAGCTTTGTACTTACTGCAAAAAGTGGAATATAGAAGTTAATACCGATAAGACAAAAAATGTTGTTTTTCGTAATGGATGGCAACCTGTCAATTCAGTTTTTATGTACAATGACAGTCTGTTAGAAATAGTCAATTCATACGTTTATCTAGGGATGCTATTCCATTATAATGGGAAATTCCTACAAACTCAAAAACGATTGTCAAACCAAGGCGCACGCTCGTTATCATCCTTAATTCACTGTACGAAAGAACTTTGTTTAACCAAGAAAAAGCGATGTGAACTTTATGACAGTATGGTAACGTCCGTATTAAGTTATGCGTCGGAAGTATGGGGCTTCCATGGTGGCACAGATATTGAAGTTATTCATAAACGATTTTGTAAATATATATTAAACGTTGGTAAGAATGTTCCAAATTGTTTTCTTTATGGTGAACTTGGGCGTCTACCGTTATTTGTATGTCGTAAAGTCAGAATTTTAAAGTTCTGGTTTAGAATAGAATATCAAAAACAACCTGTCGCATATGACATTTATAATATGTTACTTACAGATGCAAATAATGGTAAAACTAATTGGGTATCAAATGTACGTGATTTGTTGTTTTCATTAGGTCTAAACTATGTATGGTATCAGCAATCAAACGGAAATATCTCCATTGACGTTATTTATAACATAATCAAAGATCAATATATCCAATCATGGCATGAAGAAGTTAAAAATTGTGAAAAGTTGACTTTATATAATATAATTAAACCAGTTTTTGGTTTCGAAGAATATGTAGATCTTTGTTATAACTCACATTTTCTTACTAAAATACGCAGTGGTACAGCAAAGATAAATCTAGAAACTGGTAGATATCTATATTTGCCGAGAAATCTAAGACTTTGTGAATGTTGTAATATGTCTTGTACTGAAAAGGAATACCATTTCCTACTTGTATGTCCAGCCTATAGATCATTAAGACTTAAGTTTTTTACCTAAATATTTTTGTTCATGGCCAAATACGACTAAACTTAGATATTTATTGTCTGGTAATTCCAAAAAGTTAGTTATAAAATTGTGTAATTTTATAAAATTTGCATTTGAAAGTAGAAACTTCTTGATATTATAATTGTACTTTAATCAATATGTCTCTCCTGTTGTTCGTCATATGTCACTATTATATACTGTAATTGTACTATAGCATATAATGCTTTTGCAAATAAAGACATTCATTCATTCATTCATTCATTCATTCATTCATTCATTCATTCATTCATTCATTCATTAAAACTTTAAGCATGTAAATTAAGATATTACATTGTATAATTAACATCATTATTAAGTATTGTAAACCAATTAGTGTCATGTAAATCAATTTTTTCTCAATTTCAAAGTTAAAAACTGTCACAACAGTGAGGCCTCCCTCAACAATAATCCGATTGAAATCTAGAAAAAAAACGTCTGAATATCCAGTCTATAAATTAAATTAAGAAGGCATCACAGATAATTATATTGCCATGGCTAAATGTGTCAAACTTTTGCATCACGCACTGGTCTTTTTGTAAGTCAGGTGCAAAATGATTTCATAATTATTTAAATGTTTTCTTTAAGTGAGAAGTGTCTTAAAGTTCAGTTAGCAGAGTATGGAGTATTTTCTAGAAAAAAATAAGTTGTCCAAATGGGGAAGTGGGACGGGTCAATATGCATGCCATGCTTACTTCTACTAGCAAAGAATGGAAGGTTAAGTAAAGACAGATACGTGTTGCGTTTATAGCAACTACAATGCTTCTGCACATGCAGTGTTTGGCGTGCAATGATCATCCTGTAAACACGTGTCCCAGTATGGTGAACCTCACGTATAGATCTCTTTGATTTTGTACACTATTGTTTGTTTGCTTTGTTCTTCTTCAAAGCTTTTAATCAGTACCGATTTCTTCAACAATATTCTCCACCCCTACGTTAGCTGTACACAATCTAGCTTTTTCCTGGTTGCAAGGTTAACCAATCTAAAAACAAATCACCAAGCTGAAGTACGCTCATTATTCATTATTCACTAATCATGATTCAATAATGAACTTTGAAATAATTATTATTCATTATTCATAGATATAATGAGATAGTTTGTATATATATCCGTGTACAAATGTGTAACAAAGAAATATTATAACACGAATCCATTGTTCCTTTCTAAGAATAAACGACGACGAGTGTGCATTCTCTAAATTTAAACACTTGGATAATATCGCATCAAATGTCACGTGTGCCTTTTAAACTAAAGGGAAAAACAGCCTTGCAATAACCAGCTACAATTAGAACCAATAATGAACAGTATCTAAATGTAAAATAAATGGGCGGTTTTCAATATGAAACTTTTACAAAATTGTCTGATACACCTGTTTGGTCTGAAGTTGAATATGGTGCACTTATATGGGGCACTATAGAATTTTCATGCATTAATAGTGTAAAGAATAGAGCAATGCGCTTTTCATGGGCGTTGGTAAATACACACCTAACTTATCTTTATATGGTGACATGGGCTGGATGCCATGCACTATAAAGCAATGGTCAAGTGTTTATAGACATTGGTGAAGACTAACTAAAATGAGTAACGATTGAGTTAAGAGAAAAGTATTTTTATGGGGAAATACCATTGGAAATGGAAAAAACTGGCAATTTAGAGTTAAATCGAGGTTTAAAGATATTGATATGAACTATATTTGTAATACAAATTATATCTTAAGTAAAGGTGTAATTAAATATATTGCAAACAAGAATGGTTTAATAAATAATTGTCTATTGATTGTAGTAAACTGCGTACATATAGAAAGTTTAAGTGTGTATATGGTGTTGAAAAGTATCTATGTATGAATATGTATGGAAAATATAAAAGTGCAATGTCAAAATTCAGATGTGGGGTTGCACCGATTAAAGTTGAAACAGAAAGATATGAAAATATGAGGTTAGAAGATAGAGTTTGTTTTTACTGCACTGATAAAATTGAAGATGAACAACACGTTTTACTAAAATGTCCTATATATGCAGATATCTGTAATAGTTATTTTAATTATGCTATTAGTGTTGATAAAAATTTTATTAATATGCTGATGATGATAAAATTGTTTTTATGTTTACGAATAACGAAATAATGCTTTACACTGCCAGAATCTGCCATGATATTTTATTTTATAGAAAATGTATCATGTATTCTGAACTATAATGTTACGCATTTAAATAATATATAACCAAAAAAAAATATATATATAACCTTAGCATAACTGTATATTCATAGTATTAAAATGGTTTAAAGTAGAAGTTTTTATGAAAATATCAATCAATGTGTATATTATTTTAATTGTGTATAATAGTCTCTCATAACTCTTTTAAGAGTGGCGCTATTGTATATTATAAGGTTTTAGACTTATTATTATTATTTTATTGTGATACATTTTTAGGTGAGACTCTAATAAAGTATTGGTCTTCTCTTGTCAGTAAAACTTTGTCTTAATTATGTCAAATTTTGTTTTTATTTTCACTGTAAAAGGATAGCACGAGTTTCGAATATTAGCTTTTAATTTGATTGGTCTAATATCGGTCGCACCATTAAAACACAGCCTTCCTTATTTATCACCAATTATTAATTTGCGGGATCTAGAGGCTTATTCGTGTTACAAATAATTTATAGCAACGTCTTCCTCGTTAGATAAATACACTTTCTCTGGTTTGCGCGTTCAAAAGTGTATTTGTCTAACTCGGAATACTGTGCTAATAGTATAACATATTTCATTGCTGATGATTGACGATTAGTTTATCCGTTATTAGGGTAAATGTATACATAAAGACTTGTTTATTTAAAATTTAGGTTTTGTGTTTTTTAGAAAAAAATGAAGTTTCCTATTTCATTATTCAATAATATGTACATTGTTGATTACTTATAATCTATAGCACATCTAATATGATTTCTAAATAAAGAGGATTACGTACCTGACTCTGACCTAAATGTCTGGTACCCATGTACATAGCATGTATGCAGAAAGCGAAGCAATATATGAATAGACAAGCCTTTTCAATAACAAAGAAATGTCTCATCAAGTTTCTATTATAACAACACGTTCTCTGGTGTAATATTTGTCGGAGACAGTCATTTCTTCCGTCTTAATTGGGGACATCGTATCTAACTCGGCCTAAATGTATGGTACCCTTCCACATAACATGTTTGCAGAAAACGAATTTCTATAAGGATAGAAAAGGTCGTTTTTAATAACCAACAAGTGTCCCATCTCAGTATTTTAAAAACACGCACTCTAATGTAATATTTGTTGAAAACATTCATTAGTTTAGTCCTAATTAGAGGGTATTGTTACTAGCTCGGGCCTAAATGTTTGACACCCTTGCACATTGAATTTATGTAGAAAAATTATATAAGAATAAATAAAAAAAAATTGATAACGAAAAAGTGTACCAAAATCAGTGTTTTAACTTGTTTTAACAATACGTACTCCAATGTAAGATGTGTTGACGACATTTATTAGTATTCGTAAATAACTCGGACATAAATATCTGGTACCCTTATACAAAGCATGCATGCAGAAAACGAAGTTACATACGAATAAATAAAGTTGTTTTCAATAACCAAGAAGTGTTCCAAAATCAGTGTTTGAACTTGTTTTAACAATACGTACTCCAATGTACGATTTGTTCAAGACACATTGGTTTCGTCGTAATGAGATGACATCGTACCTTCCTCTGACCTAAATATCTGGTACCCTTATACATAGCATGTATGTAAAAAAGGAAGTTATATAATAATAGAAAAAATAAATTCCAAGACAAATATAAGGTCTTACCATGTTCTTATTCGATTAGAGCCCAATTTCAATAATCTATTTCGATTATAACATGTCTAACAAATGTTTCAAAATTTCGAAAGAGGGTGCTTTCAATTGTAATTTTGGCCCCGTGCGGGATCCGGGTGGCCAAAAGAATAGACCGCACTCGCGCTAGCTTGTCGTAAAAGGCGACTAAATAGCGCCCAGTACCCTGACCGGCGTGTCAGGTCGGTTTGCCTAAAGACTGACTGGGATGTGTGCCCCAGGTGGTTGAATGGGGTACCCCTGGCAAGCTGGGGTTGTCAGGCCATAATACGGAAAAACTGCCACGTTCCTCGCACGTTAAAAAACGCTGCTGTAGTATTCGATATGAGTAGGGATTTCGATCCCGCTACAGGAGGCTGAATTGCCCGACCCTATCCATCCTCCCATTTGCCAGTGGCAATCTAAAATCCGTTACCCCTATTTTTCCTTGTGTCCCATCCCATTTTCATTCATCATCATTTCATGTTCATTTTATCATCCATTTCATGGTCATCGCCTGAATATAGCTGAAATAATGCTGCTCGGGCACTAACATAATTAATCAATCAATCAATCAATCAATTGTAATTTTGTTTTTTTAACTATTGAGATATATCCCAAAACCGTATTGAAAAAGCAAATAAAGTTGACATAAACAGATATGCTCGTCATTTAATTGAAAATTAGTACCTTTTACGCAAATATTGAGAAATCTAAACAAAAGTGAATTGTTCCAGTTTGAAATTTTCAGCTGAGCGTATTTGTTGTCGAAATTCTAATTGTACCTCTACCTAAATGTCTGGTACCCTACCACATAACATGTTTGCAGAAAACGAATTTCTATAAGGATAGAAAAGGTCGTTTTTAATAACCAACATGTGTCCCATCTCAGTATTTTAAAAACACGCACTCTTATGTAATATTTGTTGAAGACATTCATTAGTTTAGTCCTAATTAGAGGGTATTGTAACTAGCTTGGGCCTAAATGTCTGACACCGTTGCACAAAGCACTTATGCAGAAAACGAAGTTATATAAGAATAAATAAAGTATTTTTCAATAACCAAGAAGTATTCCAAAATCAGTGTTTGAACTTGTTTTACCAATACGTACTCCAATGTACGATTTGTTCAAGATATTTATTAGTTTCGTCGTAATGAGATGACATCGTACCTAACTCTGACCTAAATATCTGGTACACTTATACATAAAATAAAAAAAATTTCAAGAAAAATATGAGGTCTGACAAAGTTCTTATTCACATATAGGCTAGATAGCTTGCAATAATCTATTGCGATTCTAATATGTGTAACAAATGTTTCAAAATTCAAGGCGGCTCAAAACGATGCTTTCAATTGTAATATTGTTTTTTTTTGGTACGTTAAAGGCAAAAAAAATTGACATAAACATATATGCTTGTCATTTGATTGAAAATAAACGTATCTTTTAAGCAAAAAATATTGAGATCTTAACAAAATTGCATCGTTCCAGTTTGAAATTTAGTTGAGCGAATATGTAGTCGGAATTCTAATTGTTAGGTCATGGCGGGAACTATGCTTATTAAACCCTTATATGGTCTTAAAGCGTATGAAGGACGCCATATTAAAAAAAGAACTATTTCCTAAGTTCAATTAAAGAGCCGTTTTCAAATTGAAAATGCAATAATCAATTTTCACATATTTTTTTGTATTTTCCTTATCTTATATTTAAGTTTAAAACTATCTGATTTAGATTAAGCCTAATATCTGAATTGCCCCACAGACGTAATTTCCGGTTAAACAAACCCTGTTTTAGTCAGTTAATTCAGTTTCTTATTTCCATAGAATTAGAACGTAGATAACCGTGATGTATTTGAAGATTTGCCTTCACCAGTTGGTGATTTGATGGTCGGAAATATCCGTTTACTGTCCCGCCTACCAATTGATGTCGGCAAATCTTAAAATACTTATACTTATCTTTTAAATCAATCCATCCATCAATAAATATCAAAACATATAATTTGTTTTTTATAAGACTGAGAGAAAGATGCACTCATATCGCTGTATTGGTATTCTTTCTTGAAGCCAAAGACAATGTTTCTGCTGAAGCATCAAACCGTGCGATTGGAACAAACCATTAAAACGTAAACATGAAAATAAACCAGTCAGTAAAATGAGTTTCAAAAAAATTAATATTGGAAACTAAAGATCAGAAACGGTGTCTTCCTCGAATGCTATCATTTTGAATTGTAGATATTCCTCGAATGCCAACAAAATAATTTCAATATATGTTTATACAAGTGCAAAGTGTTTATATAAGAGAGTGTGCATGTGTGAACAGTAATGGACGTAACTTTTTGCACTCCTTAAAAATATGTGAAAAATATGTGAAATTTGACCTTACAAATTGCACAGAAAGAACTGATTTTAGTTTAGATTAAACATATTTTATTTGTACATTATACAAAATGGATTGGACACAAGTAAATTCATACTTAGGACGTCCTCTCCGCTATACAGAAATGAACATTAAAGCATAAAACAGGCTACAAGAACGAGCATTAAATAATATTTTGGGGTTAACTCACAAGTTTAGAAGGGGAAACAAGGGGAAAGTGCTGACTTATGTTGGTCTGAAAACAATTAAGTTATATCAAATCGTTCGGATCTCTTTATGAAATCAAATACTTCTCTGAATATAAGAATATTTTCATCGTAAGAAAGATTCAAATCTCCATGCGTAAGTATTGCGACACTTGTATGATTTTGAAGCCAGTTTAATTTACTTACAAGTTGAGCTCTATGATGACGATATAGAGGACACACTAAGAAATAATGATTGCATCTTCTATTGGAAATCCACATCTACAAGAGGGATTTGGTACACGATTTGCTTTATGCAAGTCGTTGTTTAGAAACGAAGCGGAACATCTTAACTGAGTGAGAATAATATTAAACTTCCGTCGGCCATAAGAAAAATGTCTTGGCACGTCACCGTTAGACAATCCTGACGCTTTTAAGTCATTCTTGAACGCTCCTATTGTAGGTGAGTTTCGAATAGAAAGGTCAAGATTGTTACAATGTCTAAAAGTATTCGGAATGAAAGAGTTGTTTGTTATTGATAGTCAACAAAAAGGAAGAACTATATCTTAATTATTACGTAGAGGATAAGCACTTAGACTTTGAACTTTCGGAGGAATGAGATTATTCAAATAATTAGGAGTCTCATGGTTTTGTATTTTATAAAATAAATTAAGACACCGTTTGAGTCTTCTATCTGCCAATGTTTCCCAACCTGTTTCATGATACAATGTCTCTACTTTCATAATTATTAAGTAACTTAATTCTTATGTAAACACCTTGTACATGTATAAACATATATTGAAATTATTTTGTTGGCATTCGGAATATCTGCAATCCGAAATGTTAGCATTCGGGGAAGACATCGTACACATCTTATTTTCTCCTATTTAATTTTTTTTGAAACTCATTTGACTGACTGGTTTATTTTAATGTTTACGTTTTAATGGTTTGTTCCACTGGCACGTTTTGATACTTAAGCAGAAACATTGTACCAAAGCAGCGACATTAGAGCATCCTTCTCACAGTCTTAAAAAAATACAAATTGGCCGGTTTGGTATTAACTGATGGCTGGATTGATTGAAAAGATAAGTATAATGTTTTTTTTTAGATTTGCCGACATCAAGGGGTTTTTGATAGTCGGAAACTGAGTTAAATGGCGACACGTAGTAAGGGACAGTAAACAGATATTTCCGACCATCAAATCACCAATTGATGCAGGCAAATCTTCAAATCCATCATTGTTATCTACATTCTAATTATAGGGAAATATAAAACTGAATTAACAGACGAAAGCGGATTTTTTTCCAACCAGAAATTACACCTGCGTGGAATTTATGCCATGAAATTATTTACATTGTCCAATCAGGATGACTCGCCTGAATATAGCTGAAATATTGCTGCTCGGGCGTTAAACACCATTAATCAATCAATCAATCAATCCAATCAGGATGACGTAACATCAAGTCTGTTATTCAATCAAGTTAATTCAGTTCTCAATAACATCTCGATTTTACAAATCAAGAACAAGAACGTACCTGTAGAACGTAATTCAACAAAAACTTGGTGTGTAGGAAGTACACAATATGTAGTTGTGCATGTTATCAGGGAATTTTGGTCTTAAAATTTTCGTGGAGGTTATCGCCCTTTGAACTTAAAATTTGCTGAAAATACTTATTTATCATATTGTCAGAGCTACTCCTTTAAATAAACTGTATGGAGTTTTACAAAACTTGGTATACAGTAGGTACAACATATTTAGTTGTGCATATTACCAGGGCATTTAGGTCCTCAAATTTTGTGTGGGGGCTATGGGGTGGATCCAGAGGGGCCCTCCCTTTTGACGGAAAAATGTTGTTACATATATAGGAAATCATTGAAGTATGACAAAAGTTAGCCCCCTTGGCCAGTAAGTGCCCCCCCCCCCCCACCTTTCGAAATTTCTGGATCCGCAACTGGTTTACTTTGGCCCTTTGAACTTAGAAATGTGCTGAAAATACCCATTAATTATCTTGTCAGCACAAATCTTCTACTCACTACTATACAACATTTGGCAAGTAACTAGTACACCATATATGTAGTTGTGCATATTATCAGGAATTGTTGATTCCTAAATTTATATGGTAGTTATGGCTCTTTGAACTTTGAATTTTCAGTAATACCCAATATTCATGGTTTTCGCTTTAACTCCCCTAAAACTACTCAACCAAATTTTATGTAGTTGCGATAGAACCAAGGAATTCTGATTGGTAGAGATTATGTTACACGCAATCTGATTGGTTATAACTATATTGAATTTCGAATATCGAATTTCGAATCTTGAATGAGCTTTCTGGGCTTTCGTACAGATATATTGCTATGGCTTAAAGTGTCAAACTTTTGCAGCTCGCACTTGTCTTTTTTTTAAGTCAGGTCCAAAATGATTTCATAACTATGTAAATGTTTTTTTAAAGTTAAGTGAGAAGTGTACTTAAAGTTTAGTTTGCAGAGTATGGAGTATTTTCTAAAAGAAGAAAATGGGTAAGTGGGATGGATCAATAGGCATGCCATGTTTACTTCAACTAGCAAAGTATGGAAGGTTAAGTAATAAAGACAGATACTTGTTGCGTTTATAGCAACTACAATGCTTCTGCATATGCATTGTTTAGCGTGCAAGAATCATCCTGTAAACACGTGTCCCAGTATGGTGAACCTCAAGGTATTCCGAACAAACAACCAGAGAAATATCTCTTCATCTCCCATCTATTAATGCGATGTAAAGCTCTTTTTTTTCGCGAGTCCATTAAACCATCTATACTCAGAACAAAAGATGACGGTTTAGATCTCTTTGATTTTTTTTTTCGAATATCGAATGTGATTTCTGGGCTTTCGTATATCTGTGATGCCGCCTTCTCATTTAAATTTATAGACTGGATATTCAGACGTTTAAAAATGTGTACAATAGATGCTTTGTGATACACAATAACTACATCATAAACATGTGTACGTGTCTACCTGTATCGAACTTACCTGTGACAGCTGTTAACTTTAGATGAATACGCATAACTTCTACTTTAGTTTTATAAACAGCGGACACGTACGAATGTAAGTTGTTTGGTGAATTTTGGTGTAACGTGCCATAAACTGCAATTTTAATAATTAACAATATGGGAGTAGAGACAAGTATATATCTATATAAATGATCTTGCAGAGGAAATTACGGTGTTGATATTGATGATTTAAATGTTTCTATTCTTTCTTATGGGGATTAAGTTGCATTAATTGCACCAAATAACATTAATCAATTAAACAATGTAAATTTTGTAACTAACATTGAACTCAATGAAATGTTCAAATGAATATGAACTTCGTGATGTAGTGTTCCGGGTCAGGATAGCTGGGCTTTTTGCTTTACTTTATTATATTCGTTTCTATTTAATATATACGATTGTCTATTCGCTTCGGACGGATACCGGAAGAACAAGTTTCTGGAGCGATAAAAATTATCACGGGCTGACACACAGTTGGCATCGAACCAGTCGTTGTTCGGGCGGTCGCGCTTGTTTACTCTAACCATGTTAACAGTTCTACCAAATACTTTAAACGCACTGTCATTTATAATCTCAGTAATTCCATTATTGACATTGTTTAAATCATTAGTGTTGTTAATATTGTCCGTAAGATTACGAATTTCGTCTAATTTTGTACGCAAGATATCGACATATTCATTCGATCTATCGTTGTCCCAGTTCAGAAAGGTGCGTTTTGTGTTTACATCACGGGTAAAAAAAAGACATTCGCAGACGGTCAAGCCAAGCTTACGAAAACTCGTATAAGCTTGCATCGGTGAATTATGGAATGGAACTCCTTACAATCGGAAGGCTGCTCAGGCATAAATTGTCATTTTGTGCCGTTGTAATAGAATAGAACATTGATTATTTTCCAGTCTCTTGTATATTTTGATCTAGCTTATTTCCCAGCTGGTTAAAAGTGCAATACGACTAAAGGAATCCCTTTAAAAATATGTGTACAATAGATGCTTAGTTTTAAATCTCGTGATACACAATAATTACACATAAACATATGTGTACGTGTCTACCTGTATCGAACTTAACCTGAGACAGCTGTTCATTTTAGATGAATACGCATAACTTCTACTTTAGTTTTATAAACAGCGGACACGCACGAATGTAAGTTGTTTGATGAATTTTCGTAAAGTGCCATAAACTGCAATTTTAATAATTAACAAGATGTATAGTCTAATAATTTCGACACATAAATGATTTGATATTTCAAGTCACACCTTTTTCACGAAAATAACATAAACGCAACAACTGCATATTTATTCTATTTACTAAAATATAGTTTAAATCATAATATGGAGTAGGCATTGCCAAAATGCGAGCACAGACAATATAGTATTTATTATCAATATATAATGTGCATTTCATAATTGACGTTATTTCCTATCCCCCTAAAAGTGCCTCTAAATTCCAGTAGTAACGTGACGTCTTTCTGCATAACTGTGACGTCACATGAAGTGTACATAATTTGATTGTCAGTTTTTAAAGATCGATTTAGAGATTGCAAAAAAATAGTATGAATAGTTTGTTGATAATTTTAAAATATTTTTTATTGATGTCAACTGTATTTTCAAGTCTTTCTTAAAATTATTTTTAGTACTTTTCTTCATTCACTTTGTTCCAGTTTTTTGACGATATCAACTTCCGGACGAAAAAAAATCAATATCAGCATTAAGCAGATTTTGATCACGTGATTTCAATTTTGATCACATGACACGTAATTGCCGTAGAGCTCACCGCTGTGCTCGCTATTATACACTTGGTTTGAGTGAAACAGAAACTATTTTTTTCCCGCATAGATACTTTCTTACACCAAATGACATTAATCAATTAAACAATGTAAATTTTGTAAATAACATTGAACTCAATGAAGCGTTCAAATGAAGATGAACTTCGTGATGCAGTGTTCCGGAAAATAGGTCGGAATAGATGAAATACTTAGGAACGACACGTGTTTAGAAATGCCATATCATATTATTAATTTGTATAAAAGAAGGACAGGCTCCGATTGAATGGCTAACAATTATTATTACTCCGAGATTATCCTTTAAATCCTCTTGATTACTGTACTATTTCGTTAACATATTGACCGTGAAAAATGTATGCTCTCATTTTAAATAAGAGACTCGCCAATTGGTTAGAAGCTAATTGCATGCTTGCAGAAGGACAAAACGGATTTAGATAAAATAGTAGTTGCATTCATCATGTTACGTTTTGTGGTTAATAGTTAAATACCGAAAAATAAACTTTATTGCATAATAAACCCCAAGAGGTTAAGCATACATAAACATACAAAAACAATGAACATAATACTGTACATATACAACCTAAGATAATATAGTATTTACAAATATGTATGAATTTGACCAATGTGGATCTCATTGTCGCAACTCAAATGATTGCTTTACAAAATCAACAACCATTGGCAAAACATCCATATTTGGGTTAAGAACAAAAATTAATTTATCAATGGCATCAAGCTGGTTAAAATTAACATATTTTGTTTGTATAAAATCAATAAATGTTCTTCTTATATTATTATTAATTTGACAATGAAAAAAGAAATGAGCTTCATCATCAGTTATTTTACATAATTTACAGAGTCTTTGTTCTCTTGGTATATTCTTGCATCTACCAAGTTCAATCTCTAAGTTATGGTCACTAATACGTAGTTTGGTAAGTATTCTTCTACTGTTAAATAGTCTGAAACATTAACATCTGACTTTAGCTTGCTGTAAAGGTATAATTTCGAAGAAGCGTCAAAGCTAGATATTTTATTTATTACAAGTTCATCATATTTCTCTTTAATAGTCTTTTTGATTTCTCTTTTTATGTGTAACTTAATTTCCTTAAAACTGTTATTACTTTTTTCAAAATTGTCATAATATATTTCAAATTACGCCATTACAGATCTTAGCAAAGCTATACCAAGTATATATTTGCAGCAATATTACATGATGTTTTTCTTACACCCAAAACACTTTTACAAAATTTATTGTTTACTTTTTCAAAAGCAGGCTTATAAGAAAATGATAGAAAATCAACATTTTTTCCACTTACATTAGATCTTTGAAGTGCTTTATACATTGACAAATAATCATCCATATACCAGATCTCACTGTTATATAAAATTATAGGTCTGATTAAATTGTCAAATAATTTACATGATAGTTCTACTGGTATATGTTTAAAGTGAGACATATACTTTTTAATAGAAAATAGTGCTTTTAATCCCTTTTTGAAAAGTTCCTGAGATTACATAAATTTTCCTGTATGACAAATAATGGTGCCCAAGAAGTTAAATTCTTTCACTTCATTTAATATATTATTTTTATAACAGAAATTATTAGAAATTTGACTTGCCATGGCGTTCTTTTGGAAAACAATAATTTTGGTTTTACTTGTATTAACTGTTAATTGCCATTTATGACAATACAGTTGCAACTTATTAAGTGCTTGCTGTAGTCCTGAGGCTGTTTCTGATAAAATTAGCAGACCATCAGCAAAGCTTAATGTACTAAGATATCTCTTATCTGAACATAAAGGATCACAATGGTTATCAAATTCTGAATGCAAGTCATTAATGAAATAATTGATCAATGTGGGGCTCAAGCTATCACCTTGCTTTACACCTCTTTTGATTTGAAAATAGTCTGAAAAAGTGTTTTCAATTTTAATCGAAGACTCACACGATTTATACATATCTTTAATAATACTAAAAAATTTAATGCCAACATTGTTTTCTCTCAGTTTATACAGGATCCCATCATGCCACACTGTTTCAAAAGCACGTCTTAAATCAACAAAACAATAAAATATTTTAGTTTTCTTGTTAGTTAAATACTTAGTTATGAAAGATTTTATTATAAATATACTATCCGTTGTCCTGTGATTGACTCTAAAACCAAATTGTTGGTTTGCAAATTTATCTTCATAAAAATCAACTAGTCTAGCATTAATTACTGCACTAAACAGTTTTGCCATGCAGTTTTGTAGGGAAATACCCCTGTAATTGTTAATATTATTTTTATCCCCTGATTTATGTATAAGTATTATAAAAGACTTTCTCCAACTAGTTGGATATTTGCCAAAATTAAATTAAAAAGTTTAATAATAGCTTTGCTAGTAACAATACTACTAAATTTAAGAATTTCATTAGAAATTTTATCAGGACCAGCACTTTTACCTGTGTTTAACATTTTAATACATGTATTAAATTCAGTTAAGGTAAATGGCCTATCTGTAACCTCATTAAATAAAGGATATCTGTTTGACTCGGGTTCAACTTTTTCTTTTAACTTCCCATCAAACTCAAGGGTATCCGCTTGTGTTTTAGAACGGTTTATTAAATCATCAAAACCAGCTTGAAGCTCTATTGTTTTATTAGAATCTTCATATTTAAGAGACTTTAAAAGTTTCCAGTATTGCTTGGGATCAGTGTCTCTTAATGTGGTAAGTATATTAAATATTTCTTTTCTATATTTCTGTGTTTTTCTTTGAATTAGTTTTTTACATTCTTTTGAACACTTTAGGAATCCCGTCCTTAAATCCTGATTTTATGGATCTCTACTTGAGAGATTGCCTAAATAAAATAATGTCTTTCTAGTGTCTGACAGCTCATTATCATTCCATGGCTTATTCTTTACTTTCTTCTTTATTGATATCATTTTACAAGATCTCATGGACAGATCCTTGAAAATACAATTTAAATCAGATTCTGCCTTATATATATCAAAACTATCAAATAAAGAATTTTCACAATTAATCATACTATCATCTATGACGGCTTTATCTTCTAAAGCAGTATATAACTTTTCTTTTGAGACATTCTCCCATTTATATATAAAGTCTATTGTGTGTGAATTGTCACTCTTTTTTTAAAAAGTTTCTGTTTCTGTTTCTTTGACATTTTAAATGTACTACTATTTGAGAATGATCAGACAAATAATTTGGGTTTAATGTTTGAAAAAAAATAACATTTTCAAAGAGATCCACACTGGTCAAAGCATAATCAACAACACTACATCCACTAGATTTATAACAGGTCATATTACCAAACTTATCACCAATAAAGCATTTAGAATTTAGAATTCTTAGTTGGGAGGCAATGCAAAGATCAATTAATTGTTGTCATTGTGTGTTGAACACATTATCTAATGAGTTTCTACTTATGTATAAATCATTACAATTATCCTCAGATAATATTTTCTGAATGGATGGATGTATTATCTCGCCTTCATTATCAATACAATCCAAATGATTACCATTCTTGAATTAAGATCACCAATTAATAAAATGCTTCCTGTATCAGTTACTTGTGATATTTCACTTTCTAGTTTTATATAGTCGTCATTATAATGAGGAGAGTTTACTGGTGGTATATAACAAGCACAAAGAAAAATATCTTTAGCCAATCCAAAAAAATCTATATCAAGTTTAAGCCACAGCCTATTGGGTGATATACTCAAGTCTTTTAACTCTCTTATCCCTTTCTATTAATGTGATTTATAAAATATAACTATACCTCCACTATACCGTTTTGATCTACGGGTCTTGTTTTGGCATTTTTGAATAATTTTGAAATTAGGAATATTAACATCTGAATCAGTGCCTTTCCAAGTTTCTAATAAAATATTGATATTTAATATTATCATTTTTAATATTACTTAAGAAAAAATCATCTTTGCATTTGCCTCCCAAACCATTTATATTCCAAGAACTTATTGTCAATGAATTCAACATATTCATCAAGTGATAATTATAATACAGAAAAAATGTGCAATTATACAGGTCAAATTGATGATTTAGTCAGATTTAAAAGTGTACTTTAAATCATTTGTTTGTTTATTATTTATTTATCTATTAAACAAATTTATGAAACTTATCATATAATTACTTTTGTAAATAATAATAATAATAATAAAGACTTTACCCTTCAAACTTCACTTGTTTCTGAAAAGAAATCTTTTTAACCAGTAATGCACAAAGAAAGATAACTCAATTCTTCTATACAACAACAAAGTAACAACATCTAGAAAAGTTTCTCCTATGTTCTCCAATAGGTATCATCTATAAAGATTTAAAAACAAAGAAAATATATGTACACTTACCAAATGAAAATTGTAAAGAACATCTTTTTTTCAATATAAGACATCAATTATTGAACACCAGATTCAAGATTCTTGAACACATGAATAGGCACATGTATATTGTATATAAAAAACTAGAATTACCATACATGATATCTATTTGCATTGCATTACTGCCATAATTGTACCTATTATTGATTGATATTAATTAATAATTGTTGAGTTACATATACAAGTTATCTAATAAAGAGGAAAATAGCATGTACAATTGTACAAGTGATCAGACCATATTCTTATTTTTTTTTAAATTACAGTACTGTAGTTATCTTATCTTAGAAAATGTGGTCTATGCATACCAAAATTAAATTTAAAAAAGTGTTGAGCATGTTGCCTTTTGAGACAAAAACAATAAATTAATCAGAATATTTTAGATGAAAACAAAAAGTAAAAAGTTTTCTCTTTACTTCTATAGTATGCCAATATTGAACCTAATTTTTATTTAACAAAAATTAAAATCCCAAAGTAACATGTACAAACATGTATCAGTCAGAGTATTTGGCATTACTTTTTACATGTTTGCTAATAAAAACCTAAAGCCATTCTAAGAAGTCTGATATTTATATCAGCCTTGGCATCTTGGTTGCAGGTGTTTCTATAGTTACTTCTGAATTCATTACTATCTACAGGTGCATTATAATCATGCTGATGGTTTTTATTAAAGAACATCTTACTCTTTGGCATTTCATGGTTTTCATAGTTTTTGGCAGAAGAATCATATGAATAATTGTAACGTTCAGTATTTTGACGCTCATTTTTCACTCCAATAAGTGGATTAAGAATTTTCTTAAGATTTAAAACATACAATCCAATGCCACCATCTTTGCTCAGATGAATTCCATCACTGAAATGAATTTGATGTAGATTTGTGTGCTCAATATATCTAACACCTAGGTCATTACACATCTCTCTTATGATTCTGTTGCATTCAATGCGGTTTATTCTCATATGCACGTCTTTGCCAGTTATTTCTGTAAAAGCGGGGCAGAATTTCACTAATAATGTTACTTTCTGGGTTTTGCCACTGAGTTTTAATAACAAGATTTTCCATATTTTTTGCGACGAAGCCTGGTTCACTTAATTCCAAGTCATTTGAGCATACTTGGAACAAAAAGTTATCTGCTTTTGGATCTTTAGTTTCAATTAAGTCTAAATCACCATCTAAAGTTTTATCTTTTAGAACTGATATGTTGACTTTTCTAAATTTATACATCTTTCTTTTTTGCAGGTCTTTAACTGTGAAGGATCCTATGGCATGTAGCTGGTTTTGCTGATTATTAGACTTTTGAGTTCTTTCGTTTTGTACTTCCCCTTCATTTTGTAGCGGATTTTCGGTTTGGTAGTAGGAATTTCGTTTCTCGTTTTGATTGTCTCTATTTCTATTGCTTAGTGCAGATTCAGGGGCGACAAGTTTGTCCCTAACATGTTATCATATTTGTTCAACCTTGTTAAGTCTTTGTGTCAATGCTTTTGTTACATCTGAGTCATCTTTATTTTTGTTTGAGACATGTCTTTTAATCGTGTGTTTTGGCGATGCCAATAAGCCTTTAGTAATGTAAATAGCTACTTGTTGTGGTATAAATTAATGAAAATTGGAATACGCGGAGCGTTTTCTTTCAGCAATCCAGTCACTTAGTTCTGTGAAATTAGAAAATTATTTCACATATGTTTTTGCGGTTCGTTAGAGTTAAGCAAGAGTGTAAAATGTCACATACTTTGTTTCCTATGAAATTACGGTGTTGATATTGATGATTTAAATGTTTCTATTCTTCCTTATGGGGATAAAGTTGCATTAATTGCACAGAATGAAGAAAGCTGTTTGAATATATGGTGTAAGAAATGGAGCATGGTAATTGATAGAGAAAAAACTAAAATTATACATTTTCTAAATAAAAGCATTGCAAGATCAGCTGCAGTTTTTAATTGCGGAGGAATTACTATTGAACTATTGATTATAAATAAACGTGTAGATACCTTGGATTTCATGTGAACGTTTTTTGTTTTTAGTTTATAAAAAACTACGTGAAATTACTAAGTCGCCCAGTAGTATACCAAACTTAAGACTTGGGGAGGGGGATGTCATTTAATGTTTTTTTTCAAGGATGTATAAACTTGTTTTGTATTATGGTTCTGGATCTGTTTTTTGGAAAGTGCATCTATTTGCTTCGAACATTGCTATCCTTGCAATTAGATATGGGATTTAACAAATCAAAATTTTCCGTAAAGTTAGAAACTATTCCCTGGAGTATTAAATGACGTCAAAAGGGGCATGTCTCCATAACCATGATTTTTTCTATCCTCTAATAGAAAATATCTTCTATCCATTTGAAGTCAGTATTCTCCGACAAGTTATTAAACAAATACATGTATTTAAAGTTATATTTCCGTCCTAATATAGGTCAAATTTTAATATGGAAAATCGATCTATCAAAACAAAAAAATCGCTGCATTTCAAAATGCTGAATAGTTTCAGAAATAATTGTTGAATGCAGAATATAGTTTTGGGGGTCTAGAAAAGAAGAATAATCTCGAACTTAAGTTGTAAGCAGTTTTTATTTGTCAGGCAAAAAACCTCGTCAAACCACGCCGACTCTTATCTTACTTATATAGTGGCAACCAAAATAGTCCATGGATTGGTCTATACTATTTCTAAAATTGATATATTGTTTGTTCACTTGTTAGCGCAATCAATCAATTAATCAATCAATCATCAATCAAGCAATCAATCAATCAATCACTCCTAAGCCTATTTAAAAACATACGTTCTATCCACTTGTATTTGTGCATTTGTGAAATCAAGGGTCATTTATTATGATGTTTTTTGCTGGAGACAAATATATTTAAAATGTACATTGTTAAGAAAGGTCTTGCAGTCAAAGTTGCCGGAATTGAAAACAATATAAATTTAATAACAAGCAAGAAATGATTAATAACATCCAATAACTCAAGATCCATCAAATCTATAACAATTGTAAGAAATTATCGTAGCAGGTCATTTTGTCCACACATCGCTAGAAATGGTTTAAAACATGACTTTTTAAAAAATCCATATGGGACTTGGTTTCTAACAGAAATGTACTCTATTTTGACGAATATGCACATAACAATATTTAAAATATCTCGGAGACTACAATGTCCATTTGAATGTTTGTTTCAATATTTTGTAACGCAACTTTCATCAATTTTTCAGCTATATCATGACGTCTAGTTTTTATTAGGTATGGAAGCCGGTGTAACGGAGAAAACCCCCGACCTTCTGTAGGACAACTGGCAATCCTTTTCAATTAAGTTTGGAGACGAGTACACTGTTCCCGCAGTGAGACTTGAACCCGCAATCTCAGTGTTGACAGACCACGTTATCAATAGTAGATGAGCAACCTTAACCACTCGACCACCGAGTCCCCCATGTCAATGCGAACCAGAATTACTCGGTTTTCATTATTCTTAGAAAGTCAATTAACTAAATTGTGTTCGTTGTCTTTTAGCTAAAATAGTTGCCATTACTAAAGAGATATAGCTGGTTAGATTTGACGTGCGGAGCAAGGCCAGCTCAAATTCAAATTGAAGTTTTAAAAAGATTAGACATTAAACATAAATTACGTGTTTGTCAATAAATTATTTTTTTTCCAGATTTTGCTGCAAATGCCAACTCTACTTTATTTGATAAAAACATTACCATAGTTGTGTCTTATAGGACACTCTTTAAACAATAAGTTCATTACTATAAATATGTGTACAGACAGCGATTTTTACAGTCCAGTTCAACTTAAATATGAGCTGTAGTCTTTTAACATTGGCAAATATAACGAAGCATAAATTCAAACAAACTTTTGCTGAAACCATTGGTCCAATTTTAACTTAAACTTCGGCGGTTTTATTACCCCAATTATGCCAGATGCATATTAAATAAATGTCGGTACTAAAATTGAACGTTCATGTTAATCTTCAATGAACCTCTAATTATTGATTTTGAATGCATTTTTATTACTTTTTTGCAGGTTTGGCATTAGAGTATGGTTAGTGTTTCTGGTATGTACAATATAGTATATTATCTTAAGCGTGGGTAAATACAAATATTTATTTGACCAATACTTCCACAAGAAACATAGGTTCATTAAAATTCAAATGTAATGCGCACCGTTATAGTTATTATAGCTATATAATAATATATATATATATATATATATAAATTATTTATAATAAAACGCATGTTTAAATAAAGTAAATAACCTCAATATAAACTTAGCAGTATATCTGGAGGAAATTAGAATCGATTCTGTGCGGGCTTATATTTATCTTTATAGTAGACTGTGTACAGTTAGTATGGTCAAATTTTTATAGTTAATTTGACAAATTTTATGTAAATTTCAGTTTAACTTTGTTCACGTTTATCTGTTTATCTTTGCTTGAACCGTCAAATTCCAAAAAGGTACGTGCATACATATTTAGCGTTATAAAAATTTAAATTAATTACAATATTTCTTACTTAGGGAATTGTGCAGTTTTTGGAATACTTTGAAGGATACATATTTCTGTGTCCAGGCTATTCACAATGGCATATTCGTGCAGAGACAATTTGCAATACAACTGAGAAGTATTATTGTTTGCTTAATGATAATAACAAGAAGTACGTGGAATTTTGTAGAAATAGTTACGACGTTGAAAGAGCCGGTGAGTTTTAGTATAAACATGTTTTATTCTTAGGAAAAATTGTGTTTTGTGTCGTTTGTTTCAAGTTTTGTAAGCACCAGGAACTCCATCTTTATCCTCCAATAAAAACTGTACGCCAGACGTTACGTAAATCGGCATGAATTAAATTCAAACAACATCAAGCTTTTTTAGAACGAAAAAAAATAACTGACTGTCATCCTATCTACATCTTTTCATTCAAACTCTTTTATATAAATTAGCAATTATATTACAAGTGTGTAGTTAAAAAAATGACTATACCGACGAATGCTTTGAACGAAGTAGCCAGACGTTGCTCAATATGTGTATTTGTGTACTTGTTATGAACGCGCAACAAATTTGTTTTCGAAAGGGTGAATAGAAGGATAACTAGGGTTACGTATCTAAAAAGTTGTATTTATATCTCTCTAGTATTTACCATGTCATATTACCTTGACCTTTTCAGAGGTTGTCGTTTGTATTCCCCGGCTTGAAAATGAGGGGATTTATAGTGATGGGGTGTCCGTTTGTTCATCTGTTCATCCCACTGTTATCGCAATTCATCCTTCATCACTGAATGGAACTTGGTGACGTTTTACAGAATATTTGTCACATATTGCCATTGTGCACCGATATTTTACATTTAATAGATACAATGTATGATGTTTTGGGTATCCCATTGCAAAATATGGACTTTGTCACTCTTTAGCATAGGGGTAGACTATCTATATGCGCAATTCTAACAACACAACTCAAGGAATTTTATGAAACTTTTACATAATCTTTGTCTCAGAGTGCCATTATACGCCTGATATTTTACATTCGGACTGGAGTAATATTTGGGGTTTCCAATAGCAAAACATAAGTGAGCATTCCTTGTATTTGATGTAGATCTAAACGTACTAGTGTGTATTACACTCGTCAATAAAACAATAAAAGACATTTATAAAAAATATGATAACATTGTCGCTTAAAAATGGAACTACTTTCGACCTTTGCAGGACATAAGATTATTATTGTTGGGTCCTTTCAAGGAGAGATCTGTCATCACAGACGCTATCAACCAATAAAATTTTGGACCAATGGCCGCAGTGACTGTTTATTTGCCAAGTCAACTTGTAACGAATACGGCCAGATACTTTTTAACTCTGGTTCAAATAAACTTGACATTGCATGTAGATGCGATTATACCAAAGGATACAGTTTTGTAAATAAACGACAAAATCCTTGTTTTTGTGCACCATCAGAAGAAGATTGCTCTTGTTATTTAAAGCAGTGCGACACTAAACAGATTCTTAACCCTGGTAAGTTTCACTTGATAATTCATTACCTGTAATTCTTTTTACTAATGCCATTTGATGGAATGACCTTCTTGTATTATATATCTTCTTCCGTATATGTTTGCCAAAAAGTGTCGCGCGACATAAATCGATACTTGGTACTAATATTCGGGCATACCCAAACACCCTTGTTAGCATATAAACTGAAAAACCCTAACCAATTCTCAAAATCTAAAGTGAATACATGTAGGCTGACATAAGGCCCGAAATGTATCGCAACTCGTAAAATTTGTTTTCTGGAAAACCGTACATAATAGAGACTTGGGACCACTACCATTGATCCTAATTAACAAATATTAGATAAGAAATGTCAGGGTCAAAGGTCTGCTTTGTATTGTTAGCACTATATCTCAAAACCATAAAAGATAAAGCAAAAATGAAATAGGCAAAATATTCTTCTCATCAAGACCTTCATTTGATATATTGGTCCAAAATTGTTCAATAAATCGTTTTTAATTTACAACAAACATAGAATCAGGATGATATACTTTACTGAAATAGGTCATTTTACACTGGAATAGGAATTGCCCCTAGCAATGGGCATACATGTCAAATCCTTAACAACTATATGCTGTTTGAATCAGGACCACTTTCTTTACCCACATAACTTATTTTCATAACTGGAAGTGTTATTTTGTGCTTAGCAACATACAAAAAGTCCGTAATGGGAAAGACCTTCACATTTGTTCTCAGAACAATTGTCAGTTTAATTTATAATACGTGTTCGTTAATAAACTTAATCAAACTGACGAACAGGGAAATCTGTCACGAAACATCGAGGACTAGACTATTGTTAGATATCAACGGCATGTCAGCAATGAGGTTCATTGTAGATTCTGTACAAGGCTGAACTTTCTTTTCATGCCTAATACTCCATATTTTTTTAATGGAAGTCGAAGACTTTCCAACACTTTCCCGTTGATTTGTTGTTTATGAACTTGTTCTTGTCCTAAATATGACTAAACTATTGCTCGCTAGACTTTGAGCAGACATTCCAGCAATCAATCAAACATTTTCAAAGTTACAATTAATAATTGAACTAAATTTTACATTTCATAGGGTGTGAATTTCATGAAATACAGAAGCTTTATGTGCATAATCAGAATCGGTTTTCGACTGTATCTTCCTCACGTACATATGTACTCGAGTGTCTCTCATTTTAACGTAACATTCCATCTGCTTGATCCTTAAAATATTTTTCGTCAGTGGTGAATATATGGTTATCATCGGTTGATTTGTTACAAGAATAGAAAAATAACTTCCCTTTACAACCTCTTTGTTGAGCATATTTGACATACGAGAGAAAATAGTCCATCAGAAAATACATTTCATCAAAGATACCACGGTTATAAAATTGATTGTTTTGTTTGAATGATGTTTAACGTCACTTTCAGCAATTTTTCAGCTATATCATGGCATCCGGTTGTTATTGGGGGGAGCCGGAGTACCCGGAGAGAATCCCCGGATATTAGATTGAAATTATATCGTTACCAAAGCACGATGATCTGTTTTACATATTTGCCAGTTTTTTGTTACAATTAAAGTCTATTAAATTTAGCTGTTTATAAAAAATCACCGGCCTCAAAGAAAACAGAAAACCAAAACTAATTACCGCGTATTAGTTAGTCATTACCATAAAATTGGGTTGGGAGAATTTCGAGATTTAATAATCAGAGAAACTCATTTTCACACCAGTTTTCCTGGAATACCAGATTTCAATATCTCGATAGTTAAAATATAGAAGTATTAGTCCTAGGCAAGGCTAACACTTACACTTCCATAATTTAACAATCTCGATCGGAGAACTTTGATAATGCACTCGTACCGATGTTCATGTATTATCCTATATTTTTACAATATTAAAGCTTTGTTGAATATATTACCTTTTCATTTACAATCTACGTAACCATCGTTATTAGATTACAGATGTATAAATACTTCTGCGTGGAAACCCCCCTTCAGGTGTGCAATCATACCCAGTACAGAGTAAGTATATAACGTAATATTGTAATATAAAAGAAGTAATAAGATATTTTATATAATTTTTCTCATGGATATCACTGTTAAAAAAGCCTGTTTACGATTTTAGTGAATTTAATCGTGTTTTTGTAATATCTTTGTACACGTTTAACTTGTTTGTCCTTTCAAAATGTCAAAAATGACTATAACATGAAATAAAATTAGTGGAAAAGAAATAATCTTTGATGATCAAACTAAAACCCCAGTAAGATGCCTTGGTTTATTATAAATTCCACAGTTCAGTAATTATCTCGATGGACAAAAAAGTAGGACAGGGTGTATAAATATTAAACCCGCATTGGTATTTATTGATGTTCAGAGCAAATAAGATAAGACAGTATTCTCATGTCAAAGTAATAGAGTGGGCATATCCTAATTTTTTTAACCTCACCCGGATCAACGTGAACGAAATGAACATATCAGCAATGGATCAGTTGTGTCGACTTTTTATTTTCTAAACATATTATGCCAATTCTAACTTATTTCGATTTATCATGGTTTTGCCTGACATTGGCTTATTGTTTCTTAACTGCCTCTGTCTTTTCGATTTAGTTTTCGTGGTTAAAACTGTCATAAGTTTTCCACTTCAATTGTGGTTTAGCTTTAGTCTTAATTTTATCATGACAGCATATGGGCAGTAACATGTACTGGAGAGCGCATATTTCAAAAACCGACTATATTATGACCGAGTGAAATATAGACAAAATTTTATACATCAATCTTTTATTATTTTCAGTATTTGTGTATGTATTCTTTACAGGTTTTTAATCTTCTTCACGCTATTCCCTGTTTTCTTAATTGCTAGTTCAGAAATTACCTAAAATGGCACTCTCCTTCTAAAGGCAATCCGCTCTTCAATGTTTGTTTTCCTTTACAAATACGCTTATTATCTAAGCCAAAATGGTAGTGATATTTAGATTACCTGCTTGAATAAGATTACTGTCATACAATATAATTGTATAATTTTGTTTTATCTTGTAATTTATTTATCTTTCCCTGTGTAAAACTATTTTGAGTTTTCAGATCAAGTGAAAGTGAAGCTTCACCTGTCAAAACAGTTCTAAGTATTGCTACTTCCAGTAAAATTGGTAATTAATTTTTTAAAGTAATTTGTAGTGTTAGGTTCGCAGCAACCACATATTTATTGAAGAACTGAATATATTTTTTTTAGTTTTATGAGTTTGTGTAATAAAGCACATTTTATGAAATTCGTACAAAAAATATTTACTACCATATCCATTTGTTGAAAACCTGGTTAACTGTGTTCAGAAACACCAGAAAAAGTTACACCCGCCACTATTAAGAAACATTCATAGCCTCCGTGTAGACCAATTCCTCCCTTTTTACTCAGGTTAATGAGGCGATAAACCTGATGCAAAGAAACAAACAAATAATTAATAAAATCGGTACATGTGCATTCATCTACATACTTTGTGAATTTAATGTAGTATTTAGTTCAAGGTGTATTTATTAGAAATTAATTAAAGTACTATTTAGGCGACATTTCGGCATTGAATATGAAACGCTAGACTAAACTTTATCGAGTCCGAACGAAACTCCTCTGTCGTCGAACTCATTTGTAGACATTGATGGGAGCGTGGGACGTCGGAAAGCTTTCATAGACAAAACAGCGGCTTTTATGATACGGGTCTGAGCCGGAGTTTTTCACAATCTCACGATGGTAAAACAATGTTTGTTTGGTTCAACTATATAGAAATCGCTTCTGTAGATAGTTTTCTCCATTAAAATAATCATCTTAACTGCAATCAAGATAAGTTTAATACGTTTCTAGCTCATTTTTATGACTACACCTACTTTCCGATTTTTGCGTTCATTTTGAACAGTTGAATGTTAACTTCCGATAAGTGGAGACATTGAAGATAAGCGTAGCATTGTAGCAGCTGCTTAATACAAAGAAAATGTTGCTTAACCCTGAAACACAAAAAAAACAACTGAATAAAAATAATTCATTAAGTCGTTTCTTAGATGGTTTTAGTAGGCTTCAATAAATTTAAATAAAAGCAGATATATCTAAACTTTGAACAATCTCTATAGTTTATAAATCAACATGAACTAATCTGGTGATTGCATGGTTTAACACTGTTGTAAAATAGGCAGATATCTGTTTACAATGTAGAGATCCATTTTTTAACAAAGGATATTATACAGAATAAAATCCAGGGAGATGTCTAATTGGATGTTGGTGTTCTTCAAAACGCAAACATTTAAACAATCAAATTTAAAATCTTTAATATTTTGGAGTGTGAATTAAAAACTAAGAAAATGATAGTTTAAAGTAAACATTTCTTGTTCCACTTTTGTGCTCATCGATTTAAACCATAATGCGTTGTTTATTTTGTCGGAAGCACTGTTTTCTGGGAAGGGTGGGTTAAATGCTTATTTCGCACCATTTATTTAAATTGCTGAAGATACTATACATGTTTTGGAAAGTACTTCCCTCATTCAACAAATGTGACCTTTAGTGTCGGTGATTAGACTATCTTTATTTTTATAAAATTGCTAAAAGTTGTGGTCCTAAACCATGTGACCATAAACAATGCAAATATAAATACCTTATCACGATCGCTTACTAATAAACCAATTTTGCGTTTTCTGAGCTTTCTTAAATTCAATAGAAACTTGTTGTCGATAGTTAAGTAAGAGCTTATGTTGCCTGGTTAATAACTAAATATATTTATTTCTACTTTTTATTTTACGTTTATTATTAAACGTGTCTTATTTCCAAAACGAAACATCTGGATTCAAATTAACGTAGAGTATTCCTCGTTAAAACATCTTTTTTACTCTTGGCTATAACTAAAACTACAGGGTATTTGTCGGTATATATTGACCAAAAAGTTAAAACATTGACTATATTACGGTTCTTCTTTATTATCTATGTATATGATGTATCTATTTTCAGACGTACAAGAATATCGGTTATACGGTGCTTACATAGTGAAATCAGGAATAATCATGATATGTAAGACGTTATATTCAAGCATATAAACTTTTGTATTACTATCTTTTCTATTTTTTATAAGAATTTTATCATAAATATAAAGCAATTGTATTATTATTTGATTTGTTTATATTCAGTACAAAAATCAATATTATAACAGATGCGGTACAGGTTTCACAATTTAAACTATGACTTTGTTTTACCTATTTTACTAGGTACTGTACTCGTTACTGTAGCAGTTGTCGTAATACTTAAAGGAAAAAGATCTCAAGTTGGTAAGCTATTTGGTTGCATTTTATTTGAGCATTTGCATACATTTTGATATTGGAAATGCAAGTTACGTGTGATTCAAAATGAAGATACACGGATTATACATGCATTAAATTACAAATAATAAATTATTACTTTATTATACTGACGTATCAGACGGGCTGAAATTATATTTTACTAAAATTTTATTAGCGCTTAAAACAATACTCAAAGTACAACAAGTAAATATGCGTTGAAAAATGGTTATAACACATCACTTATACAACGAGTTTTAAAACGAAACATTTTATTTGGCTTTTTGCTGTCATGTAAAAGAGAACTGAAAATTGGTATCAAAAAGCTCAAACAATGTGAATATGCAACTAGCATTGTAATAACATTTACATAATATGACTTTTTCATGAAAAAAACGTTGTCTAAACAAAGAGCTTTCGATAGTTTGTATTTTGTTTTTTTTATTATTAAATCAAACAAATGATTAAACACGTTGATACTTTTCTATGCTCTCTTGCATCAACTTTAGAAAGCCCTCCTGAGGTTACCCTTTCGACAACTAAAACACAATAAAGATTGAGAATGTTTATTTATTAAATTAAAATTGGTTACAAAAAGCATACAATAACATAACATTCTCTACAAGCTATTAACATGATTAACTTTCCATAAAAAATCCATACTGACAAAGACACATTTCAAAAATTCTTCTTTATGGATAATGCGTAACATAAAAGCTTGGCTTATAATGGGGTGAAAAGAGCCACAATGAATGAAAGATGTTATGCAGTAACATATATCCTACCCCACAAAGGCCAAACATTGGCTTGGCAAAATACAAAACACCGCTTAAATGGTATAAAAAGACATTAATCATATTCATTGTTGACCTGTGTCAAAAAACAACTAGACATTGGCAAACTTAATGTAATACATACAGCAAATATTGACAATAGTTACTACATACTGCAAATAAGTATTTTAAAGTAATAAACCATTAAAATTGTAACATACTAACTGTTGACCAACGGCCCAAGCATTTGAGACAACAATCAAAACTAATATTTTTTGTCTTTATGTGAATGCTGGTGTACTTTCTCTTATTATTGAACTTGACTTTACAAATAACTGATAATAAACAAAACATATTCCGGCCCGAGAAAATGATTAAGCAGGTGAACAGAAAATGAAATAATAATAACAAATAAAATATTTTTACCGGCCCAAACTGGTAAACTAAACATGTATTAGCAGGTAAACAGAAAATGAACCAAATAAAGAACTAAAAAATGTTTACCGAATCAAGCTGGTAAACAGAAAATGATTAAATACAACGATTGGAACGGATATACGTAAAAAATGCATTTGATCTCGATCTACTCATTGAACATATCTGTGAATCTCATCAACTTGGCTCTGATGCAAATGTTTCAGCTCCAATTCTTAAGCTATGCCCTTTATATTGGGAGCTATCTTAACCACATGCTTTGAGGCATTTATGAAAAACCCTATCAAAATCAGAACGAGTTGTTGGCTTCCCTACATACTAACAAGAAAGCGGTGCTTGTATGTTAGGAATTGGTCGCACCTTTAAATATTGTACCACAGCCTAAACTGAAAATTCATTAACATGACCTTTATAAAATGTTATTACTTTGGCCTGTCCTTTAACATTATGTTTGAATTTACAACTTCGTATTTCGATCTCTTGAGTTATACCTTGAGATTAACAAACCTCTTATATCTTGTAACTGAATGAGCGAATCGAATGGTTCATTCTTAGTCATTACGAGCTCACCAATTCTGACCAAACAGAAAATGCTGTTAAAAAGAATGCATTATAAAGCAAACATGGGATGTAAATATGGTAAAAGTATTAACAGTTTTTCAAAACAGGAACTGTTATTAGCAAACGATAGGTTCCTGAGGAAAGTTTACCAATTATGGAAGGACTGGGTACTGTCGGGCAATGAAAGCATCTTGTGAACATAAAATTGCCGACAAAAAGTTGATATTGTAGGGTGAGAGAGCTTTCTTAAATCTATATGCAATAAAAAGTGATACAGAAGCAACAGACAATCAGCTAATGGGGATACATATTTCGATACTAAAATGTTCAAGCTGGTATGTAGGTAGAGTAGATTTGACCAAAGCTGCTTGTCTTAATATGTTAATGTATCCCAAAAGTTCTGTGGAAGAAGCTTCTCTCACTGGTATTTTGAATGGAGATGAGCATTTTGTTCGACTTTCCAAGAATCGCTCCACCTGTAAACCAGAGAGGTAATCTGTTTGACTATTCTTTTCACTCTTATTGTTTTGCTTTAAACAATGTGTTGCAAACACCTTAAAATGATGAACCTAACCATCTTGAGATCAGTTGAAGTTTGTTTGATGATCAATGAAACAAGCGTTTCGCTATCCGTAAAAAAGAATCGCATGATTTTTCCAGAATGTACCCCAATTTTCAATAACCCAAATAATTGAGTAAAATTCTAATGTCATGATATTCATTGTTTTCCAATTCTCTGGGAAAGGACCATAAAATCCATTGCAATTGTAGATTCGAGCATTTCATTTTGACTGTACAGCATCGCTATTTCTCATGCAAAAATATAGAAGCTCCATTGAAAATTTCCAAAAATAGCAACCATAGTTTCAAGTCATTTTTTGCTTCCATAGTTAAACGAATATGTTTTGTGTTACCATTTTCATGGTCAAATTGATCGTCTGCGAATGAAAGGCCCTACAAAGTTGGATCACAGAGCATGCAAACTTTAAAAGACCTATTAAGCCTCGCGTTTCTTTCAAGGTGCAATTTTTCATTGCCAAAAACTTTCTTAGCAAGTTCCTGCACTTTCTAGTTTCAAAGATTGTAAACGAGCTTATTGCGTTTGTGTATCCAGGGTTATGCATGACAAGTGCACCAGTTGAGAAGGTAATTCGGATTGTCAATTGACAAAGGTACATTTAGCTCTTCACATAAGCCAAAAAAAGCTCTGAGTCTAGCTATGTCATCAATTTTCAATAATGAAGAAATCATCCAAAAATATAGACCATTGCAGTGATACTTAATTTGTGTTTTGGCGTCATTAATACTTGCAAATGGAACAGTAGCGGCTTCATCTGAAATCCCAGCATTAACTAAATTAGCTTTCTTATCAGGGTGTGTTGGTGATGAACTAGACGCCATGTTCCTGGTTGTTTCTTCGGCTCTAAACCTAAAAAGGATATTATTAATGGATCTAATGGTATATTATCAAAAGACCCTTTTATTCATATTTAAAAAGACCTCTTTCTTAATTTTTTCTGACACGATAGCAGGGTTGCCTAAGGCTGATTTTAAATTATAACATTTTGGTACCCTTGACCCTCATCCTCTAAATGGAAAGCATATTTTAAACCATTTATCAAATATTTTGATTTTTCTAAATCATTCCTTAATAGGTAAACTTCTAAACGGTCAACATCTATAAGGGTAGGTAGATCATGGTTAAGATTTGTTTGAGGCTGTGTTTGCATTTGGTAACCTTGTGGCTCTTGACTTTTTGTAATGTTTGTACTGGCTTGTGTGTTCTCAGGTCTAGTTTGGTTTTGTTTAATCCAGAGGGACATGGGATGTGCTCGGTAGCAAATGTAGCAGACATGCAGGTAGCCCTTCATTGTATCTGTTGCATGTTTTACTAAGAGCGCTGGCTGGAAATGGTTTAGCAGATTGTGGAAAACGTATGGAATTCCTTACTTTGCTAGATTTTTTAGACACATTGCCTAAGTTGAAGTTTCTACTAAGAGTCCTTGTGTGTAATAATTGATCCACACAGTTCCAAGAACGGACACCATCATTTTGTATATTCTGTCTAAAATGTAAATTGTAAAAATACCAGTCATCCCCATTCTAATAAATATGAAGAATACGATCAAAATATATTGCCAAATCTTCTTCCAAAGTAGAACGGTTTGGACTACCTCTTCTCAACACAGATGCAAAAATCGCAAAAGCATCTGTCCAGTTTTTTATACTAAAATACTTTCTTTTCTTGCCTTAGGCTAAAACCACATTCTGATTACACACTTCAAAGTGAAAACCTAATTCTGAAGGCCGATGATTAACTAAAATTTTGGACATTTCAACAAATTCTCCGTTCAAAATTGTTTCAGGTAATTTAAAATTAATTTCAGTTTACAAAAGTCTCCCTACTGGAATTAATTATACTGTACCATAATTAATCATTGAACCAGTGGCTATGTCTTGTGCTGGAATTCTGATAAAATTGTCAGAATCGTTACTACGAATCTGTTTACCTGATGTATTGTCTTCTTTGTTAATGACAGATCCAGGTGTCTGCGACATTGTGCAAGAACTACTACATGTAGCTGTAACCTGCGTATTTCATGTGAACATCATATTGTCTTTTACATTTTGAATAACTTTAGCAGATTCTGCAAATGCGTTAGTCATTGCCTCCATGCTAGTATGACCTTTTGATGTGTCCATTTCATCTGGAGTTTGAATATCCAGTCTGTCTCCTTTTTGTTGGTCTATTAGTCTTGGGTGGCGTATTGTATACTTATAGAAACCATATTACACTGGTTTGAGAAAGAAATAAAATAGTAGATTTATCGTTGCCACCTACTTGTAATATTAAACTTGATGATTGGGTCTCCCTGATTAAAGTGTCCAAATACGCATTATCTACTATACATGTACCAAATAACTAAATTATTAACTCATGTACATGTACCATATCATTGGTAGTACATGCACTACATTCATGGATTTATAATAGAACCATGCTGAGTACATTCCCAATCAATAACCTAATCAAAGGTCATTTGTTTGTACAAATATATATGTCATTAACAGAAATGTATGACATGAATGAAGGTCATAACAAAATATACCTAACACCGATAAAACTGTCAAAAAGATAATCCACAAATCAAGTACGAGAAACCGGCAAACTCCAGAAACAACAACCAACATAAAGCAACTAGAGCAATGGTCCTGACTTGGTAAACGCATTTCAAAAGAAATAGTGGTTTAAACTAGGTTTAATGGCATACCAAATCACTCGCTTCCATTACTGTAGAATGTGAGTTGGTTACATGATTAAAATAGATGGGTATCATATACCACTAGTCACTAATAGATGTATCAAATAATCATCGTAGCACGTTCAGTCTACACTGAATTAAAAATTGGGAAAACTATCTGCAACTCGTCAACATTACCTGAACCAATTTTTTTTTCTGAAAAAAAGTTGATACAGTGCTGCAGCAAGTTTCACTACCACTACTTGTACTAGTATGATATAATATAACTACAGATGTTTTGCTTTTAAAAAGCATTTACATTTAGCCAAGTTCGACTAATTTTGTTGAATCAGATAAACTGTAAGCTATAAATTTATTAGTTAGAACTTTTATATGTCCATTACAATGACATAATGTTTATACATATATCCGATTTCAATGTTTGTTAACTTATTTTATTTATTTGTTTTTTTTAATATTCATTATAAACTGAAGAACTAAAAATTCCTTCGCTTGCTGTAATACTACCCAACAGAATTACCATTAGTATAAATCAACTGGTAATCCGTACCAGCACTGCAGCAAATAAGCAGACTAACAATAACCTAACAAAATCTTATTTCAAGAACGATGGTCTAGAGCATGCTAAATGAGCTGATCGTAAAGATATATGAAACATTTTCATTCCTAAATCAGACAAATGAGTTCCATCTGTATGATAAATATTGCATGGACTGTTCATTAGCTTTAAATGCTTCCAAAAATGTATAGTGTGTGGATGCTACAATTAGATCTGGTAACATCTGGTTCACAACACTTTTGGGGTAAGAATAAACATGAGCCGGTACATAGTTGGCTTCGCTCAATTAGTTCGCAAAAAGTAAAAGTTTCGACACTGCAATAATGCGTACATAGGTAATCCATCCAATCTCTTATGTTACAAGCAAGTGTCTTTGGCTGCAAATGTGTGCTACAAATATCTTTGCCATCTACTTGTAATATTAAACTTGATGATGGGTCTCCCTGATTAAAGTGTCCAATGTCGCATTATGCTTCAAACTATTTACCGTCCCACCGGATATGGCAAAACACTGAACGTTACAATGTACTATACTTAAATCATTACGAATTATCTTTTTTTACTAAATTCGTCTGTCAATCGTTTAATGAACCTCGAACAAATAATCAAAACTGTTGGTATTGTTGTCGAATGAGCCATTTATACAAGGGCGATTAAATCAACACTACATAGTAAATAAAAATATACAAGTATAAGTAACAAAATTACGTAATACTCCAAAGTTTAACACTAGCAAGTCTGAATAGTAGCTTATATCCGATAAATTGAAAAAAGTGACTAATTTATATGAATAAGAGTAAAATATGTTGTATTTAGTTAAAAGAATCGATCGACCTTGAACGTATACCTCGTTATGCACATGGACATAGCCAACTAAAAAAATTATGATATTCACTAACAGTTTTCGAGATTATACAACGATTCTGGAGAAAGTCACCTACGTTGTGACTGTCAAAATACAACTGTCAAGTTGTTCTCCAAAGATACATAAAATAAATTATTAAAAAAATAAAATATTAAAATAACTTGCACGTTGATCAATCTCCAAAAACACGCAAACGCAAAATATTTAATTAAAATAAATATAATATAAACGACAAAGTTTAGGTTAATTGACATAATATGTTTGAGCTTCAATGAAAATATCAGAGGTTGGTTAGTAACGCAATTACATTATTACTTTTCGATTGAGAAACAAAAGGCATGGAAGTTGTAGCAAGCCCAACTGGTGAAACAGGTATGAAACAAACCAGTAACTCTTGTATTTATAATTATCGAAATAGTATCTTTGTTATTACTATTTTTGAGATGCTCTTTGCAAACAATTTAGATTGTTATTTTTGTACTTAGTCTAGCGTTCCAGTTTTCTTATCAATTACTCTGACTTCGATTAATTATATCTGTCATTGGGCCCATCCTGTCCTACCAGCATTCTGTATACTTATATATGACGTTTATATTGTGACCGCCTTCGTAGAAAATAATATAAAGAGAAATCAAACGTAAGTTTTACGTTTCAGTTATCACTAACAGCACACAAATAAAAAAAGTAAAAACGTGTTAGCATTTTAAAATTACGTTAAATCTTTTAAAGTACTTAATTTTGTTTTCGTTTTAGAAGATAAGAAAACATCTTTAGAACCAATTGATAATGCTGTTATAATGTCCACTAATAGAGCTGGTATGTAGAACGTTTATAAAATCTCCATATATAACCATTGGGTATCATCAAATAGGGTAAAAAACGTCAAAATTTATTTTATGGATACAGGTTCATCTATAATTGTTTTTTTTTCAAAACTTTACCAGTTTTGATCAAATATGGCCACAGTTGTCGGTTTTATTAAGATAGATCCCGACGAGCAACTTTCACAGTTAGCGTCTCTTGATATGTAACAAATTTGTTGCTTTCAGATTTCAGAATATTTATAATGTTTTGTGATAAAGTCAAGTTAGTAAATAGTTACTCAGGTGTCTCTTAGCTGACCACTTCAACAAATGACGTTATCCGTTACACTGTTATCGTTTGACGATCAAAATGCATCAGACAGCAGATAGTAACAGTTGAAATGAGAGACATTTTGAATTTGATTCTTAATGGCTATTTCATGCTTGCAAGTTTAACAAAGATGTCAACGAGTGTCATCTTAACTCTGGTAACACTGTTATTGGCGATTTAGGATAAGGTTTTGTTTTGATTTGCTTGCCACCAGAAATAACGGTGATTGTAAGTCGAATGAAAAATAAAGGTGAAAATGTTTATGTTAAAACAACATTACTTTTTTAAAATAAATTAAATGAATCCGTGTAATAAATGAGTGTTAACAATAGCGTATAGTCTGTATAATGTATTAACGTTTACAGTAACTAGATCTAGATAACGTTTAGACTAGTGTTATTTAGACTTTGCAAGGAATGCTGTTGCAGTGTGTGTGGGTATAAAGTTAATATTTTGTTACATAACCGAGGTCTTGTTAACGTTCTCATGTGCACATTTAAAAACAAATTAAAATCAAAAAACGGTTTTAGTCATGGTTTGCAAATTTATCTTGTATCAAATATCCTGATTATATTTCCTTATTAATCTTTTATAAGTGTATTTATGCAGATCTCTGTTATTAATTGATAGTATCTCTAGCGTTTTAGTCACATTTCGGATCTGAGCAAATATCAATGATTCATTCTGTTCTGTAATCGTTTTCAAATTTTGATTACATTAAATTATTAGAATTGTTTAATTTCTAAATGGCTATGTCTTGATTTAGTATAGCGTTTAGAATTTGGGTGATAAAAGATATTCATTGTCTTACTTATGTGGTTGTTCAATATTTAAACTTTGTCACCAGTGATGATTAGACAAAATGCGTAGCTGATGTAGTAAATATATATTATATTTTAAACATTTTTATTTACTGAGTCTCCTCTGATTTACTATCATTTACTGAAAACCACACAGAAGTGCTGATATGAATATTATTGATAATTTCAGTCATATACACATGTTTAAATTGTCGAAAAATTTTTTATCTGACCTTTTCCAATATTGTACATGATGAGATGAAACGGAATCTGATATAGTTTTTTATTATGTTCTATTTATCTTGATTGAATGTATTTACTCAAAACATTTTCATCAGATGGTAAAATGGGATATTTTAATGTAATATTTACAGGTGTCTCTTTGTTACGTGAATGGAAGTCTAATCTAAGATATTTTCATCCGACTGCAGCTTCAGAAATAGTAAGACGAAAAGTAATTGAAAACCAATGCACACTAATAACTGGCCCACCAGGATGTGGAAAAACTGCGATTGCTTATTACGTTGCCCTCGAATTAGAAACAACAGAAGGGTATACAATAATGCCCGTTTCTGTGCCGGAAAAAGTTTCCAAACTTTTAGAGGATGGTTCGTACAGTTATGCTAATTACGTTTTAATTGTTGATAATTTAGTTGGATTAGATACAGTTACCACTGGTCATACTAAGGACATACTTAAAGCAATTGAAACCGCATTATTAATTACTTCAAGTTTAAAGATAATCATGACATGTAGATCACATGTTTACATTATGAACACTTTTGATGTTGATAATTTTTATCATTGCGACATGCTTTTAAGCGAAATGACATTATCACTAGAAAATCGAAGAGAAATGCTTTCCTCCTATCATAAGGAGGATTTTGTAGGTCAAATAGGTCATGAAGACCTTCTACTATACAATTTTTTTCCAGCTCTTTGTGCCTTGTCAGTACAAACAGATCATCAGTTTCCAACTTTTTTCACGTATCCATTTGCTTTCCTAAAAACCGAAATCGAACGTATGAGGCAGCGGTCTGACGTTTTGTATCTTGCTCTTGCCGTTATGGTATTTAATAATGGTAGAATCGAAAAGAAATTACTGGATGAGGAACATAAAGATTTTGATCACATGCTTCAAGACATTTATTCTGAATCCGGATTTCAACATAAGCCCACAAAGACTACACTGAGCAAAATATTGAAATCAATAAACGGAACATTTCTTCAAGAAACGGAAACAAGTTTTTGTTTTTTCCATGATAAATTATTTCATGTTATCTCAACAATAATAGGTGGTGGGTTTGTACGCAGTATCATCCAAGATGGAAATCCGTCTTTAATTAATGAACGACTTCAATTAACTCAATTACATGTTAATGAATCATTTAACCAACTTAATATCATGGTCAATCCGCAGTTAGAAAATTTATATTTTGAAAGACTTTTGCTTGATTTAAGAAAAGGTTACCTTTGGTGTTCTTTGAAAAGAAATATACAAATAAAGCATCATCAATTCAGACAAAAGTTGATTCAATGACTTGAAAAAAATCAGAAGCTGGAAAATGTTAAAGATCTTGATGATGATTCCACACTGTTGCATGTCACATCATACTTAGGTTACCATAATTTGTTTTTACATTTCCTGAAGAATAATGAACTTGAAATTAACAAACAAAATAAGGCAGGAAGAACCGCTCTACACGTAGCTTGTGAAAGAGAAATGACGATGATAGTAAAATCCCTCATTAAAAAAGGCCGGCTATAAATGTTATGGATACAGAGAAAAGAACAGCTCTTTACTTAGCGTGTAAAAATGGAAATCGGGATATTGTAAAACTACTACTAAGCTGTAATGCAGAGATCAATAATCCTGACTGTAATGGGTTAACACCGCTTCATATAGCATGTTCTGAGGGGCATTTTGACGCAGTAAATATATTATTACAATACAATTCAGATATAAAAGTAAACTATAAAGATAACTATGGTCGAACACCCTTTTTTATTGCTTGCGAAATGAAGAATGACCATCACGAAAAAAGCAGAAGGACAATAGAACTGCTTCTTCACCATGAAGTAGATATAAACTGTCAAGATATACAGCACAAGACGCCTCTACACATACTTTGCATGCATGATGATTTCGACACAGTTTTGCTACTGTTAAAGTCAAACGCAAAGGTCAATTTGAAAGATAAATTAGGGCAGACGCCAATATTTAAGGCTTGTTTAAACAATAACATTTCCTTAACTAAGCTTCTAATAGAGCATAACGCGGATCTTAATGTTGAAGATAATAAGGATAAGTCGGTGAAAAAAATTGCTTTACAAAATGATTTCGTCGATTTAGCAGACGTTTTTAGAAACTTAAAATAACTAATTATCTTGAGTTCTTACATTGTTTTGTAACTTGTTTGACAGAACAGTAAACATATTACTTGTTTGCATGGCCGCAATATCGATGCAGTTTAACAATATCTATTATCTAATTCTTTGTAAACAATATTTTATTCAATAAATGTAAAATACGTCACAAAATGTTACAATTTAAGTAATTGGAACATTTAAATAAAAGGATTCTTAAAAAGCAGCATGCTTATTAAAATCTGTTTCCTTCGGAATATATTTAATATTAACTGCATATATTGTTTGGAATAAGTGGAGCATGACAGAATCGATTCGGTACACTGAATATTGTATTAACATTGAATAATGTTACATACAATATAATATATAAGTGCTATAACAAAATGGAAAAAAGAGGCAAAAAGAACATAGCTAAGCAGTTAATCTCATAGTTTTTATGATATAGTTTTGAACATGTTGAAATATTGTAATATTAGTGTCCATGGATAATTCTTCTGATCCAAAAAGGCAGATTTCTATGGCTAGTGGAATAGGTACATTAATGGAAAGAAAGTGTTGTTATCTTAGTGTGCTGTATTTTTGGCAATATAAAAGTACCATGAAGCGTAGATTTGATGGTACCACAAGTACATTTGAGAGTATCAACAACATTTCTCAAAAACAGGTGATCTTTGACTAGAATGGTGTGATAATTTTATTTTGAGGAAGGAAGTTATTTACATGCTTCTCAACACACCCTTCATAACTTTTTAAAAACAGGACAAACGTTTGCTTCCGTCCAATCATTTGGAAAAATACCCTTTTCAGCTTACATAAGAGTTCATTTAATACAACCGCACCTTCTCTATGTACTTTCAGACTAGTTGATTGCAGGTGTTTTACTAATATTTAAGTTAATAAGAACATTTTCAACGTCAGATTCAGTTATTACAATTTTATTTAGAGGAATTATGTCAAGCATTTTGGGATCTGATGAAATTTTATCTGAATCATTCCGATGTCTTTGTTGAATATTCAAAATTTCAGCTCTTCTAACATTATCAGCGATTATTTCATCATTGTGGAGAATATGGGATAATTTAGACTTACTTACTTTCATGACTTTGAAGCCCATCAGATCTCGAATAGTTTTCTACTAGTCCTTTTGAACAAGACTACCGTCTTTGAGTTTATTTATTAACTTTTATAGTACAAATATCTTGCGCGATGTATCTCGTAAACGGAAATTTATTTAGTTGAAGCAGCTATGAATTATTATTATTATAGAATCATTTGTTTAGAGAAATACATACAAGAATTTATTTTAACAGTACCCCTCGTTTTAGATTCATTGTTCACATTGCTGAATGACAGCAATAGCCGAATTCGAGTGTGGATGAAATGCGAGTGTGAAGCCATATATAAACGATACTAAAAATTGCGTTTCTAGTAATTTTACATAGGAATCATTTCAAATACACGCAATAGCCGTAACGGTTAAACTACCTTCTATTTTCAAAGTCACAACAAATCAACAAAATGAACAAGATGCATGGATTTGCCACTAACTCCATTTCTCAGCAAAGCTCCTTCAATTTTCAATGATAAATCCATCGCACAATGGAAAACTATTGTTTTTCCTGTTCGCAATTAAGAAAGAACGTCTTGCTATGTTTACGTTGCGTTTGAACAGATATGACGTCACACATGACGTTACATATAAACCTCGGGTACATTGAGGAACATTAGTAAAAGGAATTCGAGAAAATATTGTTTCTTTTGTTCTGTCTTCTTTTTTTCAGTAATAATCTTCTCGGCAAATCGTAAAATGTATCTGTTGTCAATGCCAGTTATTCCCTTCAAACTGACCACGTCCTCGTTTTCAGTTCGTTGTGTATATTCCTACGCGTCACACGCTTATAATAAAATTTTATGTTGGGAAAAGGTTCTTCTTCAGTATAAATTAAGTTTCGTTCGCTAAGATAAGATCTAAAAGCGAATTGGAATATTTTTTGAAAAATGTCGGACCTGCATGTGTTGATTTAAGCTATATATTTAGATAATATTTTTTATGGTTATGAAATTGTTATCTGAAATTACTTTATTTTATCGATTAATTATTTATCTAGTCGTATGGAATTTTTTAACTGATTTTGCCGAAGTTCTTTCTGAATTGATGCATTGTTATCAACAAATAACATACAGGACAAAACGAGAAATAAACGTTAAAGAAATGGATAGATGTATACAACATGAATGCGCGTTTTTTATTTTAATCTATTTTAATGTTTTAATATGAGCACATGTATATGTTTTAAACTAGAACTAATAAAAACTAATAATAACTAAAAAATCAAGTTTTTGTGGTGAAAAATGATTCCTACTAAATATAGGTGTAGGACTACCAAATCCCAGAAACCAGTCCAGAGGTTGCAAAAGTACATGTAGTAATATTCAACAGATCAGTTCAATGTTGCTTAATAGAGAGTTTGAACAGTTAATGATACTAGAATAAATTTGATTTTTTTGGAACGCTGAATATTCAAGGAAACAGGAGGATAAATTTTCTTGGTTTCCATTGAACATAAAAATGTTGAGAGTCAATTTTGTACATACACTATTTTAGGACTGAAATTGACAGTAAAATTAGATTGTTTGAACTATATAAAATTCCGATTGAGCGTTCGTTCTTATATGCAATAAAATATATTGTGAAATTTTGACAGAATGCTGACTCGGTGCATATTTTTGTGTTACAGAAGTGTCACTTAATTGAAATAAAATTAAATTGTCTAGGAAAAGTTAAAAGCATCAAATTTAATATAGCCAAAGAGTAAAACCAATACTGCTCATTCATGAATAATACAATTGGTATACATTTTAATCTTTATACGCCATGACGTCACGCATTTTTATGGTATAAAAACAGCAAAGAATACCGACCGGACAAAATGAACCAAAAATCCAGGGACAATTACAAATCCGCATATAGACAACGGTTTAAGCGCAAAACAAAGACCAAAAACACAAAAAAGAAAGTGAATAACCCGAACCCAATAAAACTATGGATGCACCTTAATTTCAAGCATGCTAGTTTTGATTAAATGCAAATCGTCACCAAATTTAGAATTGTTGATAGAAATATCTTCATCAATACAGCGGAAAGTGAAATTAACAGTCCGAGCCAGTGTCTTTTTTTCTTCAGCAGGCCTTCTAGAAACCCAGCCTCATAGGAATACAAAAGCAGGTCGGCGAGGAGTGGAGCACAATTAATACCCATAGTATTACCAACTGTCTGTTAAAAACATGTCTTCAAACATGAAAAATATGTTGTGCAATCGGCAAATCTAACATTTGACAGATTTGGTCTTCAGTATATTTATTATTTTATTTTGTCTTTGACGTAATCTGTTATGGCTTATTACCAGGTATTCATATCATCTCGATTGTTTTTTTTTTTGACAAAGCAACGTTTAATAAAATCTTTAAGCCATGTTTTAAACTAAATATGAAGGATGTCTCTTTAGAGTGTCGAAAAATCAATTGTTTAACGCTGTTACCTTGGGGAAGAGATCTAGACCTCAAGATGTCCATCAGGTCTTTTCAGTATTTTAATATCCACATTTCATTTATGCTACTCTTGGAGTAGAAAGTGTCACTGTATCTTTTAATTCTTGTTAAAATAGTGGTCAGGAATAGCGATAGTGGTTTGGTGACACACTTAAATGATTCTGCTATGAACAGCTGTTTGGATGGATTTTTGTTAAGTTTTGACATCCAATTCAAGAGGGAGATCACTATCTTTGACTTTAATGTAGAGACCAAGGATGCCAACTCCGATTTTTGATTTTCAAGAATCTCCTCCTAGTTGATGTGAAAGTAGGATTGCCAAGTGAAATCTCCATGTCTAATTCATTTATTAAACACTCTATAGAATATTTTTGCAGATTAAAATAATATTAAGGCCCTTAACTGCTAGCAAAACAAGATATTTGTCATAAATGTTTTTGAAGTTTTAACAGCATTAATATTTTTTATTAAGATTTAAGATGCTTTAGTTCTCATAGACCTTATATCCATTTGTAGGTCTGTCCGCCTGTTCCCCGCCTGTTCCCCGATCACATGTCGCTACTGCATTTTGAAAATGCTTTCAGATTTTCATCAAAATGCTTATTATATTTCTAAGATTTCCGTGAGATATAATAATGCATTGACCTTCAATTTTAATAAATTACAGCTCTTTAAAAAAAACACCCCTTAAAAAATAATAGGAATAACCAGGTAAACCCTCTCTGCGCATGCCGACAGGTGTCCTTGGAAAGCTCGACTCCTAAATTACTGTCTTTCAATTCAGCTCGCTACGTGAACAGTCGAAATTTTTTCTTAAGGTAATTTTGATTATTTGGAATTACTTGATATGGCAAGTGCTCAATTGGTAGATATTCCTCCGGGTAAGGCTACGCCTAGGCAATTATCTTCTGTTGTTGATATTCCCGATGGGGTTAATATCGAGAACGAATGTACGTCCGCTTTGGCGGATGGTACAGGCCGTAATGGCCATTCGGTAGATAGGTCAGAGGACCTTTCACTTAATGAGGATGAAGCTATGGCTTCTAATGACGAGTCGATGTCTATTATGGACCGTACTGAGGAGGAAACTAGACGCCTATGGACCAAACCTCCTATTAGAAACAATAAAACTAAGAAACGGAAACGGACAGAAGTTTCCGGTAAGTCATCCAAGCGAAGGGTTACGGAATCTGAACAGTCTAATAATGAATCAAGTAGTGATTCAGACAATTCAAGAAATATATCCAGTTCAGACTCGGATAGTTATACATCAGAAACGTTTGATACTAACCCCGTTAAGAACAAGTCCAACGTAAAAATACCTAAACACATTCAAAAGTATATTGTGAAATATGCAGCTAAAGGTGTTGACAAGAAAACCAGACAAGATATGACAAAAAACTGGCCTATTCCTGATTCAGACCATTTAAAGGGTCTTGAGGTTGATAGGTTTTTTAAGAGAAATTATTTTAAGGGCAAAAAGTGGAATGGCAAGCTTGAGGCATGCAAGGTGAATAACCAGCTCAGAATTTTGGATTCATTTGGTCCCCTATCTGTTTTGTGGTCTGAGGCTGAGCGCATCAAGAAGTCGAGCCAGGGTATGGACCCATCAGATGTTATTAATTTGGTTCAAAGGGCCATCGTACTCACGGGTAATGCCCACTTTGTCTTTAATAATGAAAGAAGGTAGGCTATTATGGGCAGGACGATGCCCGACAACTTGGACCTTCTTAATAAGAAGAAGGGTAAAAAGGCCTTAGCCAAGACTAAGGGTGATTTATTTGGGAGAAAGTTTCTCAAGTATCTTGCAAAACAAAGCAAAGATGATAAATTGCTTAGAGACTTACTTGTTCCCTCAAACAAAACTGGTAAATCATTGTTTTCTAAAAGAATTAATAGAAATACTAGTCAGTTTTTTCAGAACAGGCCTGCAGAGAGCCTCCAGTCTACAGGCCGAGGTCAGGGCACAGTCCACAGAGGGAGGCCACTACAGACAGTTTCCCAGGGAAACAACAGTTACAACTCTGTCATCAGACAGAACCGAACTGGCAGACAGAACCAGACCAGTCAGAAGTAGAGAAGGTAAACTCAGATGTGATCTTGAAGGTTTCAAAGTTAACTCTTCCTTGGAAACCCCATCCAAATCAAGACTTTCCTCTTGGGGGAAGGGTTCGTCATTTTTTGAGAAATTGGCAAGCAATAACTCAGGATCCATGGGTTCTTCAGTCGATTCAGGGTATTCAGTTAGATTTTGTCTCAACACCTGTTCAGACAAAACTTCCAAGTCCCGCAGTTTTCAGCAAAGAGAAACAATCTTTGGTAGACCAAGAAATTATGGATCTTTTAGAGAAAAGGGCAATTTGCGAGTCAGTAATGAATCCGGATTCCTTCATAAGCAATATTTTTCTAGTACCAAAAAAGGGGGAGAGCAAAGACCTGTAATCAATTTAAAAGGCTTGAATCAGTTTCTGAGTTACAACCATTTCAAAATGGAAGGGATTCACATGTTAAAGGACTTATTAGTTCAGAACGACTGGATGTTAAAAATAGACTTGAAACAAGCATATCTAACCCTTTCTATATCAGAACAGCACAGAAAATATCTAAAATTTTTGTGGAAGGGGAAGGTAATGGAATTTTGCTCCCTTCCATTTGGAATTGCTGTAGCCCCTCACCACTTTACGAAGATAATGAGGGTCCCAGTCGTCTTATTAAGGAGACTAGGAATACGTCTGATTGTATATCTAGACGACATTTCGGTCATGAATCAGTCCAAGCTAGAAATTATGTCGGATTTGTCAACGGTTGTAAATCTGTTTGAAGGCTTAGGTTTCATAATAAACGTCCAAAAGTCAGTTCTTCAGCCAGCACAAACATTGGAGTTTTTGGGCTACCTTGTCGACTCTATCTCTTCCAAAGGTAAAAGTTACAAAAATCAGAGACAGTTGCTTAGCTCTATTAAATACAGAAAAAGTCTCGGCAAGAGATTTAGCCAAAGTCATTGGGCAACTAACTGCAACAAATCAAGCAGTTCTTCCAGGTCCCCTTTATTACCGAAGCCTTCAAATTCTGAAGACAAAGGCACTACTCAAAGGGGGACATTACGACTATTTCATTGCTCTAGACCAAGAGACAATTTCAGAGTTAAACTGGTGGATAACACGACTAGAACAATGGAATGGGAAAGCCCTATTAAACCCAGAACCGCAAATAATTATTCAGTCCGATGCAAGTCTCAGAGGCTGGGGAGCGGTAAGCGATGGACAGAGAATAGGGGGTCTATGGTTAGATGGAGAGAAGCTTCTCCATATCAATCAGTTAGAGTTAAAAGCAGCTTTTTTAGCAGTACAGTCCCTTTTAAAAAATCAGGTTGGGAAGCACGTGTTATTGCAGATGGACAACAAGACTGCAGTAGCTCATATCAACAAAATGGGAGGGACCCTGTCAAAACCTTTGATCGATCTGACTGCTCAATTTTGGAATTGGTGCCTAGTGAACAAAATAACATTGACAGCCGAATACATTCCGGGGGCCTACAACCGGATTGCAGACTGGGAAAGCAGGCATACAACAGACAACAGCAGTTGGAAACTGAACCCGTAAATTTTCAAAGGTCTGATGATATTGCTGGGCCGTTGCAATGTGGATCTATTTGCAGATCGCTCAAATGCCCAACTGAACACCTACTACAGTTGGAAGCCAGACCCGAATGGATCAGCAATAGATGCACTGCTTCAGGACTGGAGGGGTTTCAGGGGTACGCGTTTCCTCCTTTATGCCTTATAGGCGCCTGTCTAGCCAAAATTCGGACAGAGGAGAGCACGATACTTTTAGTAGCTCCAACTTGGCAGGCACAAGCCTGGTACCCTACTCTCCTTCAAATGCTAGTGGATCACCCAGTTCTGATTCCAATGAACGAGAAAACTCTTTTGTCTCCACAGAAAGAACCACATCCTTTAATCCAGAACAAAACATTATCCCTAGGAGCGTGGAAAGTCTCGGGCAATCCTATTCTTCAAAGGGATTTTCAGATGAAGTTAGAGAACTTCTGTTGGGGTCATGGAAGTTGGGGACAAAATCCTCTTACGATTGTGCCTGGGAGAAATGGCATTGCTGGTGTGTTGAAAGACAAGTTGATCCCTTTTCAGCCCCTCTGGCCTCTGTTTTAAACTTTCTGGCAAATCTGTTAAAAAAGGGTTACCAGTACAGAACGATTAATGTTCATAGATCAGCTATTTCATCTGTTTTACCTCATATTGAAGGAGTTCCTGTGGGGCAAGTTCCCCTAGTTAAGCAGCTTTTCAGAGGAATGCTTTTGAAAAATCCACCGTTACCGAAATATCAATTTGCATGGGATTTAGATAATGTTTTGAAGTATTTAAAGCAACTACCTGCAAATAAGAATTTGTCTTTGAAAATTTTGGGTAAAAAGCTTGCTATTTTGCTAGCTCTTGCGGCTCCAAAACGCGTATCGGAAATTGCACGTTTAGACAGAAGGTTTATGTCAAAATCTGGTGATTGCATCCGATTTAACATACTAGGTTTGAGTAAAACACAAAAAAATTGTCAAAGTAGATCCGTTGAATATAAAAAGTTTCGTATTAAGAAATTGTGTGTTGTCTCTTGTCTGGTGGAATATGAAAAACAAACTAATCATATTAGACCAACCTCAAAATCAGACCCAGATCCTTTACTAAGGGCCACTAAAAAGCCGTATAAAGGGTTATCTCCTCAAACTGTAGGTAAATGGATAAAGTGTCTGATGCACGATGCAGGTATTGATGTATCAATATTTCAAGCACATTCCTGTCGAATGGTATCTACAAGTAAGACACTACAAAATGGTGTTAGTATCGAGGATATTTTAAAAATGGCAGATTGGTCAAGTTCTGGTACATTTAGAAAGTTTTATTTCAGGACAGAAAGCAGTGGTGGGTTTGCAGATAAAGTTTTAAGCTGGTGAGTTTTCGGCTTTAAACATGGATTATTATATCTCACGGAAATCTTAGAAATATAATTTAAGATTTTGTGAGGGCGCGAAGCGCCCGAAATGAAATATTGATTATATGATAAGATTGAAGTGAGATATAATAATGCATTTCCCACCCTAGCCCACCCCATTTTGATATCATTTCAGTATATAAAATTGAATTATTGCAATGCATTATTATAGTCAGACTCTCTCTTTTACAGAGTTGGTTCATTGGTGTTTCTTCCTTACAAGCAGTAGAGATGGAGGAATGACATTTAAAGGAACCGGAATGCACAGTGTTTGTGGCGCATGGGTTTTTTTCCGATGGAGTGTTCTGCGTTTGTGGACAGATATTTGGTTTTATCTTATTCCTGATGGACGTTTTACAGAACAATTATGAATTACATAATATGTTTATAATGTCTTGTAATGAAAAGAATGTAATAGATTTATTTATTAAATTGTCATGATTTGGAATGTTTGTTTTGTGTCGCTTCATTGAAAGTCAGTAATTTAGGAGTCGAGCTTTCCAAGGACACCTGTCGGCATGCGCAGACAGGGTTTGCCTGGTTATTCCTATTATTTTTTAAGGGTTTTTATTTTTAAAGAGCTGTAATTTATTAAAATTGAAGGTCAATGCATTATTATATCTCACTTCAATCTTCTCATATAATCAATATTTTATTTCGGGCGCTTCGCGCCCTCACAAAATCTTAAATTGCTGTTTATTTTGGTAGCCTCATAGTCAGTATATTTTATAATAAATTTTTCATTCTTTGCTATGTGTTATATAACTTTGTTCGCTTAAAAGGGGGATTTTTCGTTTTTAGACTCTTAACTCAAAAATACTTTCAATAATTTTCTTAAAGTAGCAAGATGATGCACTTCTGGCTCAGCTGTATTTTTAAATTAGAGCACGATTTTCAAAATTGTATCATCTTTTGATAAAGAAGGTAGCTTTCTTCGTAGAGTATCATTTAGAAAAAATACTTTTAAAGTTTTAACGCGCATTTCGTCCATCCTCTATATGTCATAAATAACTCCTGATTTACAATTTATAATCATCTTTTGGCGACTCGTTATTGATTGTGGCGAATCGTTATTAAATTTGGTGCAAATCTTTATTAATATGATACGAATCGTTATTAAATATTGTGCAAATCTTTATTAATATAGGGCTATTCGTTTTCTTAACGGGAAACCGTAACCGCCAGACTTCCGTTCCTTCTCGCAATGTAAATAAATCAAGTGTCTTACCTTTAGCTCCCCTATGTCAGTCGCAATGGCATATATCATAAAACTTGTATTTAAGTTAAATATGTGAAATGTGTCATAAATTCTACAACTAGAAGACGATAGAATTAATAAAACACTGAAACAGAGATAAGGAAGGGGCTTGTAATCGGTGTACCATGTAGGGTACCTTTTCCAAATACCCGTGCTGTATTTATTACATAAATTGATTTGAAACACTTTCTGTTTATACGGCGTTTAAATGATTCTTAATTAACAGTTTAAGTACAAGTATTTAACTAACTAAAGACTAAAGAGCCAAATAACTAAAACAAATAAATAAATATTGGATTCATACGTTTCAGTTCAAAATAATTTTAAAAAAATTTAATATTCAGAATGTGTAGAAAAGTATTCAGCTGCTTCATCAGTATGCAACTAAAACGCATTTTGATCATTTTATTCAAGATTTTCTATGTTGACTGTATTATTCTGGACAAAATCTTAAAAGCACAAAAATGTTAGGTTATATCATAGATATTCTACGCATATTTTAATTTTCTTGTCTTCAATAAATCAAATTGTATCTTGCATCCTATAATTTACATATGTTTCTTGCCATTAAAATAAACAAAGGCAAATAAATAAATTTTGCGAGAATACTGACTTTTGATTGGCTGGAAAATATTTTCTATCAGAGGATGGAAAACAAATTTGATCGTCATGGAGACACGCTCCGTTTGACGTTATATATTACTCCACGGGAAACTAACAGTTTTTGTGTTGATCGTTTTTTTTCAAAAATATCCAGTTACAAAAAATAAAATTGTTGCGTTTATTCTATTGTTTGAATTTATTTATTAGTATTAACTACAAAAAATATTTTCTCCATCGAGGGATAAAAAAAAAATTCCGTTGTGCTACGCGGATTATACAATGTGCAAAACGGAAATTTTGTTATCCCTCGATGGAGAAAATATTTTTTATAGTTAATCCTTAAATAGTTTCCTAGACTGCCTCTAATCAAAAGCTGCTTTTAAATGTAAACCGAAAAATCAATGTGGAAGTAACAATATATTATTCGTGAATACACTTCCATGGTTTAAACGGAAACCTTGCCGTCGACTTTATTAGTTTACGTGTTTAGATAGTCACACGCGAGCACATTAAAGACCCTTTGATGCATATGACCCCTAGAATTACATAATTGTTACACATTCTGAAAGCTAACAATAGTATCAGGCCATCGGTTTGTCTGTTCATATCTTCGCTTTTGAATTAATTTTTTCTCTAATGGTTTGCTTAAAATACTTCAGAACGTTGTTGTCTTTCTCGTACAAAAGTGTTTAATGTGTTTGAAACATCGTTTACACATCGATATATTTTATTTACTTAACATAGTGAGGACTAAGTGACTGCGTTAACGATAGTTAAGATCTTCTTAAGCCCAGTTGTGGATCATCGCAATGTTTATAAATATGTCACGATAAACAAAATACATATGGCGAAAAATATATAGGTTTGTTATTTGTTTGGTAGGAATGTAGCAAAGTAGTCAGATATGTACTTAGTTAGGTAGAGGAGTGTTTGTTTTACAGTTGTTTTACCCTGATTTCAGCAATTTTTGTCTTCATCATGTCGTTTAGTTTTTAGTTGGGCTAGATAATTCCCGGATTATTTGGGCCTATACTCTTTGATCAAACAGTTAATATATACCTAGACGCCTGACCTATTTAACTATAAATGTATTAGGACAAACAATACTTATAGAAAGTCTCGTTTATTGGGGTAAGGAGTCTTTGATTTTTGAATGGTCATTAAAATGTATTTGTCAATTACACGCTAATTGTAGCAGTGCTTGTGGATGCAATAAACATGTGTACAGTAACCAGATACATAAATAAGATTATCAACATTTCTTAAATGTAAATGTCAAACAAAATGTAGCGACATATATAGACTGACTGTAAAGTTGTAGAGATAAATTAGAGCTATCTCTCTTTTGATTGTACTTTACTAGTACATATATGTTATTTATAGTACGAATCAACCTGAACAGGTGTAACAGGTTTTGAAGATTAAGTATTAAAAGAAGAACCAGTTTTGCCTTAGGTGTGTCAGTGGGCAGCTATACATTGAGTTGATAAGATGTGCAGGAGTCTGAGCACATGGTTTGTGCAAATTTGAGATAGAACCTGATTAATGTCAGAGTTAAACATAGAAATGAAATAATAGAAATTTCCTGGTTATTTGAGCTCACCGGGGCATTAAAAGGTTCCCATGTAGGCTTTCAAATTGCACATGTTATTCTTGTTCAAGTTTCATACGGGTTTGCATGGTAAATTGCTTGTAAAAATGGCGCGTTGCGGATATTATATGAATTAATTACGCGGGTTCAAATACTTAAGTGCACTTGTCTCAAAATAGTCATTTTTGTTCCTTCATAGGGGATTTTTCTGGCTGTTTTGCAGTGCCCAAGACATTTGATTTGTCCATCGGACCTCTATTTTGTTTTATACCAATCAGAATTGGGATTGTTTATAGACAATCTTGTACTTTTGTTTATCTACCCTTAATATAGCATGCAGGGAGTAACTGTAATTTGCAGTACGAGATGAAGATTTGGAAAACAATTTATGATCAGTATTATATAAAGTTTTGTTATATTGACTGAGAAATTTGATTATTTCTTTGGCGGGTGGATTAATATGTGAATTGAAATAGCAATAAAGTTGAATTACAGAATACAAACACGTTTGACAGGGTATTCATTACAATTTGAAAAATCATTCAAGTTTCGAATGGGAAACGTATGTGACAAATTTAAGACTGTGATGGACTGACTTTGTTACTAGATTTTTATATTTTAGTTTGTTATCTGTTATAATTTGTCAGTTAGTTGTATGTTGAGTGGTTGGTGAGATTGAGGTGTGAAAGGTTTGATTTTGTTTTGTAAATATGTCCTTTTATTTTGTTTTATAATAAATTTAAATTTTTATTTTGTTTTGATTCATTACACTTGACAGATCTAGGCAAAATCTGTAAAAGAACTTAGAAGTGAACTTTAACTTCTTTACACTGACCATAAAAGGAAACTTCGCGTATAAATGTCTTCTCCCACAGCGAGTGAGGTTTGCTTTTTGCATGTCTTAAAAATCATCCATAATCTGTATCTGATGAATTTATCTGGTCGCCATTGTTGTCTCCACAATTTATCTGTGATAATTAAGTTGTTTTATTTTATTAAATTATTACATTCAACACCTTAATCACAATCCAGTGGCATCAATGGTTTAATTGTAAAAACAAATTATTTTGTGTTTTCCAAATAAACTTTAGGCACATATCGGACGTTTTAATAACAGATGATCAAAGAATGTCAAAAATATTTTTTAAAACAAATTCATTTTAAGTCCCACATTATTGCGAGCTGTTTTGTACCACCCCTCCCCTTAACAGTATATGATATCAATGATCAATGATCAATACTAACACTGTGATAGTATTTTTAAACTTAAAGTAAAATTCCTAATTTGTTTAGTTTTACCACTCATATCTCGTAAAAGAAATTTATACTACAACCAGCTTCAGTTTGCTTGCTTGCTTGATTGATTGCGTGAACAGTTAGCAATATTTTAGCTGTGTTCAACACGAGTACAAGTTAACAAAAACATAAATAAACAGGAAAAGGGGAACGGACATCGGGAACACAGTCTTGACTGCCACTGGAAAAATGTTGCCTTGAAATCAACATAAAGTATTTTTATTGTGAATTCTCCAAACCCGTCACCTACCAGATTCCGCGGTCAGGCCTTTCGCATTACGAACTGACTACCCCCAACGAACGGCCGTCCTTCATCCGACACCGCCAGCTCTGTTAGTTGAGTACTGTCTACCATTTTAGCATGGTCGTCTCAGACTTCATATTGAAAGCATCCACCTTTATATAGCAGTAGACATTTCCAAATCTCGCAATGGTTCTTGTCGTCAATAAACTACTTGAATAGAATTAAATCAATATGTGAATATAATTTAATCGAGTTTTTTCTTGTTCCTTTATATGAATTAAGTCACCTTGGAAAAATCTTCATCGGTACACAACAACTTAGTTTTTATTTCCTTAACATGAAAAAACCTTTTGTTATTGACGTGTAATCTACCTGGTTAAATTATTGACTGACTTTTATTATAAGTGAACCAATAAATTTTTAGTGTTATTACAGCGAATAAACCAGGTGAAGGTAAGTTACTTTAAAATTTTGCTCAAGAATCGCAATTAATAATAAATAACCAAATCCCAGTTATCGTAGGGTATCTGCATAGGTTATTTGTTTTTATTTAAACTGTTTCTTATACCTAAACAATGACAATTTTTCATGTTTTCAATATATTTTGTGAAATAAAAATAATTCAATCATTTATGGTTCCTATTTTTTATGTTAATTCCTGGATGCATATTGGAAAAAAGATGCATATTATCTTAATAACATTAACGTTTAATTTTTTACATTTAGCGTCACAATGAAACTGTTATCATAAAATTACACTTTGGCTTATAGCCAAATGATTTAAGTGTCAATAAAAAGGGCAAAAAATAGGATAAAATTCACCATTAATGAATTATTTTTTATATTATTTCATGTTATAATTCGTATGACAGTTTTGAATGATATCGAATTTACACGAAGTCTTTTGTATTTGTATGGGGACACGTGATGATAAAAAGATATTGAGAGTAAACAACCCGTATAATATTTGATAAATCGTTACCTGGTTGTGTAATCATATGAGTGGTTGCCATTTGCACGATTGTTTAAGGTCACTCTTCTATTATTAATCACGTGGTCTGTAAACACTTATAATTTATTTGCATTGGTTTGCTGGAATAAGACGTGTTATTTATAGCCATCTCTTAAGTTTGCCGGTTTCTCGTTTGAGTGGTAGATTTGTTTTTACAGTTCCCTCGTTGTTCGGTATTTTAATATTACCTTCTTTAATTCAAAAATCACTTGTGTATGTCCTCTTTATAACGTCTAAACTATTATTTCCGCCAGAGTTGATCGATAGCTATTCTAAAGGTAAGATTGTAATCTGCTACAGGTAAAACACTATGCTTATTAAAGAACATTTATGTCACTATTATTAATAGCTAAAAATCTAAAAAGTTCATGTTTGTACGTTAACGTTATGGTTCGCGTCAGGTCTGATTACACAGGACATGTAGTTTGTATGCCCGAAGAGTGAAGTATTACCCGCTGCATGGTCGCAGTAATTAATTAATGCTCCTAAGTATACTGATTAGTGCTTTTATTACTTAAACTCTTAAGAGCTCCCTTTAAAAAACAGGTTACACAATTATTATCACTTTTTTACATTTTGACAAAAAACATGATACGATGTTCTTAAAAAGGTTATTTGCTAAACATATTAAATTAAACCAACCTCAATAAGATTGGCTGCCATGTGTAAAATAAATTTGCCAAAAATTGTAGCAAGTTTATTTATTTCAATAATTCCAGCTAAACTTTGAACTGTTATCACATACAAAGCAGTATTTTACCATAAATTCCTGATTTCTTCTATGCAAATTAGGCTTAATTTTACATTTAAACATTTTCTTTTCTCTAGCGAGCAATGAATTAGCTTGTAATTAAAATTAATATTATCACTGGACTTATTTGAATTTTAATGTTGTATTAGCGATCTTGAGCTTTGCTCTTCACTCAACACTGTTACCCATTGCTTCAACAAACATTTTGTACAAAATTGATTATTGGAATTTGCATTAAAATTAACCTTGGTTGAATTGATGTATCACGGTTAGGAAACATTTCACTTGTTTCTAAAACAAAAAATATACTTGTGATCAGTTTTGTTGAAAATGCTAATTGGGCTTAATTTTATAAAATAACTACGAAACATTCACTTAAAACGGTTTGCGAACTTCATGACCGGTTCCATCCCTGAAAGCTGGCATTACTTAAACAAAAGTAGAGTAGCAACATTAGTCTCATTGTGTCATATGAATATTTAATGAATCGACCGTTCGTTTTCAAGTATTCATTTAAATAACTTTTGCAGGTTAGTATGTACGTTGTGAAAGCATGGTTGCTGTTTTTGGTATGTACATTATATGACTACACATACGACATATTAAGTTTGGATTTATTTCTACTATAAAGCAAACATACTCAATGAGTGATAATAATACGTAAACAAAGTAGATAAAAGTTTCAATGTTAGACAAGAATATTAACTCTTAATGCATTATTCTCACGCTTATTGGTATATATTTCCCTACGTTCATCTGTTTATATGTAACAGCTTTTATTATTATGTACAATAAATATGTCTAATCTATTCTGAACGCTATGTACATAAATAGTCAGTTAAATATATTTGCATGTAAATTAAGTTATTGTTGTTTTTAGGGTATGTTGTCGTTATCGGGATTCATTGACGGATACGTATTTCAGTGTCCATACTATTCACAGTGGCAGCGTCGATCAGAACGAATTTGCAACACAACTGAGAAGTATTTCTGCTTGCATGATGACAATAAAGAGAAGTACAAAGAATTTTGTAAAAGTAGTTTTGATGTTGAAAGATCTGGTTAGTTTAGTTGAATTGTTTGTGTGTTATAATCTTACATAGCTTTGAAGAACACATCAAAGCTATGAAATTGTCCGTGTAAATTTCAAAATTGTCAAAACTCTAAGGTTTTTTCTACCCCAGGTAAAGGTTGATCTTAATCAATGTTTGGCTTTCAGTTCGGCATATTTTGGCTTTATGTTTCTATGCTCTTCATATTCATATAGTGTTTGGCATTTTCAATTTTTTTTGGGTATAGCGCCTCTGATGAGTCTTGAATAGACGTAACACTTCTCAGGCGTAGCAAAATTTATTGCCTGGAACTTTGTTGTATTTTTGTTTGATTCTTAAGATTAAGAAAATCTTTACAGTTGTAGACTTACTTACGACAATTAAAAGACACGAAATTTCAGTTCTTATCGAATTCTGGTTTTACTAGACTTAATCTACTGGACCACGTTTATGATACGCGAGTTATATCATTTTTAATGTATAAAAGCGTGTAAAAGGTTGGTAGACTAGATGAATGTAACTATACAAGAGAGGCAAAAAGTGAATTGATATGTACACATGTTGCTTGCAAGTATTTAGTTTTTTAAGGAACACATATGGTTGTTTGTTATATAACATGTTGTAATACGGTTACATAATAGTTTAAGACGTATTGCTTGAATTTATTAGGGTTCTTCAAATACATTGAATAAAAAGGCTGGTTTGTCATGAAACAAGACTTCTCTTAGTAAATCCTTTCCTATATAAAGCTGGCTTGATGTAAAATATTGAACTGATCAATGAAAAAGATACAAGACACGATTTTTTAAATTAATATTATTATTGTTTGTCCATAATAATTTAATCTCTATTTGACCTTTCAGGATATAAAATAGTAATTCGTGCTTCTTTACAAGGAGAAATATGTGATGACAGGCGATATCAGCCAATAAAATTTTGGACTAATGGCAGCAGTGATTGTATATTTGCCAAGTCCACATGTAATGAGGAAGGACAATCGCTCTATAACATTGGTTCAAACAAACGTGATACAGCATGCAGATGCGACTTTGACAGCGGATATAGTTTTATAATTGAACCGTACAATCGGTGTTTTTGTGTGCCATCTTCAGAAGATTGCTCGTGTTATTTAAAACACTGCGCCACTGGACACATTCTTACGCCAGGTAAGTTTCATTTGCAAATTCATTATCAATTTATTATGAGATTGTCCGTGTAAATTTCAAAATTGTCAAAACCTAAGGTTTTTCCTACCACAGGCTTAGGTTGATCTTAATCAAAATTTGTTTCCAGTTCGGCATTTTTTGGTTTTATTGTTTTATGCTTTTTATATTCATTTAGTTTTTGGCTTTTTCAATTTTTTTTATTTAGCGCCTCTGATAAGTCTTGAATAAACGAAACGTGCGTCAGGCGCAGCAAAATTTATTGCCTAGAACTTTGTTCTATTTTTGATTTCTAACATCCGTGATGGCTAGAGCTACTGGTTTTGTTTTAATTCGTCGAGGTTAGCCCGCTCCGGCATGAACACTTTTGTATTACAAAACACATCAAAGCTATTAAGTTATCCATGTAAATTTCAAAATCGTCAAAACCTTAAGGTTCTTTCTACCTCTAGCTAAGGTTGATCTTATTCATAATTTTGTTTCCAGTTCAATTTTATATACTTATTTAGATATATTTGAATAAAAGGTATAAAAATTAATATTATATTAAAACAGAAGAAGATATTTACCGTAAACATCAAACGTGTTACCGAACGTCGTAGTTTTTTTAATTTGTTAGATTACAGATGCGTATATACTTACGAGTGGAAACCTCCGTTAAGCTGTGCATTAACTACAGGAACAGGGTAAGTGTTTTTTTACAAATATTTTCAAACCTTTATTTGTATCAGTTAGCAGTCGCAACCATCTTAAAATCTGTACACATAATACTCTGCAGTTGAAACAAAGCTTCCCCTTGCCAAATGTGTTCTTTTACTTTTCTCAGTTCAAATAGGAAAAGGAATAGGCTACAAAAACGCAATTATTTGCATTGATTTTTATAAGGTACTCCATAATTTAGAATTAATAGGAATTAAAAAAAAAACAATATATGCATTCCCCATTTATATTTCAGTTTTTATAAAAATTGGTCCAGTGTACACACAGATTTGACAATTATGTTTATGAATGATATTTGTAAATTTTAATATATTTCCGTTCTTCCAAACATTTAAAATAAATATGTGTATTGTAACTGCTGTTGAAGCTGGACAAGGTGCAAGTATGTTTCAGTCTAGTAACGTTCAAAGAACTATTGCCATGCACTTACAGATCAGGTCGTCGGTGGTCAACAATGACCAGATAAAGCAGCTACATCTCAAAATATAGCAAAGATACCAGATTGCTGTGAGGCTGAATACCAGTTTCTATAGAATCTGCTTGTGTCACCGATGAAGTCAGAAACAAATAGGAAAGAGACTTCATGCAGCCCATTTCCGAGCTTTCGGATCAATAGTTTGTCTTAAATTAACCTTTAGAAAATTAAACAGCTCGTCAAAAATTGACACAAAATCATGTGCATTGACAATGCTGTTATTGAATGGACCCCAGGTTCGCTTTTTAGATTAGGCATTCCGACTGAAGTGTGAATACAAACGTTCTTGAGGTTGTTGTGTGATGATTTGGACTAGATTCAGTAAGCCGAAATGCTAACTTGCATGTAATCGAAGAATATCACACAGGTATCAGATGCAGAGATTAGGTAGGTGACCCGATTGTTATACCTAATGCAGGTGTTATAAGCTTTACCAGTGCTCGCTCTCACAGAGCTCGTGGTGGTATTGAGCTATTTGAAAATGAATCTATCGAATAAGTGGAATGGCAAGTCTATAATTGAACTTGAATTAAATTAAATATGCCTAGTGCAAGCTGCAACTAAGCCGTTTCTGCAAGTCAGGTATAGCCAACGAGCATTTAGTAGCTTACTGCAGGATTGACATAAAAATACAAGTTTGTCTACAATTTTCTTCAAAAGATATCTGTAGCATGCAGAGGCGCTGTGGCGCAGTAATTCTTGATGTTGGTGGTCATATTGCTAATTAAAGACATTAGATGACTGTAAGATATACAAGTTGTAAATTTTGCATTCTCATAATATCTGCTTTCGTATCCAAACAGTAAATATTTCTTCAAAAATTGTGTATAATTATTGATATTTATTTATTTTGTAGATTGCGGTTAGTTATTATGAATTAAACATTTTATAACGTATATCTGTCTACTTAATAACTTTAAAATTTATACCAATATATTGTTGCATGGATCCTTCTTGCTTGACAACAATATGTTGTTGTTGTTTTTGTCAAATGCAATAAAAAACAACCAAAATTGTAACGAGTCTTTACAGTGTATATCAGCTAATCAAATTTATAATGTAAGTTTATTCTAATTAGAAACATATAATGAATTATAGAGATAGTATATCCAAGACATTCGGTTGTAGTAGAAAGCCTGTTACAAATGGCTCTAAAAACAAACTTTCGTTGGTGCGAGTAAACATTTCCAAACATATTTCTTTTCGGTTACATACAGTTAATATTTTAAATACGATAAACATTTTAAATATTTTGTCTGTCATTATTTTTCTTGAACGTCGACAATCTTAAAGACCGCTATTTGTGGTCAAGAAATAGGTTTACTAGCGAAGAATATTGAAAACGACTTGAATTTGGGCAAGGGTCATTTTCTGATTGTAAGAAATTTATCACAATAAGCTGGTAATAGAGATTGGTATGAGACGGCTTTCGTGGTTAAATGTTTTGTCTATAATTTGTTTGCCCATTCCATAAACAAATCCCGGTCGTTGACCAAAACGTTTGCTGTTTATGTTCCCTCAACTTCATTTCGAGTTAACTTCCTAGTAAATAACTATCAATCAATCAAATTTATTTTCTTTCTACACAGAAATGCTTTGTAAATTTCCAACAGATAGTATCAGTTTTCAAAAACAGAAGTATTATAGTATTTTTTCTTTCTGCAGTTTCTTATTATTATGGTGATCACTATGTTTTCTCTTCAGAGCTAGTGGAAATAATGCATCGTTTGATCACAACGTCTTACATATTTATTCGCCCAGAAAAAGTGGTAATTATTGTTATATTGTTATTATCTTTCCTTATTATGTACATGTGTAAGTTTATATTTAAAATTAAAGCCTGTTCTAATATATTAGCATTATAAGCTTATACGATTTAGACAGGTCCAGGTTTTTTTTCGGGTTCTCCAGATTCCTCCCCCAATAGAAACTGGACGCCATGAAATAGCTGAAAAATTGCTGAAAGTGGCGTTAACCATCAAACAAACAAACAAACAATCTAGGAATGTATAAAGGTTTTTCACAGTTTTAGTTTTGTAAAAATTAGAAGCATATTATTGAACTGCTTTCAAAGAATGGTAAGTAATTGGAACATACGTACATTGTTCTTGGTTTTTGTGACAAAAAAGATACATTGTATCTCAACTTGTAGATTAAACTTCCAAGCTGAGTTTAAGTGATCCTAACGATTTTGTGTTTTAATGTAACATATTCTTATGTGAATCTGTTATAAAAGCAATCCAGTCTATTTATATATATATATATATATATATATATATAATAAGTTCTCATTTTTAAACGCGGACTTGACGTAAGTTTAGGAAGTTTTTGTAAGTTAAAAGACAATTAGCAGTGCGCGGTTCAAATGAAGAATTGTTGCTGGAAAGTAATAGTACTTTTTAGATTGTGAAGACTTATTTTTTTATTTATTTCGTCCTTGTTCTTAATATGTCCCTTTTATTGGCAAATACAAGTTAATCAGACACACGTTTTGATTTTGTCTCGTTATTTTGCCACAAACATTGCAATTATTTAATAATTGTATATAATATTTATTGTTTTTCAAATGTGATCCATACACATATAAGTTTATTCAATCTATTCCTGTCTGCATCCTTCAGGCACATTGTTCAAGCAAAAAAAAAACATTGCTCACAAACTTTGATTATAGCCTTTTGCTGGGGGGTCGGTGGCCGAGTGGTTCAGGTAGTTCGTCTACTATTGTTTACGAGGTCTGTCTAAATTTAGATTGTCTGTTAGAGTCTCTAGAGACTCACTGCTGGCAGGGTGCACTCGACTCCAATCTTAATTGACAATGATTGCTAGTTTTCCTACCGAAGGTGAGAGGTGTTCTCTGTGACCTCTGCCTGCATCCTTTAATAAAAACTGCACCCCATTATTTCCCTGAAAAATTGCTAAAAGTTGCGTTAAACAACATTCATTCAACAAACAAGTAAATTCGTTTGCAATTATGGGGTTCACTACGTGGGCACATTGTTAGAATATAAAAGTAGAGATGTTATTTAGTTATCAGTTAAGGATTAACACACAAACTATCAAGGCTATTAACTGTGAACTAACAATAACTACTTATTTTTGCATTATTAATGCGGATAATGTGGTTTTCGTCCCCACCTCTTTCTGTTGTTACGCCTCATAACAAAATATACTTTTCTGTGTGCACAAAATAGAATGACACAATTTAAAAATGACTGTTATGACTGACTTTAATTATTAGATGTAATTGTCATATTTACCGTCGGGGGTTCTCTCCGTGTACTCTGGCTTCCTCCCCTAATAAAAACTGGACGTCATGATATAGCTAAAAAAAATTGCTGAAAGTGGCGTTAAAACACCATTCAAACAAGCAAACAAACAACAACGATATGAAAGAATAAAATTTTGCGAATGAAAAAATTATATTTTCATTTCGTATTATGAAGGTAATAATTTATTATTTGAATTACTATATAACAACGCAAACTAATTTTTTTACAGATGTTCAGGTTTATAGATTATACCCTGCTTATATTGTTATATCAGGACTTGTCCTTATGGGTAAGTTATTATAAGAAGCAGTTAAATCGTTTGGTTCTTTCCTTTACTATTTTATTATATTCAACAAGACAATATTTTTTTGGTTTTATAAATCAGTTATATAAATACGTATTGCGCATATAGAAAGAGTATTATGATTGAATGTATGTCATAATTTACATATTATTCCAGGTGCGTCGGTTGTTGTGCTATTTGTTAAAAGGAAAGAAAAAGGTAAGGAATTGTTTGACGATATAGAAATTACCACTGAAATTTTTTACATTACTTAGGCCGTGTTTACACTAGAGGAAGATCAATTCAAAAAGCATCGATCTCTCTCTAATGTAAACACTTTAAATCGAGTGCAATCAATTCAAAAATAGTCCAGTAGAGGAGGTGATTTAAAATACATCGATTCAAAATAAACCGATCTATTTTTTGTATAAACACGTCGAAATCGATGGATACTTCGATTTCCTCTCCAATACAAACTGGATGCCATTATATACCTAAAACATTTCTGAACGTGGCAGTAAACAAAATTTAAAACACATTAGATTTCTTACGAAAACACAATGTCGAGTCCAAACTTAATGTAGTTGTTTCAATTTTAGTTAAGTTAGTCTTGCAATCATTTCCCAAAACATGAAACATAAAAGTCCAGACTTTTGCAGTTGAGTCACCTACAACTGTCAACAGCAATTCAAAAAGTACACCAGTGTACCGATCAATTGTTAAGCACACCAGGAACTGTACATATGACCTAGCTACAATAATAAGCTTCTGTCAAAATGTTTATTCTACAGCGAAGTCCTTTTACCTAAAATGTAGCAGTTGTGCTTTACACCCATGGGTTTTAATTAGAAATAAGCGGGTTCCAAGCGAGTTAGAACATGGTGAGACCTTCTATTTGGCAATATTTTATACCGAGCCATCGCAATATTGTTTTATGAAACTAATAAGATATATCTCAAACGGTACATGAATGTTTTATGCAAGTTACATTGGCATCGTCATTTTATTGAATATATGTACCTTTTAAGTAAAAAAATATTACAAAATTGCATGGTTCTATCTTCAAAGTTTTAGTTGAGCGTATATGAGGTCAGCTTTATAATTGTGAGTTACAGCGGGCTCTATTAGAAACTCAATGTGTGATTACAGTGTATAAAGGACGTCATAATAAAATAATTAATATTATCAATATTAAAGGGCTTCCACTAATTTTCTGCCACTTATTTTAAGTCTAATTCTTGCTTGATACACATGTACCTGTATATGATAACTTATTTCATACCATTTTAAAAAGTCTGAATGTAGTGAAAAAAACTTAAGGAATGTGATACAGGCGTAGCATGTTCCAAACCTTTGTGTCATTTTTTGGTTGTTGAGTCTCATTATACGGGAGCACAGATTTTGTATAATTAATACATAAACAACAATATATTTGGCATTATTATAGTACGTGCAATTCATAAATAGGTCAGCATGAGAAATTTGCTTTACGAAATCATACATTTTTACAGGGGCTGCAGCATAAATATTTCTTGCCCCTACTACATTTCTTCTACATGTACAGTTATATAGAAAACATTCAATCATGTTCACTAGTATATTTTTTTTCTGTAGTCAGTTGTTTTTCCATGGTGCATGGTACTGAAATGTCAAAATGATATTTTCATTTTTTTTCATACTTGAAACATTCAAAACTTTTTCAACTTCAATTTGTTGTCCCATTAAAATCTCATATAATCTATTCACTAAATAAAGGTTCCCAATAAGCATTGTTCGGAATATTTACACATGATATTCTTCTGTCAGGTCTGTACAATCTGAATACAGACTCCTGCTTACGTTTTTAATTAACTAAATGTGGTTATGAGGGTTGGGTTACGTCAACCACTGCTGTCTTTTTTCATTTCTTAGAAGTACGTCAGGATTACCTAAAATAAATTTGACTGCAATTTACCGATGATGCCATAGGTCATGTAGTCAAATTTCGGTGCCAACATCATTCAGTTATATACACAGAGTCGTTATTAATTTTTCCACACTTTTAATTCTCTAATATTTTTCAAAGTTCATGCTAAGTAGATGAGTATTTCTAATGAGACTCAACGTGCTATTGGCTTAATGTTAATAAACTGGCTATCTTTGATTACATTTGTTTTGCTTAAATACATATTCAATGAATTGTGAAATGTACCATTTAGTTTTATTTGATAATTGTAAATTTACAGGTGTTACGTTGATAGATGAATGGAATGAAAACCTCAGATATTTTTATCCGACAACTGCTTCACAAATAATAAGACACAAAATATATGAAAACCAATGCACATTAATAACTGGCCCACCTGAATGTGGAAAAACTGCAATTGCTTTTTCTATTGCGTTTGAATTAGAAACAGAAGGGTATACAATAATGCCTGTTTCATTGCCGGAAGACTTTTCTAAACTTAAGAAGGCTACTTCGTTCTGGTGTCGCAAGCACGTTTTTATTGTTGATAATGTAATTGGAATAGATTCAGTAAGCTCTTTTAATACTACAGACCTACAAATTGCTATTAAAACCACATTGTCGAAGGCTTCAAGTTCAAAAATTATAATGACCTGTAGATCGCATATTTACAGCATGAATATTTTTGTTGGTGACTATTTTTATCATTGCGACATGCTTTTAAGCCATACGGAATTGTCAATGAAAGAACGAGCAGAAATACTGTCACGCTATCATGACGATGATTTTATAAATAAAATAGGACATGCTGACCTGGCACTGTTTTTTCCACCCCTTTGTGCCATGTCATTACAAACCGAGAATCGTTCTACAGCTGTATTTTTGTATCCTTTTGCCTTTTTAAATAAAGAAATCGAATACATGTAAGGAGAAGCATGACGTTATGTATCTTGCGCTTGCTTTACTGATAGTTAATAATGGTATAGTTGAATAGAAAATATTGGATGAGGCCAATAACAATTTTGATAAAATGTTATGTGCTATCTATTCTGATTCAGAATTCCAACAACCTCCTGATAAAGTCTTACTGAGAGGAATATTAAAATCTTTGAATGGAACACTTCTTCAAGAAACTGATGAATATTTTTCTTTTCTTAATGACAACTTATTTTAGGTTATCTCATCAACAGTAGGTAGTGCATTTGTCGGTAGTATCATACAGCATGGAAACATCTCGTTCATGAAAAAACGCCTTCAGTTGGCATCATTAAATGAACAGTTGGACAATTTTACCATCCTGGTCAAGCCACAATTAGAAACTTCATATTTTGATAGGCTTTTATGTGACCTCAAAATGGGTTATGTTTGGAATTCATTGGAATAATTTTCAACTTCAGTATTCCCAATTTAGAAAAAATCTGATAATACGCCTTAAAAATTGGCACGAACTGAAAAACGTTAAAGACGTGGTTGATGACTCCACAGTTCTTCATGTGACATCACACTTAGGACACTATGATTTGTTTTCGCATTTCTTATGGAATGATCGACCAGGCAATGATCAAACAAATAAGAGAGGAAGAACAGCTTTACACGTAGCTTGTGAAAGAGAGATGAGGAAAATAGTGAAATCTATTATATCAAAGGGGGCGACCATAGATGTGATTGATATAGAAAATAGAACAGCTCTACATTTAGCGTGTGAAAATGGAAATAACAAAATTGTAGAATTACTATTAAGCCATAAAGCAGAAATAATTAACATACCTGATTGTAATGGGCTAACACCTTTACATATAGCGTGTTCTGAAGGAAATGTTGCTGTAGTAAAATTATTATTACAAAACCATTCAAATGTAGAATATCAAGACAGTCTTGGTCGTACACCCTTTATAATTGCATGCGAAAATGAAAAATATCATACAGAAAAGAGTAAACAGATAATTGAACTTCTCAAACGTAAAGTGATGTAAATGTACACCATAAAAACCCTTTAAATTAACTTTGCATGCACTATGATAGATAACCTAGTGCACACACCATTTTTTATACTCGCTTTAACAACAGTGTTTTCTTTATTAAGATTTAAATATGGAAAAAAGTGGATTGATATATTCGTTATACGATTTTTCAACTATTTTTAATGGTGTCAAAATTTGCTTCGCAAGTTGATTTTCCGATTTTGCTGTTATAAACTTGATATTCCTTTCCTACCATTGTAATAAAATAGTTTATTAATAATTACATGTAAAATGTATTACTATATCTAAAAAAGGTATTTATCACCTTTCATAACCACGTTTGAACATTCTTGTTTTCCAAACCTGTTCATAGTAGTTTCAAAGTAAAGTTAAACTTGTGTTGCTTTTTTATCAATATGTTTACGCTACGTAGCATCAGTCGCAATTTCCTAGACGAACTGGTAAAATGATTAGTGCAGCAAAAGCATGTTTAAAAAGCAAGTATTCGTAATTTATTATTTAACTGTATTAATAACTGTATAATAAAAAAACTAGTGTACATCACAGACTTCTTTTTTGTCGATCACAGGTAGTATGAATAAAACAACCACTCTAATCGCTATATGTTCAAAGATACGATAATGCTCACCAGAATGTACAGATTTTACAAAAATAGCCAAGGAACCGACCGAACAACAAAGAGCCGGAAGTCAATGGACAATTACAATTACGGGTAAAGACAAACATATACAGCTCAACACAAAAACAAAAACACGAGGCAGAAAGTGAGTAACCAGAACCCCATAAAAAGCATAAGTGTACTCAGGTGCACAGAACAAGTAAGCAGTGCCTGCCTCCAGTTAGACACACGTCGAGTTACTTATTGTCAAAAGTCATATCCGGTAATAGGAAACACAACCTATGACTCAGCGAAAATGTCCGATCGTATTTGAGAGATTGATTTCATATAACTATATATAAAGTCATGGTACAAGGTCCCATGTACAACAAACCCTTGTTTGAGTAGATCAGTACTCAGCAGCAGTGATCGGTCTAGAAAATCGGAATACCGATCACAGGATCTAGAATAAAGTATCAGATGTGAAATGTACACACTATACTTTGGAGCTGTGGGAATGTTGCTGTCGATGAACCGGAAGTGACAATTGAAAAGTTAAAGTAATCACGTTTGTCGAAGAAGCTAGTTTGTATTTTCCCGAGTCTATGTGTAGAATAGACATTTCAGAATAAAATGAAATAATTATAAGATGCATGCGATTTATATTCAGATTTTGTTACACAAAATGAGCAATAGTATACCAAGATATCAAATTTATTTTAGTACTGTGTATTTTTATGTTTTACAGTAAACACAAAAAGTAAATGCAAGTATAAACACATTATCATGTCATCTTGGTATCTTACGTTTATGTAAGCAATATTTGTAAACATTATTGTCGCCTGTAGAGCTGATACAATATACATATTTTTGCATGTGATTTTATTCTTTATTTATTTTAATGCCGTCTTGTGGACCGTATCTATATTTTTATATATAGACATCTTGTGGTCTGGATCTTTTGCCCAATAAAACCGTCAAATGCAGCCTAAAACTAAGCGTAACAATCTTATTAAATGCCATTTTTGCAAGAGAAATTGAATGACAGAAACGGTATACATAAATGGAAATTAATCATGACAGAACTGACTCCAAAATATAAAATATATGTTCTGTAACATTCCGACATACTTGTTTGGAGGACATTTTTCAACAGATTGTTGGTATTACCTTGGGTCTTAATTGTGCTTCCCTTCTCGCCGACCTGTTTTTGTACTCTTATGATGCCGAGTTCCTAGAAGGCCTGCTGGGGAAGAAAGAAAAGACACTGGCCCATACCTTTAATTTCCGATTTTGCTATATTGATGATATTTTGTCCCTCAACTATTCTAAACAATATTCTTTGACAATTTGCGTTTAATCTACTCTAGCGAGCTTGAAATTAAAACCGCCACCAATACAACTTAGATGGTCTCTTACTTAGACCTACTGCTAGAAATAGACTTGGGGAAAACTAGACTTTACGAAAAAGGTGATGACTTCAACTTAAAAATTGCCAACTTCTCGTACTTTGATGGCAACATTTCAGGAACTCCAGCCTATATGTGGGCATTTCACAACTTGTACGTTATTCTAGATTGATATTCCGATTTTCTAGACTTCTCACTGCTGCTGACTACTAAACTACTCAAACAAGGGTTTGTTGTACTTAAGTTGATGTTTTTTCTTCAGAAGTTCTATGGTCGTCAGCATGGCTTAATGTATCGTTATGGGGAATGAATCTATCAAATATGAGTCATTGGTAGTATTTTCTTTTCCTGGATTTGGCAAATTCATAGACATGACAATAAGTAACTCGACGGATGGGGGTCTCGGTGGCCGAGTGGTCAAGGTAGTTCGTCTACTATTGATCACGTGGTCTGTCAACACTGAGATTGCGGGTTCGATTCCTACTGCAGGCAGGGTGTACTCGACTCCAATCTTAATTGAAAAGGATTGCCAGTTTTCCTACCGAAGGTCCGGGGTTCTCTCCGGTACTCCGGCTTCCTCCCCCAATAAAAACTGGACGCCATGAAATAGCTGAAAAATTGATGAAAGTGGCGTTAAAACCCTATTCCAACAGCAACAACAACTCGACGGATGTCCAATTAAAGGCAGGCCCTGCTACTCGTCCGGAGCACCTCGATGAACCGATGCGTTGCACTGGGTTGGGGTTACTCACTTTCTGTTTTTGTGTTTTTTTTTTGTTTTTTTGTTTTTTTTTGTTTGTTTTTTTTTTTTGTTTTGCGTTTTCTATTTTTTTTCTATATCCTGATTTCCAATTATATCGTGACATTCGGCTCTTGTTTTTCAGTCGGTTTCATTGCTATTTATCTGATCAATATGAACAAACACATAATTGACAAGAGCATATTTGACCAATCATTGCTCAAACACCGTAATTAAATATGGTAACAGCACTAAACGTAACTTACGGACCTACCGCAATAGCCATTTGACGTTATTTATATTGCACAGTTATAAATTAAAACTAATTCTAATTTGATAATTGTTCAAAATACCATTAATCTTGACACGTATTTTAAAGAACAACCGTGTTACACAATAAACTTGAATGCTAAACTTGATACAATTTCAAAATATAAAAAATAATTAATTAGTTCAATATTGAATAATTATTTCATAATGTTTATGACTTTCGGGTTGGAAACCAATAGTGTTACATGCCTCCAACTGTAGCATTTGGTAACTGTTGAAACGCAAGTTTTGCTTTATCGCTATATATTCGATCTTTTGGTTTTATGTGTTTAAGCCATTTGTTTTTATTTAAAAGCTTCTGAAGTAATAAAATGAAATAAATAAATTGCAGTATGCAAACAATATCTAATATAATTAAACGATTATCTTTGGCCAACTCTTAATTCAAATCTATTTCAGTTTAGGTATCACTCTCTGAATTGTCTATTTGATCGGCAATATCTATTTTTCGATGAGCGTGCAGTATGTTTCTGTTCTAATTCGTCATATTCTTATTCGTTTGCAGCTCCTAACTTTGTAAATGTGGTTGATAAGGATTTAAAAATGTACAGTGTACAGCTCACTCTGCTGTCAAAAACGTCTTCTGATTTGCCATCTAATGTCTACTCCTTGAATTGATTGTTTGTGTTTGTTTGAATGGTGTCTTAACGGCACTTTCATCAATTTTTCAGCTATATCGAGGCGTCCAGTTTTTATTGGGGGAGGAAGACGGAGTACCTGAAGAGAACCCCCGACCTGCGGTAGGAAAACTGGCAATCCTTGTCAATTAAGATTGAAGTCGAGTGCACCCTGCATGCAGTGAGAATCGAACCCGCAATCTCAGTACTGACAGACCACGGGATCAATAGTAGACAAACTACCTTAACCACTCGGCCACCGAGGCCCCCTCCTTGAATTGACTTGTATTCATGCACATCAACCTCATTCAACATTGGCTGATATGGGTTGAGGCCATCTTTTTCGTTTCCTTGTAGCATCATCAGTGACTGTTGAATATTTTTTTACAACTTGGTATTTCGTTTGTTGTTTTTTTGTTCGGGTCCTAGCAGAATATCATTATTACTTTTCTGATATATATTGCATAAATACCGCTCAGCAACGACAGTAGCAAATACCACTGAGCTTGTTAAGCAGATTATCGTGTTTATGTCGAGTTCTAATTGAATAAAAAATATATTAAGATAATTATTTTTAAACAATGTTATCTTAAAAAGATTTTACAAATCAATCCTTGTGATAATAGTAAGATTTTTAAATATGATTGTAATGTTTTCTTAAAAACACAGAAATACTTTCCTTTCGTTTATTATAATTGAATCATTCCTTTATTTTCTCTGCTGTTATTTTTGTTGATGTTGAGTCACAAAGTCTTTTTTTGCTATGCAGAGCAAACCTGCTATATTTATATCTTGTTCCTGAAGCTTTATTATGTGGCCTAAAAATCTGTCGAAATTTGAAAAGAAGGTGTAATTATATTTTAACGATATTGACACACTTGACACACAGTTTACAAAAGCTTCGCATCAACACACACGAGCATTTTTTATATATTTTTGCTTTGCAGAGCATACCTGTTATATTTCCTGTTGACTCTTTGGATAAATTTACTTCGCAAAAACATCATAGATATAATAGCACTTTATATGTGCATACCTACAAAAGTGTAATATCATAACAAACATTTGAGAAGTGCACAAAAGTATCTGTTAGTTTACTTGTGTGGATTTTTTTTCAATTTACGTCTTAACTGTTCAACTCTGTTTAAAACATATGATGTTGTCATTGAATTTGGTATTGTTTCTAATTCCACATCTTATGTTTTGTGTTTCAAGAGTAGATTTTCTTGTCTTTCATTTTTTACCTTGATAACAGGATACACAAATTGATGAAGTGTCTATCCAGAAACTAGAGGAAGCCGTACAAGATCTGCAAATCAGATTTTTGACATAAAACTTCATCTTTACAAACTTAGTAGAACAGATAAATGAAACGTTGATAAAAAGTTGCAAGCCTTTATCTATGGACAACTACATGTAGTCATCGAACAATATATAGACGTAGGCAATATACATAGATTCGGGAGAAAATCTAGCGTTATCATAGCAAAGTTTCTGTATCATATCGTATGGTATTAGATCCAGAGGGGAGGCTAAATACACTCCTTGGGTATTCGTGAACACAGAAGACAGACATTGAAGACAGACGGAAACCACTTTAAAAAAGTCTGTACTGGACGGAAAAACGGTCGTACTAGTACGGGACAAACTTTTCATTAACGTAACACAGTACATTTCACGAGAATATGTACCCGCAGTGCGCGAAACTGCAGATGTTGCTCCTTATAGAAACCGCGATACTCTACTTCGCACTCTTCCAAGAAGTCATGTTAGCCATATGAGATACCAATTCTCCTAAGATTCATTCAGACTTTGTGTAATAGGAGAGCTATAAGGGTCTTCCTGCTAAGTATATACAATGTACTAATTATGTATCTGATTTTTTTTAAATTGTATGTCTTTTTTTGATATAATAAGTGTGTTTATATTCATGAACTTTCTTATGTTCTTGAAAATTACTCATAATACTTCCTGTACTTTTAATGTTTTTTTCTAAAATGAACACGGTGAAAGCTATGAAGAATCAGGTAATAATCCTCCAACCATTAATCTACACATATCAGAATATAGGAATGAAAAATGTGTTATTTTTGAAAACATGACAAATCTGAAGGTTTTGGTCTATATTGTTGTATAAAAACCAAAATTCAATATCCATATTTTCAGGGTTTTTGAAGAACAAAATGACATTGTTTGCCTTGTAGAAACTAAAACGAAATAGATGTTATGGATGTTGGTAATCACATTTTAAAAAAGAAAAATTGGAACAGATATCGCTTCCATAAACCTATCAAAATTTTGAAAACAGAAAGTCAATATGTTCTTTGATTTAAAGTGAGCGAACAATACGTTTTTACCAATGAGACTATGCTGTAGGATGTATATATAGCACCAGAACATACAACATATTCGTCTCATCTTCATGAACTTTCTTATGTTCTTGAACATTACTCTTTATACTTCCTGTATTTTCAATGTGTTTTTTTTAAATGCACACGCTGAAAGCTATGAAGAATCAGGTAATAATTCTGCTATCACTAATCTACAAATGTAGGAATGAAAAATGTGTTATTTTTGAAAACATGAAAACCCTGAATGTTTTGGTCTATATTGTTGTATAAAAACCAAAATTCAATATCCATATTTTCAGGGTTTTTGAAGAACAAAATGACATTGTTTGCCTTGTAGAAACTGAAACGAAGTAGATGTTATGGATCTTCGTAATCACATTTTAAAAAAGAAAAATTGGAACAGATATCGCTTCCATAAACCTATCAAAATTTTGAAAACAGAAAGTCAATATGTTCTTTGGTTTAAAGTGAGCGAACAATACGTTTTTACCAATGAGACTATGCTGTTGGATGTATATATAGCACCAGAACATACAAGATATTCGTCTCATCTTCATGAACTTTCTTATGTTCTTGAACATGGCTCATTATACTTCCTGTATTTTCAATGTTTTTTTTTTAAATGAACACTGTGAAAGCTATGAAAAATCAGGTAATAATTCTGCTAGCACTAACCTACACATATCAGAATGTACGAATGAAAAATGTGTTATTTTTGAAAACATGAAAAACCTGAATGTTTTAGTCTATATTGTTGTATAAAAACCAAAATTCAATATCCATCTTTTCAGGGTTTTTGAAGAACAAAATGACATTGTTTGCCTTGTAGAAACTAAAACGAAATAGATGTTATGGACTTTGTAATCACATTTTAAAAAAGAAAAATTGGAACAGATCGCTTCCATTAACCTATCAAAATTTTGAAAACAGAAAGTCAGTATGTTCTTTGGTTTAAAGTGAGCGAACAATACGTTCTTACCAATGAGACTATGCTGTTGGATGTATATATAGCACCAGAACATACAAGATATTCGTCTAATATTCATGAACTTTCTCATGTTCTTGAACATGACTCATTGTACTTCCTGTATTTTCAATGTTTTTTTTTTAAATAAACACGGTGAAAGCTATGAAGAATCAGGTAATATTTTCTGCTATTACTAATCTACACATATCAAAATGTAGGAATGAAAAATGTGTTATTTTTGAAAACATGAAAAACCTGAAGGTTTTGGTCTATATTGTTGTATAAAAACCAAAATTCAATATCCATATTCTCAGGGTTTTTGAAGAACAAAATGACATTGTTTGCCTTGTAGAAACTAAAACGAAATAGATGTTATGGATGTTTGTAATCACATTTTAAAAAAGAAAAATTGGAACAGATATCGCTTCAATAAACCTATCAAAATTTTGAAAACAGAAAGTCAATATGTTCTTTGGTTTAAAGTGAGCGAACAATACGTTTCAACCAATGAGACTATGCTGTTGGATATATATATAGCACCAGAACATACAAGATATTCGTCTAATATTCATGAACTTTCTCATGTTCTTGAACATGACTCATAATACTTCCTGTATTTTCAATGTTTTTTTTAAAATAAACACGGTGAAAGCTATGAAGAATCAGGTAATATTTCTGCTAGCACTAATCTACACATATCAGAATGTAAGAATGAAAAATGTGTTATTTTTGAAAACATGAAAAACCTGAATGTTTTAGTCTATATTGTTGTATAAAAACAAAATTTAATACCCATAGTTTCAGGGTTTTTGAAGAACAAAATGACATTGTTTGCCTTGTAGAAACTAAAACGAAATAGATGTTATGGATCTTCGTAATCACATTTTAAAAAAGAAAAATTGGAACATATCGCTTCCATAAACCTATCAAAATTTTGAAAACAGAAAGTCAATATGTTCTTTGGTTTAAAGTGAGCGAACAATACGTTTTTACCAATGAGACTATGCTGTTGGATGTATATATAGCACCAGAACATACAAGATATTCGTCTTATATTCATGAACTTTCTCATGTTCTTGAACATGACTCATAATACTTCCTGTATTTTCAATGTTTTTTTTAAATAAACACGGTGAAAGCTATGAAGAATCAGGTAATATTTTCTGCTATCATTAATCTACACATATCAAAATGTAGGAATGAAAAATGTGTTATTTTTGAAAACATGAAAAACCTGAAGGTTTTGGTCTATATTGTTGTATAAAAACCAAAATTCAATATCCATATTTTCAGGGTTTTTGAAGAACAAAATTACATTGTTTGCCTTGTAGAAACTAAAACGAAATAGATGTTATGGATGTTTGTAATCACATTTTAAAAATGAAAAATTGGAACCGATATCGCTTCCATAAACCTATCAAAATTTTGAAAACAGAAAGTCAATATGTTCTTTGGTTTAAAGTGAGCGAACAATACGTTTTTACCAATGAGATTATGCTGTTGGATGTATATATAGCACCAGAACATACAAGATATTCGTCTAATATTCATGAACTTTCTCATCTTCTTGAACATGACTTATAATACTTCCTGTATTTTCAATGTTTTTTTTAAATAAACACGGTGAAAGCTATGAAGAATCAATTAATATTCCTGCTAGCACTAATCTACACATATCAGAATGTAAGAATAAAAAATGTGTTATTTTTTGAAAACATGAAAAACCTAAAGGTTTTGGTCTATATTGTTGTATAAAACCAAAGTTCAATATCCATATTTTCAGGGTTTTTGAAGAACAAAATGACATTGTTTGCCTTGTAGAAACTAAAACGAAATAGATGTTATGGATGTTTGTAATCACATTTTAAAAAAGAACAATTGGAACATATATCGCTTCAATAAACCTATCAAAATTTTGAAAACAGAAAGTCAATATGTTCTTTGGTTTAAAGTGAGCGAACAATACGTTTTTACCAATGAGATTATGCTGTTGGATGTATATATAGCACCAGAACATACAAGATATTCGTCTAATATTCATGAACTTTCTCATGTTCTTGAACATGACTCATAATACTTCCTGTATTTTCAATGTTTTTTTTTAAATAAACACGGTGAAAGCTATGAAGAATCAGGTAATATTTCTGCTAGCACTAATCTACACATATCAGAATGTAAGAATGAAAAATGTGTTATTTTTGAAAACATGAAAAACCTGAATGTTTTAGTCTATATTGTTGTATAAAAACAAAATTTAATACCCATAGTTTCAGGGTTTTTGAAGAACAAAATGACATTGTTTGCCTTGTAGAAACTAAAACGAAATAGATGTTATGGATCTTCGTAATCACATTTTAAAAAAGAAAAATTGGAACATATCGCTTCCATAAACCTATCAAAATTTTGAAAACAGAAAGTCAATATGTTCTTTGGTTTAAAGTGAGCGAACAATACGTTTTTACCAATGAGACTATGCTGTTGGATGTATATATAGCACCAGAACATACAAGATATTCGTCTTATATTCATGAACTTTCTCATGTTCTTGAACATGACGCATAATACTTCCTGTATTTTCAATGTTTTTTTTAAATAAACACGGTGAAAGCTATGAAGAATCAGGTAATATTTTCTGCTATCATTAATCTACACATATCAAAATGTAGGAATGAAAAATGTGTTATTTTTGAAAACATGAAAAACCTGAAGGTTTTGGTCTATATTATTGTATAAAAACCAAAATTCAATATCCATATTTTCAGGGTTTTTGAAGAACAAAATTACATTGTTTGCCTTGTAGAAACTAAAACAAAATAGATGTTATGGATGTTTGTAATCACATTTTAAAAATGAAAAATTGGAACCGATATCGCTTCCATAAACCTATCAAAATTTTGAAAACAGAAAGTCAATATGTTCTTTGGTTTAAAGTGAGCGAACAATACGTTTTTACCAATGAGATTATGCTGTTGGATGTATATATAGCACCAGAACATACAAGATATTCGTCTAATATTCATGAACTTTCTCATCTTCTTGAACATGACTTATAATACTTCCTGTATTTTCAATGTTTTTTTTAAATAAACACGGTGAAAGCTATGAAGAATCAATTAATATTCCTGCTAGCACTAATCTACACATATCAGAATGTAAGAATAAAAAATGTGTTATTTTTTGAAAACATGAAAAACCTAAAGGTTTTGGTCTATATTGTTGTATAAAACCAAAGTTCAATATCCATATTTTCAGGGTTTTTGAAGAACAAAATGACATTGTTTGCCTTGTAGAAACTAAAACGAAATAGATGTTATGGATGTTTGTAATCACATTTTAAAAAAGAAAAATTGGAACAGATATCGCTTCAATAAACCTTTCAAAATTTTGAAAACAGAAAGTCAATATGTTCTTTGGTTTAAAGTGAGCGAACAATACGTTTTTACCAATGAGATTATGCTGTTGGATGTATATATAGCACCAGAACATACAAGATATTCGTCTAATATTCATGAACTTTCTCATGTTCTTGAACATGACTCATAATACGTCCTGTATTTTCAATGTTTTTTTTTAAATAAACACGGTGAAAGCTATGAAGAATCAGGTAATATTTCTGCTAGCACTAATCTACACATATCAGAATGTAAGAATGAAAAATGTGTTATTTTTGAAAACATGAAAAACCTGAATGTTTTAGTCTATATTGTTGTATAAAAACCAAAATTCAATATCCATCTTTTCAGGGTTTTTGAAGAACAAAATGACATTGTTTGCCTTGTAGAAACTGAAACGAAGTAGATGTTATGGATCTTCGTAATCACATTTTAAAAAAGAAAAATTGGAACAGATATCGCTTCCATAAACCTATCAAAATTTTGAAAACAGAAAGTCAATATGTTCTTTGGTTTAAAGTGAGCGAACAATACGTTTTTACCAATGAGACTATGCTGTTGGATGTATATATAGCACCAGAACATACAAGATATTCGTCTCATCTTCATGAACTTTCTTATGTTCTTGAACATGGCTCATTATACTTCCTGTATTTTCAATGTTTTTTTTTTAAATGAACACTGTGAAAGCTATGAAAAATCAGGTAATAATTCTGCTAGCACTAACCTACACATATCAGAATGTACGAATGAAAAATGTGTTATTTTTGAAAACATGAAAAACCTGAATGTTTTAGTCTATATTGTTGTATAAAAACCAAAATTCAATATCCATCTTTTCAGGGTTTTTGAAGAACAAAATGACATTGTTTGCCTTGTAGAAACTAAAACGAAATAGATGTTATGGACTTTGTAATCACATTTTTAAAAAGAAAAATTGGAACAGATCGCTTCCATTAACCTATCAAAATTTTGAAAACAGAAAGTCAGTATGTTCTTTGGTTTAAAGTGAGCGAACAATACGTTCTTACCAATGAGACTATGCTGTTGGATGTATATATAGCACCAGAACATACAAGATATTCGTCTAATATTCATGAACTTTCTCATGTTCTTGAACATGACTCATTGTACTTCCTGTATTTTCAATGTTTTTTTTTTAAATAAACACGGTGAAAGCTATGAAGAATCAGGTAATATTTTCTGCTATTACTAATCTACACATATCAAAATGTAGGAATGAAAAATGTGTTATTTTTGAAAACATGAAAAACCTGAAGGTTTTGGTCTATATTGTTGTATAAAAACCAAAATTCAATATCCATATTCTCAGGGTTTTTGAAGAACAAAATGACATTGTTTGCCTTGTAGAAACTAAAACGAAATAGATGTTATGGATGTTTGTAATCACATTTTAAAAAAGAAAAATTGGAACAGATATCGCTTCAATAAACCTATCAAAATTTTGAAAACAGAAAGTCAATATGTTCTTTGGTTTAAAGTGAGCGAACAATACGTTTCAACCAATGAGACTATGCTGTTGGATATATATATAGCACCAGAACATACAAGATATTCGTCTAATATTCATGAACTTTCTCATGTTCTTGAACATGACTCATAATACTTCCTGTATTTTCAATGTTTTTTTTTAAAATAAACACGGTGAAAGCTATGAAGAATCAGGTAATATTTCTGCTAGCACTAATCTACACATATCAGAATGTAAGAATGAAAAATGTGTTATTTTTGAAAACATGAAAAACCTGAATGTTTTAGTCTATATTGTTGTATAAAAACAAAATTTAATACCCATAGTTTCAGGGTTTTTGAAGAACAAAATGACATTGTTTGCCTTGTAGAAACTAAAACGAAATAGATGTTATGGATCTTCGTAATCACATTTTAAAAAAGAAAAATTGGAACATATCGCTTCCATAAACCTATCAAAATTTTGAAAACAGAAAGTCAATATGTTCTTTGGTTTAAAGTGAGCGAACAATACGTTTTTACCAATGAGACTATGCTGTTGGATGTATATATAGCACCAGAACATACAAGATATTCGTCTTATATTCATGAACTTTCTCATGTTCTTGAACATGACTCATAATACTTCCTGTATTTTCAATGTTTTTTTTAAATAAACACGGTGAAAGCTATGAAGAATCAGGTAATATTTTCTGCTATCATTAATCTACACATATCAAAATGTAGGAATGAAAAATGTGTTATTTTTGAAAACATGAAAAACCTGAAGGTTTTGGTCTATATTGTTGTATAAAAACCAAAATTCAATATCCATATTTTCAGGGTTTTTGAAGAACAAAATTACATTGTTTGCCTTGTAGAGACTAAAACGAAATAGATGTTATGGATGTTCGTAATCACATTTTAAAAATGAAAAATTGGAACCGATATCGCTTCCATAAACCTATCAAAATTTTGAAAACAGAAAGTCAATATGTTCTTTGGTTTAAAGTGAGCGAACAATACGTTTTTACCAATGAGATTATGCTGTTGGATGTATATATAGCACCAGAACATACAAGATATTCGTCTAATATTCATGAACTTTCTCATCTTCTTGAACATGACTTATAATACTTCCTGTATTTTCAATGTTTTTTTTAAATAAACACGGTGAAAGCTATGAAGAATCAATTAATATTCCTGCTAGCACTAATCTACACATATCAGAATGTAAGAATAAAAAATGTGTTATTTTTTGAAAACATGAAAAACCTAAAGGTTTTGGTCTATATTGTTGTATAAAACCAAAGTTCAATATCCATATTTTCAGGGTTTTTGAAGAACAAAATGACATTGTTTGCCTTGTAGAAACTAAAACGAAATAGATGTTATGGATGTTTGTAATCACATTTTAAAAAAGAAAAATTGGAACAGATATCGCTTCAATAAACCTATCAAAATTTTGAAAACAGAAAGTCAATATGTTCTTTGGTTTAAAGTGAGCGAACAATACGTTTTTACCAATGAGACTATGCTGTTGGATGTATATATAGCACCAGAACATACAAGATATTCGTCTTATATTCATGAACTTTCTCATGTTCTTGAACATGACTCATAATACTTCCTGTATTTTCAATGTTTTTTTTAAATAAACACGGTGAAAGCTATGAAGAATCAGGTAATATTTTCTGCTATCATTAATCTACACATATCAAAATGTAGGAATGAAAAATGTGTTATTTTTGAAAACATGAAAAACCTGAAGGTTTTGGTCTATATTGTTGTATAAAAACCAAAATTCAATATCCATATTTTCAGGGTTTTTGAAGAACAAAATTACATTGTTTGCCTTGTAGAAACTAAAACGAAATAGATGTTATGGATGTTCGTAATCACATTTTAAAAATGAAAAATTGGAACCGATATCGCTTCCATAAACCTATCAAAATTTTGAAAACAGAAAGTCAATATGTTCTTTGGTTTAAAGTGAGCGAACAATACGTTTTTACCAATGAGATTATGCTGTTGGATGTATATATAGCACCAGAACATACAAGATATTCGTCTAATATTCATGAGCTTTCTCATCTTCTTGAACATGACTTATAATACTTCCTGTATTTTCAATGTTTTTTTTAAATAAACACGGTGAAAGCTATGAAGAATAAATTAATATTCCTGCTAGCACTAATCTACACATATCAGAATGTAAGAATAAAAAATGTGTTATTTTTTGAAAACATGAAAAACCTAAAGGTTTTGGTCTATATTGTTGTATAAAACCAAAGTTCAATATCCATATTTTCAGGGTTTTTGAAGAACAAAATGACATTGTTTGCCTTGTAGAAACTAAAACGAAATAGATGTTATGGATGTTTGTAATCACATTTTAAAAAAGAAAAATTGGAACAGATATCGCTTCAATAAACCTATCAAAATTTTGAAAACAGAAAGTCAATATGTTCTTTGGTTTAAAGTGAGCGAACAATACGTTTTTACCAATGAGATTATGCTGTTGGATGTATATATAGCACCAGAACATACAAGATATTCGTCTAATATTCATGAACTTTCTCATGTTCTTGAACATGACTCATAATACTTCCTGTATTTTCAATGTTTTTTTTTAAATAAACACGGTGAAAGCTATGAAGAATCAGGTAATATTTCTGCTAGCACTAATCTACACATATCAGAATGTAAGAATGAAAAATGTGTTATTTTTGAAAACATGAAAAACCTGAATGTTTTTGTCTATATTGTTGTATAAAAACCAAAATTCAATATCCATATTTTCAGGGTTTTTGAAGAACAAAATGACATTGTTTGCCTTGTAGAAACTAAAACGAAATAGATGTTATGGATCTTCGTAATCACATTTTAAAAAAAGAAAAATTGGAACATATCGCTTCCATAAACCTATCAAAATTTTGAAAACAGAAAGTCAATATGTTCTTTGGTTTAAAGTGAGCGAACAATACGTTTTTACCAATGAGACTATGCTGTTGGATGTATATATAGCACCAGAACATACAAGATATTCGTCTAATATTCATGAACTTTCTCATCTTCTTGAACATGACTTATAATACTTCCTGTATTTTCAATGTTTTTTTTAAATAAACACGGTGAAAGCTTTGAAGAATCAATTAATATTTCTGCTAGCACTAATCTACACATATCAGAATGTAAGAATGAAAAATGTGTTATTTTTTGAAAACATGAAAAACCTGAAGGTTTTGGTCTATATTGCTGTATAAAACCAAAATTCAATATCCATATTTTCAGGGTTTTTGAAGAACAAAATGACATTGTTTGCCTTGCAGAAACTAAAACGAAATAGATGTTATTGATCTTCGTAATCACATTTTTAAAAAGAAAAATTGGAACAGATATCGCTTCCATAAATCTATCGAAATTTTGAAAACAGAAAGTTAATATGTTCTTTGGTTTAAAGTGAGCGAACAATACGTTTTTACCAATGAGACTATGCTGTTGGATGTATATATAGCACCAGAACATACAAGATATTCGTCTCATCTTCATAAACTTTCTTATGTTCTTAACATGACTCATTATACTTCCTGTATTTTCAATGTTTTTTTTTAAATGAACACGGTGAAAGCTATGAAAAATCAGGTAATAATTCTGCTAGCACTAACCTACACATATCAGAATGTAAGAATGAAAAATGTGTTATTTTTGAAAACATGAAAAACCTGAATGGTTTAGTCTATATTGTTGTATAAAAACCAAAATTCAATATCCATATTTTCAGGGTTTTTGAAGAACAAAATGACATTGTTTGCCTTGTAGAAACTAAAACGAAATAGATGTTATGGATCTTCGTAATCACATTTTAAAAAAGAAAAATTGGAACATATCGCTTCCATAAACCTATCAAAATTTTGAAAACAGAAAGTCAATATGTTCTTTGGTTTAAAGTGAGCGAACAATACGTTTTTACCAATGAGACTATGCTGTTGGATGTATATATAGCACCAGAACATACAAGATATTCGTCTTATATTCATGAGGGGCCTCGGTGGCCGACACTATGAACCAAAGTAAGGACTGATATTACCATACACAGTTCAAATTAGATTGATAGAAACTGATAGTTACTGTAAATGTACTGTTCACGATCTGTAAATCACTGTATACGATTCATACAGTTCTCGTCAGTCATTTACAATTTTTATTTTTTACTGATAGCTTCTGTCCTGAACTGAAACAGTTCATGACAGTTAAATACAGTACTTTTGTAGGACTGAAAAGAACTGTTAGTCACTGCATCAGATCGTGTCAGTACTTTTAAATTTTTACCTGGATTTAGAATGACTGACATTCACTGTACCAGTCCTTGACAGTGATTATCAATATTTACCTGTATTTAGAATGACTGATAATCACTGTAGCAGTCCTTGTCAGCCATTATCAGTTCTTACCTTGATTTAGAATGACTGATGCTCACTGTAGCAGTCATTGTCAGTCATTATCAGTTCTTACCTTGATTTAGTACGCCTGATGTTCACTGAAGCAGTCCTTGACAGTCATCATCAGTTCTTACCTTGATTTAGTATGAGTGATGTTCACTGTAGCAGTCCTTGACATATATCATACTTTCTCTTCTATACCATTATATATATATATTGTCATTTGTAAACAAAGACCAACAGTGAAGACTTGATTAAATGAGAGTGTTAATGGATACAAAATAGATGGATACAAATGTGTAAAATGAACCCCACAAGTCCGTTTGTTTCCTAGGGCCAAAAATATTTTCGTTTAAATCATTGATCTTCCTAATATTAACTCTTCTTTCTTCTCATTTCACATTTGAATTTACATACTGCGATACAAATTTATTGAACATGTTTTGACCAATGTTTGTAAGAAACATGGTGCGATAAATTACCTGCATAAGCAGCTACATAACGTTACACCTGTACATATTTTTAATAAATTCCACAGAGCTGCCCAGTGCATCCACCAGGTGGACAAGGGACGCCTTCTCGTTAGGGGTGGTCAGGTCATAATACGGAAACCCTGACCACGGACCACAGTGAGAAACATGTTTGGAGAGTGCAACGCTCCTTGCATGATCTAGACTTTTTTGTAGATGTCAAAAAGAGTAGACTCGTTGTAGCTGCTACAAAATCGCAAATTTTCCGGCCCCCGTACCTAACCCCATACTTTTCCAGTGGCTTTGAACATATTTGTTTATTTCGGTCCATTTTTCCGGAATTGTTTGTTAACATGTTCTCGTCCTAAATAAAGCTGAAATTATACTTGCTGGATGTTAAGCAAATATCCAATCAATCAATCAATCAATCAGTCACGCATCATATCCTCTGGACCAACTTTATTGTTAGACATGCGTCTTTTGGATACCGAAAGATATTTATTCCACATTACATTGTTCTTTGTAAATTTTCTAGATTTGTGTAAGCCTTTTGTTTTAAAATAAAGGAGGTTTTAGTTGGGATTTGTCTCTTTAAATAATTACAAAAGTTAAAATTTCTGGAAGCATATTTTGTATACTCCTTATTTACAAATGTAGTTTAATCCTTATAAAATTTTTAAGGTATGGGGATGGGTCATTATAGTATCGTGGTTTTATTTCAAAAATTTAATGACAAATTATATTTCCGACATGTTGATGCAAGTGAACACAGATAATCAAGTTCCAGCTGTGACAGGATGTTATTTAAATCTACATGTATATTGCATTTTATCTCCAGCAGTGTTATGTAACACCTGTGTTTTTCTACTTAACTTTACAAATTAAATCACAAACGAGAACTTACTAAATTGAAAGGTTTGTTTGTTTTGTTGGTTTTTTAAAAAAAATTTATTATTACACTAAAAAGGATTGAAAATGAAGAGTCACTTCATAGTTTTTTGTTTAACAAAATCATCTTTGTTTTTGTTGTCTATATGCATCAGTATGGTAAATAAGTGTGCAACGCCTAGGGAATATACCGAATAAACCGGCTTTTCTCTTGTGTGTGTGTGTTGTGTGTAAAGCGGGGGGGGGGGGGTGCAATACAAAGGTTTAAACAACGTAACACTGTAGTCACTGCAAACGCTTCTTAAATAAAATCATCTTTGTTTTCTTTTTGTTTATATGCATCAGAAGGATAATAAATGTGTGCATCGCCACGGGAATATGCCGATTGTAAACAATGACACGTTTTGTCAGTTAGGGAACAGGTAATTGTGCGCAATCATCCTGGACAAGGATTCAGATTCACTAATTTTATAATAATAATAATATATTTGCAGTTATGAAAGTTTCTGGTAACATTAGAATGTTCGATCCTCCCCGTTTTTGTAAATATCCGACAATTGTATTGACAGACAACGACGGGAGAATCGCCGACCCTGGTTAAGTACCGTACAAACTTAAATTAGAATTGAGTGCACCATTTCTTTTCATAATGCAAAGTCAAATACAAAGCAATGACTCCGCATTTATAACGGATAATTTAGTTAGAAAAACATTTCGGCTACTCACCCACTCTCGAAAAGTAACAATAATATACATGGATTCAAATGAGACGAAAATTGAAAACATGTAAAGATTTCAGTAATTCTTCGAATAAAAAAAAAGTCACAAAACTTTAACGCGTTGTTAATACACGTAACAGGTTATTTACACTAAAGTTTACCATGAGTTAAGATATTTTATTATTTGAAAAAAAAACGTTTTCTTGTTTGAAGCTATACGCCACTATTAGCATTTTTCGACCAATTTTTAATGGAAGAAGAACCTATAGAACTAGTGATAGCTCATACCCACAACTTTTCGGCTATTTAAGTCGTAATATAGCTATTAGGTCCAGTAACTTGTTTTAACATTAAAGAGAAAGTTTTTGCATGTATTTGTATAATTTCTTCACTGTCCTCTTGCTATTTTATTGAAACAGACCTTCGGTGCGTTTTGTATTTCTATGATATATTTTTATAAATTTTAATATAAATTAAAAAGAAATTACACACGCAGGAGACCTTCGTATCTTTATGCACTAGAAAGTGATTTTTATTACGTATAAAATTGTTTTCCGATTTTAAGTATCTGACAGGTGTTTGAAAATGTGTCGTGTACATGTAGCTACCTGGGGTGCAAAGGTAAACTAGAGAAGTTGATTGCTAATTTGTTTATTGCAATAACCACACAACGATGATAAGGTGTTACTTTGAAGTGATTTTATGTAAGTTTTATAACAAATTTATATCTTCATAATTACTTTTAATTCCGAGTAACGTTGTAAGATCATATTAGATTGAAGAAAATGTGCTGGAGATACTTGTATTTCTTGAGATTAATAGTAAAACTTCATTTGTTGGAGAAGAAAATTTAAAAAAACGTCCGATGTTCACAAAGAAAAAAATCTTTCGTATATATTTGATAAAATGGCATAGGACATTCTAGTTAATATTCTGGATAAAAGTTACAATTTCAAATCAATTAGGATGCAAACGGTCATATTTAAAATACTAAAAAATATACCAAGTTGTGGTTAATTACCAATAAACATAGATTAACAAATAAAAATGTCTCCCTTTTTAGAAAAACATGTATGTGCACATGTATTTATTCCATCGGCTTAAACTCGTACATTACATAGGTATAAACTTATTATGTAGCTGTTAATGTTTTTTGTATCTGTATCTTCTGCTATGAATATTTTATCCATAATATCTATATACATTTATAACAAAAGGCGGATTTATATCTGTTTAGTGTTCAGGGGCCTGAGTGGCTGAATGGTTAAGGTGGTGCGTCTACTTTTGATCACGTGGTCTGTCCATACTGAGGTTGCGGGTTTAATTCTGCGGACTTGGTGCGCTCGACTCCAATCTTAATTGACAATGAGGTTTTATCATTCAAACAAACAAAAACAAACTATTCAGTGTCCTATTTTATTATCTATTTCAATTTAGCCTATACATATATAGACTGCCCATATATGAACATGTTCCCAATGACTAGGTCTGTAAAAAAGCTCATGAAAGAGATTTACTTTGCTTATAACCACACCAACATTGAACAAACTTCTTTTTATTTTCCCGATGAACTCATATTGACTTGAAGGGGCCTCGGTGGCCCAGTGGTTAAGGTAGGTCGTTTACTATTGTTCACGTGGTCTGTCAATACTGAGATTGCCGATTCGAATCTCACTGCGGGAATGTACTCTTGACTCCATTCTTAATTGACAAGGATTGCCCTTCCCAAACAAAACTGGACGCAATGATATAGCTGAAAAATTGCCGAAAGTGGCATTAAACACTATTCAAACAAACAAACAAACAAACATATCGACTTGAAACAATGTTGTTAATGTTTATATGAAAAGCTGACACACTTTGATGCAGTTTGCATCACCTTTTAAAAAACATATTTTGCAAGGCTAAAATAAAAAAAATGATCAAATATCAGTTATTTTAAATCAAGGTAAGAACTGATGATGACTGTCAAGGACTGCTTCAGTGAACATCAGTCGTACTAAATCAAGGTAAGAACTGATAATGACTGACAATGACTGCTACAGTGAATATCAGTCATTGTAAATCAAGGTAAGAACTGATAATGGCTGACAAAGACTGCTACAGTGATTATCAGTCATTCTAAATACAGGTAAATATTGATAATCACTGTCAAGGACTGGTACAGTGAATGTCAGTCATTCTAAATCCAGGTAAAAATTTAAAAGTACTGACACGATCTGATGCGAGACTAACAGTTCTTTTCAGTCCTACAAAAGTACTGTATTTAACTGTCATGAACTGTTTCAGTTCAGGACAGAAGCTATCAGTAAAAAATAAAAATTGTAAATGACTGACGAGAACTGTATGAATAGTATACAGTGATTTACAGATCGTGAACAGTACATTTACAGTAACTATCAGTTTCTATCAATCTTATTTGAACTGTGTATGGTAATGTCAGTCCTTATTTTGGTTTATAGTGCGAGTGGTCAAGGTAGTTCGTTTACTATTGATCACGTGGTCTGTCAACACTGAGATTGCGGGTTCGATTCTCACTGCAGGTACGGTGTACTCGACTCCAATCTTAATTGACAAGGATTGCCAGTTTTCCTACCGCAGGTCGGGGGTTCTCTCCGGGTACTCCGGCTTCCTCCCCCAATAAAAACTGGACGCCATGAAATAGCTGAAAAATTGCTGAAAGTGGCGTTAAAACACCATTCAAACAAACAAATATATTCATGAACTTTCTCATGTTCTTGAGCATGACTCATAATGCTTCCTGTACTTTTAATGTTTTTTTCTAAAATGAACACGGTGAAAGCTATGAAGAATCAGGTAATATTTTCTGCTATCACTAATCTACACATATCAGAATGTAGGAATGAAAAATGTGTTATTTTTGAAAACATGAAAAACCTGAAGGTTTTGGTCTATATTGTTGTATAAAAACCAAAATTCAATATCCATATTTTCAGGGTTTTTGAAGAACAAAATGACATTGTTTGCCTTGTAGAAACTAAAACGAAATAGATGTTATGGATGTTCGTAATCACATTTTAAAATAGAAAAAGTGGAACAGATGTCGCTTCCATAAACCTATCAAAATTTTGAAAACAGAAAGTCAATATGTTCTTTGGTTTAAAGTGAGCGAACAATACGTTTTAACCAATAAGACTATGCTGTTGGATATATATATAGCACCAGAACATACAAGATATTCGTCTAATATTCATGAACTTTCTCATGCTCTTGAACATGACTCATAATACTTCCTGTATTTTCAATGTTTTTTTTTAAATAAACACGCCGAAAGCTATGAAGAATCAGGTAATATTTTCTGCTATCACTAATCTACACATATCAAAATGTAGGAATGAAAAATGTGTTATTTTTGAAAACATGAAAAACCTGAAGGTTTTGGTCTATATTGTTGTATAAAAACCAAAATTCAATATCCATATTTTCAGAGTTTTTGAAGAACAAAGTGACATTGTTTGCCTTGTAGAAACTAAAACGAAATAGATGTTATGGATGTTCGTAAGCACATTTTAAAAAAGAAAAATTGGAACCGATATCGCTTCCATAAACCTATCAAAATTTTGAAAACAGAAAGTCAATATGTTCTTTGGTTTAAAGTGAGCGAACAATACGTTTTAACCAATGAGACTATGCTGTTGGATATATATATAGCACCAGAACATACAAGATATTCGTCTAATATTCATGAACTTTCTTATGTTCTTGAACATGACTCATAATACTTCCTGTATTTTCAATGTTTTTTTTAAATAAACACGCCGAAAGCTATGAAGAATCAGGTAATATTTTCTGCTATCACTAATCTACACATATCAAAATGTATGAATGAAAAATGTGTTATTTTTGAAAACATGAAAAACCTGAAGGTTTTGGTCTATATTGTTGTATAAAAACCAAAATTCAATATCCACATTTTCAGGGTTTTTGAAGAACAAAATGACATTGTTTGCCTTGTAGAAACTAAAACGAAATAGATGTTATGGATGTTCGTAATCACATTTTAAAAAAGAAAAATTGGAACCGATATCGCTTCCATAAACCTATCAAAATTTTGAAAACAGAAAGTCAATATGTTCTTTGGTTTAAAGTGAGCGAACAATACGTTTTTACCAATGAGATTATGCTGTTGGATGTATATATAGCACCAGAACATACAAGATATTCGTCTAATATTCATGAACTTTCTCATGTTCTTGAACATGACTTATAATACTTCCTGTATTTTCAATGTTTTTTTTGAATAAACACGGTGAAAGCTATGAAGAATCAATTAATATTCCTGCTAGCACTAATCTACACATATCAGAATGTAAGAATAAAAAATGTGTTATTTTTTGAAAACATGAAAAACCTGAAGGTTTTGGTCTATATTGTTGTATAAAACCAAAGTTCAATATCCATATTTTCAGGGTTTTTGAAGAACAAAATGACATTGTTTGCCTTGCAGAAACTAAAACGAAATAGATGTTATGGATCTTCGTAATCACATTTTAAAAAAGAAAAATTGGAACAGATATCGCTTCCATAAATCTATCGAAATTTTGAAAACAGAAAGACAATATGTTCTTTGGTTTAAAGTGAGCGAACAATACGTTTTTACCATTGAGACTATGCTGATGGATGTATATATAGCACCAGAACATACAAGATTTTCGTCTAAAGGCGTCATTGCTGAATGAGAATGAGAATATATTATGCTCTTAAAACAAGTCCAAATACGTCTGTATCATTGGTGATTTTAATTCTAGGACGTGGAATTATAATGAATTTGTAGATTTTAACGAAAACATCCATGGTAACAAACCTTTCCTAAAATATGTTGATAATTACATTGAGTTGTTACAAAATGCTAATTTTTTGTACAGGTACATGTAATATCGTGTTCATTTTTTTCAAAGTAGGGACATACAAATCGGTAGGAAATTTTACTTGAAACATGTTAGTGTTATCAATTATTGCATAAGTAATCCTCATCTTCTTTGTTTTTCGATTTTGAAATTTTAGAGTGCAGTCAGCTATTATCAGTTCACAGTTATTAAAATAAAAAGGTAGAGTGGAAGGCTTCTAAAGGAAGCAATTTACAATCAAACACATAAAATTCCAAACACTGGAAAACCTTGGTTTCATGGAGAGTACAACTCTGCAAGGAAAACATTCGCAGGAAAAGACCCATAAAAGTAAAACAAATATTTACGAAAGGAAAAATGCAAAAATATTTTTATTGCAACGAGTTAAGAGACAGATTTAATCAACGGCGTCAAATACATTTGAAAAAAAATAGGAACATTTTAGTAGAAATTAAGAAGAAAACAAAAACAAATATTGATTTGTTGTTTGACTTTTTTTACTTTGAAATGTAAATGAAAAATTACAAGATGAAAGCTTAGAATGTGACATGCTCAAAAAATTAAGCAAATGGATATATATGTGAAGGTCAACTATTGAAAATGCACGCCAGTAAGCTTTACCCATCAAGGTGACAGAGTGGTAATGGTTTATGCGCATGCCCAGCAAAAAAAGATCACACATGAATATGGAACATTTGCGCGACACAACACCTATAGAAAACAGTTATTTTGACATCTAAAATACATGCAAACAGCGTTTCATTGCATAAAAACGGGACTTCAAAACAACAGTGACACTTTCTTCTTTTATTTGGACTTCTCTATGAGTGTTATAAATGAAATGTGGATTAAAAAAATTTGAAAGACCTGATAGACATCTTGAGGTCTAGATCTCTTTCTCAATGTAACAGCATTAAAAAATTTGATTGACAACATATTCGTCATGTTAAAAGGGCATGTTTTTCAACAAACTATTGGTATTTTAATGCGTACTAATTTTGCTCCTTTCCTCGGCGACCTCGGTTTACTCTCTTTCTGTGTTTTTGCGTTTTTTTTAATGCGCTGTACATGTTTGTCTATATCCGGATTTGTAATTGTACCTTGACTTTCGGCTCTTGTTATTCGGTCGGGTTTCTTTGCTATTTTTTTCTTCAATGGAAAACAGATAACAACCTTTTGAAACAAGTCATACATTTAAACCAAGCACATGGACTTGGTCCAATCTATCAATATTTAATTACGAAAAAAACTTGTTTTTTAATGACATCAGAAAATTAAAACAAATAGTATCTCCGTTATGACACATTGACTCTAACAATATATAATTGACAGAGAGAAGCGAGTCCCTGTGAGCCCGGTGTGAATTCTTTGAAGAAAAAAAACACTGATCAAAGCCAACAAAAATGCAAACTAAGTAATAGGAATTTAGGTCTGGGGTCCCTTAATCATTAACGTTGCTTTTTTGATTTGTCTGTCAAATTCGTTTTTTATTTTTTCTCTGCAACTGTATGCAATAGGCTCTTGATATTTGGTTGACAACTTTAGCCTATAGTACTGTAAGGTGAATGCGTTGTCATGGTCTTCGCTTATCTAGTTATTGTTTACCGAATACTTATTGCGATTACATACAACATTTCCGTCGCAGCTTTCCCAGCAACAACAGTGGACTCTTGATATTTGGCTGGCAGCTTTATATCATGGCACTATAAAATGTAAATCATATTACCTGGTTGAACCATTCCGTTTTGTCGAAACTTGTATTTTCTTCTTCAAGGCTTCTGAAAAGTAACTAAAACAGAAAACAATCAAACACAAATTTATAGCACTAATAATAATAATAATAATAATAATAATAATAATAATACAAAAAGTCGAGCGCTCTGGATAAAAAAATTAGAACATTAAAAATGTGAGGCCTAAATCTAATACTATGTTTAACAACTCAAAGAAAATGTATAAATGGATGATAAAAACCGTTGAATCGTCTGATTTTGGAAATGAAGAAAAAATGTTTTTTTTAAAACGTCTACAGAGAGCTTACTCTCTTTTGACCTCTAAAAAGATCAGGAGCGTATATCAATGCATACCATTTAGTACATGTATGAAGCGAGATCATTCTTACGGCATTAAATATTACAACCAAATATGCTAACATAGAATGGAAGCCAGATGCAGCCATTTCACTTTTGACATTTCATAATACAAAACGTGAAAACACAAAAAGCCGAAATATCCTTATACGCGAAATAATTTTCGTTTTTTACCTTTTAGTGCTTTCGACTTTTTTCGACGTTTTTGCAATTTATAATAATTTATGTTCATTGAGATATTTCTATTAGTAAATTATGGTGTTACAAATATACAATAAAGTATACATAAAGCACCTTAAAAACATGGAAGCGTTTTAGATGTCTTTTTTCAATTAGTATACTATTTAGAATAACAAATCTACGGAATGTCGTAGTGAAGTGAATGCAATCATTGGCTTTTATCAAACTGACACAAATTTAATGGTCGTGATAGACCAACAAGTAGAAAACGCGAAAGGGCGAAACGAAAATCATTTTACATTTTCGCACTCTCGCACTTTTTCTTTTGAAAAATCAAATGCAAGAAAACAAAATCGCTGTTCCTAGCCACGATAACTACGTATATTAAATAGAACTTGTAAATATACAGAGTAAGTTTGAAATGAATGGCCATACCATAAAATTTACGACGGGAAAATATGAACAATTTGCTAAAAATAACTGTGCCACATTTTTGATTATCAATCATATTTGAATGTGTATAGCTTATACAGTTAGGTGCAGTCCTAACATAACATAAAGTTAACTTAAACCAGTCCAAATCTCTGGTCAAAATCTCTGCTTTTGAGAGAAAAAATCTCTGCTTTGTGACCAAAAACCAATCAATATGACCGCTTTGACTGGATCAAATTTGTCTAAATCTCTGCTTTAAATATTGTCAAATTCTCTGCTTTTGTCAAGTGGACAAAAGCGGTCCAAATCTCTGCTTTTGTCAAATTGACAAAAACGGTCAAAACCTCTGCATTCAAATGTCACGTGACAAAAATGTCCAGTGGACAAAATTGTCAAAATCTCTGCTTTTCAATAGTCACGAGACAAAATGAGACAAAAACCCTTTTACCTTAAAGTTTATTCCCAAGTTCCTTATTAAAAACATTTCAGCAAGTCTATATATTGAAGTCTATGAAATCAATTAATTTTGATATAGACCTGCTATTCTTTTTATACAGTCTAACACTGGTTAGAAAGATTGACAAAAACGGTCAAAACCTCTGCATTCAAATGTCACGTGACAAAAATGTCCAGTGGACAAAATTGTCAAAATCTCTGCTTTTCAATAGTCACGAGACAAAATGTCCAGTGGACAAAATCTCTGCTTTTCAATTTTCAAGTCACAAAATGTGTCTTTGTCCTAAAAGTCAAAATATATGCTTTATTTAATCATTTCGTTACAAATTGTCCATTAGACGTTCATCAAAAAGTTAGTTAACGAAATCTACGGCAGTGTATTTTTAAGAACGCGATTTCTTTCCCGTCCGTGTTTCGGTAAATGTACAGCAAGACGTTGTGGTTACAAATTTAGACTTTAGCACTCCCCAAATTACTATATTATTATGTTATTATTATTACGATTGAGCAATCATATCTTTGTTACATTATATAATACAATGAACACTACACAGTCATATTATAATAGATTTGTAAGAACAATTTTAGGAACTTGCTACAAACAATGTGTTATTTCGCAATAAATGCATTTATCAATGTAATATTGTTTTGAAATTGTCTTTATTTTCTTAGGACTGATTACTATAGGTATAAAATAGTTTTAAATTTTGTTGCTAAGGTATCGGTCGTGGTACTTAATGTCAAAATTGGTTTTAGAATGTGTAATGTGATTTTCAATTATGTATCTCCAGAGTTTTTTTTAATGTTTTTAAATTTTTTTTTCAATGTCTCATGAGAAATGTAACTTTTTAATTGTTAGTAGTAGTTTCAATGTGTACCTTGATTCTTGTTTGCGTCTACAAGATATTAAGAGTTATATTATACCGTATTAAAATTTGTTTCTTTTGTCTGAAAGTTATTTGTACTAAAATGTAAATAAAAAACATATCTTGGGGTTTAGACATCAAAGGTTAAATATAGTTTTACGATTTGCGCAATATAAAATAAAAAAGACATTTTGAAAATGTTAAAAGCAGAGGTAGGAAATATAAATTATGTCATTATAAAGCGGTTAAGATTTGTATTGATTTAATAAAGCGTCGTGTATGATAAAAACTTTATCTACCGTCATATTTTTCTTTTTTAGGTTATAGATGCATTTCAACGTCGTTTGTCAACTGCTTTTGGTAAGAATTATATTAAGAAAAAGGTAGTCTATTTAATCTAAAGATTTTACTATGATGTTTTCTTTAGTGTTAAAAGGAAAAGATAATCTAGTTTAACGTTTCTGAGACTTAATAAAGCTTCATTTGAGATTTGTGCCCAATATTATCGTGAATATTCCTGAATTTAACAACATAACATTATGTTATATCGTTAGGTAACTGGACTGTTTAGTAACGATTCGCAGTAAATATTATCTTCTAACCGTAAAGCATGGTTGTCGTTAGATAAATACTTGCCTTTTGTACCTAGAATTGATAGAGGTACACCTAGTTAGGTAGACCACCGATCTGCCAATTATGTTATGTCAAAGGGATAATTTGCCAGCGCAGCAAATGGTTGGTGTATAAACCTGTTTATTTTGATTGATCCACTAAAATTTACTAATGTTGTATTTTGTTTTTAGATAATTTATCATTCCTCGAAGTTCTGTCAAGCATGGGCAATTCAGTGTCAATTGCTACCACACTGGAATCTATCGCAAATAAAGAATGTAACCATAAAGATGGTTATTTCTGCCTATATGATGAAAACAGCAGGCAGTATAATGAATTATGTAGGCTGCATTCCGAGTATGAAACCCCAGGTAAGAAGATATTTAGTGATTAGTCAACCTTGAATTTATTAAAGAGTTACTTTAGGCAAAAAATAACTTCGAAATCTTGAACTTTGACCTCAGAAAAGAAAACGAAATACATTTGTATTTTTTAGCTGCATATTTTGTTGTTGCTCTTTAAAGAAGAACTTTAATTTAATTTTGCAATTACTTAGTGTGCAGTTACAAATGTAACCAAAAACACCTTTTGTTTTAAAAAAAACCCTTTTACCTTAAAGTTTATTCCCAAGTTCCTTATTAAAAACATTTCAGCAAGTCTATATATTGAAGTCTATGAAATCAATTAATTTTGATATAGACCTGCTATTCTTTTTATACAGTCTAACACTGGTTAGAAAGATTAAATCTGATTTTATATAAGTTATTTTTTACTGTCTTACTAAGTACATGTACCCCACAAACACAACAGGTCAAGGTAACAGCAGCCACAAAACTTTAGAATTTTTCATTAAATTGGTTTCGGCATGATAACTCAAAATGTTTTTTAATTTATTTGAATTATTAAGTGGATAAATTATTATTTGCTAATCGGCTTTTGCACCCTCGTGCTATTAGATTTGTTTAAACTTGGCATTTGGAAAGACAAGGTAACAATTTAGAAACAAGATTCAAAACGAGCCACTCCCAGCACATTGTTTTCATGGTTTATAATGTGTCAAATTAATGTAAGCGTTCATAAAATCCTTTGTTGCAGTAGCTACAAGACTTTTTCTCCACCCTCGTGGCTTAAGGAATTTTCAATCACTCTCTTAGAATAATTTTATTTATAAAATCTCATTTATCACACAGTCTGATATTGTCATCATCAAGAGCCGTCATAACAGCCACCAAGTCTACATCACACTCTATTACAGATCTTCTCTGGTATCCTTGTTGTGCAGTAAGTCTTGAAAAGTATGACATTATCTGCCCAGGAAGTAGCAATTCTTCAGGTTTAAAGACAGCATGCCCATTGTCATCTTTAAGATGTTTCATTTTAGTTGCTGCATCATGAGGATTTGCCTTTTTGTTGGTCACTTCTCCCTCTTTCAACAATTTCTAAGAAACTCTCTCATTTCCTGATGCTGCATATGTTTTAAGCCGACTTCTCATATGAGCAATATTAGAGTTTTAATAGGATTTCCCAGCTTGTGGTTCGCTGTAGTCAATCCGCTGTATTGTGATACCTGCAAATTAGAATTAAAATACCTCAAGATTTTGATGAAACTTTTTCATGAAGGAAGTACATCATTTATATGTACATGTAGATGTGCATGAAGAATTTTCGTCGCTGTCGGATATAATTCAGGGGAGATAATTGGACTTGAAGCCAAGCGGGGGGGGGGGGAGAGGGTTATCCCTTTGTGAGCACAGTCCACACTTGTTTTAAAGCAAGTTTTTTCTCTATCTGCAGTAGTTTGTTTCCAAAAGAAACAAGTAAATCTGTGAGATTATGATCACTAGTGATACCCCTCTCTCAAAACTACCAAAAATTTAATTTAAAAACTACCAAAAATTTAATAAAAACCTAAGTATTCGGTAAACATGAAGTAGATGACCTAGAAGCATGAAATCAGTATGCACCATATGGTACTATAGGATAAAACTATATACAAAATATCAGACCTCTACCTCATGTAGTTGCTGAGAAAACTTTAACAGAAATTATGCTACGGACGGATGGACAAACAAACGAACTGACAAAGGTTAAAACAGTATACCCCCTCCTTCTTCGAAGCAGGGGTATAAAAAGGTGTTGTAAGTTTAAAAGGGAACTAAAATATGATTACAATAATGTCCCCACAATGCTAACTTTTTACTCATAGTTTTATAATCTTTTTTGCACTAAAAACTGCAACAAATTGTCAAGTTTGCTATACTGAAATCTTTCTATGGCTGATGAAAAATCGTAAATAATTATTAAAGTTATATACTGGACATTTGACATTGTTTCGAAGCCTCATGATTCTGACACTAAAAATTAATTTAACTTACAGCTACAATTTCAGTTTGTTCATTGTAATTGCTCTTTGTCCTTGGTCTCAGCTCATACCCATGCACCAAATTACAGGAATCCTCAATCTATAAAATAAACATTCAAACCAAGCATTCTAAGAGTAGTTCAAAACAATTATGTTAAGTCCCCTACAGGCTGCATAATTTAACCATTTAGAAATTCTAAAAATCCAAGTTTCATAACTCGGGTAAATATCAGCAGAGAAAAACGAAGTTTTAAGAATTTCTAAATTCGATTTAAGATTTTCAGAAGAGTTGCTATGATAAACTGATTGATGGTAAATGTTTAAGTTCAGAGGAGCATAACTCCCACAAACATTTTAGAATCAAAACTACCTACATACAAAGTTTCAAGAATTTCTAATAAGTAGTTTCAGAGGCGACTCCTTGACCTGCTTCCACCTTTGGCGTTCAAGATACAAATTTTGGCAGGTATGATATGTACATCAACATGCATTTTTATTTTTAAATTACCTTGTGACTTGAATTTTCACACCTGTCTGATGTTTCTGCAGTATCAGTAACCATGTCAGCAATTTGTCCATAACATGTTTTACTAACACCTAATAACAAATACATAAATGTAGTTACTGGTGACCAGGATATGATTTAATGTTTTTTTAATATACATGCAATGTCTGTTTTCAGTCAACATGTCCACTGCCCATATTCATTTAACCTTTAATTGTGGAATTCAAACTACACTCTTTGTCCAATAAAAATCTATATAACATTAATGCTTAAGAATGAGTGCTATTTACAGACATAGTCATTATAACTTGTCGATTTTGCTTGCGTGCTTCTTTGCGATTCTGCTTTGAAAACCAGGTCCTGCGTTATCAGTTGTGTAATGTGGTCTAAGAGGAGTTGTGCTTACAAGGTCTTTAACACAATGTCAATTATCTCCCCTGAATAACATCTGAGAGCAATTCAGATGATCTAGTGATGTCCCTCCTTCATGTAAAGTTTCATCAAATTCCAGTATGCTCTTAATGAGTTGTGCTTACAAGGTTATACTAGTATACTCAGTAAACAAATGCATATTTTCAGTCTTTATTTTCATTCTATTGGTGATTTTAAGTCTATATTTTAAAATAATGTACACAGACAAGTAAATCTTGAAATCACAGTAGATATTCATATTCATGTGTTAATTTGCATGTATGTCGAATCTTATGGTTGTTCAGTTATAAAAGTCTAATGATGTTGAATAGCCGATTTATTATAGAAAAGCTATTATTAAAACCGGACCCATTTGAATAGCCCATTGAGAATTGAACCAGATCCAGTCGAATAACCTGTATCTCTAGGATCGGCTATTCTAGTTTCTACCTGGTCAAATTTGAATAGCCATGGTCAATTTCAAAATTTTTTAAAGTTCTTCCTTCTCCCAAGCATAGATTTACTGATTTTAAGCTCGGGCCTCTTAATTGTTAGATATATACATTTGTTATATATTTGTTCTTAATATTCATATCTTAATTTTGAATTTACAACTTTTTGGTTAGAGCACCTCTGATGAGTTTTTAAGACAAAATATGTGCCATGCATAGAAAAATGTTCTATGATGAACTATGTTGTTATGCAATTGGGTTCACCTTATCCTAGGGTAGTTGAAGAGTTTTTATGATGTTTAACAGTGTACATGTAGGATGTGAAGAAGACAAACTTTTGTATAATAATAATTTGTGAACCATTTTGAGACGACTTAATTGTTATGAAAAGCAGTAAGAACCTTACATTATTATTAAGGCTTTCCACTTTCCGAGTGGAAAGCCTTCTTGTTATTCTTCTGTTTCTTCTTCTTATTATTATTATTATTAAGGCTTTCCACTTTCCAGTGGAAAGACTTATTGCATTTTGTCTGTTTCTTATTATTATTATTATTATTCTTATTATTCTTCCGCCACGTTTTGTTATCCCATTATAAATTTTGTTTCGCGACATGTCGTAAAGTAAAAGATTTTGCAATAAAACATTTTGCAAAAATGGTCAGCTAATGATTGCGACAATTTTTCACATATCGCGCAAAGTATTTTGACGACTCCTTGTAGGAGTTATTTCCCCTTATTTATTTGGAAGTACATTTTGTACCACTGTAACTCATGAACCAGAGGTGATAGAGACTAGATATTTCACAGTTGGTCATCATTGACCTTGACCTTGAAAAAGGTCACAAGGTCAAAGGTCAAGGTCACGTTTGAAATTTTGACATTGTTTTGTCATCGCTATTGCATTGAAACGGTAAAAGATAAGCTATAAGTTATAATAGATAAAATGTTGGTCTCATTAAGGCGCAACTTTTTTACATTTGGAGGGAAAGGATCTGACTTCATCTTATAGGAGTTATCCCCCATTACAATCACTGATAATTAGGTTTTCATTAATTACTTATCAACTATTGTTAGTAGAGGCATTGGGTCTTCACTATAGACCAGTATGACCCTTGACCTTGAAAATAGAAACAAGGTCAAAGGTCAAGGTCATCTTATAAATTTTGGTATTTATGATAAATAGTCATTTCTTCATAATTATACGACATATTGACATAGGATCTTCACTGTTTGTCCTTTATTGACCCTCAGCATGGTCAAGGTCATATTGACAGAAGTCAAGGTCAAAACATATTTTTCGGAAATTCTGCTTTTTCGTGTAAATAAAATGGTAAATCTTAATAAATGCTTTGTTTTTAAAGCATTAAGTATGCAAATATCAAAAACTTTCTGGTCAAGGGCATTTTTGTCAATTAACGTCCTATTTTTTTACCTTTTTTATTTCGAAAGATAGCCGAATAGTTTTTTCTTTCGTTTGTTTATTTTGAAAAGAAAAGTCAATTTCCATAAACCAAAGTCAATGTCAAGGTCATTTTTGCGATAAGTGGAAAGCCTATCATTTGTTCGGTAGAACCAATGAACTTTAATTATTAGGTCTTTCCACCTTTCTGTGGAAAGACCTATAGTTATTGTTCTGATTATTATTATTATTCTTTTCTCTTTTCTTCCGCCAACTTATTTCGGTGTCTGGTTTTTTCACTTCGCGACATGTCGCTTTGATATTTTATATCTGATATCGGTTACCCATTGCGCTTTCGCAGTTCACCCTGACTGACCGCACCCTTTTCCTTTACGGAGTTATCTCCCCTTTTACTACAAAGCTTGTTCATGCTACTCCTCCTAAACCAAAAAAGATAGCAATACCAAACCTTTACCAAAATGTGTCCTATATCCTTGCGCAACTTTGGGACAGATTGATTGAAGGGTTCTGACGACATCTTATAGGAGTTATCTCCCTTTAAATAAAAGTAGTTAGTGATATTCAAACAAATCTCAACAACTAAAAGAGATAGAGGCCTGGGGTCTTCACCATAAATCATCTTGACCTTTGACCTTGAAAATGGACACAAGGTCAAAGGTCAAGGTCACGTTCTAAATTTTGACATTTGCTTGTTCGCGCTACTCCTCTGAAATGGTAAAAGATAGATAAACACTTATTGAGAGTAAAATGTTCGTCTTATTAAGGCGCAACTTTGTCACATTTGAAGCGAAGTAATTTGACTTCATTTTATAGGAGTTATCTCCCATTATATATGTAACTGATTGGTTTTTCACATGGTACTCATTAACTATTAATGATAGAGGGAAAGTAAAGAGTGCAAAATGTTGGTCTCTTAAAGGAGCAACTTTGTTACATTAACAGGTAAAGGATTTGACTTCATTTTATAGGAGTTATCTCCCATTATATATGTAACTTATTGGTTTTTTACATGTTTCTTATTAACTATTAATGCAAAAGGGAAACGAAAGAGTGCAAAATGTTGGTCTCTTAAAGGAGCAACTTTGCTACATTTTTTGGGACAGGATTTGACTTCATTTTACAGGAGTTATCTCCCATTATATATTTAACGATTGGTTTTTCACATGGTACTCATTAACTATTAATGAAAGAGGGAAAGTAAAGAGTGCAAAATGTTGATCTCTTAAAGGAGCAACTTTTTAAAATTTGCAGTAAACGGATTTGATTTCATTTTATAGAAGTTATCTCCCATTATATATGTAACTGATTGGTTTTTTACATGTTCCTCATTAACTATTAATGATAAAGGGAAACGAAAGAGTGCAAAATGTTGGTCTCTTAAAGAAGCAACTTTGTTACTTTTGCAGGGAAAGGATTTGACTTCATTTTATAGGAGTTATCTCCCATTATATATGTAACTGATTGGTTTTTCGCATGGCACTCATTAACTATTAAAGATAGAGGGAAACTAAAGAGTGCAAAATGTTGATCTCTTAAAGGAACAACTTTGTTACATTTACAAGTAAAGGATTTGACTTCATTTTATAGGAGTTGTCTCCCATTATATATGTAACTTATTGGTTTTTCACATGTTACTCATTAACTATTAATGATAAAGGGAAACCAAAGAGTGCAAAATGTTGGTCTCTTAAAGGAGCAACTTTGTTGCATTTGTAGGAAAAGGATTTGACTTCATTTTATAGGAGTTATCTCCCATTATATATGTAACTGATTGGTTTTTCACATGTTACTCATTAACTATTAACGATATAGGGAAACTAAAGAGTGCAAAATGTTGGTCTTTTAAAGGAGCAACTTTGTTACATTTACAGGGAAAGGATTTGACTTCATTTTATATGAGGTATCTCCCATTATATATGTAACTTATTGGTTTTTTACATGTTACTCATTAACTATTAATGATAGAGGGAAACATAAGAGTGCAAAATGTTGATCTCTTAAAGGAGCAACTATGTTACATTTATAGGGAAAGGATTTGACTTAATTTTATAGGAGTTATCTCCCATTATATATGTAATTGATTGGTTTTTCACATGGTGCTCATTGACTATTAACGATAGATGTAAACTAAAGAGTGCAAAATGTTGATCTCTTAAAGGAGCAACTATGTTACATTTACAGGAAGAGGATTTGACTTCATTTTATAGTAGTTATCTCCCATTATATGTGTAATTTATTAGTTTTTCGCATGTAACTCATTAACTATTAATGATAAAGGGAAAGTAAAGAGTTCAAAATGTTGGTCTTTTACAGGAGCAACTTTGTTACATTTACAGGGAAAGGATTTGACTTCATTTTATAGGAGTTATCTCCCATTATATATGTAACTGATTGGTTTTTCGCATGGCACTCATTAACTATTAATGATAGAGGGAAACTAAAGAGTGCAAAATGTTGATCTCTTAAAGGAGCAACTTTGTTACATTTACAAGTAAAGGATTTGACTTCATTTTATAGGAGTTATCTCCCATTATATATGTAACTTATTTGTTTTTCACATGTTACTCATTAACTATTAATGATAAAGGGAAACCAAAGAGTGCAAAATGTTGGTCTCTTAAAGGAGCAACTTTGTTGCATTGTAGGGAAAGGATTTGACTTCATTTTATAGGAGTTATCTCCCATTATATATGTAACTGATTGGTTTTTCACATGGTACTGATTAACTATTAATGATAGAGGGAAACTGCAGAGTGCAAAATGTTGATCTCTTAAAGGAACAACTTTCTCACTTTTACAGGAAAGGATTTGACTTCATTTTATAGGAGTTATCTCCAATTATATATGTAACTTATTGGTTTTTCACTTGTTACTCATTTACTATTAATGATAGAGGCATGGGGTCGTCACCATAGACCCTCATGCCCTTTGACCTTGAAAACTTGTATGGGTCAAGGTCACGTACTAGTTTTTTACCTTTGCTATTTTTAAAGATATTGAAATTATTTTCGTCTTAAAATGTTCTATTAATAATTACGAGTAAATAAAGACATGGCGTTAAAAGTTGTATAAAACTTTTATAAGAGTTATCTCTCTTAGAATGCCAATCTGTAGCAAATAATATAAAATAATTTCTATTTTAAATATTTATAGCAAAGTTATAACATTTTGCAAAAAGATGATTATTTTAAATGTCATCATGTTATACAAAATTAAAATTAATATGGAAAGACCCTCAAATGTTCAACCGAACAGTTGATCTTTAATTAAGGCTTTCCACTTTCCAGTGGAAAGACTTACTGTTATTAGTCTGTTTCTTATTAAGGCTTTCCACTTTCCAGTGGAAAGACTTATTGTTATTAGTCTGTTTCTTATTATTATTATTAAGGCTTTCCACTTTCCGAGTGGAAAGCCTTCCTGTTATTTGTCTGTTTATTAAGGCTTTCCACTTTCCAGTGGAAAGACTTATTGCATTTTGTCTGTTTCTTATTATTATTATTATTATTCTTATTATTCTTCCGCCAAGTTTTGTTATCCCATTATAAATTTTGTTTCGCGACATGTCGTAAAGACATTTTGTACTATGAATGTATGAGACATTACGCATTCGCAGTTAACCCTGTCACACCGAACACTTTTTCTTTACGGAGTTATTTCCCCTGTCATAAAAATCTTGTGTGCAGATAAACTTTTAAACCGTAAAAGATTTCGCAATGAAAGTTGTTGCAAAATGCTCAGCTATTGATTGCGACAATTTGTTACATATCGCGCAAAGTATTTTGACGACTCCTTGTAGGAGTTATTTCCCCTTATTTATTGGAAGTACATTTTGTACCATAGTAACTCATGAACCAGAGATGACAGTGACTAGATATTTCACAGTTGGTCATCATTGACCTTGACCTTGAAAAAGGTCACAAGGTCAAAGGTCAAGGTCACATTCTAAATTTTGACACTGTGGTGTGTGCGATTCTCCTCCTGAACCATAAGAGATACAGAAATAAATCTTTTACCAAAATGTGTATCATATTAAGGTCTTGAAAGGTCACTATAAATGATTTGACTTTTGAAAGAGTTATCTCCCCTGGATCAATTAAATATAGTGTATATAGCGTTATCTCAGTAACTATGACAGATATTTATATGAAACCTTATATCATTAGTCATCATTGACCTTGACCTTGAAAATGGACACAAGGTCAAAGGTCAAGGTCACGTTTGAAATTTTGACATTATCTTGTCATCGCTATTTCTTTGAAACGGTAAAAGATAGCTTATAACTTATAACGGATAAAATGTCGGCCTCATAAATGCGCAACTTTTTTCTATTTAAAGGAAAAGGATTTGACTTCATCTTATATGAATTATCTCCCATTACAACCATTGATATTTACTTTTTCATTGATAACTTATTAACTATTGATAGTAGAGGCATGGGGACTTCACCAAAGACCATTATGACCCTTGACCTTGAAAATAGAAACAAGGTAAAAGGTCAAGGTCATCTTATAAATTTGGGTATTTATGATAAATACGCATTTCTTCATAATTATAAGACATATTGACCAAGGATCTTCACTGTTGGTCCTTTATTGACCCTCAGCATGGTCAAGGTCATAATGACAGCAGTCAAGGTCAAATAATATTTTTTGGAAATTCTGCTTTTTCGTGTATATAAAATGGTAAATACAAGTAAATGATTTGTTTTTAAAGCATTGAATATGCAAATATCAAACACTTGGTATTCAAGGTCATTTATCACAATTAACGTCCTATTTTTTTACCTTTTTTATTTCAAAAGATATACGAATGGTTTTTCTTTCTTTTGTTTATTTTGAAAAGAAGATTCAATTTCCATATAGCCAAAGTCAATGTCAAGGTCATTTATGCAATAAGTGGAAAGCCTCTCATTTGTTCGGTAGAACCAATGAACTTATATTTAAGGCTTTCCACTTTCCAGTGGAAAGACTTACTGTTATTAGTCTGTTTCTTATTATTATTATTCTTATTTTTTTTCCGCCAACTGTTTTTTCCCATTATAAATTTTGTTTCGCGACATGTCGTAAAGACATTTTGTACTATGAATGTATGAGACATTACGCTTTCGCAGTTAACCCTGTCACACCGAACACTTTTACTTTACGGAGTTATCTCCCCTGTCACAAAAAAGCTTGTGTACAGATAAACTTTGAAACCGTAAAAGATTTTGCAATGAAAGTTTTTGCAAAATGGTCAGCTATTGATCGCGACAATTTGTTACATATCGCGCAAAGTATTTTGACGACTCCTTGCAGGAGTTATTTCCCCTTATTTATTGGAAGTACATTTTGTACCAATGTAACTCATGAACCAGAGGTGATAGAGACTAGATATTTCACAGTTGGTCATCATTGACCTTGACCTTGAAAAAAATCACAAGGTCAAAGGTCAAGGTCACATTCTAAATTTTGACCTCGTGTTGTGTACAGATCTCCTCCTTAACCATAACAGATACGAAAATAAAGGTCTCTTGACAAAAGCTAGATCTTATTAAGATCTTGAATCGTCACTTTTTTAAATTGAGCTTTTGAAAGAGTTATCTCCCCTGGAACAAAACAATATTATGTCAATTGCGATATCTCAGTAACTATAACAGATATTTACTTGTAACTTGACCATTGGTCATCATTGACCTTGACCTTGAAAATGGACACAAGGTCAAAGGTCAAGGTCACGTTCTAAATTTTTACATTATCTTGACATCGCTATATCTTTGAAACGGTAAAAGATAGGCAATAACTTATAATGGGTAAAATGTTGGTCTAATAAAGGCGCAACTTTGTCACATTTGAAGGGAAAGGATTTGACTTCATTTTATAGGAGTTATCTTCCATTAAGACAACTGATTATTAGTTTTGCGTATATAACTTATCAATTATTTATAGTAGAGGCATTTTTTAAATAATTGCGAGTAAATTAAGACATGTCGCGACATGTTTTATCAACAGTTTATAGAAGTTGTCTCTCTTAGAATGCCAATCTCTAGCAAATAATACAGAACAATAAACAAATACTTATCATAAATTTACTTTAAAACCATAAAAAGAGAGATAACTCAAATTTATTTGTTAAACTATTTCTGACTTTAACAAAATTAAAAGTTACTTCCCTTGTTTTTCAGTTAAATGAACAAATTTACAAATGCACCTGCGAGACTTTTCTATATTTGTATTACAAATAATAAATTTACTATAAAAACACATCTAAAACAATATGTTTGATGAAATTTGGTGGTTAATTATGTTTTTAAATTAAACAATGAAAATAATATTGAGTATTTTACCTTTAGTGCTATATTAACTGGAATTGAATATATAAATGGAGATATATGTTTTCCTAGCAATGCGTTCCACAACATGCAGAGAATATTAAACTTTTAGTATTCAGATGTTAATGCAGAGGTAAATAATACAAAACAATAATAAAAACTATTTAATGCAAAGTCATAACCTGTCAACTTTTAATGTTTTAATTTCCTCCCGGTAAAAATAAAAGCTTTTTGACCAATCGCACATCATGCACCTTCTAAATCTTTGAAACGGGTAAAAGATAGGCAATAACTTATAATGGGTAAAATGTTGGCCTAATAAAGGCGCAACTTTGTCACATTTGAAGGGAAAGGATTTGACTTCGTTTTATAGGAGTTATCTCCCATTAGAAACATTGATTATTAGTTTTCCATTCATAACTCATTAACTATTGACAGCAGAGGCATGGGGTCTTCACCAAAGACCCTTATGACCTCGACCTTCAAAATGGACACAAGGTCAAAGATCAAGGTAACGTTCTAAACTTTCACATTGTCTTGTTATTGCTATATCTTTGAAACAGTAAAAGATAGGCAATAACTTATAATGGGTAAAATATTGGCCTAATAAAGGCGCAACTTTGTTACATTTGAAGGGAAAGGATTTGACTTCATTTTATAGGAGTTATCTCCCATTCGAAACATTGATTATTAATTTTTCATTCATAACTCATTAACTATTGATAGTAGAGGTATGGGGTCTTCACCAAAAACCCTTATGACCTTGACATTGCAGACACATACAAGGTCAAAGGTCAAGGTCATCTGATTTTTGGAATTTATTATAAGTAGCCATATCTCATTAACTACAAGAGATATTGACATAAGATCTTCACTGTTGATCATTTTTGACCTTCATCATGGTCAAGGTCACCTTGTTAAGGGTCAAGGTCAATACATTTTTTTTTTAAATTTTTCATTTTCCGTGTATATGAAGTGGTTTATCCTAATAAATGCTTAGTTATTGATGTACAATATATGCAGAGATCAAAAGGTCAGTGGTCAATGTCATTAAAGTCTCTGAACGTCATATTTTATGACCTTTTTTATTTCAAAACTTATTTGAATGTTTTTTCTTTCATTTGTTCATAGTGTGAAATAGATTCCATTTACATATAAAGAAGGTCAGGTCAAGGTCATTATGCTCTACAATTTGACCTTTCCTATTTTAAATAATATATAAACAGTTTTGCTTTCAAATTTGTTAATTTTTAAAGACAAATTACAAATAATGTTTAGAAGCAGAATTCAATGTCATTAAATACAGATAGGTTCTTTCTGGCTGCGTAGAGTGGAAAGCCTATTAATCGTTCGGTAGAACGATTGAACCTATATTTATTATTATTATTCTTTTTTTTCCGCCAAGTTTTCTTTTCCCATTATAAATTTTGTTTCGCGACATGTCGTAAAGACATTTTGTACTATGGATGTATGAGACATTACGCTTTCACAGTTAACCCTGGCTCACTGAACACTTGTTCTTTACGGAGTTATCTCCCCTGTTACAGAAAAGCTTGTGTGCAGATAAACTATGAAACCGTAAAAGATTTCGCAATAAAACTTTTTGCAAAATGGTCAGCTATTGATGGCGACAATTTGTTACATATCGCGCAAAGTATTTTGACGACTCCTTGTAGGAGTTATTTCCCCTTATTTATTGGAAGTACATTTTGTAGCATTGTAACTCATGAACCAGAGGTGATATAGACTAGATATTTCACAGTTGGTCATCATTGACCTTGACCTTGAAAAAGGTCACAAGGTCAAAGGTCAAGGTCATGTTCTAATTTTTGACCCTTTGTTGTGTGCAGATCTCCTCCTTTACTATAATAGATAGAGAACTCAAACCTTTACGAAAATGTGTATCATATTAAGATCTTGAATCGTCACTTTTTTTATTTGACATTTTTATAAGAGTTATCTCCCCTAGACCAATAAAATATATTGTGAATTACATTATATCACTATATCTCAGTTACTATAACAGATATTTAGATGAAACCTTATATCATTGGTCATCATTTACCTTGACCTTGAAAATGGACAGAAGGTCAAAGGTCAAGGTCACGTTTGAAATTTTGACATTGTCTTGTCATCGCTATTGCATTGAAACGGTAAAAGATAAGCTATATGTTATAGTGGACAAAATGTTGGTCTCATTAAGGCGCAACTTTTTTCTATTTAAAGGAAAAGGATTTGACTTCATCTTATAGGAGTTATCTCCCATTACAACCATTGATATTTACTTTTTCATTGATAACTTATTAACTATTGATAGTAGAGGCATTGGGTCTTCACTATCGACCAGTATGACCCTTGACCTTGAAAATAGAAACAAGGTCAAAGGTCAAGGTCATCTTATAAATTTGGGTATTTATGATAAATAGTCATTTCTTCATAATTATACGACATATTGACTAAGGATCTTCACTGTTTGTCCTTTATTGACCCTCAGCATGGTCAAGGTCATATTGACAGCAGTCAAGGTCAAATAATATTTTTTGGAAATTCTGCTTTTTCGTGTATATAAAATGGTAAATACAAATAAATGATTTGTTTTTAAAGCATTGAATATGCAAAAATCAAACACTTGGTAGTCAAGGTCATTTATCTCAATTAATGTCCTATTTTTTTACCTTTTTTATTTCAAAAGATATACGAATGGTTTTTCTTTCTTTTGTTTATTTTGAAAAGAAGATTCAATTTCCATATAGCCAAGGTCAATGTCAAGGTCATTTATGCAATAAGTGGAAAGCCTCTCATTTGTTCGGTAGAACCAATGAACTTATATTTAAGGCTTTCCACTTTCCAGTGGAAAGACTTATTGCATTTTGTCTGTTTCTTATTATTATTATTATTATTATTATTATTATTATTCTTATTATTCTTCCGCCAAGTTTTGTTATCCCATTATAAATTTTGTTTCGCGACATGTCGTAAAGACATTTTGTACTATTAATATATGAGACATTACGCATTCGCAGTTAACCCTGGCTCACCGAACACTTGTTCTTTACGGAGTTATCTCCCCTGTTACAGAAAAGCTTGTGTGCAGATAAACTATGAAACCGTAAAAGATTTCGCAATAAAACTTTTTGCAAAATGGTCAGCTATTGATTGCGACAATTTGTTACATATCGCGCAAAGTATTTTGACGACTCCTTGTAGGAGTTATTTCCCCTTATTTATTGGAAGTACATTTTGTACCATTGTAACTCATGAACCAGAGGTGATAAAGACTAGATATTTCACAGTTGGTCATCATTGACCTTGACCTTGAAAAAGGTCACAAGGTCAAAGGTCAAGGTCATGTTCTAATTTTTGACCCTTTGTTGTGTGCAGATCTCCTCCTTTACTATAATAGATAGAGAACAGAAACCTTTACCAAAATGTGTATCATATTAAAATCTTGAATCGTCACTTTTTTTATTTGACATTTTTATAAGAGTTATCTCCCCTAGACCAATAAAATATATTGTGAAATACATTATATCACTATATCTCAGTTACTATAACAGATATTTATATAAAACCTTATATCATTTGTCATCATTGACCTTGACCTTGAAAATGGACACAAGGTCAAAGGTCAAGGTCACGTTTGAAATTTTGACATTGTCTTGTCATCGCTATTTCATTGAAACGGTAAAAGATAGGCTATAAGTTGTAATGGATAAAATGTTGGTCTCATCAAGGCGCAACTTTTTTACATTTAAAGGGAAAGGATCCGACTTCATCTTATAGGAGTTATCCCCCATTACAACCATTGATAATTAGGTTTTTATTAATTACTCATCAACTATTGATAGTAGAGGCATGGGGTCTTCACTATAGACCAGTATGACCCTTGACCTTGAAAATAGAAACAAGGTCAAAGGTCAAGGTCATCTTATAAATTTTGGTATTTATGATAAATAGTCATTTCTTCATAATTATACGACATATTAACATAGGATCTTCACTGTTTGTTTGTCCTTTCTTGACCCTCAGCATGGTCAAGGTCATATTGACAGAAGTCAAGGTCAAAACATTTTTTTCGGAAATTCTGCTTTTTCGTGTAAATAAAATGGTAAATCGTAATAAATGCTTTGTTTTTAAAGCATTAAGTATGCAAATATCAAAAACTTGCTGGTCAAGGGCATTTATGTCAATTAACGTCCTATTTTTTATACCTTTTTTATTTCGAAAGATAGCCGAATGGTTTTTTCTTTCGATTGTTTATTTTGAAAAGAATAGTCAATTTCCATCAACCAAAGTCAATGTCAAGGTCATTTTTGCGATAAGTGGAAAGCCTCTCATTTGTTCGGTAGAACCAATGAACTTATATTTATTCTTATTATTCTTCCGCCAAGTTTTGTTATCCCATTATAAATTTTGTTTCGCGACATGTCGTAAAGACATTTTGTACTATGAATGTATGAGACATTACGCATTCGCAGTTAACCCTGTCACACCGAACACTTTTTCTTTACGGAGTTATTTCCCCTGTCATAAAAAGCTTGTGTGCAGATAAACTTTGAAACCGTAAAAGATTTCGCAATGAAAATTGTTGCAAAATGGTCAGCTATTGATTGCGACAATTTGTTACATATCGCGCAAAGTATTTTGACGACTCCTTGTAGGAGTTATTTCCCCTTATTTATTGGAAGTACATTTTGTACCATAGTAACTCATGAACCACAGGTGACAGAGACTAGATATTTCACAGTTGGTCATCATTGACCTTGTCCTTGAAAAAGGTCACAAGGTCAAAGGTCAAGGTCACATTCTAAATTTTGACACTGTGGTGTGTGCGATTCTCCTCCTGAACCATAAGAGATACAGAAATAAATCTTTTACCAAAATGTGTATCATATTAAGGTCTTGAAAGGTCACTATAAATGATTTGACTTTTGAAAGAGTTATCTCCCCTGGATCAATTAAATATAGTGTATATAGCGTTATCTCAGTAACTATGACAGATATTTATATGAAACCTTATATCATTAGTCATCATTGACCTTCCTTGACCTTGAAAATGGACACAAGGTCAAAGGTCAAAGGTCAAGGTCACCTGTGTTTCAGTACAGCGACATGTGAATTTTTGTACCTTTGGATTCGCTTTGTATTTTCAGCTTGCTACATGTCGCAATACAATTTGGTGCCAGGCATGGGCAAAAACATGGGGAATTTTAGGGTATTCCGCCAGCCTGCAAAAATAAAGGGGGGGGGTGTTTCTAAGGGACCCCATAAGAATGTAGTGTGCAGATTTCATCCTAGACCACAGAGAATGGTGAAACAAAATGGACGCCAATTAGTTCGGGGATCGATGTCCTTGAATTGTCGCTACAGTAGAAATCATTCTGACGAACGATAAAAAAATTTCCAGGTCATGAAAGTTGAAGATAGGTTTTTTATGCAAAAATCGCGATTTTCAGAAAAACCATAAATCCTAGCCTTTCGAAAATGGCGCCAATCGATTTAGAATGTCGATTTTACCCCAACCAAGTATCTCGGATGTGCATAAATGTCAACAAAATCGAAAATCGGCAGAAAAAATCAAATGTCGAGACGCAATCGGTACCCCCTAGATTTCAGCGGTTGAATGTTTGTGCATTGATAAATCCTTAAAATATACATCTGAATTATGTCTTCATGAGTTGTTTTAGCTGAAACAAACATGTTTTGTACTTTCATTTATTTTGAAATCACAATAAAGTCCACGCGATGTGTCGTCTGTTCCTTCCTTTTGTTGAAAATCCGTTGCCTTTTACAATGCATTGAACGTAATATTCCAACGTTGATCACAACTGCATAATTGTTGACCTCCTGAGCCGTGATCTTGATGACATTTTTATGTATATCGCGATCATATGTAATATGCATCTGCGCAGTATAAAGTCTCTCCCCCCAAAAGAATATAATATACTAAGTCCGCGATAATATACCTCGATATCACGTGACGAAAGACGAAGTAACCAGTCAAATCAAAGCGTTCTATATGTATTTCATAAATAAAAATCAAAGAATTTTCTGTCTTTCTTATTTATTTCATTTGTAAATACACGAAAACAATATAAAATGTCTTTGTATTTTTAATGTAGAAAACACATAGAAGGTATATATACGTCAAAATTTGATATGTCATCAACAAGCTTCCGTGGCGCAGTGGATAGAGCGCTGAGCTGGCAATACTGACATCCTGAGTTCGAGACTAGGATGTGACAAGTCATTTTTGCATGATTTTCTGCTACGTTTCACGTATATTTTGTGCAGTTATGTACTTTTATATAGAAAAAAAAACATTTTTTTTTTTTACGCTGCGGTGTAAAAAATGTCGCTTGATGTGGAAAACATGATTTTTTCTTCCGAAGGAAGAAAGGAACTTTAATTATTAAGGCTTTCCACTTTCTAGTGGAAAGACTTACTGTTATTAGTCTGTTTCTTATTAAGGTTTTCCACTTTCCAGTGGAAAACCTTCTTGTAATTCGTCTGTTTATTATTATTCTTTTTTTTCCGCCAAGTTTTCTTTTCCCATTATAAATTTTGTTTCGCGACATGTCGTAAAGATATTTTGCACTATGGATGTATGAAACATTACGCTTTCGCAGTTGACCCTGGCAGACTGAACACTTATTCTTTACGGAGTTATTTCCCCTGTCATAAAAAAGCTTGTGTGCAGATTAACTTTGAAACTGTAAAAGATATCGCAATAAAAGTTGTTCCAAAATGTTCAGCGAAGGATTGCGACACTTTATAACATATCGCATTAAAGAAATTTTCACCTTCTTATAGGAGTTATTTCCCCTTATTTATTGCAAGTACATTTTTTACCATAGTAACTCATGAACCAGAGATGATAGAGACTAGATATTTCACAGTTGGTCATCATTGACCTTGACCTTGAAAAAGGTCACAAGGTCAAAGGTCAAGGTTACATTCTAATTTTTGATATTGCGTTGTGTACAGATCTCCTCCTTTACTATAATAGATAGAGAACTGAAACCTGTACCAAAATGTGTATCATATTAAGATCTTGAATCGTCACTTTTTTTATTTGACATTTTTACAAGAGTTATCTCCCCTAGACCACTGAAATATATTGTGAATTGCATTATATCACTTTATCTCAGTAACTATAACAGATATTTATATGAAACCTTATATCATTAGTCATCATTTACCTTGACCTTGAAAATGGACTCAAGGTCAAAGGTCAAGGTCACGTTTGAAATTTTTGCATTGTCTTGTCATCGCTATTCCTTTAAAACGGTAAAATATAGGCAATAAGTTCAAATGGAAAAAATGTTGGCCTCATAAAAGCGCAACTTTTTTTTATTTAGAAGGAAAGGATCCGGCTTCATCTTATAGGAGTTATCCCCCATTACAACCATTGATTATTAGTTTTTCATTAATTGCTTATCAACTATTGATAGTAGAGGTATGGGGTCTTCACTATGGATCATTAGGACCCTTGACCTTGAAAACAAATACAAGGTCAAAGGTCAAGGTCATTTTCTAATTTTTTGTATATATTATAAGTAGTCATATCTTAATGACTTTAAGAGATATTGGCATAAAATCTTCAATGTTGATCACTGTTGACCTTCAGCATGGTCAAGGTCATGCTGTAAAAGTCAAGGTCAAAGTCCTTTATAAATGTTTTTCATGGTACTATGTATTTTGAATGGCTTATTCTTTTAATGCTATTGCCTATAAGTAATATTTACGTAGATTAAAAGATCAATTGTCAAGGTCATTCAAGTTTTCTTACGTCCTATTTAATGACCTTTCTTATTTTTAAAGATATCTAAATAGTTTTTTAATAATTTTTGTTCTTATTTATTGCTATAGACAAATTACGTATGTTTCTTAGCTTTTTGGTTTCAAGGTCATTTATTTAAGGTCTTCTTTTGAAGTGGAAAACCTATTAATCGTTCTTTAGAACGATTGAACCTATATTTATTATTATTATTCTTATTATTCTTCCGCCAAGTTTTGTTATCCCATTATAAATTTTGTTTCGCGACATGTCGTAAAGACATTTTGTACTATGAATGTATGAGACATTACGCATTCGCAGTTAACCCTGTCACACCGAACACTTTTTCTTTACGGAGTTATTTCCCCTGTCATAAAAAGCTTGTGTGCAGATAAACTTTGAAACCGTAAAAGATTTCGCAATGAAAATTGTTGCAAAATGGTCAGCTATTGATTGCGACAATTTGTTACATATCGCGCAAAGTATTTTGACGACTCCTTGTAGGAGTTATTTCCCCTTATTTATTGGAAGTACATTTTGTACCATAGTAACTCATGAACCACAGGTGACAGAGACTAGATATTTCACAGTTGGTCATCATTGACCTTGACCTTGAAAAAGGTCACAAGGTCAAAGGTCAAGGTCACATTCTAAATTTTGACACTGTGGTGTGTGCGATTCTCCTCCTGAACCATAAGAGATACAGAAATAAATCTTTTACCAAAATGTGTATCATATTAAGGTCTTGAAAGGTCACTATAAATGATTTGACTTTTGAAAGAGTTATCTCCCCTGGATCAATTAAATACAGTGTATATAGCGTTATCTCAGTAACTATGACAGATATTTATATGAAACCTTATATCATTAGTCATCATTGACCTTCCTTGACCTTGAAAATGGACACAAGGTCAAAGGTCAAAGGTCAAGGTCACCTGTGTGTCAGTACAGCGACATGTGAATTTTTGTACCTTTGGATTCGCTTTGTATTTTCAGCTTGCTACATGTCGCAATACAATTTGGTGCCAGGCATGGGCAAAAACATGGGGAATTTTAGGGTATTCCGCCAGCCTGCAAAAATAAAGGGGGGGGGTGTTTCTAAGGGACCCCATAAGAATGTAGTGTGCAGATTTCATCCTAGACCACAGAGAATGGTGAAACAAAATGGACGCCAATTAGTTCGGGGATCGATGTCCTTGAATTGTCGCTACAGTAGAAATCATTCTGACGAACGATAAAAAAATTTCCAGGTCATGAAAGTTGAAGATAGGTTTTTTATGCAAAAATCGCGATTTTCAGAAAAACCATAAATCCTAGCCTTTCGAAAATGGCGCCAATCGATTTAGAATGTCGATTTTACCCCAACCAAGTATCTCGGATGTGCATAAATGTCAACAAAATCGAAAATCGGCAGAAAAAATCAAATGTCGAGACGCAATCGGTACCCCCTAGATTTCAGCGGTTGAATGTTTGTGCATTGATAAATCCTTAAAATATACATCTGAATTATGTCTTCATGAGTTGTTTTAGCTGAAACAAACATGTTTTGTACTTTCATTTATTTTGAAATCACAATAAAGTCCACGCGATGTGTCGTCTGTTCCTTCCTTTTGTTGAAAATCCGTTGCCTTTTACAATGCATTGAACGTAATATTCCAACGTTGATCACAACTGCATAATTGTTGACCTCCTGAGCCGTGATCTTGATGACATTTTTATGTATATCGCGATCATATGTAATATGCATCTGCGCAGTATAAAGTCTCTCCCCCCAAAAGAATATAATATACTAAGTCCGCGATAATATACCTCGATATCACGTGACGAAAGACGAAGTAACCAGTCAAATCAAAGCGTTCTATATGTATTTCATAAATAAAAATCAAAGAATTTTCTGTCTTTCTTATTTATTTCATTTGTAAATACACGAAAACAATATAAAATGTCTTTGTATTTTTAATGTAGAAAACACATAGAAGGTATATATACGTCAAAATTTGATATGTCATCAACAAGCTTCCGTGGCGCAGTGGATAGAGCGCTGAGCTGGCAATACTGACATCCTGAGTTCGAGACTAGGATGTGACAAGTCATTTTTGCATGATTTTCTGCTACGTTTCACGTATATTTTGTGCAGTTATGTACTTTTATATAGAAAAAAAAACATTTTTTTTTTTACGCTGCGGTGTAAAAAATGTCGCTTGATGTGGAAAACATGATTTTTTCTTCCGAAGGAAGAAAGGAACTTTAATTATTAAGGCTTTCCACTTTCTAGTGGAAAGACTTACTGTTATTAGTCTGTTTCTTATTAAGGTTTTCCACTTTCCAGTGGAAAACCTTCTTGTAATTCGTCTGTTTATTATTATTCTTTTTTTTCCGCCAAGTTTTCTTTTCCCATTATAAATTTTGTTTCGCGACATGTCGTAAAGATATTTTGCACTATGGATGTATGAAACATTACGCTTTCGCAGTTGACCCTGGCAGACTGAACACTTATTCTTTACGGAGTTATTTCCCCTGTCATAAAAAAGCTTGTGTGCAGATTAACTTTGAAACTGTAAAAGATATCGCAATAAAAGTTGTTCCAAAATGTTCAGCGAAGGATTGCGACACTTTATAACATATCGCATTAAAGAAATTTTCACCTTCTTATAGGAGTTATTTCCCCTTATTTATTGCAAGTACATTTTTTACCATAGTAACTCATGAACCAGAGATGATAGAGACTAGATATTTCACAGTTGGTCATCATTGACCTTGACCTTGAAAAAGGTCACAAGGTCAAAGGTCAAGGTTACATTCTAATTTTTGATATTGCGTTGTGTACAGATCTCCTCCTTTACTATAATAGATAGAGAACTGAAACCTGTACCAAAATGTGTATCATATTAAGATCTTGAATCGTCACTTTTTTTATTTGACATTTTTACAAGAGTTATCTCCCCTAGACCACTGAAATATATTGTGAATTGCATTATATCACTTTATCTCAGTAACTATAACAGATATTTATATGAAACCTTATATCATTAGTCATCATTTACCTTGACCTTGAAAATGGACTCAAGGTCAAAGGTCAAGGTCACGTTTGAAATTTTTGCATTGTCTTGTCATCGCTATTCCTTTAAAACGGTAAAATATAGGCAATAAGTTCAAATGGAAAAAATGTTGGCCTCATAAAAGCGCAACTTTTTTTTATTTAGAAGGAAAGGATCCGGCTTCATCTTATAGGAGTTATCCCCCATTACAACCATTGATTATTAGTTTTTCATTAATTGCTTATCAACTATTGATAGTAGAGGTATGGGGTCTTCACTATGGATCATTAGGACCCTTGACCTTGAAAACAAATACAAGGTCAAAGGTCAAGGTCATTTTCTAATTTTTTGTATATATTATAAGTAGTCATATCTTAATGACTTTAAGAGATATTGGCATAAAATCTTCAATGTTGATCACTGTTGACCTTCAGCATGGTCAAGGTCATGCTGTAAAAGTCAAGGTCAAAGTCCTTTATAAATGTTTTTCATGGTACTATGTATTTTGAATGGCTTATTCTTTTAATGCTATTGCCTATAAGTAATATTTACGTAGATTAAAAGATCAATTGTCAAGGTCATTCAAGTTTTCTTACGTCCTATTTAATGACCTTTCTTATTTTTAAAGATATCTAAATAGTTTTTTAATAATTTTTGTTCTTATTTATTGCTATAGACAAATTACGTATGTTTCTTAGCTTTTTGGTTTCAAGGTCATTTATTTAAGGTCTTCTTTTGAAGTGGAAAACCTATTAATCGTTCTTTAGAACGATTGAACCTATATTTATTATTATTATTCTTATTATTCTTCCGCCAAGTTTTGTTATCCCATTATAAATTTTGTTTCGCGACATGTCGTAAAGACATTTTGTACTTTGAATGTATGAGACATTACGCATTCGCAGTTAACCCTGTCACACCGAACACTTTTTCTTTACGGAGTTATTTCCCCTGTCATAAAAAGCTTGTGTGCAGATAAACTTTGAAACCGTAAAAGATTTCGCAATGAAAATTGTTGCAAAATGGTCAGCTATTGATTGCGACAATTTGTTACATATCGCGCAAAGTATTTTGACGACTCCTTGTAGGAGTTATTTCCCCTTATTTATTGGAAGTACATTTTGTACCATAGTAACTCATGAACCACAGGTGACAGAGACTAGATATTTCACAGTTGGTCATCATTGACCTTGACCTTGAAAAAGGTCACAAGGTCAAAGGTCAAGGTCACATTCTAAATTTTGACACTGTGGTGTGTGCGATTCTCCTCCTGAACCATAAGAGATACAGAAATAAATCTTTTACCAAAATGTGTATCATATTAAGGTCTTGAAAGGTCACTATAAATGATTTGACTTTTGAAAGAGTTATCTCCCCTGGATCAATTAAATACAGTGTATATAGCGTTATCTCAGTAACTATGACAGATATTTATATGAAACCTTATATCATTAGTCATCATTGACCTTCCTTGACCTTGAAAATGGACACAAGGTCAAAGGTCAAAGGTCAAGGTCACCTGTGTGTCAGTACAGCGACATGTGAATTTTTGTACCTTTGGATTCGCTTTGTATTTTCAGCTTGCTACATGTCGCAATACAATTTGGTGCCAGGCATGGGCAAAAACATGGGGAATTTTAGGGTATTCCGCCAGCCTGCAAAAATAAAGGGGGGGGGGGTGTTTCTAAGGGACCCCATAAGAATGTAGTGTGCAGATTTCATCCTAGACCACAGAGAATGGTGAAACAAAATGGACGCCAATTAGTTCGGGGATCGATGTCCTTGAATTGTCGCTACAGTAGAAATCATTCTGACGAACGATAAAAAAATTTCCAGGTCATGAAAGTTGAAGATAGGTTTTTTATGCAAAAATCGCGATTTTCAGAAAAACCATAAATCCTAGCCTTTCGAAAATGGCGCCAATCGATTTAGAATGTCGATTTTACCCCAACCAAGTATCTCGGATGTGCATAAATGTCAACAAAATCGAAAATCGGCAGAAAAAATCAAATGTCGAGACGCAATCGGTACCCCCTAGATTTCAGCGGTTGAATGTTTGTGCATTGATAAATCCTTAAAATATACATCTGAATTATGTCTTCATGAGTTGTTTTAGCTGAAACAAACATGTTTTGTACTTTCATTTATTTTGAAATCACAATAAAGTCCACGCGATGTGTCGTCTGTTCCTTCCTTTTGTTGAAAATCCGTTGCCTTTTACAATGCATTGAACGTAATATTCCAACGTTGATCACAACTGCATAATTGTTGACCTCCTGAGCCGTGATCTTGATGACATTTTTATGTATATCGCGATCATATGTAATATGCATCTGCGCAGTATAAAGTCTCTCCCCCCAAAAGAATATAATATACTAAGTCCGCGATAATATACCTCGATATCACGTGACGAAAGACGAAGTAACCAGTCAAATCAAAGCGTTCTATATGTATTTCATAAATAAAAATCAAAGAATTTTCTGTCTTTCTTATTTATTTCATTTGTAAATACACGAAAACAATATAAAATGTCTTTGTATTTTAAATGTAGAAAACACATAGAAGGTATATATACGTCAAAATTTGCTATGTCATCAACAAGCTTCCGTGGCGCAGTGGATAGAGCGCTGAGCTGGCAATACTGACATCCTGAGTTCGAGACTAGGATGTGACAAGTCATTTTTGCATGATTTTCTGCTACGTTTCACGTATCTTTTGTGCAGTTATGTACTTTTATATAGAAAAAAAACATTTTTTTTTTTTTTTACGCTGCGGTGTAAAAAATGTCGCTTGATGTGGAAAACATGATTTTTTCTTCCGAAGGAAGAAAGGAACTTTAATTATTAAGGCTTTCCACTTTCTAGTGGAAAGACTTACTGTTATTAGTCTGTTTCTTATTATTATTATTATTCTTATTATTCTTCCGCCAAGTTTTGTTATCCCATTATAAATTTTGTTTCGCGACATGTCGTAAAGACATTTTGTACTTTGAATGTATGAGACATTACGCATTCGCAGTTAACCCTGTCACACCGAACACTTTTTCTTTACGGAGTTATTTCCCCTGTCATAAAAAGCTTGTGTGCAGATAAACTTTGAAACCGTAAAAGATTTCGCAATGAAAATTGTTGCAAAATGGTCAGCTATTGATTGCGACAATTTGTTACATATCGCGCAAAGTATTTTGACGACTCCTTGTAGGAGTTATTTCCCCTTATTTATTGGAAGTACATTTTGTACCATAGTAACTCATGAACCACAGGTGACAGAGACTAGATATTTCACAGTTGGTCATCATTGACCTTGACCTTGAAAAAGGTCACAAGGTCAAAGGTCAAGGTCACATTCTAAATTTTGACACTGTGGTGTGTGCGATTCTCCTCCTGAACCATAAGAGATACAGAAATAAATCTTTTACCAAAATGTGTATCATATTAAGGTCTTGAAAGGTCACTATAAATGATTTGACTTTTGAAAGAGTTATCTCCCCTGGATCAATTAAATACAGTGTATATAGCGTTATCTCAGTAACTATGACAGATATTTATATGAAACCTTATATCATTAGTCATCATTGACCTTCCTTGACCTTGAAAATGGACACAAGGTCAAAGGTCAAAGGTCAAGGTCACCTGTGTGTCAGTACAGCGACATGTGAATTTTTGTACCTTTGGATTCGCTTTGTATTTTCAGCTTGCTACATGTCGCAATACAATTTGGTGCCAGGCATGGGCAAAAACATGGGGAATTTTAGGGTATTCCGCCAGCCTGCAAAAATAAAGGGGGGGGGGGTGTTTCTAAGGGACCCCATAAGAATGTAGTGTGCAGATTTCATCCTAGACCACAGAGAATGGTGAAACAAAATGGACGCCAATTAGTTCGGGGATCGATGTCCTTGAATTGTCGCTACAGTAGAAATCATTCTGACGAACGATAAAAAAATTTCCAGGTCATGAAAGTTGAAGATAGGTTTTTTATGCAAAAATCGCGATTTTCAGAAAAACCATAAATCCTAGCCTTTCGAAAATGGCGCCAATCGATTTAGAATGTCGATTTTACCCCAACCAAGTATCTCGGATGTGCATAAATGTCAACAAAATCGAAAATCGGCAGAAAAAATCAAATGTCGAGACGCAATCGGTACCCCCTAGATTTCAGCGGTTGAATGTTTGTGCATTGATAAATCCTTAAAATATACATCTGAATTATGTCTTCATGAGTTGTTTTAGCTGAAACAAACATGTTTTGTACTTTCATTTATTTTGAAATCACAATAAAGTCCACGCGATGTGTCGTCTGTTCCTTCCTTTTGTTGAAAATCCGTTGCCTTTTACAATGCATTGAACGTAATATTCCAACGTTGATCACAACTGCATAATTGTTGACCTCCTGAGCCGTGATCTTGATGACATTTTTATGTATATCGCGATCATATGTAATATGCATCTGCGCAGTATAAAGTCTCTCCCCCCAAAAGAATATAATATACTAAGTCCGCGATAATATACCTCGATATCACGTGACGAAAGACGAAGTAACCAGTCAAATCAAAGCGTTCTATATGTATTTCATAAATAAAAATCAAAGAATTTTCTGTCTTTCTTATTTATTTCATTTGTAAATACACGAAAACAATATAAAATGTCTTTGTATTTTAAATGTAGAAAACACATAGAAGGTATATATACGTCAAAATTTGCTATGTCATCAACAAGCTTCCGTGGCGCAGTGGATAGAGCGCTGAGCTGGCAATACTGACATCCTGAGTTCGAGACTAGGATGTGACAAGTCATTTTTGCATGATTTTCTGCTACGTTTCACGTATCTTTTGTGCAGTTATGTACTTTTATATAGAAAAAAAACATTTTTTTTTTTTTTTACGCTGCGGTGTAAAAAATGTCGCTTGATGTGGAAAACATGATTTTTTCTTCCGAAGGAAGAAAGGAACTTTAATTATTAAGGCTTTCCACTTTCTAGTGGAAAGACTTACTGTTATTAGTCTGTTTCTTATTATTATTATTATTCTTATTATTCTTCCGCCAAGTTTTGTTATCCCATTATAAATTTTGTTTCGCGACATGTCGTAAAGACATTTTGTACTTTGAATGTATGAGACATTACGCATTCGCAGTTAACCCTGTCACACCGAACACTTTTTCTTTACGGAGTTATTTCCCCTGTCATAAAAAGCTTGTGTGCAGATAAACTTTGAAACCGTAAAAGATTTCGCAATGAAAATTGTTGCAAAATGGTCAGCTATTGATTGCGACAATTTGTTACATATCGCGCAAAGTATTTTGACGACTCCTTGTAGGAGTTATTTCCCCTTATTTATTGGAAGTACATTTTGTACCATAGTAACTCATGAACCACAGGTGACAGAGACTAGATATTTCACAGTTGGTCATCATTGACCTTGACCTTGAAAAAGGTCACAAGGTCAAAGGTCAAGGTCACATTCTAAATTTTGACACTGTGGTGTGTGCGATTCTCCTCCTGAACCATAAGAGATACAGAAATAAATCTTTTACCAAAATGTGTATCATATTAAGGTCTTGAAAGGTCACTATAAATGATTTGACTTTTGAAAGAGTTATCTCCCCTGGATCAATTAAATACAGTGTATATAGCGTTATCTCAGTAACTATGACAGATATTTATATGAAACCTTATATCATTAGTCATCATTGACCTTCCTTGACCTTGAAAATGGACACAAGGTCAAAGGTCAAAGGTCAAGGTCACCTGTGTGTCAGTACAGCGACATGTGAATTTTTGTACCTTTGGATTCGCTTTGTATTTTCAGCTTGCTACATGTCGCAATACAATTTGGTGCCAGGCATGGGCAAAAACATGGGGAATTTTAGGGTATTCCGCCAGCCTGCAAAAATAAAGGGGGGGGGGGTGTTTCTAAGGGACCCCATAAGAATGTAGTGTGCAGATTTCATCCTAGACCACAGAGAATGGTGAAACAAAATGGACGCCAATTAGTTCGGGGATCGATGTCCTTGAATTGTCGCTACAGTAGAAATCATTCTGACGAACGATAAAAAAATTTCCAGGTCATGAAAGTTGAAGATAGGTTTTTTATGCAAAAATCGCGATTTTCAGAAAAACCATAAATCCTAGCCTTTCGAAAATGGCGCCAATCGATTTAGAATGTCGATTTTACCCCAACCAAGTATCTCGGATGTGCATAAATGTCAACAAAATCGAAAATCGGCAGAAAAAATCAAATGTCGAGACGCAATCGGTACCCCCTAGATTTCAGCGGTTGAATGTTTGTGCATTGATAAATCCTTAAAATATACATCTGAATTATGTCTTCATGAGTTGTTTTAGCTGAAACAAACATGTTTTGTACTTTCATTTATTTTGAAATCACAATAAAGTCCACGCGATGTGTCGTCTGTTCCTTCCTTTTGTTGAAAATCCGTTGCCTTTTACAATGCATTGAACGTAATATTCCAACGTTGATCACAACTGCATAATTGTTGACCTCCTGAGCCGTGATCTTGATGACATTTTTATGTATATCGCGATCATATGTAATATGCATCTGCGCAGTATAAAGTCTCTCCCCCCAAAAGAATATAATATACTAAGTCCGCGATAATATACCTCGATATCACGTGACGAAAGACGAAGTAACCAGTCAAATCAAAGCGTTCTATATGTATTTCATAAATAAAAATCAAAGAATTTTCTGTCTTTCTTATTTATTTCATTTGTAAATACACGAAAACAATATAAAATGTCTTTGTATTTTAAATGTAGAAAACACATAGAAGGTATATATACGTCAAAATTTGCTATGTCATCAACAAGCTTCCGTGGCGCAGTGGATAGAGCGCTGAGCTGGCAATACTGACATCCTGAGTTCGAGACTAGGATGTGACAAGTCATTTTTGCATGATTTTCTGCTACGTTTCACGTATCTTTTGTGCAGTTATGTACTTTTATATAGAAAAAAAACATTTTTTTTTTTTTTTACGCTGCGGTGTAAAAAATGTCGCTTGATGTGGAAAACATGATTTTTTCTTCCGAAGGAAGAAAGGAACTTTAATTATTAAGGCTTTCCACTTTCTAGTGGAAAGACTTACTGTTATTAGTCTGTTTCTTATTATTATTATTATTCTTATTATTCTTCCGCCAAGTTTTGTTATCCCATTATAAATTTTGTTTCGCGACATGTCGTAAAGACATTTTGTACTTTGAATGTATGAGACATTACGCATTCGCAGTTAACCCTGTCACACCGAACACTTTTTCTTTACGGAGTTATTTCCCCTGTCATAAAAAGCTTGTGTGCAGATAAACTTTGAAACCGTAAAAGATTTCGCAATGAAAATTGTTGCAAAATGGTCAGCTATTGATTGCGACAATTTGTTACATATCGCGCAAAGTATTTTGACGACTCCTTGTAGGAGTTATTTCCCCTTATTTATTGGAAGTACATTTTGTACCATAGTAACTCATGAACCACAGGTGACAGAGACTAGATATTTCACAGTTGGTCATCATTGACCTTGACCTTGAAAAAGGTCACAAGGTCAAAGGTCAAGGTCACATTCTAAATTTTGACACTGTGGTGTGTGCGATTCTCCTCCTGAACCATAAGAGATACAGAAATAAATCTTTTACCAAAATGTGTATCATATTAAGGTCTTGAAAGGTCACTATAAATGATTTGACTTTTGAAAGAGTTATCTCCCCTGGATCAATTAAATACAGTGTATATAGCGTTATCTCAGTAACTATGACAGATATTTATATGAAACCTTATATCATTAGTCATCATTGACCTTCCTTGACCTTGAAAATGGACACAAGGTCAAAGGTCAAAGGTCAAGGTCACCTGTGTGTCAGTACAGCGACATGTGAATTTTTGTACCTTTGGATTCGCTTTGTATTTTCAGCTTGCTACATGTCGCAATACAATTTGGTGCCAGGCATGGGCAAAAACATGGGGAATTTTAGGGTATTCCGCCAGCCTGCAAAAATAAAGGGGGGGGGGGTGTTTCTAAGGGACCCCATAAGAATGTAGTGTGCAGATTTCATCCTAGACCACAGAGAATGGTGAAACAAAATGGACGCCAATTAGTTCGGGGATCGATGTCCTTGAATTGTCGCTACAGTAGAAATCATTCTGACGAACGATAAAAAAATTTCCAGGTCATGAAAGTTGAAGATAGGTTTTTTATGCAAAAATCGCGATTTTCAGAAAAACCATAAATCCTAGCCTTTCGAAAATGGCGCCAATCGATTTAGAATGTCGATTTTACCCCAACCAAGTATCTCGGATGTGCATAAATGTCAACAAAATCGAAAATCGGCAGAAAAAATCAAATGTCGAGACGCAATCGGTACCCCCTAGATTTCAGCGGTTGAATGTTTGTGCATTGATAAATCCTTAAAATATACATCTGAATTATGTCTTCATGAGTTGTTTTAGCTGAAACAAACATGTTTTGTACTTTCATTTATTTTGAAATCACAATAAAGTCCACGCGATGTGTCGTCTGTTCCTTCCTTTTGTTGAAAATCCGTTGCCTTTTACAATGCATTGAACGTAATATTCCAACGTTGATCACAACTGCATAATTGTTGACCTCCTGAGCCGTGATCTTGATGACATTTTTATGTATATCGCGATCATATGTAATATGCATCTGCGCAGTATAAAGTCTCTCCCCCCAAAAGAATATAATATACTAAGTCCGCGATAATATACCTCGATATCACGTGACGAAAGACGAAGTAACCAGTCAAATCAAAGCGTTCTATATGTATTTCATAAATAAAAATCAAAGAATTTTCTGTCTTTCTTATTTATTTCATTTGTAAATACACGAAAACAATATAAAATGTCTTTGTATTTTAAATGTAGAAAACACATAGAAGGTATATATACGTCAAAATTTGCTATGTCATCAACAAGCTTCCGTGGCGCAGTGGATAGAGCGCTGAGCTGGCAATACTGACATCCTGAGTTCGAGACTAGGATGTGACAAGTCATTTTTGCATGATTTTCTGCTACGTTTCACGTATCTTTTGTGCAGTTATGTACTTTTATATAGAAAAAAAACATTTTTTTTTTTTTTTACGCTGCGGTGTAAAAAATGTCGCTTGATGTGGAAAACATGATTTTTTCTTCCGAAGGAAGAAAGGAACTTTAATTATTAAGGCTTTCCACTTTCTAGTGGAAAGACTTACTGTTATTAGTCTGTTTCTTATTATTATTATTATTCTTATTATTCTTCCGCCAAGTTTTGTTATCCCATTATAAATTTTGTTTCGCGACATGTCGTAAAGACATTTTGTACTTTGAATGTATGAGACATTACGCATTCGCAGTTAACCCTGTCACACCGAACACTTTTTCTTTACGGAGTTATTTCCCCTGTCATAAAAAGCTTGTGTGCAGATAAACTTTGAAACCGTAAAAGATTTCGCAATGAAAATTGTTGCAAAATGGTCAGCTATTGATTGCGACAATTTGTTACATATCGCGCAAAGTATTTTGACGACTCCTTGTAGGAGTTATTTCCCCTTATTTATTGGAAGTACATTTTGTACCATAGTAACTCATGAACCACAGGTGACAGAGACTAGATATTTCACAGTTGGTCATCATTGACCTTGACCTTGAAAAAGGTCACAAGGTCAAAGGTCAAGGTCACATTCTAAATTTTGACACTGTGGTGTGTGCGATTCTCCTCCTGAACCATAAGAGATACAGAAATAAATCTTTTACCAAAATGTGTATCATATTAAGGTCTTGAAAGGTCACTATAAATGATTTGACTTTTGAAAGAGTTATCTCCCCTGGATCAATTAAATACAGTGTATATAGCGTTATCTCAGTAACTATGACAGATATTTATATGAAACCTTATATCATTAGTCATCATTGACCTTCCTTGACCTTGAAAATGGACACAAGGTCAAAGGTCAAAGGTCAAGGTCACCTGTGTGTCAGTACAGCGACATGTGAATTTTTGTACCTTTGGATTCGCTTTGTATTTTCAGCTTGCTACATGTCGCAATACAATTTGGTGCCAGGCATGGGCAAAAACATGGGGAATTTTAGGGTATTCCGCCAGCCTGCAAAAATAAAGGGGGGGGGGGTGTTTCTAAGGGACCCCATAAGAATGTAGTGTGCAGATTTCATCCTAGACCACAGAGAATGGTGAAACAAAATGGACGCCAATTAGTTCGGGGATCGATGTCCTTGAATTGTCGCTACAGTAGAAATCATTCTGACGAACGATAAAAAAATTTCCAGGTCATGAAAGTTGAAGATAGGTTTTTTATGCAAAAATCGCGATTTTCAGAAAAACCATAAATCCTAGCCTTTCGAAAATGGCGCCAATCGATTTAGAATGTCGATTTTACCCCAACCAAGTATCTCGGATGTGCATAAATGTCAACAAAATCGAAAATCGGCAGAAAAAATCAAATGTCGAGACGCAATCGGTACCCCCTAGATTTCAGCGGTTGAATGTTTGTGCATTGATAAATCCTTAAAATATACATCTGAATTATGTCTTCATGAGTTGTTTTAGCTGAAACAAACATGTTTTGTACTTTCATTTATTTTGAAATCACAATAAAGTCCACGCGATGTGTCGTCTGTTCCTTCCTTTTGTTGAAAATCCGTTGCCTTTTACAATGCATTGAACGTAATATTCCAACGTTGATCACAACTGCATAATTGTTGACCTCCTGAGCCGTGATCTTGATGACATTTTTATGTATATCGCGATCATATGTAATATGCATCTGCGCAGTATAAAGTCTCTCCCCCCAAAAGAATATAATATACTAAGTCCGCGATAATATACCTCGATATCACGTGACGAAAGACGAAGTAACCAGTCAAATCAAAGCGTTCTATATGTATTTCATAAATAAAAATCAAAGAATTTTCTGTCTTTCTTATTTATTTCATTTGTAAATACACGAAAACAATATAAAATGTCTTTGTATTTTAAATGTAGAAAACACATAGAAGGTATATATACGTCAAAATTTGCTATGTCATCAACAAGCTTCCGTGGCGCAGTGGATAGAGCGCTGAGCTGGCAATACTGACATCCTGAGTTCGAGACTAGGATGTGACAAGTCATTTTTGCATGATTTTCTGCTACGTTTCACGTATCTTTTGTGCAGTTATGTACTTTTATATAGAAAAAAAACATTTTTTTTTTTTTTTACGCTGCGGTGTAAAAAATGTCGCTTGATGTGGAAAACATGATTTTTTCTTCCGAAGGAAGAAAGGAACTTTAATTATTAAGGCTTTCCACTTTCTAGTGGAAAGACTTACTGTTATTAGTCTGTTTCTTATTATTATTATTATTCTTATTATTCTTCCGCCAAGTTTTGTTATCCCATTATAAATTTTGTTTCGCGACATGTCGTAAAGACATTTTGTACTTTGAATGTATGAGACATTACGCATTCGCAGTTAACCCTGTCACACCGAACACTTTTTCTTTACGGAGTTATTTCCCCTGTCATAAAAAGCTTGTGTGCAGATAAACTTTGAAACCGTAAAAGATTTCGCAATGAAAATTGTTGCAAAATGGTCAGCTATTGATTGCGACAATTTGTTACATATCGCGCAAAGTATTTTGACGACTCCTTGTAGGAGTTATTTCCCCTTATTTATTGGAAGTACATTTTGTACCATAGTAACTCATGAACCACAGGTGACAGAGACTAGATATTTCACAGTTGGTCATCATTGACCTTGACCTTGAAAAAGGTCACAAGGTCAAAGGTCAAGGTCACATTCTAAATTTTGACACTGTGGTGTGTGCGATTCTCCTCCTGAACCATAAGAGATACAGAAATAAATCTTTTACCAAAATGTGTATCATATTAAGGTCTTGAAAGGTCACTATAAATGATTTGACTTTTGAAAGAGTTATCTCCCCTGGATCAATTAAATACAGTGTATATAGCGTTATCTCAGTAACTATGACAGATATTTATATGAAACCTTATATCATTAGTCATCATTGACCTTCCTTGACCTTGAAAATGGACACAAGGTCAAAGGTCAAAGGTCAAGGTCACCTGTGTGTCAGTACAGCGACATGTGAATTTTTGTACCTTTGGATTCGCTTTGTATTTTCAGCTTGCTACATGTCGCAATACAATTTGGTGCCAGGCATGGGCAAAAACATGGGGAATTTTAGGGTATTCCGCCAGCCTGCAAAAATAAAGGGGGGGGGGTGTTTCTAAGGGACCCCATAAGAATGTAGTGTGCAGATTTCATCCTAGACCACAGAGAATGGTGAAACAAAATGGACGCCAATTAGTTCGGGGATCGATGTCCTTGAATTGTCGCTACAGTAGAAATCATTCTGACGAACGATAAAAAAATTTCCAGGTCATGAAAGTTGAAGATAGGTTTTTTATGCAAAAATCGCGATTTTCAGAAAAACCATAAATCCTAGCCTTTCGAAAATGGCGCCAATCGATTTAGAATGTCGATTTTACCCCAACCAAGTATCTCGGATGTGCATAAATGTCAACAAAATCGAAAATCGGCAGAAAAAATCAAATGTCGAGACGCAATCGGTACCCCCTAGATTTCAGCGGTTGAATGTTTGTGCATTGATAAATCCTTAAAATATACATCTGAATTATGTCTTCATGAGTTGTTTTAGCTGAAACAAACATGTTTTGTACTTTCATTTATTTTGAAATCACAATAAAGTCCACGCGATGTGTCGTCTGTTCCTTCCTTTTGTTGAAAATCCGTTGCCTTTTACAATGCATTGAACGTAATATTCCAACGTTGATCACAACTGCATAATTGTTGACCTCCTGAGCCGTGATCTTGATGACATTTTTATGTATATCGCGATCATATGTAATATGCATCTGCGCAGTATAAAGTCTCTCCCCCCAAAAGAATATAATATACTAAGTCCGCGATAATATACCTCGATATCACGTGACGAAAGACGAAGTAACCAGTCAAATCAAAGCGTTCTATATGTATTTCATAAATAAAAATCAAAGAATTTTCTGTCTTTCTTATTTATTTCATTTGTAAATACACGAAAACAATATAAAATGTCTTTGTATTTTAAATGTAGAAAACACATAGAAGGTATATATACGTCAAAATTTGCTATGTCATCAACAAGCTTCCGTGGCGCAGTGGATAGAGCGCTGAGCTGGCAATACTGACATCCTGAGTTCGAGACTAGGATGTGACAAGTCATTTTTGCATGATTTTCTGCTACGTTTCACGTATCTTTTGTGCAGTTATGTACTTTTATATAGAAAAAAAACATTTTTTTTTTTTTTTACGCTGCGGTGTAAAAAATGTCGCTTGATGTGGAAAACATGATTTTTTCTTCCGAAGGAAGAAAGGAACTTTAATTATTAAGGCTTTCCACTTTCTAGTGGAAAGACTTACTGTTATTAGTCTGTTTCTTATTATTATTATTATTCTTATTATTCTTCCGCCAAGTTTTGTTATCCCATTATAAATTTTGTTTCGCGACATGTCGTAAAGACATTTTGTACTTTGAATGTATGAGACATTACGCATTCGCAGTTAACCCTGTCACACCGAACACTTTTTCTTTACGGAGTTATTTCCCCTGTCATAAAAAGCTTGTGTGCAGATAAACTTTGAAACCGTAAAAGATTTCGCAATGAAAATTGTTGCAAAATGGTCAGCTATTGATTGCGACAATTTGTTACATATCGCGCAAAGTATTTTGACGACTCCTTGTAGGAGTTATTTCCCCTTATTTATTGGAAGTACATTTTGTACCATAGTAACTCATGAACCACAGGTGACAGAGACTAGATATTTCACAGTTGGTCATCATTGACCTTGACCTTGAAAAAGGTCACAAGGTCAAAGGTCAAGGTCACATTCTAAATTTTGACACTGTGGTGTGTGCGATTCTCCTCCTGAACCATAAGAGATACAGAAATAAATCTTTTACCAAAATGTGTATCATATTAAGGTCTTGAAAGGTCACTATAAATGATTTGACTTTTGAAAGAGTTATCTCCCCTGGATCAATTAAATACAGTGTATATAGCGTTATCTCAGTAACTATGACAGATATTTATATGAAACCTTATATCATTAGTCATCATTGACCTTCCTTGACCTTGAAAATGGACACAAGGTCAAAGGTCAAAGGTCAAGGTCACCTGTGTGTCAGTACAGCGACATGTGAATTTTTGTACCTTTGGATTCGCTTTGTATTTTCAGCTTGCTACATGTCGCAATACAATTTGGTGCCAGGCATGGGCAAAAACATGGGGAATTTTAGGGTATTCCGCCAGCCTGCAAAAATAAAGGGGGGGGGGGTGTTTCTAAGGGACCCCATAAGAATGTAGTGTGCAGATTTCATCCTAGACCACAGAGAATGGTGAAACAAAATGGACGCCAATTAGTTCGGGGATCGATGTCCTTGAATTGTCGCTACAGTAGAAATCATTCTGACGAACGATAAAAAAATTTCCAGGTCATGAAAGTTGAAGATAGGTTTTTTATGCAAAAATCGCGATTTTCAGAAAAACCATAAATCCTAGCCTTTCGAAAATGGCGCCAATCGATTTAGAATGTCGATTTTACCCCAACCAAGTATCTCGGATGTGCATAAATGTCAACAAAATCGAAAATCGGCAGAAAAAATCAAATGTCGAGACGCAATCGGTACCCCCTAGATTTCAGCGGTTGAATGTTTGTGCATTGATAAATCCTTAAAATATACATCTGAATTATGTCTTCATGAGTTGTTTTAGCTGAAACAAACATGTTTTGTACTTTCATTTATTTTGAAATCACAATAAAGTCCACGCGATGTGTCGTCTGTTCCTTCCTTTTGTTGAAAATCCGTTGCCTTTTACAATGCATTGAACGTAATATTCCAACGTTGATCACAACTGCATAATTGTTGACCTCCTGAGCCGTGATCTTGATGACATTTTTATGTATATCGCGATCATATGTAATATGCATCTGCGCAGTATAAAGTCTCTCCCCCCAAAAGAATATAATATACTAAGTCCGCGATAATATACCTCGATATCACGTGACGAAAGACGAAGTAACCAGTCAAATCAAAGCGTTCTATATGTATTTCATAAATAAAAATCAAAGAATTTTCTGTCTTTCTTATTTATTTCATTTGTAAATACACGAAAACAATATAAAATGTCTTTGTATTTTAAATGTAGAAAACACATAGAAGGTATATATACGTCAAAATTTGCTATGTCATCAACAAGCTTCCGTGGCGCAGTGGATAGAGCGCTGAGCTGGCAATACTGACATCCTGAGTTCGAGACTAGGATGTGACAAGTCATTTTTGCATGATTTTCTGCTACGTTTCACGTATCTTTTGTGCAGTTATGTACTTTTATATAGAAAAAAAACATTTTTTTTTTTTTTTACGCTGCGGTGTAAAAAATGTCGCTTGATGTGGAAAACATGATTTTTTCTTCCGAAGGAAGAAAGGAACTTTAATTATTAAGGCTTTCCACTTTCTAGTGGAAAGACTTACTGTTATTAGTCTGTTTCTTATTATTATTATTATTCTTATTATTCTTCCGCCAAGTTTTGTTATCCCATTATAAATTTTGTTTCGCGACATGTCGTAAAGACATTTTGTACTTTGAATGTATGAGACATTACGCATTCGCAGTTAACCCTGTCACACCGAACACTTTTTCTTTACGGAGTTATTTCCCCTGTCATAAAAAGCTTGTGTGCAGATAAACTTTGAAACCGTAAAAGATTTCGCAATGAAAATTGTTGCAAAATGGTCAGCTATTGATTGCGACAATTTGTTACATATCGCGCAAAGTATTTTGACGACTCCTTGTAGGAGTTATTTCCCCTTATTTATTGGAAGTACATTTTGTACCATAGTAACTCATGAACCACAGGTGACAGAGACTAGATATTTCACAGTTGGTCATCATTGACCTTGACCTTGAAAAAGGTCACAAGGTCAAAGGTCAAGGTCACATTCTAAATTTTGACACTGTGGTGTGTGCGATTCTCCTCCTGAACCATAAGAGATACAGAAATAAATCTTTTACCAAAATGTGTATCATATTAAGGTCTTGAAAGGTCACTATAAATGATTTGACTTTTGAAAGAGTTATCTCCCCTGGATCAATTAAATACAGTGTATATAGCGTTATCTCAGTAACTATGACAGATATTTATATGAAACCTTATATCATTAGTCATCATTGACCTTCCTTGACCTTGAAAATGGACACAAGGTCAAAGGTCAAAGGTCAAGGTCACCTGTGTGTCAGTACAGCGACATGTGAATTTTTGTACCTTTGGATTCGCTTTGTATTTTCAGCTTGCTACATGTCGCAATACAATTTGGTGCCAGGCATGGGCAAAAACATGGGGAATTTTAGGGTATTCCGCCAGCCTGCAAAAATAAAGGGGGGGGGGTGTTTCTAAGGGACCCCATAAGAATGTAGTGTGCAGATTTCATCCTAGACCACAGAGAATGGTGAAACAAAATGGACGCCAATTAGTTCGGGGATCGATGTCCTTGAATTGTCGCTACAGTAGAAATCATTCTGACGAACGATAAAAAAATTTCCAGGTCATGAAAGTTGAAGATAGGTTTTTTATGCAAAAATCGCGATTTTCAGAAAAACCATAAATCCTAGCCTTTCGAAAATGGCGCCAATCGATTTAGAATGTCGATTTTACCCCAACCAAGTATCTCGGATGTGCATAAATGTCAACAAAATCGAAAATCGGCAGAAAAAATCAAATGTCGAGACGCAATCGGTACCCCCTAGATTTCAGCGGTTGAATGTTTGTGCATTGATAAATCCTTAAAATATACATCTGAATTATGTCTTCATGAGTTGTTTTAGCTGAAACAAACATGTTTTGTACTTTCATTTATTTTGAAATCACAATAAAGTCCACGCGATGTGTCGTCTGTTCCTTCCTTTTGTTGAAAATCCGTTGCCTTTTACAATGCATTGAACGTAATATTCCAACGTTGATCACAACTGCATAATTGTTGACCTCCTGAGCCGTGATCTTGATGACATTTTTATGTATATCGCGATCATATGTAATATGCATCTGCGCAGTATAAAGTCTCTCCCCCCAAAAGAATATAATATACTAAGTCCGCGATAATATACCTCGATATCACGTGACGAAAGACGAAGTAACCAGTCAAATCAAAGCGTTCTATATGTATTTCATAAATAAAAATCAAAGAATTTTCTGTCTTTCTTATTTATTTCATTTGTAAATACACGAAAACAATATAAAATGTCTTTGTATTTTAAATGTAGAAAACACATAGAAGGTATATATACGTCAAAATTTGCTATGTCATCAACAAGCTTCCGTGGCGCAGTGGATAGAGCGCTGAGCTGGCAATACTGACATCCTGAGTTCGAGACTAGGATGTGACAAGTCATTTTTGCATGATTTTCTGCTACGTTTCACGTATCTTTTGTGCAGTTATGTACTTTTATATAGAAAAAAAACATTTTTTTTTTTTTTTACGCTGCGGTGTAAAAAATGTCGCTTGATGTGGAAAACATGATTTTTTCTTCCGAAGGAAGAAAGGAACTTTAATTATTAAGGCTTTCCACTTTCTAGTGGAAAGACTTACTGTTATTAGTCTGTTTCTTATTATTATTATTATTCTTATTATTCTTCCGCCAAGTTTTGTTATCCCATTATAAATTTTGTTTCGCGACATGTCGTAAAGACATTTTGTACTTTGAATGTATGAGACATTACGCATTCGCAGTTAACCCTGTCACACCGAACACTTTTTCTTTACGGAGTTATTTCCCCTGTCATAAAAAGCTTGTGTGCAGATAAACTTTGAAACCGTAAAAGATTTCGCAATGAAAATTGTTGCAAAATGGTCAGCTATTGATTGCGACAATTTGTTACATATCGCGCAAAGTATTTTGACGACTCCTTGTAGGAGTTATTTCCCCTTATTTATTGGAAGTACATTTTGTACCATAGTAACTCATGAACCACAGGTGACAGAGACTAGATATTTCACAGTTGGTCATCATTGACCTTGACCTTGAAAAAGGTCACAAGGTCAAAGGTCAAGGTCACATTCTAAATTTTGACACTGTGGTGTGTGCGATTCTCCTCCTGAACCATAAGAGATACAGAAATAAATCTTTTACCAAAATGTGTATCATATTAAGGTCTTGAAAGGTCACTATAAATGATTTGACTTTTGAAAGAGTTATCTCCCCTGGATCAATTAAATACAGTGTATATAGCGTTATCTCAGTAACTATGACAGATATTTATATGAAACCTTATATCATTAGTCATCATTGACCTTCCTTGACCTTGAAAATGGACACAAGGTCAAAGGTCAAAGGTCAAGGTCACCTGTGTGTCAGTACAGCGACATGTGAATTTTTGTACCTTTGGATTCGCTTTGTATTTTCAGCTTGCTACATGTCGCAATACAATTTGGTGCCAGGCATGGGCAAAAACATGGGGAATTTTAGGGTATTCCGCCAGCCTGCAAAAATAAAGGGGGGGGGGTGTTTCTAAGGGACCCCATAAGAATGTAGTGTGCAGATTTCATCCTAGACCACAGAGAATGGTGAAACAAAATGGACGCCAATTAGTTCGGGGATCGATGTCCTTGAATTGTCGCTACAGTAGAAATCATTCTGACGAACGATAAAAAAATTTCCAGGTCATGAAAGTTGAAGATAGGTTTTTTATGCAAAAATCGCGATTTTCAGAAAAACCATAAATCCTAGCCTTTCGAAAATGGCGCCAATCGATTTAGAATGTCGATTTTACCCCAACCAAGTATCTCGGATGTGCATAAATGTCAACAAAATCGAAAATCGGCAGAAAAAATCAAATGTCGAGACGCAATCGGTACCCCCTAGATTTCAGCGGTTGAATGTTTGTGCATTGATAAATCCTTAAAATATACATCTGAATTATGTCTTCATGAGTTGTTTTAGCTGAAACAAACATGTTTTGTACTTTCATTTATTTTGAAATCACAATAAAGTCCACGCGATGTGTCGTCTGTTCCTTCCTTTTGTTGAAAATCCGTTGCCTTTTACAATGCATTGAACGTAATATTCCAACGTTGATCACAACTGCATAATTGTTGACCTCCTGAGCCGTGATCTTGATGACATTTTTATGTATATCGCGATCATATGTAATATGCATCTGCGCAGTATAAAGTCTCTCCCCCCAAAAGAATATAATATACTAAGTCCGCGATAATATACCTCGATATCACGTGACGAAAGACGAAGTAACCAGTCAAATCAAAGCGTTCTATATGTATTTCATAAATAAAAATCAAAGAATTTTCTGTCTTTCTTATTTATTTCATTTGTAAATACACGAAAACAATATAAAATGTCTTTGTATTTTAAATGTAGAAAACACATAGAAGGTATATATACGTCAAAATTTGCTATGTCATCAACAAGCTTCCGTGGCGCAGTGGATAGAGCGCTGAGCTGGCAATACTGACATCCTGAGTTCGAGACTAGGATGTGACAAGTCATTTTTGCATGATTTTCTGCTACGTTTCACGTATCTTTTGTGCAGTTATGTACTTTTATATAGAAAAAAAACATTTTTTTTTTTTTTTACGCTGCGGTGTAAAAAATGTCGCTTGATGTGGAAAACATGATTTTTTCTTCCGAAGGAAGAAAGGAACTTTAATTATTAAGGCTTTCCACTTTCTAGTGGAAAGACTTACTGTTATTAGTCTGTTTCTTATTATTATTATTATTCTTATTATTCTTCCGCCAAGTTTTGTTATCCCATTATAAATTTTGTTTCGCGACATGTCGTAAAGACATTTTGTACTTTGAATGTATGAGACATTACGCATTCGCAGTTAACCCTGTCACACCGAACACTTTTTCTTTACGGAGTTATTTCCCCTGTCATAAAAAGCTTGTGTGCAGATAAACTTTGAAACCGTAAAAGATTTCGCAATGAAAATTGTTGCAAAATGGTCAGCTATTGATTGCGACAATTTGTTACATATCGCGCAAAGTATTTTGACGACTCCTTGTAGGAGTTATTTCCCCTTATTTATTGGAAGTACATTTTGTACCATAGTAACTCATGAACCACAGGTGACAGAGACTAGATATTTCACAGTTGGTCATCATTGACCTTGACCTTGAAAAAGGTCACAAGGTCAAAGGTCAAGGTCACATTCTAAATTTTGACACTGTGGTGTGTGCGATTCTCCTCCTGAACCATAAGAGATACAGAAATAAATCTTTTACCAAAATGTGTATCATATTAAGGTCTTGAAAGGTCACTATAAATGATTTGACTTTTGAAAGAGTTATCTCCCCTGGATCAATTAAATACAGTGTATATAGCGTTATCTCAGTAACTATGACAGATATTTATATGAAACCTTATATCATTAGTCATCATTGACCTTCCTTGACCTTGAAAATGGACACAAGGTCAAAGGTCAAAGGTCAAGGTCACCTGTGTGTCAGTACAGCGACATGTGAATTTTTGTACCTTTGGATTCGCTTTGTATTTTCAGCTTGCTACATGTCGCAATACAATTTGGTGCCAGGCATGGGCAAAAACATGGGGAATTTTAGGGTATTCCGCCAGCCTGCAAAAATAAAGGGGGGGGGGTGTTTCTAAGGGACCCCATAAGAATGTAGTGTGCAGATTTCATCCTAGACCACAGAGAATGGTGAAACAAAATGGACGCCAATTAGTTCGGGGATCGATGTCCTTGAATTGTCGCTACAGTAGAAATCATTCTGACGAACGATAAAAAAATTTCCAGGTCATGAAAGTTGAAGATAGGTTTTTTATGCAAAAATCGCGATTTTCAGAAAAACCATAAATCCTAGCCTTTCGAAAATGGCGCCAATCGATTTAGAATGTCGATTTTACCCCAACCAAGTATCTCGGATGTGCATAAATGTCAACAAAATCGAAAATCGGCAGAAAAAATCAAATGTCGAGACGCAATCGGTACCCCCTAGATTTCAGCGGTTGAATGTTTGTGCATTGATAAATCCTTAAAATATACATCTGAATTATGTCTTCATGAGTTGTTTTAGCTGAAACAAACATGTTTTGTACTTTCATTTATTTTGAAATCACAATAAAGTCCACGCGATGTGTCGTCTGTTCCTTCCTTTTGTTGAAAATCCGTTGCCTTTTACAATGCATTGAACGTAATATTCCAACGTTGATCACAACTGCATAATTGTTGACCTCCTGAGCCGTGATCTTGATGACATTTTTATGTATATCGCGATCATATGTAATATGCATCTGCGCAGTATAAAGTCTCTCCCCCCAAAAGAATATAATATACTAAGTCCGCGATAATATACCTCGATATCACGTGACGAAAGACGAAGTAACCAGTCAAATCAAAGCGTTCTATATGTATTTCATAAATAAAAATCAAAGAATTTTCTGTCTTTCTTATTTATTTCATTTGTAAATACACGAAAACAATATAAAATGTCTTTGTATTTTAAATGTAGAAAACACATAGAAGGTATATATACGTCAAAATTTGCTATGTCATCAACAAGCTTCCGTGGCGCAGTGGATAGAGCGCTGAGCTGGCAATACTGACATCCTGAGTTCGAGACTAGGATGTGACAAGTCATTTTTGCATGATTTTCTGCTACGTTTCACGTATCTTTTGTGCAGTTATGTACTTTTATATAGAAAAAAAACATTTTTTTTTTTTTTTACGCTGCGGTGTAAAAAATGTCGCTTGATGTGGAAAACATGATTTTTTCTTCCGAAGGAAGAAAGGAACTTTAATTATTAAGGCTTTCCACTTTCTAGTGGAAAGACTTACTGTTATTAGTCTGTTTCTTATTATTATTATTATTCTTATTATTCTTCCGCCAAGTTTTGTTATCCCATTATAAATTTTGTTTCGCGACATGTCGTAAAGACATTTTGTACTTTGAATGTATGAGACATTACGCATTCGCAGTTAACCCTGTCACACCGAACACTTTTTCTTTACGGAGTTATTTCCCCTGTCATAAAAAGCTTGTGTGCAGATATTTTGTACTATGGATGTATAAGACATTACGCTTTCGCAGTTGACCCTGTCACACCGAACACTTGTTCTTTACGGAGTTATCTCCCCTGTTACAGAAAAGCTTGTGTGCAGATAAACTATAAAACCGTAAAAGATTTCGCAATAAAAGTTGTTGCAAAATGGTCAGCTATGGATTGCGACAATTTGTTACATATCGCGCAAAGTATTTTGACGACTCCTTGTAGGAGTTATTTCCCCTTATTTATTGGAAGTACAATTTGTACCATTGTAACTCATGAACCAGAGGTGATATAGACTAGATATTTCACAGTTGGTCATCATTGACCTTGACCTTGAAAAAGGTCACAAGGTCAAAGGTCAAGGTCATGTTCTAATTTTTGACCCTTGGTTGTGTGCAGATCTCCTCCTTTACTATAATAGATAGAGAACTGAAACCTTTACCAAAATGTGTATCATATTGAGATCTTGAATCGTCACTTTTTTTATTTGACATTTTTATAAGAGTTATCTCCCCTAGACCAATAAAATGTATTGTGAATTGCATTATATCACTATATCTCAGTAACTATAACAGATATATATATGAAACCTTATATCATTGGTCATCATTGACCTTGACCTTGAAAATGGACACAAGGTCAAAGGTCAAGGTCACGTTTGAAATTTTGGCATTGTCTTGTCATCGCTATTACTTTGAAACGGTAAAAGATAGGCTATAAGTTATAATGGATAAAATGTTGGTCTCATAAAGGCGCAACTTTTTTCTATTTAAAGGGAAAGGATCCGGCTTCATCTTATAGGAGTTATCCCCCATTACAACCATTGATAATTAGTTTTTCATTAATTACTTATCAACTATTGATAGTAGATGCATGGGGTCTTCACTATGGATCATTAGGACCCTTGACCTTGAAAACAAATACAAGGTCAAAAGTCAAGGTCATTTTCTAATTTTTTGTATATATTATAAGTAGTCATATCTTAATGACTTTAAGAGATATTGGCATAAAATCTTCAATGTTGATCACTGTTGACCTTCAGCATGGTCAAGGTCATGCTGTAAAAGTCAAGGTCAAAGTCCTTTATGAATGTTTTTCATGGTACTATGTATTTTGAATGGCTTCTTCTTTTAATGCTATTGCCTATAAGTAATATTTACGTAGATTTAAAGATGAGTTGTCAAGGTCATTCAAGTTTTCTTACGTCCTATTTAATGACCTTTCTTATTTTTAAAGATATCTAAATAGTTTTTTAATAGTTTTTGTTCTTATTAATTGCTATAGACAAATTACGTATGTTTCTTAGCTTTTTGGTTTCAAGGTCATTTATTTAAGGTCTTCTTTTGAAGTGGAAAGCCTATTAATCGTTCTTTAGAACGATTGAACCTATATTTATTATTATTCTTATTTTTTTCCGCCAAGTTTTCTTTTCCCATTATAAATTTTGTTTCGCGACATGTCGTAAAGACATTTTGTACTATGGATGTATAAGACATTACGCTTTCGCAGTTGACCCTGTCACACCGAACACTTGTTCTTTACGGAGTTTTCTCCCCTGTTACAGAAAAGCTTGTGTGCAGATAAACTATGAAACCGTAAAAGATTTCGCAATAAAAGTTGTTGCAAAATGGTCAGCTATGGATTGCGACAATTTGTTACATATCGCGCAAAGTATTTTGACGACTCCTTGTAGGAGTTATTTCCCCTTATTTATTGGAAGTACAATTTGTACCATTGTAACTCATGAACCAGAGGTGATATAGACTAGATATTTCACAGTTGGTCATCATTGACCCTGACCTTGAAAAAGGTCACAAGGTCAAAGGTCAAGGTCATGTTCTAAATTTTGACCCTTGGTTGTGTGCAGATCTCCTCCTTTACTATAATAGATAGAGAACTGAAACCTTTACCAAAATGTGTATCATATTGAGATCTTGAATCGTCACTTTTTTTATTTGACATTTTTATAAGAGTTATCTCCCCTAGACCAATAACATGTATTGTGAATTGCATTATATCACTATATCTCAGTAACTATAACAGATATATATATGAAACCTTATATCATTGGTCATCATTGACCTTGACCTTGAAAATGGACACAAGGTCAAAAGTCAAGGTCACGTTTGAAATTTTGGCATTGTCTTGTCATTGCTATTACTTTGAAACGGTAAAAGATAGGCTATAAGTTATAATGGATAAAATGTTGGTCTCATAAAAGCGCAACTTTTTTCTATATAAAGGGAAAGGATCCGGCTTCATCTTATAGGAGTTATCCCCCATTACAACCATTGATAGTTAGTTTGTCATTAATTCCTTATCAACTATTGATAGTAGAGGCATGGGGTCTTCACTATGGATCATTAGGACCCTTGACCTTGAAAACAAATACAAGGTCAAAGGTCAAGGTCATTTTCTAATTTTTTGTATATATTATAAGTAGTCATATTTTAATGACTTTAAGAGATATTGGCATAAAATCTTCAATGTTGATCACTGTTGACCTTCAGCATGGTCAAGGTCATGCTGTAAAAGTCAAGGTCAAAGTCCTTTATAAATGTTTTTCTTGGTACTATGTATTTTGAATGGCTTATTCTTTTAATGCTATTGCCTATAAGTAATATTTACGTAGATTAAAAGATCAATTGTCAAGGTCATTCAAGTTTTCTTACGTCCTATTTAATGACCTTTCTTATTTTTAAAGATATCTAAATAGTTTTTTAATAATTTTTGTTCTTATTAATTGCTATAGACAAATTACGTATGTTTCTTAGCTTTTTGGTTTCAAGGCCATTTATTTAAGGTCTTCTTTTGAAGTGGAAAGCCTATTAATCGTTCTTTAGAACGATTGAACCTATATTTATTCTTATTATTCTTCCGCCAAGTTTTGTTATCCCATTATAAATTTTGTTTCGCGACATGTCGTAAAGACATTTTGTACTTTGAATGTATGAGACATTACGCATTCGCAGTTAACCCTGTCACACCGAACACTTTTTCTTTACGGAGTTATTTCCCCTGTCATAAAAAGCTTGTGTGCAGATAAACTTTGAAACCGTAAAAGATTTCGCAATGAAAATTGTTGCAAAATGGTCAGCTATTGATTGCGACAATTTGTTACATATCGCGCAAAGTATTTTGACGACTCCTTGTAGGAGTTATTTCCCCTTATTTATTGGAAGTACATTTTGTACCATAGTAACTCATGAACCACAGGTGACAGAGACTAGATATTTCACAGTTGGTCATCATTGACCTTGACCTTGGAAAAGGTCACAAGGTCAAAGGTCAAGGTCACATTCTAAATTTTGACACTGTGGTGTGTGCGATTCTCCTCCTGAACCATAAGAGATACAGAAATAAATCTTTTACCAAAATGTGTATCATATTAAGGTCTTGAAAGGTCACTATAAATGATTTGACTTTTGAAAGAGTTATCTCCCCTGGATCAATTAAATACAGTGTATATAGCGTTATCTCAGTAACTATGACAGATATTTATATGAAACCTTATATCATTAGTCATCATTGACCTTCCTTGACCTTGAAAATGGACACAAGGTCAAAGGTCAAAGGTCAAGGTCACCTGTGTGTCAGTACAGCGACATGTGAATTTTTGTACCTTTGGATTCGCTTTGTATTTTCAGCTTGCTACATGTCGCAATACAATTTGGTGCCAGGCATGGGCAAAAACATGGGGAATTTTAGGGTATTCCGCCAGCCTGCAAAAATAAAGGGGGGGGGGTGTTTCTAAGGGACCCCATAAGAATGTAGTGTGCAGATTTCATCCTAGACCACAGAGAATGGTGAAACAAAATGGACGCCAATTAGTTCGGGGATCGATGTCCTTGAATTGTCGCTACAGTAGAAATCATTCTGACGAACGATAAAAAAATTTCCAGGTCATGAAAGTTGAAGATAGGTTTTTTATGCAAAAATCGCGATTTTCAGAAAAACCATAAATCCTAGCCTTTCGAAAATGGCGCCAATCGATTTAGAATGTCGATTTTACCCCAACCAAGTATCTCGGATGTGCATAAATGTCAACAAAATCGAAAATCGGCAGAAAAAATCAAATGTCGAGACGCAATCGGTACCCCCTAGATTTCAGCGGTTGAATGTTTGTGCATTGATAAATCCTTAAAATATACATCTGAATTATGTCTTCATGAGTTGTTTTAGCTGAAACAAACATGTTTTGTACTTTCATTTATTTTGAAATCACAATAAAGTCCACGCGATGTGTCGTCTGTTCCTTCCTTTTGTTGAAAATCCGTTGCCTTTTACAATGCATTGAACGTAATATTCCAACGTTGATCACAACTGCATAATTGTTGACCTCCTGAGCCGTGATCTTGATGACATTTTTATGTATATCGCGATCATATGTAATATGCATCTGCGCAGTATAAAGTCTCTCCCCCCAAAAGAATATAATATACTAAGTCCGCGATAATATACCTCGATATCACGTGACGAAAGACGAAGTAACCAGTCAAATCAAAGCGTTCTATATGTATTTCATAAATAAAAATCAAAGAATTTTCTGTCTTTCTTATTTATTTCATTTGTAAATACACGAAAACAATATAAAATGTCTTTGTATTTTAAATGTAGAAAACACATAGAAGGTATATATACGTCAAAATTTGCTATGTCATCAACAAGCTTCCGTGGCGCAGTGGATAGAGCGCTGAGCTGGCAATACTGACATCCTGAGTTCGAGACTAGGATGTGACAAGTCATTTTTGCATGATTTTCTGCTACGTTTCACGTATCTTTTGTGCAGTTATGTACTTTTATATAGAAAAAAAACATTTTTTTTTTTTTTTACGCTGCGGTGTAAAAAATGTCGCTTGATGTGGAAAACATGATTTTTTCTTCCGAAGGAAGAAAGGAACTTTAATTATTAAGGCTTTCCACTTTCTAGTGGAAAGACTTACTGTTATTAGTCTGTTTCTTATTATTAAGGCTTTCCACTTTCCAGTGGAAAGCCTTCTTGTTATTCTTCTGTTTCTTATTATTATTATTCTTATTTTTTTCCGCCAAGTTTTCTTTTCCCATTATAAATTTTGTTTCGCGACATGTCGTAAAGACATTTTGTACTATGGATGTATAAGACATTACGCTTTCGCAGTTGACCCTGTCACACCGAACACTTGTTCTTTACGGAGTTATCTCCCCTGTTACAGAAAAGCTTGTGTGCAGATAAACTATGAAACCGTAAAAGATTTCGCAATAAAAGTTGTTGCAAAATGGTCAGCTACGGATTGCGACAATTTGTTACATATCGCGCAAAGTATTTTGACGACTCCTTGTAGGAGTTATTTCCCCTTATTTATTGGAAGTACAATTTGTACCATTGTAACTCATGAACCAGAGGTGATATAGACTAGATATTTCACAGTTGGTCATCATTGACCTTGACCTTGAAAAAGGTCACAAGGTCAAAGGTCAAGGTCATGTTCTAATTTTTGACACTTGGTTGTGTGCAGATCTCCTCCTTTACTATAATAGATAGAGAACTGAAACCTTTACCAAAATGTGTATCGTATTGAGATCTTGAATCGTCACTTTTTTTATTTGACATTTTTATAAGAGTTATCTCCCCTAGACCAATAAAATGTATTGTGAATTGCATTATATCACTATATCTCAGTAACTATAACAGATATATATATGAAACCTTATATCATTGGTCATCATTGACCTTGACCTTGAAAATGGACACAAGGTCAAAGGTCAAGGTCACGTTTGAAATTTTGGCATTGTCTTGTCATCGCTATTACTTTGAAACGGTAAAAGATAGGCTATAAGTTATAATGGATAAAATGTTGGTCTCATAATGGCGCAACTTTTTTCTATTTAAAGGGAAAGGATCCGGCTTCATCTTATAGGAGTTATCCCCCATTACAACCATTGATAATTAGTTTTTCATTAATTACTTATCAACTATTGATAGTAGAGGCATGGGGTCTTCACTATGGATCATTAGGACCCTTGACCTTGAAAACAAATACAAGGTCAAAGGTCAAGGTCATTTTCTAATTTTTTGTATATATTATAAGTAGTCATATCTTAATGACTTTAAGAGATATTGGCATAAAATCTTCAATGTTGATCACTGTTGACCTTCAGCATGGTCAAGGTCATGCTGTAAAAGTCAAGGTCAAAGTCCTTTATAAATGTTTTTCATGGTACTATGTATTTTGAATGGCTTATTCTTTTAATGCTATTGCCTATAAGTAATATTTATGTAGATTAAAAGATCAGTTGTCAAGGTCATTCAAGTTTTCTTACGTCCTATTTAATGACCTTTCTTATTTTTAAAGATATCTAAATAGTTTTTTTAATAATTTTTGTTCTTATTAATTGCTATAGACAAATTACGTATGTTTCTTAGCTTTTTGGTTTCAAGGTCATTTATTTAAGGTCTTCTTTTGAAGTGGAAAGCCTATTAATCGTTCTTTAGAACGATTGAACCTATATTTATTATTATTCTTATTATTCTTCCGCCAAGTTTTGTTATCCCATTATAAATTTTGTTTCGCGACATGTCGTAAAGACATTTTGTACTTTGAATGTATGAGACATTACGCATTCGCAGTTAACCCTGTCACACCGAACACTTTTTCTTTACGGAGTTATTTCCCCTGTCATAAAAAGCTTGTGTGCAGATAAACTTTGAAACCGTAAAAGATTTCGCAATGAAAATTGTTGCAAAATGGTCAGCTATTGATTGCGACAATTTGTTACATATCGCGCAAAGTATTTTGACGACTCCTTGTAGGAGTTATTTCCCCTTATTTATTGGAAGTACATTTTGTACCATAGTAACTCATGAACCACAGGTGACAGAGACTAGATATTTCACAGTTGGTCATCATTGACCTTGACCTTGAAAAAGGTCACAAGGTCAAAGGTCAAGGTCACATTCTAAATTTTGACACTGTGGTGTGTGCGATTCTCCTCCTGAACCATAAGAGATACAGAAATAAATCTTTTACCAAAATGTGTATCATATTAAGGTCTTGAAAGGTCACTATAAATGATTTGACTTTTGAAAGAGTTATCTCCCCTGGATCAATTAAATACAGTGTATATAGCGTTATCTCAGTAACTATGACAGATATTTATATGAAACCTTATATCATTAGTCATCATTGACCTTCCTTGACCTTGAAAATGGACACAAGGTCAAAGGTCAAAGGTCAAGGTCACCTGTGTGTCAGTACAGCGACATGTGAATTTTTGTACCTTTGGATTCGCTTTGTATTTTCAGCTTGCTACATGTCGCAATACAATTTGGTGCCAGGCATGGGCAAAAACATGGGGAATTTTAGGGTATTCCGCCAGCCTGCAAAAATAAAGGGGGGGGGTGTTTCTAAGGGACCCCATAAGAATGTAGTGTGCAGATTTCATCCTAGACCACAGAGAATGGTGAAACAAAATGGACGCCAATTAGTTCGGGGATCGATGTCCTTGAATTGTCGCTACAGTAGAAATCATTCTGACGAACGATAAAAAAATTTCCAGGTCATGAAAGTTGAAGATAGGTTTTTTATGCAAAAATCGCGATTTTCAGAAAAACCATAAATCCTAGCCTTTCGAAAATGGCGCCAATCGATTTAGAATGTCGATTTTACCCCAACCAAGTATCTCGGATGTGCATAAATGTCAACAAAATCGAAAATCGGCAGAAAAAATCAAATGTCGAGACGCAATCGGTACCCCCTAGATTTCAGCGGTTGAATGTTTGTGCATTGATAAATCCTTAAAATATACATCTGAATTATGTCTTCATGAGTTGTTTTAGCTGAAACAAACATGTTTTGTACTTTCATTTATTTTGAAATCACAATAAAGTCCACGCGATGTGTCGTCTGTTCCTTCCTTTTGTTGAAAATCCGTTGCCTTTTACAATGCATTGAACGTAATATTCCAACGTTGATCACAACTGCATAATTGTTGACCTCCTGAGCCGTGATCTTGATGACATTTTTATGTATATCGCGATCATATGTAATATGCATCTGCGCAGTATAAAGTCTCTCCCCCCAAAAGAATATAATATACTAAGTCCGCGATAATATACCTCGATATCACGTGACGAAAGACGAAGTAACCAGTCAAATCAAAGCGTTCTATATGTATTTCATAAATAAAAATCAAAGAATTTTCTGTCTTTCTTATTTATTTCATTTGTAAATACACGAAAACAATATAAAATGTCTTTGTATTTTAAATGTAGAAAACACATAGAAGGTATATATACGTCAAAATTTGCTATGTCATCAACAAGCTTCCGTGGCGCAGTGGATAGAGCGCTGAGCTGGCAATACTGACATCCTGAGTTCGAGACTAGGATGTGACAAGTCATTTTTGCATGATTTTCTGCTACGTTTCACGTATCTTTTGTGCAGTTATGTACTTTTATATAGAAAAAAAATATTTTTTTTTTTTTTACGCTGCGGTGTAAAAAATGTCGCTTGATGTGGAAAACATGATTTTTTCTTCCGAAGGAAGAAAGGAACTTTAATTATTAAGGCTTTCCACTTTCTAGTGGAAAGACTTACTGTTATTAGTCTGTTTCTTATTATTATTATTATTCTTATTATTCTTCCGCCAAGTTTTGTTATCCCATTATAAATTTTGTTTCGCGACATGTCGTAAAGACATTTTGTACTTTGAATGTATGAGACATTACGCATTCGCAGTTAACCCTGTCACACCGAACACTTTTTCTTTACGGAGTTATTTCCCCTGTCATAAAAAGCTTGTGTGCAGATAAACTTTGAAACCGTAAAAGATTTCGCAATGAAAATTGTTGCAAAATGGTCAGCTATTGATTGCGACAATTTGTTACATATCGCGCAAAGTATTTTGACGACTCCTTGTAGGAGTTATTTCCCCTTATTTATTGGAAGTACATTTTGTACCATAGTAACTCATGAACCACAGGTGACAGAGACTAGATATTTCACAGTTGGTCATCATTGACCTTGACCTTGAAAAAGGTCACAAGGTCAAAGGTCAAGGTCACATTCTAAATTTTGACACTGTGGTGTGTGCGATTCTCCTCCTGAACCATAAGAGATACAGAAATAAATCTTTTACCAAAATGTGTATCATATTAAGGTCTTGAAAGGTCACTATAAATGATTTGACTTTTGAAAGAGTTATCTCCCCTGGATCAATTAAATACAGTGTATATAGCGTTATCTCAGTAACTATGACAGATATTTATATGAAACCTTATATCATTAGTCATCATTGACCTTCCTTGACCTTGAAAATGGACACAAGGTCAAAGGTCAAAGGTCAAGGTCACCTGTGTTTCAGTACAGCGACATGTGAATTTTTGTACCTTTGGATTCGCTTTGTATTTTCAGCTTGCTACATGTCGCAATACAATTTGGTGCCAGGCATGGGCAAAAACATGGGGAATTTTAGGGTATTCCGCCAGCCTGCAAAAATAAAGGGGGGGGGGGGTGTTTCTAAGGGACCCCATAAGAATGTAGTGTGCAGATTTCATCCTAGACCACAGAGAATGGTGAAACAAAATGGACGCCAATTAGTTCGGGGATCGATGTCCTTGAATTGTCGCTACAGTAGAAATCATTCTGACGAACGATAAAAAAATTTCCAGGTCATGAAAGTTGAAGATAGGTTTTTTATGCAAAAATCGCGATTTTCAGAAAAACCATAAATCCTAGCCTTTCGAAAATGGCGCCAATCGATTTAGAATGTCGATTTTACCCCAACCAAGTATCTCGGATGTGCATAAATGTCAACAAAATCGAAAATCGGCAGAAAAAATCAAATGTCGAGACGCAATCGGTACCCCCTAGATTTCAGCGGTTGAATGTTTGTGCATTGATAAATCCTTAAAATATACATCTGAATTATGTCTTCATGAGTTGTTTTAGCTGAAACAAACATGTTTTGTACTTTCATTTATTTTGAAATCACAATAAAGTCCACGCGATGTGTCGTCTGTTCCTTCCTTTTGTTGAAAATCCGTTGCCTTTTACAATGCATTGAACGTAATATTCCAACGTTGATCACAACTGCATAATTGTTGACCTCCTGAGCCGTGATCTTGATGACATTTTTATGTATATCGCGATCATATGTAATATGCATCTGCGCAGTATAAAGTCTCTCCCCCCAAAAGAATATAATATACTAAGTCCGCGATAATATACCTCGATATCACGTGACGAAAGACGAAGTAACCAGTCAAATCAAAGCGTTCTATATGTATTTCATAAATAAAAATCAAAGAATTTTCTGTCTTTCTTATTTATTTCATTTGTAAATACACGAAAACAATATAAAATGTCTTTGTATTTTAAATGTAGAAAACACATAGAAGGTATATATACGTCAAAATTTGATATGTCATCAACAAGCTTCCGTGGCGCAGTGGATAGAGCGCTGAGCTGGCAATACTGACATCCTGAGTTCGAGACTAGGATGTGACAAGTCATTTTTGCATGATTTTCTGCTACGTTTCACGTATCTTTTGTGCAGTTATGTACTTTTATATAGAAAAAAAAACATTTTTTTTTTTTTACGCTGCGGTGTAAAAAATGTCGCTTGATGTGGAAAACATGATTTTTTCTTCCGAAGGAAGAAAGGAACTTTAATTATTAAGGCTTTCCACTTTCTAGTGGAAAGACTTACTGTTATTAGTCTGTTTCTTATTATTAAGGCTTTCCACTTTCCAGTGGAAAGACTTATTGCATTTTGTCTGTTTCTTATTATTCTTATTATTCTTCCGCCAAGTTTTTTCTTTTCCCATTATAAATTTTGTTTCGCGACATGTCGTAAAGACATTTTGTACTATGAATGTATGAGACATTACGCTTTCGCAGTTAACCCTGTCACACCGAACACTTTTTCTTTACGGAGTTATTTCCCCTGTCATAAAAAGCTTGTGTGCAGATAAACTTTGAAACCGTAAAAGATTTCGCAATGAGAATTGTTGCAAATTGCTCAGCTATTGATCGCGACAATTTGTTACATATCGCGCAAAGTATTTTGACGACTCCTTGTAGGAGTTATTTCCCCTTATTTATTGGAAGTACATTTTGTACCATAGTAACTCATGAACCAGAGATGACAGAGACTAGATATTTCACAGTTGGTCATCATTGACCTTGACCTTGAAAAAGGTCACAAGGTCAAAGGTCAAGGTCACATTCTAAATTTTGACACTGTGGTGTGTGCGATTCTCCTCCTGAACCATAAGAGATACAGAAATAAATCTTTTACCAAAATGTGTATCATATTAAGTTCTTGAAAGGTCACTATAAATGATTTGACTTTTGAAAGAATTATCTCCCCTGGATCAATTAAATATAGTGTATATAGCGTTATCTCAGTAACTATGACAGATATTTATATGAAACCTTATATCATTAGTCATCATTGACCTTGACCTTGAAAATGGACACAAGGTCAAAGGTCAAGGTCATGTTTGAAATTTTGACATTATTTTGTCATCGCTATTTCTTTGAAACGGTAAAAGATAGCTTATAACTTATAACGGATAAAATGTCGGCCTCATAAATGCGCAACTTTTTTCTATTTAAAGGAAAAGGATTTGACTTCATCTTATAGGAGTTATCTCCCATTACAACCATTGATATTTACTTTTTCATTGATAACTTATTAACTATTGATAGTAGAGGCATGGGGACTTCACCAAAGACCATTATGACCCTTGACCTTGAAAATAGAAACAAGGTAAAAGGTCAAGGTCATCTTATAAATTTGGGTATTTATGATAAATACGCATTTCTTCATAATTATAAGACATATTGACAAAGGATCTTCACTGTTGGTCCTTTATTGACCCTCAGCTTGGTCAAAGTCATATTGACAGCAGTCAAGGTCAAATAATATTTTTTGGAAATTCTGCTTTTTCGTGTATATAAAATGGTAAATACAAGTAAATGATTTGTTTTTAAAGCATTGAATATGCAAAAATCAAACACTTGGTAGTCAAGGTCATTTATCACAATTAACGTCCTATTTTTTTACCTTTTTTATTTCAAAAGATATACGAATGGTTTTTCTTTCTTTTGTTTATTTTGAAAAGAAGATTCAATTTCCATATAGCCAAAGTCAATGTCAAGGTCATTTATGCAATAAGTGGAAAGCCTCTCATTTGTTCGGTAGAACCAATGAACTTATATTTATTATTATTATTCTTTTTTTTCCGCCAACATTTTTTCCTCATTATAAATTTTGTTTCGCGACATGTCGTAAAGACATTTTGTACTATTAATGTATGAGACATTACGCATTCGCAGTTAACCCTGGCTCACCGAACACTTGTTCTTTACGGAGTTATCTCCCCTGTTACAGAAAAGCTTGTGTGCAGATAAACTATGAAACCGTAAAAGATTTTGCAATAAAACTTTTTGCAAAATGGTCAGCTATTGATCGCGACAATTTGTTACATATCGCGCAAAGTATTTTGACGACTCCTTGTAGGAGTTATTTAAGCCTTATTTATTGGAAGTACATTTTGTACCATTGTAACTCATGAACCAGAGGTGATAGAGACTAGATATTTCACAGTTGGTCATCATTGACCTTGACCTTGAAAAAGGTCACAAGGTCAAAGGTCAAGGTCATGTTCTAATTTTTGACCCTTTGTTGTGTGCAGATCTCCTCCTTTACTGTAATAGATACAGAACAGAAACCTTTACCAAAATGTGTATCATATTAAAATCTTGAATCGTCACTTTTTTTATTTGACATTTTTATAAGAGTTATCTCCCCTAGACCAATAAAATATATTGTGAATTACATTATATCACTATATCTCAGTTACTATAACAGATATTTATATGAAACCTTATATCATTTGTCATCATTGACCTTGACCTTGAAAATGGACACAAGGTCAAAGGTCAAGGTCACGTTTGAAATTTTGACATTGTCTTGTCATCGCTATTTCATTGAAACGGTAAAAGATAGGCTATAAGTTATAATGGATAAAATGTTGTTCTCATAAAGGCGCAACTTTTTTACATTTAAAGGGAAAGGATCCGACTTCATCTTATAGGAGTTATCCCCCATTACAACCATTGATAATTAGTTTTTCATTAATTACTCATCAACTATTGATAGTAGAGGCATGGGGTCTTCACTATAGACCAGTATGACCCTTGACCTTGAAAATAGAAACAAGGTCAAAGGTCAAGGTCATCTTATAAATTTTGGTATTTATGATAAATAGTCATTTCTTCATAATTATACGACATATTAACATAGGATCTTCACTGTTTGTTTGTCCTTTATTGACCCTCAGCATGGTCAAGGTCATATTGACAGAAGTCAAGGTCAAAACATATTTTTCGGAAATTCTGCTTTTTCGTGTAAATAAAATGGTAAATCTTAATAAATGCTTTGTTTTTAAAGCATTAAGTATGCAAATATCAAAAACTTGCTGGTCAAGGGCATTATGTCAATTAACGTCCTATTTTTCATACCTTTTTTATTTCGAAAGATAGCCGAATGTTTTTTTCTTTCGATTGTTTATTTTGAAAAGAATAGTCAATTTCCATCAACCAAAGTCAATGTCAAGGTCATTTTTGCGATAAGTGGAAAGCCTCTCATTTGTTCGGTAAAACCAATGAACTTATATTTATTAAGGTTTTCCACTTTCCCAGTGGAAAACCTTCCTGTTATTCGTCTGTTTATTAAGGCTTTCCACTTTCCAGTGGAAAGACTTACTGTTATTAGTCTGTTTCTTATTAAGGCTTTCCACTTTCCGAGTGGAAAGACTTACTGTTATTAGTCTGTTTCTTATTATTCTTATTTTTTTCCGCCAAGTTTTGTTACGCCATTATAAATTTTGTTTCGCGACATGTCGTAAAGACATTTTGTACTATGGATGTATGAGACATTACGCATTCGCAGTTAACCCTGTCACACCGAACACTTTTTCTTTACGGAGTTATTTCCCTTGTCATGAAAAGCTTGTGTGCAGATAAACTTTGAAACCGTAAAAGATTTCGCAATGAAAGTCATTGCAAAATGGTCAGCTATTGATTGCGACAATTTGTTACATATCGCGCAAAGTATTTTGACGACTCCTTGTAGGAGTTATTTCCCCTTATTTATTGGAAGTACATTTTGTACCATAGTAACTCATGAACCAGAGGTGACAGAGACTAGATATTTCACAGTTGGTCATCATTGACCTTGACCTTGAAAAAGGTCACAAGGTCAAAGGTCAAGGTCACATTCTAAATTTTGACATTGTGGTGTGTGCGATTCTCCTCCTGAACCATAAGAGCTACAGAAATAAATCTTTTACCAAAATGTAGACCATATTAAGGTCTTGAAAGGTCACTATAAATGATTTGACTTTTGAAAGAGTTATCTCCCCTAGACCATTAAAATGTATTGTGAATATCATTATATCCCTAAATCTCAGTAACTATAACAGATATATATATGAAACCTAATATCATTGGTCATCATTGACCTTGACCTTGAAAAGGGACACAAGGTCAAAGGTCAAGGTCACATTCTAAATTTTACATTTTCTTGTCGTCGCTATTTCTTTTAAACGGTAAAAGATAGGCTATAACTTGTAACGGATAAAATGTCGGCCTCATAATGGCGCAACTTTTTCCTATTTGGAAGAAAAGGATTTGACTTCATCTTATAGGAGTTATCTCCCATTACAACAAGTGATATTTAGTTTTTCATTGATAACTTATGAACTATTGATAGTAGAGGCATGGGGTCTTTCACCAAAGACCATTATGACCTTAACCTTGAAACAGATACAAGGTCAAAGGTCAAGGTCATCTTATAAATTTTGGTATTTATGATAAATAGTCATATCTTCATAACTTTAAGATATATTGACATAGTGGATCTTCATTGTTGGTCCTTTTTTACCCTCAGCTAGGGCAAGGTCACATTGTAAGAAGTCAAGGTAAATTCCTATTTTTTTGGAAATTCTGCTTTTTCGAGTATATAAAATGGAAAATAATAATAAATGATTTCTTTTTAAAGCATTAAATGCAATATCAAACACTTGGTAGTCAAGTTCATTTATCTCAATTAAAGTCCTATTTTATGACCTTTTTTATTTCGAAAGATATACGCATGGTTTTTCTTTCGTTTGTTTATTTTGAATAGAAGATTCAATTTCCATAAAACCAAAGTCAAGGCCATGGTCGTTCTTGCAATAAGTGGAAAGCATCTCATTTGTTCGGTAGAACCAATGAACTTATATTTATTATTATTCTTATTATTCTTCCGCCAAGTTTTGTTATCCCATTATAAATTTTGTTTCGCGACATGTCGTAAAGACATTTTGTACTTTGAATGTATGAGACATTACGCATTCGCAGTTAACCCTGTCACACCGAACACTTTTTCTTTACGGAGTTATTTCCCCTGTCATAAAAAGCTTGTGTGCAGATAAACTTTGAAACCGTAAAAGATTTCGCAATGAAAATTGTTGCAAAATGGTCAGCTATTGATTGCGACAATTTGTTACATATCGCGCAAAGTATTTTGACGACTCCTTGTAGGAGTTATTTCCCCTTATTTATTGGAAGTACATTTTGTACCATAGTAACTCATGAACCACAGGTGACAGAGACTAGATATTTCACAGTTGGTCATCATTGACCTTGACCTTGAAAAAGGTCACAAGGTCAAAGGTCAAGGTCACATTCTAAATTTTGACACTGTGGTGTGTGCGATTCTCCTCCTGAACCATAAGAGATACAGAAATAAATCTTTTACCAAAATGTGTATCATATTAAGGTCTTGAAAGGTCACTATAAATGATTTGACTTTTGAAAGAGTTATCTCCCCTGGATCAATTAAATACAGTGTATATAGCGTTATCTCAGTAACTATGACAGATATTTATATGAAACCTTATATCATTAGTCATCATTGACCTTCCTTGACCTTGAAAATGGACACAAGGTCAAAGGTCAAAGGTCAAGGTCACCTGTGTTTCAGTACAGCGACATGTGAATTTTTGTACCTTTGGATTCGCTTTGTATTTTCAGCTTGCTACATGTCGCAATACAATTTGGTGCCAGGCATGGGCAAAAACATGGGGAATTTTAGGGTATTCCGCCAGCCTGCAAAAATAAAGGGGGGGGGGGGTGTTTCTAAGGGACCCCATAAGAATGTAGTGTGCAGATTTCATCCTAGACCACAGAGAATGGTGAAACAAAATGGACGCCAATTAGTTCGGGGATCGATGTCCTTGAATTGTCGCTACAGTAGAAATCATTCTGACGAACGATAAAAAAATTTCCAGGTCATGAAAGTTGAAGATAGGTTTTTTATGCAAAAATCGCGATTTTCAGAAAAACCATAAATCCTAGCCTTTCGAAAATGGCGCCAATCGATTTAGAATGTCGATTTTACCCCAACCAAGTATCTCGGATGTGCATAAATGTCAACAAAATCGAAAATCGGCAGAAAAAATCAAATGTCGAGACGCAATCGGTACCCCCTAGATTTCAGCGGTTGAATGTTTGTGCATTGATAAATCCTTAAAATATACATCTGAATTATGTCTTCATGAGTTGTTTTAGCTGAAACAAACATGTTTTGTACTTTCATTTATTTTGAAATCACAATAAAGTCCACGCGATGTGTCGTCTGTTCCTTCCTTTTGTTGAAAATCCGTTGCCTTTTACAATGCATTGAACGTAATATTCCAACGTTGATCACAACTGCATAATTGTTGACCTCCTGAGCCGTGATCTTGATGACATTTTTATGTATATCGCGATCATATGTAATATGCATCTGCGCAGTATAAAGTCTCTCCCCCCAAAAGAATATAATATACTAAGTCCGCGATAATATACCTCGATATCACGTGACGAAAGACGAAGTAACCAGTCAAATCAAAGCGTTCTATATGTATTTCATAAATAAAAATCAAAGAATTTTCTGTCTTTCTTATTTATTTCATTTGTAAATACACGAAAACAATATAAAATGTCTTTGTATTTTAAATGTAGAAAACACATAGAAGGTATATATACGTCAAAATTTGATATGTCATCAACAAGCTTCCGTGGCGCAGTGGATAGAGCGCTGAGCTGGCAATACTGACATCCTGAGTTCGAGACTAGGATGTGACAAGTCATTTTTGCATGATTTTCTGCTACGTTTCACGTATCTTTTGTGCAGTTATGTACTTTTATATAGAAAAAAAAAACATTTTTTTTTTTTTTACGCTGCGGTGTAAAAAATGTCGCTTGATGTGGAAAACATGATTTTTTCTTCCGAAGGAAGAAAGGAACTTTAATTATTAAGGCTTTCCACTTTCTAGTGGAAAGACTTACTGTTATTAGTCTGTTTCTTATTATTATTATTAAGGCTTTCCACTTTCCGAGTGGAAAGCCTTCTTGTTATTCTTCTGTTTCTTATTATTATTCTTATTTTTTTCCGCCAAGTTTTCTTTTCCCATTATAAATTTTGTTTCGCGACATGTCGTAAAGACATTTTGTACTATGGATGTATAAGACATTGCGCTTTCGCAGTTGACCCTGTCACACCGAACACTTGTTCTTTACGGAGTTATCTCCCCTGTTACAGAAAAGCTTGTGTGCAGATAAACTATGAAACCGTAAAAGATTTCGCAATAAAAGTTGTTGCAAAATGGTCAGCTATGGATTGCGACAATTTGTTACATATCGCGCAAAGTATTTTGACGACTCCTTGTAGGAGTTATTTCCCCTTATTTATTGGAAGTAAAATTTGTACCATTGTAACTCATGAACCAGAGGTGATATAGACTAGATATTTCACAGTTGGTCATCATTGACCTTGACCTTGAAAAAGGTCACAAGGTCAAAGGTCAAGGTCATGTTCTAATTTTTGACCCTTGGTTGTGTGCAGATCTCCTCCTTTACTATAATAGATAGAGAACTGAAACCTTTACCAAAATGTGTATCATATTGAGATCTTGAATCGTCACTTTTTTTATTTGACATTTTTATAAGAGTTATCTCCCCTAGACCAATAAAATGTATTGTCAATTGCATTATATCACTATATCTCAGTAACTATAACAGATATATATATGAAACCTTATATCATTGACCTTGACCTTGAAAATGGACACAAGGTCAAAGGTCAAGGTCACGTTTGAAATTTTGGCATTGTCTTGTCATCGCTATTACTTTGAAACGGTAAAAGATAGGCTATAAGTTATAATGGATAAAATGTTGGTCTCATAAAGGCGCAACTTTTTTCTATGTAGAGGGAAAGGATCCGGCTTCATCTTATAGGAGTTATCCCCCATTACAACCATTGATAATTAGTTTTTCATTAATTACTTATCAACTATTGATAGTAGAGGCATGGGGTCTTCACTATTGATCATTATAACCCTTGACCTTGAAAACAAATACAAGGTCAAAGGTCAAGGTCATTTTCTATTTTTTTGTATATATTATAAGTAGTCATATCTTAATGACTTTAAGAGATATTGGCATAAAATCTTCAATGTTGATCACTGTTGACCTTCAGCATGGTCAAGGTCATGCTGTAAAAGTCAAGGTCAAAGTCCTTTATTATTGTTTTTCATGGTACTATGTATTTTGAATGGCTTCTTCTTTTAATGCTATTGCCTATAAGTAATATTTACGTAGATTAAAAGATCAGTTGACAAGGTCATTCAAGTTTTCTTACGTCCTATTTAATGACCTTTCTTATTTTTAAAGATATCTAAATAGTTTTTTAATAATTTTTGTTCTTATTAATTGCTATAGACAAATTACGTATGTTTCTTAGCTTTTTGGTTTCAAGGTCATTTATTTAAGGTCTTCTTATGAAGTGGAAAGCCTATTAATCGTTCTTTAGAACGATTGAACCTATATTTATTCTTATTATTCTTCCGCCAAGTTTTGTTATCCCATTATCAATTTTGTTTCGCGACATGTCGTAAAGACATTTTGTACTTTGAATGTATGAGACATTACGCATTCGCAGTTAACCCTGTCACACCGAACACTTTTTCTTTACGGAGTTATTTCCCCTGTCATAAAAAGCTTGTGTGCAGATAAACTTTGAAACCGTAAAAGATTTCGCAATGAAAATTGTTGCAAAATGGTCAGCTATTGATTGCGACAATTTGTTACATATCGCGCAAAGTATTTTGACGACTCCTTGTAGGAGTTATTTCCCCTTATTTATTGGAAGTACATTTTGTACCATAGTAACTCATGAACCACAGGTGACAGAGACTAGATATTTCACAGTTGGTCATCATTGACCTTGACCTTGAAAAAGGTCACAAGGTCAAAGGTCAAGGTCACATTCTAAATTTTGACACTGTGGTGTGTGCGATTCTCCTCCTGAACCATAAGAGATACAGAAATAAATCTTTTACCAAAATGTGTATCATATTAAGGTCTTGAAAGGTCACTATAAATGATTTGACTTTTGAAAGAGTTATCTCCCCTGGATCAATTAAATACAGTGTATATAGCGTTATCTCAGTAACTATGACAGATATTTATATGAAACCTTATATCATTAGTCATCATTGACCTTCCTTGACCTTGAAAATGGACACAAGGTCAAAGGTCAAAGGTCAAGGTCACCTGTGTTTCAGTACAGCGACATGTGAATTTTTGTACCTTTGGATTCGCTTTGTATTTTCAGCTTGCTACATGTCGCAATACAATTTGGTGCCAGGCATGGGCAAAAACATGGGGAATTTTAGGGTATTCCGCCAGCCTGCAAAAATAAAGGGGGGGGGTGTTTCTAAGGGACCCCATAAGAATGTAGTGTGCAGATTTCATCCTAGACCACAGAGAATGGTGAAACAAAATGGACGCCAATTAGTTCGGGGATCGATGTCCTTGAATTGTCGCTACAGTAGAAATCATTCTGACGAACGATAAAAAAATTTCCAGGTCATGAAAGTTGAAGATAGGTTTTTTATGCAAAAATCGCGATTTTCAGAAAAACCATAAATCCTAGCCTTTCGAAAATGGCGCCAATCGATTTAGAATGTCGATTTTACCCCAACCAAGTATCTCGGATGTGCATAAATGTCAACAAAATCGAAAATCGGCAGAAAAAATCAAATGTCGAGACGCAATCGGTACCCCCTAGATTTCAGCGGTTGAATGTTTGTGCATTGATAAATCCTTAAAATATACATCTGAATTATGTCTTCATGAGTTGTTTTAGCTGAAACAAACATGTTTTGTACTTTCATTTATTTTGAAATCACAATAAAGTCCACGCGATGTGTCGTCTGTTCCTTCCTTTTGTTGAAAATCCGTTGCCTTTTACAATGCATTGAACGTAATATTCCAACGTTGATCACAACTGCATAATTGTTGACCTCCTGAGCCGTGATCTTGATGACATTTTTATGTATATCGCGATCATATGTAATATGCATCTGCGCAGTATAAAGTCTCTCCCCCCAAAAGAATATAATATACTAAGTCCGCGATAATATACCTCGATATCACGTGACGAAAGACGAAGTAACCAGTCAAATCAAAGCGTTCTATATGTATTTCATAAATAAAAATCAAAGAATTTTCTGTCTTTCTTATTTATTTCATTTGTAAATACACGAAAACAATATAAAATGTCTTTGTATTTTAAATGTAGAAAACACATAGAAGGTATATATACGTCAAAATTTGATATGTCATCAACAAGCTTCCGTGGCGCAGTGGATAGAGCGCTGAGCTGGCAATACTGACATCCTGAGTTCGAGACTAGGATGTGACAAGTCATTTTTGCATGATTTTCTGCTACGTTTCACGTATCTTTTGTGCAGTTATGTACTTTTATATAGAAAAAAAAAACATTTTTTTTTTTTTTACGCTGCGGTGTAAAAAATGTCGCTTGATGTGGAAAACATGATTTTTTCTTCCGAAGGAAGAAAGGAACTTTAATTATTAAGGCTTTCCACTTTCTAGTGGAAAGACTTACTGTTATTAGTCTGTTTCTTATTATTATTATTATTCTTATTATTCTTCCGCCAAGTTTTGTTATCCCATTATCAATTTTGTTTCGCGACATGTCGTAAAGACATTTTGTACTTTGAATGTATGAGACATTACGCATTCGCAGTTAACCCTGTCACACCGAACACTTTTTCTTTACGGAGTTATTTCCCCTGTCATAAAAAGCTTGTGTGCAGATAAACTTTGAAACCGTAAAAGATTTCGCAATGAAAATTGTTGCAAAATGGTCAGCTATTGATTGCGACAATTTGTTACATATCGCGCAAAGTATTTTGACGACTCCTTGTAGGAGTTATTTCCCCTTATTTATTGGAAGTACATTTTGTACCATAGTAACTCATGAACCACAGGTGACAGAGACTAGATATTTCACAGTTGGTCATCATTGACCTTGACCTTGAAAAAGGTCACAAGGTCAAAGGTCAAGGTCACATTCTAAATTTTGACACTGTGGTGTGTGCGATTCTCCTCCTGAACCATAAGAGATACAGAAATAAATCTTTTACCAAAATGTGTATCATATTAAGGTCTTGAAAGGTCACTATAAATGATTTGACTTTTGAAAGAGTTATCTCCCCTGGATCAATTAAATACAGTGTATATAGCGTTATCTCAGTAACTATGACAGATATTTATATGAAACCTTATATCATTAGTCATCATTGACCTTCCTTGACCTTGAAAATGGACACAAGGTCAAAGGTCAAAGGTCAAGGTCACCTGTGTTTCAGTACAGCGACATGTGAATTTTTGTACCTTTGGATTCGCTTTGTATTTTCAGCTTGCTACATGTCGCAATACAATTTGGTGCCAGGCATGGGCAAAAACATGGGGAATTTTAGGGTATTCCGCCAGCCTGCAAAAATAAAGGGGGGCGTTGTTTCTAAGGGACCCCATAAGAATGTAGTGTGCAGATTTCATCCTAGACCACAGAGAATGGTGAAACAAAATGGACGCCAATTAGTTCGGGGATCGATGTCCTTGAATTGTCGCTACAGTAGAAATCATTCTGACGAACGATAAAAAAATTTCCAGGTCATGAAAGTTGAAGATAGGTTTTTTATGCAAAAATCGCGATTTTCAGAAAAACCATAAATCCTAGCCTTTCGAAAATGGCGCCAATCGATTTAGAATGTCGATTTTACCCCAACCAAGTATCTCGGATGTGCATAAATGTCAACAAAATCGAAAATCGGCAGAAAAAATCAAATGTCGAGACGCAATCGGTACCCCCTAGATTTCAGCGGTTGAATGTTTGTGCATTGATAAATCCTTAAAATATACATCTGAATTATGTCTTCATGAGTTGTTTTAGCTGAAACAAACATGTTTTGTACTTTCATTTATTTTGAAATCACAATAAAGTCCACGCGATGTGTCGTCTGTTCCTTCCTTTTGTTGAAAATCCGTTGCCTTTTACAATGCATTGAACGTAATATTCCAACGTTGATCACAACTGCATAATTGTTGACCTCCTGAGCCGTGATCTTGATGACATTTTTATGTATATCGCGATCATATGTAATATGCATCTGCGCAGTATAAAGTCTCTCCCCCCAAAAGAATATAATATACTAAGTCCGCGATAATATACCTCGATATCACGTGACGAAAGACGAAGTAACCAGTCAAATCAAAGCGTTCTATATGTATTTCATAAATAAAAATCAAAGAATTTTCTGTCTTTCTTATTTATTTCATTTGTAAATACACGAAAACAATATAAAATGTCTTTGTATTTTAAATGTAGAAAACACATAGAAGGTATATATACGTCAAAATTTGATATGTCATCAACAAGCTTCCGTGGCGCAGTGGATAGAGCGCTGAGCTGGCAATACTGACATCCTGAGTTCGAGACTAGGATGTGACAAGTCATTTTTGCATGATTTTCTGCTACGTTTCACGTATCTTTTGTGCAGTTATGTACTTTTATATAGAAAAAAAAACATTTTTTTTTTTTTTACGCTGCGGTGTAAAAAATGTCGCTTGATGTGGAAAACATGATTTTTTCTTCCGAAGGAAGAAAGGAACTTTAATTATTAAGGCTTTCCACTTTCTAGTGGAAAGACTTACTGTTATTAGTCTGTTTCTTATTATTATTATTAAGGCTTTCCACTTTCCGAGTGGAAAGCCTTCTTGTTATTCTTCTGTTTCTTATTATTATTCTTATTTTTTTCCGCCAAGTTTTCTTTTCCCATTATAAATTTTGTTTCGCGACATGTCGTAAAGACATTTTGTACTATGGATGTATAAGACATTGCGCTTTCGCAGTTGACCCTGTCACACCGAACACTTGTTCTTTACGGAGTTATCTCCCCTGTTACAGAAAAGCTTGTGTGCAGATAAACTATGAAACCGTAAAAGATTTCGCAATAAAAGTTGTTGCAAAATGGTCAGCTATGGATTGCGACAATTTGTTACATATCGCGCAAAGTATTTTGACGACTCCTTGTAGGAGTTATTTCCCCTTATTTATTGGAAGTAAAATTTGTACCATTGTAACTCATGAACCAGAGGTGATATAGACTAGATATTTCACAGTTGGTCATCATTGACCTTGACCTTGAAAAAGGTCACAAGGTCAAAGGTCAAGGTCATGTTCTAATTTTTGACCCTTGGTTGTGTGCAGATCTCCTCCTTTACTATAATAGATAGAGAACTGAAACCTTTACCAAAATGTGTATCATATTGAGATCTTGAATCGTCACTTTTTTTATTTGACATTTTTATAAGAGTTATCTCCCCTAGACCAATAAAATGTATTGTCAATTGCATTATATCACTATATCTCAGTAACTATAACAGATATATATATGAAACCTTATATCATTGACCTTGACCTTGAAAATGGACACAAGGTCAAAGGTCAAGGTCACGTTTGAAATTTTGGCATTGTCTTGTCATCGCTATTACTTTGAAACGGTAAAAGATAGGCTATAAGTTATAATGGATAAAATGTTGGTCTCATAAAGGCGCAACTTTTTTCTATGTAGAGGGAAAGGATCCGGCTTCATCTTATAGGAGTTATCCCCCATTACAACCATTGATAATTAGTTTTTCATTAATTACTTATCAACTATTGATAGTAGAGGCATGGGGTCTTCACTATTGATCATTATAACCCTTGACCTTGAAAACAAATACAAGGTCAAAGGTCAAGGTCATTTTCTATTTTTTTGTATATATTATAAGTAGTCATATCTTAATGACTTTAAGAGATATTGGCATAAAATCTTCAATGTTGATCACTGTTGACCTTCAGCATGGTCAAGGTCATGCTGTAAAAGTCAAGGTCAAAGTCCTTTATTATTGTTTTTCATGGTACTATGTATTTTGAATGGCTTCTTCTTTTAATGCTATTGCCTATAAGTAATATTTACGTAGATTAAAAGATCAGTTGTCAAGGTCATTCAAGTTTTCTTACGTCCTATTTAATGACCTTTCTTATTTTTAAAGATATCTAAATAGTTTTTTAATAATTTTTGTTCTTATTAATTGCTATAGACAAATTACGTATGTTTCTTAGCTTTTTGGTTTCAAGGTCATTTATTTAAGGTCTTCTTATGAAGTGGAAAGCCTATTAATCGTTCTTTAGAACGATTGAACCTATATTTATTCTTATTATTCTTCCGCCAAGTTTTGTTATCCCATTATCAATTTTGTTTCGCGACATGTCGTAAAGACATTTTGTACTTTGAATGTATGAGACATTACGCATTCGCAGTTAACCCTGTCACACCGAACACTTTTTCTTTACGGAGTTATTTCCCCTGTCATAAAAAGCTTGTGTGCAGATAAACTTTGAAACCGTAAAAGATTTCGCAATGAAAATTGTTGCAAAATGGTCAGCTATTGATTGCGACAATTTGTTACATATCGCGCAAAGTATTTTGACGACTCCTTGTAGGAGTTATTTCCCCTTATTTATTGGAAGTACATTTTGTACCATAGTAACTCATGAACCACAGGTGACAGAGACTAGATATTTCACAGTTGGTCATCATTGACCTTGACCTTGAAAAAGGTCACAAGGTCAAAGGTCAAGGTCACATTCTAAATTTTGACACTGTGGTGTGTGCGATTCTCCTCCTGAACCATAAGAGATACAGAAATAAATCTTTTACCAAAATGTGTATCATATTAAGGTCTTGAAAGGTCACTATAAATGATTTGACTTTTGAAAGAGTTATCTCCCCTGGATCAATTAAATACAGTGTATATAGCGTTATCTCAGTAACTATGACAGATATTTATATGAAACCTTATATCATTAGTCATCATTGACCTTCCTTGACCTTGAAAATGGACACAAGGTCAAAGGTCAAAGGTCAAGGTCACCTGTGTTTCAGTACAGCGACATGTGAATTTTTGTACCTTTGGATTCGCTTTGTATTTTCAGCTTGCTACATGTCGCAATACAATTTGGTGCCAGGCATGGGCAAAAACATGGGGAATTTTAGGGTATTCCGCCAGCCTGCAAAAATAAAGGGGGGGGGTGTTTCTAAGGGACCCCATAAGAATGTAGTGTGCAGATTTCATCCTAGACCACAGAGAATGGTGAAACAAAATGGACGCCAATTAGTTCGGGGATCGATGTCCTTGAATTGTCGCTACAGTAGAAATCATTCTGACGAACGATAAAAAAATTTCCAGGTCATGAAAGTTGAAGATAGGTTTTTTATGCAAAAATCGCGATTTTCAGAAAAACCATAAATCCTAGCCTTTCGAAAATGGCGCCAATCGATTTAGAATGTCGATTTTACCCCAACCAAGTATCTCGGATGTGCATAAATGTCAACAAAATCGAAAATCGGCAGAAAAAATCAAATGTCGAGACGCAATCGGTACCCCCTAGATTTCAGCGGTTGAATGTTTGTGCATTGATAAATCCTTAAAATATACATCTGAATTATGTCTTCATGAGTTGTTTTAGCTGAAACAAACATGTTTTGTACTTTCATTTATTTTGAAATCACAATAAAGTCCACGCGATGTGTCGTCTGTTCCTTCCTTTTGTTGAAAATCCGTTGCCTTTTACAATGCATTGAACGTAATATTCCAACGTTGATCACAACTGCATAATTGTTGACCTCCTGAGCCGTGATCTTGATGACATTTTTATGTATATCGCGATCATATGTAATATGCATCTGCGCAGTATAAAGTCTCTCCCCCCAAAAGAATATAATATACTAAGTCCGCGATAATATACCTCGATATCACGTGACGAAAGACGAAGTAACCAGTCAAATCAAAGCGTTCTATATGTATTTCATAAATAAAAATCAAAGAATTTTCTGTCTTTCTTATTTATTTCATTTGTAAATACACGAAAACAATATAAAATGTCTTTGTATTTTAAATGTAGAAAACACATAGAAGGTATATATACGTCAAAATTTGATATGTCATCAACAAGCTTCCGTGGCGCAGTGGATAGAGCGCTGAGCTGGCAATACTGACATCCTGAGTTCGAGACTAGGATGTGACAAGTCATTTTTGCATGATTTTCTGCTACGTTTCACGTATCTTTTGTGCAGTTATGTACTTTTATATAGAAAAAAAAAACATTTTTTTTTTTTTTACGCTGCGGTGTAAAAAATGTCGCTTGATGTGGAAAACATGATTTTTTCTTCCGAAGGAAGAAAGGAACTTTAATTATTAAGGCTTTCCACTTTCTAGTGGAAAGACTTACTGTTATTAGTCTGTTTCTTATTATTATTATTATTCTTATTATTCTTCCGCCAAGTTTTGTTATCCCATTATCAATTTTGTTTCGCGACATGTCGTAAAGACATTTTGTACTTTGAATGTATGAGACATTACGCATTCGCAGTTAACCCTGTCACACCGAACACTTTTTCTTTACGGAGTTATTTCCCCTGTCATAAAAAGCTTGTGTGCAGATAAACTTTGAAACCGTAAAAGATTTCGCAATGAAAATTGTTGCAAAATGGTCAGCTATTGATTGCGACAATTTGTTACATATCGCGCAAAGTATTTTGACGACTCCTTGTAGGAGTTATTTCCCCTTATTTATTGGAAGTACATTTTGTACCATAGTAACTCATGAACCACAGGTGACAGAGACTAGATATTTCACAGTTGGTCATCATTGACCTTGACCTTGAAAAAGGTCACAAGGTCAAAGGTCAAGGTCACATTCTAAATTTTGACACTGTGGTGTGTGCGATTCTCCTCCTGAACCATAAGAGATACAGAAATAAATCTTTTACCAAAATGTGTATCATATTAAGGTCTTGAAAGGTCACTATAAATGATTTGACTTTTGAAAGAGTTATCTCCCCTGGATCAATTAAATACAGTGTATATAGCGTTATCTCAGTAACTATGACAGATATTTATATGAAACCTTATATCATTAGTCATCATTGACCTTCCTTGACCTTGAAAATGGACACAAGGTCAAAGGTCAAAGGTCAAGGTCACCTGTGTTTCAGTACAGCGACATGTGAATTTTTGTACCTTTGGATTCGCTTTGTATTTTCAGCTTGCTACATGTCGCAATACAATTTGGTGCCAGGCATGGGCAAAAACATGGGGAATTTTAGGGTATTCCGCCAGCCTGCAAAAATAAAGGGGGGCGTTGTTTCTAAGGGACCCCATAAGAATGTAGTGTGCAGATTTCATCCTAGACCACAGAGAATGGTGAAACAAAATGGACGCCAATTAGTTCGGGGATCGATGTCCTTGAATTGTCGCTACAGTAGAAATCATTCTGACGAACGATAAAAAAATTTCCAGGTCATGAAAGTTGAAGATAGGTTTTTTATGCAAAAATCGCGATTTTCAGAAAAACCATAAATCCTAGCCTTTCGAAAATGGCGCCAATCGATTTAGAATGTCGATTTTACCCCAACCAAGTATCTCGGATGTGCATAAATGTCAACAAAATCGAAAATCGGCAGAAAAAATCAAATGTCGAGACGCAATCGGTACCCCCTAGATTTCAGCGGTTGAATGTTTGTGCATTGATAAATCCTTAAAATATACATCTGAATTATGTCTTCATGAGTTGTTTTAGCTGAAACAAACATGTTTTGTACTTTCATTTATTTTGAAATCACAATAAAGTCCACGCGATGTGTCGTCTGTTCCTTCCTTTTGTTGAAAATCCGTTGCCTTTTACAATGCATTGAACGTAATATTCCAACGTTGATCACAACTGCATAATTGTTGACCTCCTGAGCCGTGATCTTGATGACATTTTTATGTATATCGCGATCATATGTAATATGCATCTGCGCAGTATAAAGTCTCTCCCCCCAAAAGAATATAATATACTAAGTCCGCGATAATATACCTCGATATCACGTGACGAAAGACGAAGTAACCAGTCAAATCAAAGCGTTCTATATGTATTTCATAAATAAAAATCAAAGAATTTTCTGTCTTTCTTATTTATTTCATTTGTAAATACACGAAAACAATATAAAATGTCTTTGTATTTTAAATGTAGAAAACACATAGAAGGTATATATACGTCAAAATTTGATATGTCATCAACAAGCTTCCGTGGCGCAGTGGATAGAGCGCTGAGCTGGCAATACTGACATCCTGAGTTCGAGACTAGGATGTGACAAGTCATTTTTGCATGATTTTCTGCTACGTTTCACGTATCTTTTGTGCAGTTATGTACTTTTATATAGAAAAAAAAACATTTTTTTTTTTTTTACGCTGCGGTGTAAAAAATGTCGCTTGATGTGGAAAACATGATTTTTTCTTCCGAAGGAAGAAAGGAACTTTAATTATTAAGGCTTTCCACTTTCTAGTGGAAAGACTTACTGTTATTAGTCTGTTTCTTATTATTATTATTATTCTTATTATTCTTCCGCCAAGTTTTGTTATCCCATTATCAATTTTGTTTCGCGACATGTCGTAAAGACATTTTGTACTTTGAATGTATGAGACATTACGCATTCGCAGTTAACCCTGTCACACCGAACACTTTTTCTTTACGGAGTTATTTCCCCTGTCATAAAAAGCTTGTGTGCAGATAAACTTTGAAACCGTAAAAGATTTCGCAATGAAAATTGTTGCAAAATGGTCAGCTATTGATTGCGACAATTTGTTACATATCGCGCAAAGTATTTTGACGACTCCTTGTAGGAGTTATTTCCCCTTATTTATTGGAAGTACATTTTGTACCATAGTAACTCATGAACCACAGGTGACAGAGACTAGATATTTCACAGTTGGTCATCATTGACCTTGACCTTGAAAAAGGTCACAAGGTCAAAAGGTCAAGGTCACATTCTAAATTTTGACACTGTGGTGTGTGCGATTCTCCTCCTGAACCATAAGAGATACAGAAATAAATCTTTTACCAAAATGTGTATCATATTAAGGTCTTGAAAGGTCACTATAAATGATTTGACTTTTGAAAGAGTTATCTCCCCTGGATCAATTAAATACAGTGTATATAGCGTTATCTCAGTAACTATGACAGATATTTATATGAAACCTTATATCATTAGTCATCATTGACCTTCCTTGACCTTGAAAATGGACACAAGGTCAAAGGTCAAAGGTCAAGGTCACCTGTGTTTCAGTACAGCGACATGTGAATTTTTGTACCTTTGGATTCGCTTTGTATTTTCAGCTTGCTACATGTCGCAATACAATTTGGTGCCAGGCATGGGCAAAAACATGGGGAATTTTAGGGTATTCCGCCAGCCTGCAAAAATAAAGGGGGGGGGTGTTTCTAAGGGACCCCATAAGAATGTAGTGTGCAGATTTCATCCTAGACCACAGAGAATGGTGAAACAAAATGGACGCCAATTAGTTCGGGGATCGATGTCCTTGAATTGTCGCTACAGTAGAAATCATTCTGACGAACGATAAAAAAATTTCCAGGTCATGAAAGTTGAAGATAGGTTTTTTATGCAAAAATCGCGATTTTCAGAAAAACCATAAATCCTAGCCTTTCGAAAATGGCGCCAATCGATTTAGAATGTCGATTTTACCCCAACCAAGTATCTCGGATGTGCATAAATGTCAACAAAATCGAAAATCGGCAGAAAAAATCAAATGTCGAGACGCAATCGGTACCCCCTAGATTTCAGCGGTTGAATGTTTGTGCATTGATAAATCCTTAAAATATACATCTGAATTATGTCTTCATGAGTTGTTTTAGCTGAAACAAACATGTTTTGTACTTTCATTTATTTTGAAATCACAATAAAGTCCACGCGATGTGTCGTCTGTTCCTTCCTTTTGTTGAAAATCCGTTGCCTTTTACAATGCATTGAACGTAATATTCCAACGTTGATCACAACTGCATAATTGTTGACCTCCTGAGCCGTGATCTTGATGACATTTTTATGTATATCGCGATCATATGTAATATGCATCTGCGCAGTATAAAGTCTCTCCCCCCAAAAGAATATAATATACTAAGTCCGCGATAATATACCTCGATATCACGTGACGAAAGACGAAGTAACCAGTCAAATCAAAGCGTTCTATATGTATTTCATAAATAAAAATCAAAGAATTTTCTGTCTTTCTTATTTATTTCATTTGTAAATACACGAAAACAATATAAAATGTCTTTGTATTTTAAATGTAGAAAACACATAGAAGGTATATATACGTCAAAATTTGATATGTCATCAACAAGCTTCCGTGGCGCAGTGGATAGAGCGCTGAGCTGGCAATACTGACATCCTGAGTTCGAGACTAGGATGTGACAAGTCATTTTTGCATGATTTTCTGCTACGTTTCACGTATCTTTTGTGCAGTTATGTACTTTTATATAGAAAAAAAAACATTTTTTTTTTTTTACGCTGCGGTGTAAAAAATGTCGCTTGATGTGGAAAACATGATTTTTTCTTCCGAAGGAAGAAAGGAACTTTAATTATTAAGGCTTTCCACTTTCTAGTGGAAAGACTTACTGTTATTAGTCTGTTTCTTATTATTATTATTATTCTTATTATTCTTCCGCCAAGTTTTGTTATCCCATTATCAATTTTGTTTCGCGACATGTCGTAAAGACATTTTGTACTTTGAATGTATGAGACATTACGCATTCGCAGTTAACCCTGTCACACCAAACACTTTTTCTTTACGGAGTTATTTCCCCTGTCATAAAAAGCTTGTGTGCAGATAAACTTTGAAACCGTAAAAGATTTCGCAATGAAAATTGTTGCAAAATGGTCAGCTATTGATTGCGACAATTTGTTACATATCGCGCAAAGTATTTTGACGACTCCTTGTAGGAGTTATTTCCCCTTATTTATTGGAAGTACATTTTGTACCATAGTAACTCATGAACCACAGGTGACAGAGACTAGATATTTCACAGTTGGTCATCATTGACCTTGACCTTGAAAAAGGTCACAAGGTCAAAGGTCAAGGTCACATTCTAAATTTTGACACTGTGGTGTGTGCGATTCTCCTCCTGAACCATAAGAGATACAGAAATAAATCTTTTACCAAAATGTGTATCATATTAAGGTCTTGAAAGGTCACTATAAATGATTTGACTTTTGAAAGAGTTATCTCCCCTGGATCAATTAAATACAGTGTATATAGCGTTATCTCAGTAACTATGACAGATATTTATATGAAACCTTATATCATTAGTCATCATTGACCTTCCTTGACCTTGAAAATGGACACAAGGTCAAAGGTCAAAGGTCAAGGTCACCTGTGTTTCAGTACAGCGACATGTGAATTTTTGTACCTTTGGATTCGCTTTGTATTTTCAGCTTGCTACATGTCGCAATACAATTTGGTGCCAGGCATGGGCAAAAACATGGGGAATTTTAGGGTATTCCGCCAGCCTGCAAAAATAAAGGGGGGGGGGTGTTTCTAAGGGACCCCATAAGAATGTAGTGTGCAGATTTCATCCTAGACCACAGAGAATGGTGAAACAAAATGGACGCCAATTAGTTCGGGGATCGACGTCCTTGAATTGTCGCTACAGTAGAAATCATTCTGACGAACGATAAAAAAATTTCCAGGTCATGAAAGTTGAAGATAGGTTTTTTTATGCAAAAATCGCGATTTTCAGAAAAACCATAAATCCTAGCCTTTCGAAAATGGCGCCAATCGATTTAGAATGTCGATTTTACCCCAACCAAGTATCTCGGATGTGCATAAATGTCAACAAAATCGAAAATCGGCAGAAAAAATCAAATGTCGAGACGCAATCGGTACCCCCTAGATTTCAGCGGTTGAATGTTTGTGCATTGATAAATCCTTAAAATATACATCTGAATTATGTCTTCATGAGTTGTTTTAGCTGAAACAAACATGTTTTGTACTTTCATTTATTTTGAAATCACAATAAAGTCCACGCGATGTGTCGTCTGTTCCTTCCTTTTGTTGAAAATCCGTTGCCTTTTACAATGCATTGAACGTAATATTCCAACGTTGATCACAACTGCATAATTGTTGACCTCCTGAGCCGTGATCTTGATGACATTTTTATGTATATCGCGATCATATGTAATATGCATCTGCGCAGTATAAAGTCTCTCCCCCCAAAAGAATATAATATACTAAGTCCGCGATAATATACCTCGATATCACGTGACGAAAGACGAAGTAACCAGTCAAATCAAAGCGTTCTATATGTATTTCATAAATAAAAATCAAAGAATTTTCTGTCTTTCTTATTTATTTCATTTGTAAATACACGAAAACAATATAAAATGTCTTTGTATTTTAAATGTAGAAAACACATAGAAGGTATATATACGTCAAAATTTGATATGTCATCAACAAGCTTCCGTGGCGCAGTGGATAGAGCGCTGAGCTGGCAATACTGACATCCTGAGTTCGAGACTAGGATGTGACAAGTCATTTTTGCATGATTTTCTGCTACGTTTCACGTATCTTTTGTGCAGTTATGTACTTTTATATAGAAAAAAAAACATTTTTTTTTTTACGCTGCGGTGTAAAAAATGTCGCTTGATGTGGAAAACATGATTTTTTCTTCCGAAGGAAGAAAGGAACTTTAATTATTAAGGCTTTCCACTTTCTAGTGGAAAGACTTACTGTTATTAGTCTGTTTCTTATTATTATTATTATTATTATTATTCTTCCGCCAAGTTTTGTTATCCCATTATCAATTTTGTTTCGCGACATGTCGTAAAGACATTTTGTACTTTGAATGTATGAGACATTACGCATTCGCAGTTAACCCTGTCACACCGAACACTTTTTCTTTACGGAGTTATTTCCCCTGTCATAAAAAGCTTGTGTGCAGATAAACTTTGAAACCGTAAAAGATTTCGCAATGAAAATTGTTGCAAAATGGTCAGCTATTGATTGCGACAATTTGTTACATATCGCGCAAAGTATTTTGACGACTCCTTGTAGGAGTTATTTCCCCTTATTTATTGGAAGTACATTTTGTACCATAGTAACTCATGAACCACAGGTGACAGAGACTAGATATTTCACAGTTGGTCATCATTGACCTTGACCTTGAAAAAGGTCACAAGGTCAAAGGTCAAGGTCACATTCTAAATTTTGACACTGTGGTGTGTGCGATTCTCCTCCTGAACCATAAGAGATACAGAAATAAATCTTTTACCAAAATGTGTATCATATTAAGGTCTTGAAAGGTCACTATAAATGATTTGACTTTTGAAAGAGTTATCTCCCCTGGATCAATTAAATACAGTGTATATAGCGTTATCTCAGTAACTATGACAGATATTTATATGAAACCTTATATCATTAGTCATCATTGACCTTCCTTGACCTTGAAAATGGACACAAGGTCAAAGGTCAAAGGTCAAGGTCACCTGTGTTTCAGTACAGCGACATGTGAATTTTTGTACCTTTGGATTCGCTTTGTATTTTCAGCTTGCTACATGTCGCAATACAATTTGGTGCCAGGCATGGGCAAAAACATGGGGAATTTTAGGGTATTCCGCCAGCCTGCAAAAATAAAGGGGGGGGGGGGTGTTTCTAAGGGACCCCATAAGAATGTAGTGTGCAGATTTCATCCTAGACCACAGAGAATGGTGAAACAAAATGGACGCCAATTAGTTCGGGGATCGATGTCCTTGAATTGTCGCTACAGTAGAAATCATTCTGACGAACGATAAAAAAATTTCCAGGTCATGAAAGTTGAAGATAGGTTTTTTATGCAAAAATCGCGATTTTCAGAAAAACCATAAATCCTAGCCTTTCGAAAATGGCGCCAATCGATTTAGAATGTCGATTTTACCCCAACCAAGTATCTCGGATGTGCATAAATGTCAACAAAATCGAAAATCGGCAGAAAAAATCAAATGTCGAGACGCAATCGGTACCCCCTAGATTTCAGCGGTTGAATGTTTGTGCATTGATAAATCCTTAAAATATACATCTGAATTATGTCTTCATGAGTTGTTTTAGCTGAAACAAACATGTTTTGTACTTTCATTTATTTTGAAATCACAATAAAGTCCACGCGATGTGTCGTCTGTTCCTTCCTTTTGTTGAAAATCCGTTGCCTTTTACAATGCATTGAACGTAATATTCCAACGTTGATCACAACTGCATAATTGTTGACCTCCTGAGCCGTGATCTTGATGACATTTTTATGTATATCGCGATCATATGTAATATGCATCTGCGCAGTATAAAGTCTCTCCCCCCAAAAGAATATAATATACTAAGTCCGCGATAATATACCTCGATATCACGTGACGAAAGACGAAGTAACCAGTCAAATCAAAGCGTTCTATATGTATTTCATAAATAAAAATCAAAGAATTTTCTGTCTTTCTTATTTATTTCATTTGTAAATACACGAAAACAATATAAAATGTCTTTGTATTTTAAATGTAGAAAACACATAGAAGGTATATATACGTCAAAATTTGATATGTCATCAACAAGCTTCCGTGGCGCAGTGGATAGAGCGCTGAGCTGGCAATACTGACATCCTGAGTTCGAGACTAGGATGTGACAAGTCATTTTTGCATGATTTTCTGCTACGTTTCACGTATCTTTTGTGCAGTTATGTACTTTTATATAGAAAAAAAAACATTTTTTTTTTTTTACGCTGCGGTGTAAAAAATGTCGCTTGATGTGGAAAACATGATTTTTTCTTCCGAAGGAAGAAAGGAACTTTAATTATTAAGGCTTTCCACTTTCTAGTGGAAAGACTTACTGTTATTAGTCTGTTTCTTATTATTATTATTATTCTTATTATTCTTCCGCCAAGTTTTGTTATCCCATTATCAATTTTGTTTCGCGACATGTCGTAAAGACATTTTGTACTTTGAATGTATGAGACATTACGCATTCGCAGTTAACCCTGTCACACCAAACACTTTTTCTTTACGGAGTTATTTCCCCTGTCATAAAAAGCTTGTGTGCAGATAAACTTTGAAACCGTAAAAGATTTCGCAATGAAAATTGTTGCAAAATGGTCAGCTATTGATTGCGACAATTTGTTACATATCGCGCAAAGTATTTTGACGACTCCTTGTAGGAGTTATTTCCCCTTATTTATTGGAAGTACATTTTGTACCATAGTAACTCATGAACCACAGGTGACAGAGACTAGATATTTCACAGTTGGTCATCATTGACCTTGACCTTGAAAAAGGTCACAAGGTCAAAGGTCAAGGTCACATTCTAAATTTTGACACTGTGGTGTGTGCGATTCTCCTCCTGAACCATAAGAGATACAGAAATAAATCTTTTACCAAAATGTGTATCATATTAAGGTCTTGAAAGGTCACTATAAATGATTTGACTTTTGAAAGAGTTATCTCCCCTGGATCAATTAAATACAGTGTATATAGCGTTATCTCAGTAACTATGACAGATATTTATATGAAACCTTATATCATTAGTCATCATTGACCTTCCTTGACCTTGAAAATGGACACAAGGTCAAAGGTCAAAGGTCAAGGTCACCTGTGTTTCAGTACAGCGACATGTGAATTTTTGTACCTTTGGATTCGCTTTGTATTTTCAGCTTGCTACATGTCGCAATACAATTTGGTGCCAGGCATGGGCAAAAACATGGGGAATTTTAGGGTATTCCGCCAGCCTGCAAAAATAAAGGGGGGGGGTGTTTCTAAGGGACCCCATAAGAATGTAGTGTGCAGATTTCATCCTAGACCACAGAGAATGGTGAAACAAAATGGACGCCAATTAGTTCGGGGATCGACGTCCTTGAATTGTCGCTACAGTAGAAATCATTCTGACGAACGATAAAAAAATTTCCAGGTCATGAAAGTTGAAGATAGGTTTTTTATGCAAAAATCGCGATTTTCAGAAAAACCATAAATCCTAGCCTTTCGAAAATGGCGCCAATCGATTTAGAATGTCGATTTTACCCCAACCAAGTATCTCGGATGTGCATAAATGTCAACAAAATCGAAAATCGGCAGAAAAAATCAAATGTCGAGACGCAATCGGTACCCCCTAGATTTCAGCGGTTGAATGTTTGTGCATTGATAAATCCTTAAAATATACATCTGAATTATGTCTTCATGAGTTGTTTTAGCTGAAACAAACATGTTTTGTACTTTCATTTATTTTGAAATCACAATAAAGTCCACGCGATGTGTCGTCTGTTCCTTCCTTTTGTTGAAAATCCGTTGCCTTTTACAATGCATTGAACGTAATATTCCAACGTTGATCACAACTGCATAATTGTTGACCTCCTGAGCCGTGATCTTGATGACATTTTTATGTATATCGCGATCATATGTAATATGCATCTGCGCAGTATAAAGTCTCTCCCCCCAAAAGAATATAATATACTAAGTCCGCGATAATATACCTCGATATCACGTGACGAAAGACGAAGTAACCAGTCAAATCAAAGCGTTCTATATGTATTTCATAAATAAAAATCAAAGAATTTTCTGTCTTTCTTATTTATTTCATTTGTAAATACACGAAAACAATATAAAATGTCTTTGTATTTTAAATGTAGAAAACACATAGAAGGTATATATACGTCAAAATTTGATATGTCATCAACAAGCTTCCGTGGCGCAGTGGATAGAGCGCTGAGCTGGCAATACTGACATCCTGAGTTCGAGACTAGGATGTGACAAGTCATTTTTGCATGATTTTCTGCTACGTTTCACGTATCTTTTGTGCAGTTATGTACTTTTATATAGAAAAAAAAACATTTTTTTTTTTACGCTGCGGTGTAAAAAATGTCGCTTGATGTGGAAAACATGATTTTTTCTTCCGAAGGAAGAAAGGAACTTTAATTATTAAGGCTTTCCACTTTCTAGTGGAAAGACTTACTGTTATTAGTCTGTTTCTTATTATTATTATTATTCTTATTATTCTTCCGCCAAGTTTTGTTATCCCATTATCAATTTTGTTTCGCGACATGTCGTAAAGACATTTTGTACTTTGAATGTATGAGACATTACGCATTCGCAGTTAACCCTGTCACACCGAACACTTTTTCTTTACGGAGTTATTTCCCCTGTCATAAAAAGCTTGTGTGCAGATAAACTTTGAAACCGTAAAAGATTTCGCAATGAAAATTGTTGCAAAATGGTCAGCTATTGATTGCGACAATTTGTTACATATCGCGCAAAGTATTTTGACGACTCCTTGTAGGAGTTATTTCCCCTTATTTATTGGAAGTACATTTTGTACCATAGTAACTCATGAACCACAGGTGACAGAGACTAGATATTTCACAGTTGGTCATCATTGACCTTGACCTTGAAAAAGGTCACAAGGTCAAAGGTCAAGGTCACATTCTAAATTTTGACACTGTGGTGTGTGCGATTCTCCTCCTGAACCATAAGAGATACAGAAATAAATCTTTTACCAAAATGTGTATCATATTAAGGTCTTGAAAGGTCACTATAAATGATTTGACTTTTGAAAGAGTTATCTCCCCTGGATCAATTAAATACAGTGTATATAGCGTTATCTCAGTAACTATGACAGATATTTATATGAAACCTTATATCATTAGTCATCATTGACCTTCCTTGACCTTGAAAATGGACACAAGGTCAAAGGTCAAAGGTCAAGGTCACCTGTGTTTCAGTACAGCGACATGTGAATTTTTGTACCTTTGGATTCGCTTTGTATTTTCAGCTTGCTACATGTCGCAATACAATTTGGTGCCAGGCATGGGCAAAAACATGGGGAATTTTAGGGTATTCCGCCAGCCTGCAAAAATAAAGGGGGGGGGGGTGTTTCTAAGGGACCCCATAAGAATGTAGTGTGCAGATTTCATCCTAGACCACAGAGAATGGTGAAACAAAATGGACGCCAATTAGTTCGGGGATCGATGTCCTTGAATTGTCGCTACAGTAGAAATCATTCTGACGAACGATAAAAAAATTTCCAGGTCATGAAAGTTGAAGATAGGTTTTTTATGCAAAAATCGCGATTTTCAGAAAAACCATAAATCCTAGCCTTTCGAAAATGGCGCCAATCGATTTAGAATGTCGATTTTACCCCAACCAAGTATCTCGGATGTGCATAAATGTCAACAAAATCGAAAATCGGCAGAAAAAATCAAATGTCGAGACGCAATCGGTACCCCCTAGATTTCAGCGGTTGAATGTTTGTGCATTGATAAATCCTTAAAATATACATCTGAATTATGTCTTCATGAGTTGTTTTAGCTGAAACAAACATGTTTTGTACTTTCATTTATTTTGAAATCACAATAAAGTCCACGCGATGTGTCGTCTGTTCCTTCCTTTTGTTGAAAATCCGTTGCCTTTTACAATGCATTGAACGTAATATTCCAACGTTGATCACAACTGCATAATTGTTGACCTCCTGAGCCGTGATCTTGATGACATTTTTATGTATATCGCGATCATATGTAATATGCATCTGCGCAGTATAAAGTCTCTCCCCCCAAAAGAATATAATATACTAAGTCCGCGATAATATACCTCGATATCACGTGACGAAAGACGAAGTAACCAGTCAAATCAAAGCGTTCTATATGTATTTCATAAATAAAAATCAAAGAATTTTCTGTCTTTCTTATTTATTTCATTTGTAAATACACGAAAACAATATAAAATGTCTTTGTATTTTAAATGTAGAAAACACATAGAAGGTATATATACGTCAAAATTTGATATGTCATCAACAAGCTTCCGTGGCGCAGTGGATAGAGCGCTGAGCTGGCAATACTGACATCCTGAGTTCGAGACTAGGATGTGACAAGTCATTTTTGCATGATTTTCTGCTACGTTTCACGTATCTTTTGTGCAGTTATGTACTTTTATATAGAAAAAAAAACATTTTTTTTTTTTTTACGCTGCGGTGTAAAAAATGTCGCTTGATGTGGAAAACATGATTTTTTCTTCCGAAGGAAGAAAGGAACTTTAATTATTAAGGCTTTCCACTTTCTAGTGGAAAGACTTACTGTTATTAGTCTGTTTCTTATTATTATTATTATTCTTATTATTCTTCCGCCAAGTTTTGTTATCCCATTATCAATTTTGTTTCGCGACATGTCGTAAAGACATTTTGTACTTTGAATGTATGAGACATTACGCATTCGCAGTTAACCCTGTCACACCGAACACTTTTTCTTTACGGAGTTATTTCCCCTGTCATAAAAAGCTTGTGTGCAGATAAACTTTGAAACCGTAAAAGATTTCGCAATGAAAATTGTTGCAAAATGGTCAGCTATTGATTGCGACAATTTGTTACATATCGCGCAAAGTATTTTGACGACTCCTTGTAGGAGTTATTTCCCCTTATTTATTGGAAGTACATTTTGTACCATAGTAACTCATGAACCACAGGTGACAGAGACTAGATATTTCACAGTTGGTCATCATTGACCTTGACCTTGAAAAAGGTCACAAGGTCAAAGGTCAAGGTCACATTCTAAATTTTGACACTGTGGTGTGTGCGATTCTCCTCCTGAACCATAAGAGATACAGAAATAAATCTTTTACCAAAATGTGTATCATATTAAGGTCTTGAAAGGTCACTATAAATGATTTGACTTTTGAAAGAGTTATCTCCCCTGGATCAATTAAATACAGTGTATATAGCGTTATCTCAGTAACTATGACAGATATTTATATGAAACCTTATATCATTAGTCATCATTGACCTTCCTTGACCTTGAAAATGGACACAAGGTCAAAGGTCAAAGGTCAAGGTCACCTGTGTTTCAGTACAGCGACATGTGAATTTTTGTACCTTTGGATTCGCTTTGTATTTTCAGCTTGCTACATGTCGCAATACAATTTGGTGCCAGGCATGGGCAAAAACATGGGGAATTTTAGGGTATTCCGCCAGCCTGCAAAAATAAAGGGGGGGGGGGTGTTTCTAAGGGACCCCATAAGAATGTAGTGTGCAGATTTCATCCTAGACCACAGAGAATGGTGAAACAAAATGGACGCCAATTAGTTCGGGGATCGATGTCCTTGAATTGTCGCTACAGTAGAAATCATTCTGACGAACGATAAAAAAATTTCCAGGTCATGAAAGTTGAAGATAGGTTTTTTATGCAAAAATCGCGATTTTCAGAAAAACCATAAATCCTAGCCTTTCGAAAATGGCGCCAATCGATTTAGAATGTCGATTTTACCCCAACCAAGTATCTCGGATGTGCATAAATGTCAACAAAATCGAAAATCGGCAGAAAAAATCAAATGTCGAGACGCAATCGGTACCCCCTAGATTTCAGCGGTTGAATGTTTGTGCATTGATAAATCCTTAAAATATACATCTGAATTATGTCTTCATGAGTTGTTTTAGCTGAAACAAACATGTTTTGTACTTTCATTTATTTTGAAATCACAATAAAGTCCACGCGATGTGTCGTCTGTTCCTTCCTTTTGTTGAAAATCCGTTGCCTTTTACAATGCATTGAACGTAATATTCCAACGTTGATCACAACTGCATAATTGTTGACCTCCTGAGCCGTGATCTTGATGACATTTTTATGTATATCGCGATCATATGTAATATGCATCTGCGCAGTATAAAGTCTCTCCCCCCAAAAGAATATAATATACTAAGTCCGCGATAATATACCTCGATATCACGTGACGAAAGACGAAGTAACCAGTCAAATCAAAGCGTTCTATATGTATTTCATAAATAAAAATCAAAGAATTTTCTGTCTTTCTTATTTATTTCATTTGTAAATACACGAAAACAATATAAAATGTCTTTGTATTTTAAATGTAGAAAACACATAGAAGGTATATATACGTCAAAATTTGATATGTCATCAACAAGCTTCCGTGGCGCAGTGGATAGAGCGCTGAGCTGGCAATACTGACATCCTGAGTTCGAGACTAGGATGTGACAAGTCATTTTTGCATGATTTTCTGCTACGTTTCACGTATCTTTTGTGCAGTTATGTACTTTTATATAGAAAAAAAAACATTTTTTTTTTTTTTACGCTGCGGTGTAAAAAATGTCGCTTGATGTGGAAAACATGATTTTTTCTTCCGAAGGAAGAAAGGAACTTTAATTATTAAGGCTTTCCACTTTCTAGTGGAAAGACTTACTGTTATTAGTCTGTTTCTTATTATTATTATTATTCTTATTATTCTTCCGCCAAGTTTTGTTATCCCATTATCAATTTTGTTTCGCGACATGTCGTAAAGACATTTTGTACTTTGAATGTATGAGACATTACGCATTCGCAGTTAACCCTGTCACACCGAACACTTTTTCTTTACGGAGTTATATCCCCTGTCATAAAAAGCTTGTGTGCAGATAAACTTTGAAACCGTAAAAGATTTCGCAATGAAAATTGTTGCAAAATGGTCAGCTATTGATTGCGACAATTTGTTACATATCGCGCAAAGTATTTTGACGACTCCTTGTAGGAGTTATTTCCCCTTATTTATTGGAAGTACATTTTGTACCATAGTAACTCATGAACCACAGGTGACAGAGACTAGATATTTCACAGTTGGTCATCATTGACCTTGACCTTGAAAAAGGTCACAAGGTCAAAGGTCAAGGTCACATTCTAAATTTTGACACTGTGGTGTGTGCGATTCTCCTCCTGAACCATAAGAGATACAGAAATAAATCTTTTACCAAAATGTGTATCATATTAAGGTCTTGAAAGGTCACTATAAATGATTTGACTTTTGAAAGAGTTATCTCCCCTGGATCAATTAAATACAGTGTATATAGCGTTATCTCAGTAACTATGACAGATATTTATATGAAACCTTATATCATTAGTCATCATTGACCTTCCTTGACCTTGAAAATGGACACAAGGTCAAAGGTCAAAGGTCAAGGTCACCTGTGTTTCAGTACAGCGACATGTGAATTTTTGTACCTTTGGATTCGCTTTGTATTTTCAGCTTGCTACATGTCGCAATACAATTTGGTGCCAGGCATGGGCAAAAACATGGGGAATTTTAGGGTATTCCGCCAGCCTGCAAAAATAAAGGGGGGGGGGGTGTTTCTAAGGGACCCCATAAGAATGTAGTGTGCAGATTTCATCCTAGACCACAGAGAATGGTGAAACAAAATGGACGCCAATTAGTTCGGGGATCGATGTCCTTGAATTGTCGCTACAGTAGAAATCATTCTGACGAACGATAAAAAAATTTCCAGGTCATGAAAGTTGAAGATAGGTTTTTTATGCAAAAATCGCGATTTTCAGAAAAACCATAAATCCTAGCCTTTCGAAAATGGCGCCAATCGATTTAGAATGTCGATTTTACCCCAACCAAGTATCTCGGATGTGCATAAATGTCAACAAAATCGAAAATCGGCAGAAAAAATCAAATGTCGAGACGCAATCGGTACCCCCTAGATTTCAGCGGTTGAATGTTTGTGCATTGATAAATCCTTAAAATATACATCTGAATTATGTCTTCATGAGTTGTTTTAGCTGAAACAAACATGTTTTGTACTTTCATTTATTTTGAAATCACAATAAAGTCCACGCGATGTGTCGTCTGTTCCTTCCTTTTGTTGAAAATCCGTTGCCTTTTACAATGCATTGAACGTAATATTCCAACGTTGATCACAACTGCATAATTGTTGACCTCCTGAGCCGTGATCTTGATGACATTTTTATGTATATCGCGATCATATGTAATATGCATCTGCGCAGTATAAAGTCTCTCCCCCCAAAAGAATATAATATACTAAGTCCGCGATAATATACCTCGATATCACGTGACGAAAGACGAAGTAACCAGTCAAATCAAAGCGTTCTATATGTATTTCATAAATAAAAATCAAAGAATTTTCTGTCTTTCTTATTTATTTCATTTGTAAATACACGAAAACAATATAAAATGTCTTTGTATTTTAAATGTAGAAAACACATAGAAGGTATATATACGTCAAAATTTGATATGTCATCAACAAGCTTCCGTGGCGCAGTGGATAGAGCGCTGAGCTGGCAATACTGACATCCTGAGTTCGAGACTAGGATGTGACAAGTCATTTTTGCATGATTTTCTGCTACGTTTCACGTATCTTTTGTGCAGTTATGTACTTTTATATAGAAAAAAAAACATTTTTTTTTTTTTTACGCTGCGGTGTAAAAAATGTCGCTTGATGTGGAAAACATGATTTTTTCTTCCGAAGGAAGAAAGGAACTTTAATTATTAAGGCTTTCCACTTTCTAGTGGAAAGACTTACTGTTATTAGTCTGTTTCTTATTATTATTATTATTCTTATTATTCTTCCGCCAAGTTTTGTTATCCCATTATCAATTTTGTTTCGCGACATGTCGTAAAGACATTTTGTACTTTGAATGTATGAGACATTACGCATTCGCAGTTAACCCTGTCACACCGAACACTTTTTCTTTACGGAGTTATATCCCCTGTCATAAAAAGCTTGTGTGCAGATAAACTTTGAAACCGTAAAAGATTTCGCAATGAAAATTGTTGCAAAATGGTCAGCTATTGATTGCGACAATTTGTTACATATCGCGCAAAGTATTTTGACGACTCCTTGTAGGAGTTATTTCCCCTTATTTATTGGAAGTACATTTTGTACCATAGTAACTCATGAACCACAGGTGACAGAGACTAGATATTTCACAGTTGGTCATCATTGACCTTGACCTTGAAAAAGGTCACAAGGTCAAAGGTCAAGGTCACATTCTAAATTTTGACACTGTGGTGTGTGCGATTCTCCTCCTGAACCATAAGAGATACAGAAATAAATCTTTTACCAAAATGTGTATCATATTAAGGTCTTGAAAGGTCACTATAAATGATTTGACTTTTGAAAGAGTTATCTCCCCTGGATCAATTAAATACAGTGTATATAGCGTTATCTCAGTAACTATGACAGATATTTATATGAAACCTTATATCATTAGTCATCATTGACCTTCCTTGACCTTGAAAATGGACACAAGGTCAAAGGTCAAAGGTCAAGGTCACCTGTGTTTCAGTACAGCGACATGTGAATTTTTGTACCTTTGGATTCGCTTTGTATTTTCAGCTTGCTACATGTCGCAATACAATTTGGTGCCAGGCATGGGCAAAAACATGGGGAATTTTAGGGTATTCCGCCAGCCTGCAAAAATAAAGGGGGGGGGGTGTTTCTAAGGGACCCCATAAGAATGTAGTGTGCAGATTTCATCCTAGACCACAGAGAATGGTGAAACAAAATGGACGCCAATTAGTTCGGGGATCGATGTCCTTGAATTGTCGCTACAGTAGAAATCATTCTGACGAACGATAAAAAAATTTCCAGGTCATGAAAGTTGAAGATAGGTTTTTTATGCAAAAATCGCGATTTTCAGAAAAACCATAAATCCTAGCCTTTCGAAAATGGCGCCAATCGATTTAGAATGTCGATTTTACCCCAACCAAGTATCTCGGATGTGCATAAATGTCAACAAAATCGAAAATCGGCAGAAAAAATCAAATGTCGAGACGCAATCGGTACCCCCTAGATTTCAGCGGTTGAATGTTTGTGCATTGATAAATCCTTAAAATATACATCTGAATTATGTCTTCATGAGTTGTTTTAGCTGAAACAAACATGTTTTGTACTTTCATTTATTTTGAAATCACAATAAAGTCCACGCGATGTGTCGTCTGTTCCTTCCTTTTGTTGAAAATCCGTTGCCTTTTACAATGCATTGAACGTAATATTCCAACGTTGATCACAACTGCATAATTGTTGACCTCCTGAGCCGTGATCTTGATGACATTTTTATGTATATCGCGATCATATGTAATATGCATCTGCGCAGTATAAAGTCTCTCCCCCCAAAAGAATATAATATACTAAGTCCGCGATAATATACCTCGATATCACGTGACGAAAGACGAAGTAACCAGTCAAATCAAAGCGTTCTATATGTATTTCATAAATAAAAATCAAAGAATTTTCTGTCTTTCTTATTTATTTCATTTGTAAATACACGAAAACAATATAAAATGTCTTTGTATTTTAAATGTAGAAAACACATAGAAGGTATATATACGTCAAAATTTGATATGTCATCAACAAGCTTCCGTGGCGCAGTGGATAGAGCGCTGAGCTGGCAATACTGACATCCTGAGTTCGAGACTAGGATGTGACAAGTCATTTTTGCATGATTTTCTGCTACGTTTCACGTATCTTTTGTGCAGTTATGTACTTTTATATAGAAAAAAAAACATTTTTTTTTTTTTTACGCTGCGGTGTAAAAAATGTCGCTTGATGTGGAAAACATGATTTTTTCTTCCGAAGGAAGAAAGGAACTTTAATTATTAAGGCTTTCCACTTTCTAGTGGAAAGACTTACTGTTATTAGTCTGTTTCTTATTATTATTATTATTCTTATTATTCTTCCGCCAAGTTTTGTTATCCCATTATCAATTTTGTTTCGCGACATGTCGTAAAGACATTTTGTACTTTGAATGTATGAGACATTACGCATTCGCAGTTAACCCTGTCACACCGAACACTTTTTCTTTACGGAGTTATTTCCCCTGTCATAAAAAGCTTGTGTGCAGATAAACTTTGAAACCGTAAAAGATTTCGCAATGAAAATTGTTGCAAAATGGTCAGCTATTGATTGCGACAATTTGTTACATATCGCGCAAAGTATTTTGACGACTCCTTGTAGGAGTTATTTCCCCTTATTTATTGGAAGTACATTTTGTACCATAGTAACTCATGAACCACAGGTGACAGAGACTAGATATTTCACAGTTGGTCATCATTGACCTTGACCTTGAAAAAGGTCACAAGGTCAAAGGTCAAGGTCACATTCTAAATTTTGACACTGTGGTGTGTGCGATTCTCCTCCTGAACCATAAGAGATACAGAAATAAATCTTTTACCAAAATGTGTATCATATTAAGGTCTTGAAAGGTCACTATAAATGATTTGACTTTTGAAAGAGTTATCTCCCCTGGATCAATTAAATACAGTGTATATAGCGTTATCTCAGTAACTATGACAGATATTTATATGAAACCTTATATCATTAGTCATCATTGACCTTCCTTGACCTTGAAAATGGACACAAGGTCAAAGGTCAAAGGTCAAGGTCACCTGTGTTTCAGTACAGCGACATGTGAATTTTTGTACCTTTGGATTCGCTTTGTATTTTCAGCTTGCTACATGTCGCAATACAATTTGGTGCCAGGCATGGGCAAAAACATGGGGAATTTTAGGGTATTCCGCCAGCCTGCAAAAATAAAGGGGGGGGGGTGTTTCTAAGGGACCCCATAAGAATGTAGTGTGCAGATTTCATCCTAGACCACAGAGAATGGTGAAACAAAATGGACGCCAATTAGTTCGGGGATCGATGTCCTTGAATTGTCGCTACAGTAGAAATCATTCTGACGAACGATAAAAAAATTTCCAGGTCATGAAAGTTGAAGATAGGTTTTTTATGCAAAAATCGCGATTTTCAGAAAAACCATAAATCCTAGCCTTTCGAAAATGGCGCCAATCGATTTAGAATGTCGATTTTACCCCAACCAAGTATCTCGGATGTGCATAAATGTCAACAAAATCGAAAATCGGCAGAAAAAATCAAATGTCGAGACGCAATCGGTACCCCCTAGATTTCAGCGGTTGAATGTTTGTGCATTGATAAATCCTTAAAATATACATCTGAATTATGTCTTCATGAGTTGTTTTAGCTGAAACAAACATGTTTTGTACTTTCATTTATTTTGAAATCACAATAAAGTCCACGCGATGTGTCGTCTGTTCCTTCCTTTTGTTGAAAATCCGTTGCCTTTTACAATGCATTGAACGTAATATTCCAACGTTGATCACAACTGCATAATTGTTGACCTCCTGAGCCGTGATCTTGATGACATTTTTATGTATATCGCGATCATATGTAATATGCATCTGCGCAGTATAAAGTCTCTCCCCCCAAAAGAATATAATATACTAAGTCCGCGATAATATACCTCGATATCACGTGACGAAAGACGAAGTAACCAGTCAAATCAAAGCGTTCTATATGTATTTCATAAATAAAAATCAAAGAATTTTCTGTCTTTCTTATTTATTTCATTTGTAAATACACGAAAACAATATAAAATGTCTTTGTATTTTAAATGTAGAAAACACATAGAAGGTATATATACGTCAAAATTTGATATGTCATCAACAAGCTTCCGTGGCGCAGTGGATAGAGCGCTGAGCTGGCAATACTGACATCCTGAGTTCGAGACTAGGATGTGACAAGTCATTTTTGCATGATTTTCTGCTACGTTTCACGTATCTTTTGTGCAGTTATGTACTTTTATATAGAAAAAAAAACATTTTTTTTTTTTTTACGCTGCGGTGTAAAAAATGTCGCTTGATGTGGAAAACATGATTTTTTCTTCCGAAGGAAGAAAGGAACTTTAATTATTAAGGCTTTCCACTTTCTAGTGGAAAGACTTACTGTTATTAGTCTGTTTCTTATTATTATTATTATTCTTATTATTCTTCCGCCAAGTTTTGTTATCCCATTATCAATTTTGTTTCGCGACATGTCGTAAAGACATTTTGTACTTTGAATGTATGAGACATTACGCATTCGCAGTTAACCCTGTCACACCGAACACTTTTTCTTTACGGAGTTATTTCCCCTGTCATAAAAAGCTTGTGTGCAGATAAACTTTGAAACCGTAAAAGATTTCGCAATGAAAATTGTTGCAAAATGGTCAGCTATTGATTGCGACAATTTGTTACATATCGCGCAAAGTATTTTGACGACTCCTTGTAGGAGTTATTTCCCCTTATTTATTGGAAGTACATTTTGTACCATAGTAACTCATGAACCACAGGTGACAGAGACTAGATATTTCACAGTTGGTCATCATTGACCTTGACCTTGAAAAAGGTCACAAGGTCAAAGGTCAAGGTCACATTCTAAATTTTGACACTGTGGTGTGTGCGATTCTCCTCCTGAACCATAAGAGATACAGAAATAAATCTTTTACCAAAATGTGTATCATATTAAGGTCTTGAAAGGTCACTATAAATGATTTGACTTTTGAAAGAGTTATCTCCCCTGGATCAATTAAATACAGTGTATATAGCGTTATCTCAGTAACTATGACAGATATTTATATGAAACCTTATATCATTAGTCATCATTGACCTTCCTTGACCTTGAAAATGGACACAAGGTCAAAGGTCAAAGGTCAAGGTCACCTGTGTTTCAGTACAGCGACATGTGAATTTTTGTACCTTTGGATTCGCTTTGTATTTTCAGCTTGCTACATGTCGCAATACAATTTGGTGCCAGGCATGGGCAAAAACATGGGGAATTTTAGGGTATTCCGCCAGCCTGCAAAAATAAAGGGGGGGGGGTGTTTCTAAGGGACCCCATAAGAATGTAGTGTGCAGATTTCATCCTAGACCACAGAGAATGGTGAAACAAAATGGACGCCAATTAGTTCGGGGATCGATGTCCTTGAATTGTCGCTACAGTAGAAATCATTCTGACGAACGATAAAAAAATTTCCAGGTCATGAAAGTTGAAGATAGGTTTTTTATGCAAAAATCGCGATTTTCAGAAAAACCATAAATCCTAGCCTTTCGAAAATGGCGCCAATCGATTTAGAATGTCGATTTTACCCCAACCAAGTATCTCGGATGTGCATAAATGTCAACAAAATCGAAAATCGGCAGAAAAAATCAAATGTCGAGACGCAATCGGTACCCCCTAGATTTCAGCGGTTGAATGTTTGTGCATTGATAAATCCTTAAAATATACATCTGAATTATGTCTTCATGAGTTGTTTTAGCTGAAACAAACATGTTTTGTACTTTCATTTATTTTGAAATCACAATAAAGTCCACGCGATGTGTCGTCTGTTCCTTCCTTTTGTTGAAAATCCGTTGCCTTTTACAATGCATTGAACGTAATATTCCAACGTTGATCACAACTGCATAATTGTTGACCTCCTGAGCCGTGATCTTGATGACATTTTTATGTATATCGCGATCATATGTAATATGCATCTGCGCAGTATAAAGTCTCTCCCCCCAAAAGAATATAATATACTAAGTCCGCGATAATATACCTCGATATCACGTGACGAAAGACGAAGTAACCAGTCAAATCAAAGCGTTCTATATGTATTTCATAAATAAAAATCAAAGAATTTTCTGTCTTTCTTATTTATTTCATTTGTAAATACACGAAAACAATATAAAATGTCTTTGTATTTTAAATGTAGAAAACACATAGAAGGTATATATACGTCAAAATTTGATATGTCATCAACAAGCTTCCGTGGCGCAGTGGATAGAGCGCTGAGCTGGCAATACTGACATCCTGAGTTCGAGACTAGGATGTGACAAGTCATTTTTGCATGATTTTCTGCTACGTTTCACGTATCTTTTGTGCAGTTATGTACTTTTATATAGAAAAAAAAACATTTTTTTTTTTTTTACGCTGCGGTGTAAAAAATGTCGCTTGATGTGGAAAACATGATTTTTTCTTCCGAAGGAAGAAAGGAACTTTAATTATTAAGGCTTTCCACTTTCTAGTGGAAAGACTTACTGTTATTAGTCTGTTTCTTATTATTATTATTATTCTTATTATTCTTCCGCCAAGTTTTGTTATCCCATTATCAATTTTGTTTCGCGACATGTCGTAAAGACATTTTGTACTTTGAATGTATGAGACATTACGCATTCGCAGTTAACCCTGTCACACCGAACACTTTTTCTTTACGGAGTTATTTCCCCTGTCATAAAAAGCTTGTGTGCAGATAAACTTTGAAACCGTAAAAGATTTCGCAATGAAAATTGTTGCAAAATGGTCAGCTATTGATTGCGACAATTTGTTACATATCGCGCAAAGTATTTTGACGACTCCTTGTAGGAGTTATTTCCCCTTATTTATTGGAAGTACATTTTGTACCATAGTAACTCATGAACCACAGGTGACAGAGACTAGATATTTCACAGTTGGTCATCATTGACCTTGACCTTGAAAAAGGTCACAAGGTCAAAGGTCAAGGTCACATTCTAAATTTTGACACTGTGGTGTGTGCGATTCTCCTCCTGAACCATAAGAGATACAGAAATAAATCTTTTACCAAAATGTGTATCATATTAAGGTCTTGAAAGGTCACTATAAATGATTTGACTTTTGAAAGAGTTATCTCCCCTGGATCAATTAAATACAGTGTATATAGCGTTATCTCAGTAACTATGACAGATATTTATATGAAACCTTATATCATTAGTCATCATTGACCTTCCTTGACCTTGAAAATGGACACAAGGTCAAAGGTCAAAGGTCAAGGTCACCTGTGTTTCAGTACAGCGACATGTGAATTTTTGTACCTTTGGATTCGCTTTGTATTTTCAGCTTGCTACATGTCGCAATACAATTTGGTGCCAGGCATGGGCAAAAACATGGGGAATTTTAGGGTATTCCGCCAGCCTGCAAAAATAAAGGGGGGGGGGTGTTTCTAAGGGACCCCATAAGAATGTAGTGTGCAGATTTCATCCTAGACCACAGAGAATGGTGAAACAAAATGGACGCCAATTAGTTCGGGGATCGATGTCCTTGAATTGTCGCTACAGTAGAAATCATTCTGACGAACGATACAAAAATTTCCAGGTCATGAAAGTTGAAGATAGGTTTTTTATGCAAAAATCGCGATTTTCAGAAAAACCATAAATCCTAGCCTTTCGAAAATGGCGCCAATCGATTTAGAATGTCGATTTTACCCCAACCAAGTATCTCGGATGTGCATAAATGTCAACAAAATCGAAAATCGGCAGAAAAAATCAAATGTCGAGACGCAATCGGTACCCCCTAGATTTCAGCGGTTGAATGTTTGTGCATTGATAAATCCTTAAAATATACATCTGAATTATGTCTTCATGAGTTGTTTTAGCTGAAACAAACATGTTTTGTACTTTCATTTATTTTGAAATCACAATAAAGTCCACGCGATGTGTCGTCTGTTCCTTCCTTTTGTTGAAAATCCGTTGCCTTTTACAATGCATTGAACGTAATATTCCAACGTTGATCACAACTGCATAATTGTTGACCTCCTGAGCCGTGATCTTGATGACATTTTTATGTATATCGCGATCATATGTAATATGCATCTGCGCAGTATAAAGTCTCTCCCCCCAAAAGAATATAATATACTAAGTCCGCGATAATATACCTCGATATCACGTGACGAAAGACGAAGTAACCAGTCAAATCAAAGCGTTCTATATGTATTTCATAAATAAAAATCAAAGAATTTTCTGTCTTTCTTATTTATTTCATTTGTAAATACACGAAAACAATATAAAATGTCTTTGTATTTTAAATGTAGAAAACACATAGAAGGTATATATACGTCAAAATTTGATATGTCATCAACAAGCTTCCGTGGCGCAGTGGATAGAGCGCTGAGCTGGCAATACTGACATCCTGAGTTCGAGACTAGGATGTGACAAGTCATTTTTGCATGATTTTCTGCTACGTTTCACGTATCTTTTGTGCAGTTATGTACTTTTATATAGAAAAAAAAACATTTTTTTTTTTTTTACGCTGCGGTGTAAAAAATGTCGCTTGATGTGGAAAACATGATTTTTTCTTCCGAAGGAAGAAAGGAACTTTAATTATTAAGGCTTTCCACTTTCTAGTGGAAAGACTTACTGTTATTAGTCTGTTTCTTATTATTATTATTATTCTTATTATTCTTCCGCCAAGTTTTGTTATCCCATTATCAATTTTGTTTCGCGACATGTCGTAAAGACATTTTGTACTTTGAATGTATGAGACATTACGCATTCGCAGTTAACCCTGTCACACCGAACACTTTTTCTTTACGGAGTTATTTCCCCTGTCATAAAAAGCTTGTGTGCAGATAAACTTTGAAACCGTAAAAGATTTCGCAATGAAAATTGTTGCAAAATGGTCAGCTATTGATTGCGACAATTTGTTACATATCGCGCAAAGTATTTTGACGACTCCTTGTAGGAGTTATTTCCCCTTATTTATTGGAAGTACATTTTGTACCATAGTAACTCATGAACCACAGGTGACAGAGACTAGATATTTCACAGTTGGTCATCCTTGACCTTGAAAAAGGTCACAAGGTCAAAGGTCAAGGTCACATTCTAAATTTTGACACTGTGGTGTGTGCGATTCTCCTCCTGAACCATAAGAGATACAGAAATAAATCTTTTACCAAAATGTGTATCATATTAAGGTCTTGAAAGGTCACTATAAATGATTTGACTTTTGAAAGAGTTATCTCCCCTGGATCAATTAAATACAGTGTATATAGCGTTATCTCAGTAACTATGACAGATATTTATATGAAACCTTATATCATTAGTCATCATTGACCTTCCTTGACCTTGAAAATGGACACAAGGTCAAAGGTCAAAGGTCAAGGTCACCTGTGTTTCAGTACAGCGACATGTGAATTTTTGTACCTTTGGATTCGCTTTGTATTTTCAGCTTGCTACATGTCGCAATACAATTTGGTGCCAGGCATGGGCAAAAACATGGGGAATTTTAGGGTATTCCGCCAGCCTGCAAAAATAAAGGGGGGGGGGTGTTTCTAAGGGACCCCATAAGAATGTAGTGTGCAGATTTCATCCTAGACCACAGAGAATGGTGAAACAAAATGGACGCCAATTAGTTCGGGGATCGATGTCCTTGAATTGTCGCTACAGTAGAAATCATTCTGACGAACGATACAAAAATTTCCAGGTCATGAAAGTTGAAGATAGGTTTTTTATGCAAAAATCGCGATTTTCAGAAAAACCATAAATCCTAGCCTTTCGAAAATGGCGCCAATCGATTTAGAATGTCGATTTTACCCCAACCAAGTATCTCGGATGTGCATAAATGTCAACAAAATCGAAAATCGGCAGAAAAAATCAAATGTCGAGACGCAATCGGTACCCCCTAGATTTCAGCGGTTGAATGTTTGTGCATTGATAAATCCTTAAAATATACATCTGAATTATGTCTTCATGAGTTGTTTTAGCTGAAACAAACATGTTTTGTACTTTCATTTATTTTGAAATCACAATAAAGTCCACGCGATGTGTCGTCTGTTCCTTCCTTTTGTTGAAAATCCGTTGCCTTTTACAATGCATTGAACGTAATATTCCAACGTTGATCACAACTGCATAATTGTTGACCTCCTGAGCCGTGATCTTGATGACATTTTTATGTATATCGCGATCATATGTAATATGCATCTGCGCAGTATAAAGTCTCTCCCCCCAAAAGAATATAATATACTAAGTCCGCGATAATATACCTCGATATCACGTGACGAAAGACGAAGTAACCAGTCAAATCAAAGCGTTCTATATGTATTTCATAAATAAAAATCAAAGAATTTTCTGTCTTTCTTATTTATTTCATTTGTAAATACACGAAAACAATATAAAATGTCTTTGTATTTTAAATGTAGAAAACACATAGAAGGTATATATACGTCAAAATTTGATATGTCATCAACAAGCTTCCGTGGCGCAGTGGATAGAGCGCTGAGCTGGCAATACTGACATCCTGAGTTCGAGACTAGGATGTGACAAGTCATTTTTGCATGATTTTCTGCTACGTTTCACGTATCTTTTGTGCAGTTATGTACTTTTATATAGAAAAAAAAACATTTTTTTTTTTTTTACGCTGCGGTGTAAAAAATGTCGCTTGATGTGGAAAACATGATTTTTTCTTCCGAAGGAAGAAAGGAACTTTAATTATTAAGGCTTTCCACTTTCTAGTGGAAAGACTTACTGTTATTAGTCTGTTTCTTATTATTATTATTATTCTTATTATTCTTCCGCCAAGTTTTGTTATCCCATTATCAATTTTGTTTCGCGACATGTCGTAAAGACATTTTGTACTTTGAATGTATGAGACATTACGCATTCGCAGTTAACCCTGTCACACCGAACACTTTTTCTTTACGGAGTTATTTCCCCTGTCATAAAAAGCTTGTGTGCAGATAAACTTTGAAACCGTAAAAGATTTCGCAATGAAAATTGTTGCAAAATGGTCAGCTATTGATTGCGACAATTTGTTACATATCGCGCAAAGTATTTTGACGACTCCTTGTAGGAGTTATTTCCCCTTATTTATTGGAAGTACATTTTGTACCATAGTAACTCATGAACCACAGGTGACAGAGACTAGATATTTCACAGTTGGTCATCCTTGACCTTGAAAAAGGTCACAAGGTCAAAGGTCAAGGTCACATTCTAAATTTTGACACTGTGGTGTGTGCGATTCTCCTCCTGAACCATAAGAGATACAGAAATAAATCTTTTACCAAAATGTGTATCATATTAAGGTCTTGAAAGGTCACTATAAATGATTTGACTTTTGAAAGAGTTATCTCCCCTGGATCAATTAAATACAGTGTATATAGCGTTATCTCAGTAACTATGACAGATATTTATATGAAACCTTATATCATTAGTCATCATTGACCTTCCTTGACCTTGAAAATGGACACAAGGTCAAAGGTCAAAGGTCAAGGTCACCTGTGTTTCAGTACAGCGACATGTGAATTTTTGTACCTTTGGATTCGCTTTGTATTTTCAGCTTGCTACATGTCGCAATACAATTTGGTGCCAGGCATGGGCAAAAACATGGGGAATTTTAGGGTATTCCGCCAGCCTGCAAAAATAAAGGGGGGGGGGGTGTTTCTAAGGGACCCCATAAGAATGTAGTGTGCAGATTTCATCCTAGACCACAGAGAATGGTGAAACAAAATGGACGCCAATTAGTTCGGGGATCGATGTCCTTGAATTGTCGCTACAGTAGAAATCATTCTGACGAACGATACAAAAATTTCCAGGTCATGAAAGTTGAAGATAGGTTTTTTATGCAAAAATCGCGATTTTCAGAAAAACCATAAATCCTAGCCTTTCGAAAATGGCGCCAATCGATTTAGAATGTCGATTTTACCCCAACCAAGTATCTCGGATGTGCATAAATGTCAACAAAATCGAAAATCGGCAGAAAAAATCAAATGTCGAGACGCAATCGGTACCCCCTAGATTTCAGCGGTTGAATGTTTGTGCATTGATAAATCCTTAAAATATACATCTGAATTATGTCTTCATGAGTTGTTTTAGCTGAAACAAACATGTTTTGTACTTTCATTTATTTTGAAATCACAATAAAGTCCACGCGATGTGTCGTCTGTTCCTTCCTTTTGTTGAAAATCCGTTGCCTTTTACAATGCATTGAACGTAATATTCCAACGTTGATCACAACTGCATAATTGTTGACCTCCTGAGCCGTGATCTTGATGACATTTTTATGTATATCGCGATCATATGTAATATGCATCTGCGCAGTATAAAGTCTCTCCCCCCAAAAGAATATAATATACTAAGTCCGCGATAATATACCTCGATATCACGTGACGAAAGACGAAGTAACCAGTCAAATCAAAGCGTTCTATATGTATTTCATAAATAAAAATCAAAGAATTTTCTGTCTTTCTTATTTATTTCATTTGTAAATACACGAAAACAATATAAAATGTCTTTGTATTTTAAATGTAGAAAACACATAGAAGGTATATATACGTCAAAATTTGATATGTCATCAACAAGCTTCCGTGGCGCAGTGGATAGAGCGCTGAGCTGGCAATACTGACATCCTGAGTTCGAGACTAGGATGTGACAAGTCATTTTTGCATGATTTTCTGCTACGTTTCACGTATCTTTTGTGCAGTTATGTACTTTTATATAGAAAAAAAAACATTTTTTTTTTTTTTACGCTGCGGTGTAAAAAATGTCGCTTGATGTGGAAAACATGATTTTTTCTTCCGAAGGAAGAAAGGAACTTTAATTATTAAGGCTTTCCACTTTCTAGTGGAAAGACTTACTGTTATTAGTCTGTTTCTTATTATTATTATTATTCTTATTATTCTTCCGCCAAGTTTTGTTATCCCATTATCAATTTTGTTTCGCGACATGTCGTAAAGACATTTTGTACTTTGAATGTATGAGACATTACGCATTCGCAGTTAACCCTGTCACACCGAACACTTTTTCTTTACGGAGTTATTTCCCCTGTCATAAAAAGCTTGTGTGCAGATAAACTTTGAAACCGTAAAAGATTTCGCAATGAAAATTGTTGCAAAATGGTCAGCTATTGATTGCGACAATTTGTTACATATCGCGCAAAGTATTTTGACGACTCCTTGTAGGAGTTATTTCCCCTTATTTATTGGAAGTACATTTTGTACCATAGTAACTCATGAACCACAGGTGACAGAGACTAGATATTTCACAGTTGGTCATCCTTGACCTTGAAAAAGGTCACAAGGTCAAAGGTCAAGGTCACATTCTAAATTTTGACACTGTGGTGTGTGCGATTCTCCTCCTGAACCATAAGAGATACAGAAATAAATCTTTTACCAAAATGTGTATCATATTAAGGTCTTGAAAGGTCACTATAAATGATTTGACTTTTGAAAGAGTTATCTCCCCTGGATCAATTAAATACAGTGTATATAGCGTTATCTCAGTAACTATGACAGATATTTATATGAAACCTTATATCATTAGTCATCATTGACCTTCCTTGACCTTGAAAATGGACACAAGGTCAAAGGTCAAAGGTCAAGGTCACCTGTGTTTCAGTACAGCGACATGTGAATTTTTGTACCTTTGGATTCGCTTTGTATTTTCAGCTTGCTACATGTCGCAATACAATTTGGTGCCAGGCATGGGCAAAAACATGGGGAATTTTAGGGTATTCCGCCAGCCTGCAAAAATAAAGGGGGGGGGTGTTTCTAAGGGACCCCATAAGAATGTAGTGTGCAGATTTCATCCTAGACCACAGAGAATGGTGAAACAAAATGGACGCCAATTAGTTCGGGGATCGATGTCCTTGAATTGTCGCTACAGTAGAAATCATTCTGACGAACGATACAAAAATTTCCAGGTCATGAAAGTTGAAGATAGGTTTTTTATGCAAAAATCGCGATTTTCAGAAAAACCATAAATCCTAGCCTTTCGAAAATGGCGCCAATCGATTTAGAATGTCGATTTTACCCCAACCAAGTATCTCGGATGTGCATAAATGTCAACAAAATCGAAAATCGGCAGAAAAAATCAAATGTCGAGACGCAATCGGTACCCCCTAGATTTCAGCGGTTGAATGTTTGTGCATTGATAAATCCTTAAAATATACATCTGAATTATGTCTTCATGAGTTGTTTTAGCTGAAACAAACATGTTTTGTACTTTCATTTATTTTGAAATCACAATAAAGTCCACGCGATGTGTCGTCTGTTCCTTCCTTTTGTTGAAAATCCGTTGCCTTTTACAATGCATTGAACGTAATATTCCAACGTTGATCACAACTGCATAATTGTTGACCTCCTGAGCCGTGATCTTGATGACATTTTTATGTATATCGCGATCATATGTAATATGCATCTGCGCAGTATAAAGTCTCTCCCCCCAAAAGAATATAATATACTAAGTCCGCGATAATATACCTCGATATCACGTGACGAAAGACGAAGTAACCAGTCAAATCAAAGCGTTCTATATGTATTTCATAAATAAAAATCAAAGAATTTTCTGTCTTTCTTATTTATTTCATTTGTAAATACACGAAAACAATATAAAATGTCTTTGTATTTTAAATGTAGAAAACACATAGAAGGTATATATACGTCAAAATTTGATATGTCATCAACAAGCTTCCGTGGCGCAGTGGATAGAGCGCTGAGCTGGCAATACTGACATCCTGAGTTCGAGACTAGGATGTGACAAGTCATTTTTGCATGATTTTCTGCTACGTTTCACGTATCTTTTGTGCAGTTATGTACTTTTATATAGAAAAAAAAACATTTTTTTTTTTTTTACGCTGCGGTGTAAAAAATGTCGCTTGATGTGGAAAACATGATTTTTTCTTCCGAAGGAAGAAAGGAACTTTAATTATTAAGGCTTTCCACTTTCTAGTGGAAAGACTTACTGTTATTAGTCTGTTTCTTATTATTATTATTATTCTTATTATTCTTCCGCCAAGTTTTGTTATCCCATTATCAATTTTGTTTCGCGACATGTCGTAAAGACATTTTGTACTTTGAATGTATGAGACATTACGCATTCGCAGTTAACCCTGTCACACCGAACACTTTTTCTTTACGGAGTTATTTCCCCTGTCATAAAAAGCTTGTGTGCAGATAAACTTTGAAACCGTAAAAGATTTCGCAATGAAAATTGTTGCAAAATGGTCAGCTATTGATTGCGACAATTTGTTACATATCGCGCAAAGTATTTTGACGACTCCTTGTAGGAGTTATTTCCCCTTATTTATTGGAAGTACATTTTGTACCATAGTAACTCATGAACCACAGGTGACAGAGACTAGATATTTCACAGTTGGTCATCCTTGACCTTGAAAAAGGTCACAAGGTCAAAGGTCAAGGTCACATTCTAAATTTTGACACTGTGGTGTGTGCGATTCTCCTCCTGAACCATAAGAGATACAGAAATAAATCTTTTACCAAAATGTGTATCATATTAAGGTCTTGAAAGGTCACTATAAATGATTTGACTTTTGAAAGAGTTATCTCCCCTGGATCAATTAAATACAGTGTATATAGCGTTATCTCAGTAACTATGACAGATATTTATATGAAACCTTATATCATTAGTCATCATTGACCTTCCTTGACCTTGAAAATGGACACAAGGTCAAAGGTCAAAGGTCAAGGTCACCTGTGTTTCAGTACAGCGACATGTGAATTTTTGTACCTTTGGATTCGCTTTGTATTTTCAGCTTGCTACATGTCGCAATACAATTTGGTGCCAGGCATGGGCAAAAACATGGGGAATTTTAGGGTATTCCGCCAGCCTGCAAAAATAAAGGGGGGGGGTGTTTCTAAGGGACCCCATAAGAATGTAGTGTGCAGATTTCATCCTAGACCACAGAGAATGGTGAAACAAAATGGACGCCAATTAGTTCGGGGATCGATGTCCTTGAATTGTCGCTACAGTAGAAATCATTCTGACGAACGATACAAAAATTTCCAGGTCATGAAAGTTGAAGATAGGTTTTTTATGCAAAAATCGCGATTTTCAGAAAAACCATAAATCCTAGCCTTTCGAAAATGGCGCCAATCGATTTAGAATGTCGATTTTACCCCAACCAAGTATCTCGGATGTGCATAAATGTCAACAAAATCGAAAATCGGCAGAAAAAATCAAATGTCGAGACGCAATCGGTACCCCCTAGATTTCAGCGGTTGAATGTTTGTGCATTGATAAATCCTTAAAATATACATCTGAATTATGTCTTCATGAGTTGTTTTAGCTGAAACAAACATGTTTTGTACTTTCATTTATTTTGAAATCACAATAAAGTCCACGCGATGTGTCGTCTGTTCCTTCCTTTTGTTGAAAATCCGTTGCCTTTTACAATGCATTGAACGTAATATTCCAACGTTGATCACAACTGCATAATTGTTGACCTCCTGAGCCGTGATCTTGATGACATTTTTATGTATATCGCGATCATATGTAATATGCATCTGCGCAGTATAAAGTCTCTCCCCCCAAAAGAATATAATATACTAAGTCCGCGATAATATACCTCGATATCACGTGACGAAAGACGAAGTAACCAGTCAAATCAAAGCGTTCTATATGTATTTCATAAATAAAAATCAAAGAATTTTCTGTCTTTCTTATTTATTTCATTTGTAAATACACGAAAACAATATAAAATGTCTTTGTATTTTAAATGTAGAAAACACATAGAAGGTATATATACGTCAAAATTTGATATGTCATCAACAAGCTTCCGTGGCGCAGTGGATAGAGCGCTGAGCTGGCAATACTGACATCCTGAGTTCGAGACTAGGATGTGACAAGTCATTTTTGCATGATTTTCTGCTACGTTTCACGTATCTTTTGTGCAGTTATGTACTTTTATATAGAAAAAAAAACATTTTTTTTTTTTTACGCTGCGGTGTAAAAAATGTCGCTTGATGTGGAAAACATGATTTTTTCTTCCGAAGGAAGAAAGGAACTTTAATTATTAAGGCTTTCCACTTTCTAGTGGAAAGACTTACTGTTATTAGTCTGTTTCTTATTATTATTATTATTCTTATTATTCTTCCGCCAAGTTTTGTTATCCCATTATCAATTTTGTTTCGCGACATGTCGTAAAGACATTTTGTACTTTGAATGTATGAGACATTACGCATTCGCAGTTAACCCTGTCACACCGAACACTTTTTCTTTACGGAGTTATTTCCCCTGTCATAAAAAGCTTGTGTGCAGATAAACTTTGAAACCGTAAAAGATTTCGCAATGAAAATTGTTGCAAAATGGTCAGCTATTGATTGCGACAATTTGTTACATATCGCGCAAAGTATTTTGACGACTCCTTGTAGGAGTTATTTCCCCTTATTTATTGGAAGTACATTTTGTACCATAGTAACTCATGAACCACAGGTGACAGAGACTAGATATTTCACAGTTGGTCATCATTGACCTTGACCTTGAAAAAGGTCACAAGGTCAAAGGTCAAGGTCACATTCTAAATTTTGACACTGTGGTGTGTGCGATTCTCCTCCTGAACCATAAGAGATACAGAAATAAATCTTTTACCAAAATGTGTATCATATTAAGGTCTTGAAAGGTCACTATAAATGATTTGACTTTTGAAAGAGTTATCTCCCCTGGATCAATTAAATACAGTGTATATAGCGTTATCTCAGTAACTATGACAGATATTTATATGAAACCTTATATCATTAGTCATCATTGACCTTCCTTGACCTTGAAAATGGACACAAGGTCAAAGGTCAAAGGTCAAGGTCACCTGTGTTTCAGTACAGCGACATGTGAATTTTTGTACCTTTGGATTCGCTTTGTATTTTCAGCTTGCTACATGTCGCAATACAATTTGGTGCCAGGCATGGGCAAAAACATGGGGAATTTTAGGGTATTCCGCCAGCCTGCAAAAATAAAGGGGGGGGGGGTGTTTCTAAGGGACCCCATAAGAATGTAGTGTGCAGATTTCATCCTAGACCACAGAGAATGGTGAAACAAAATGGACGCCAATTAGTTCGGGGATCGATGTCCTTGAATTGTCGCTACAGTAGAAATCATTCTGACGAACGATACAAAAATTTCCAGGTCATGAAAGTTGAAGATAGGTTTTTTATGCAAAAATCGCGATTTTCAGAAAAACCATAAATCCTAGCCTTTCGAAAATGGCGCCAATCGATTTAGAATGTCGATTTTACCCCAACCAAGTATCTCGGATGTGCATAAATGTCAACAAAATCGAAAATCGGCAGAAAAAATCAAATGTCGAGACGCAATCGGTACCCCCTAGATTTCAGCGGTTGAATGTTTGTGCATTGATAAATCCTTAAAATATACATCTGAATTATGTCTTCATGAGTTGTTTTAGCTGAAACAAACATGTTTTGTACTTTCATTTATTTTGAAATCACAATAAAGTCCACGCGATGTGTCGTCTGTTCCTTCCTTTTGTTGAAAATCCGTTGCCTTTTACAATGCATTGAACGTAATATTCCAACGTTGATCACAACTGCATAATTGTTGACCTCCTGAGCCGTGATCTTGATGACATTTTTATGTATATCGCGATCATATGTAATATGCATCTGCGCAGTATAAAGTCTCTCCCCCCAAAAGAATATAATATACTAAGTCCGCGATAATATACCTCGATATCACGTGACGAAAGACGAAGTAACCAGTCAAATCAAAGCGTTCTATATGTATTTCATAAATAAAAATCAAAGAATTTTCTGTCTTTCTTATTTATTTCATTTGTAAATACACGAAAACAATATAAAATGTCTTTGTATTTTAAATGTAGAAAACACATAGAAGGTATATATACGTCAAAATTTGATATGTCATCAACAAGCTTCCGTGGCGCAGTGGATAGAGCGCTGAGCTGGCAATACTGACATCCTGAGTTCGAGACTAGGATGTGACAAGTCATTTTTGCATGATTTTCTGCTACGTTTCACGTATCTTTTGTGCAGTTATGTACTTTTATATAGAAAAAAAAACATTTTTTTTTTTTTTACGCTGCGGTGTAAAAAATGTCGCTTGATGTGGAAAACATGATTTTTTCTTCCGAAGGAAGAAAGGAACTTTAATTATTAAGGCTTTCCACTTTCTAGTGGAAAGACTTACTGTTATTAGTCTGTTTCTTATTATTATTATTATTCTTATTATTCTTCCGCCAAGTTTTGTTATCCCATTATCAATTTTGTTTCGCGACATGTCGTAAAGACATTTTGTACTTTGAATGTATGAGACATTACGCATTCGCAGTTAACCCTGTCACACCGAACACTTTTTCTTTACGGAGTTATTTCCCCTGTCATAAAAAGCTTGTGTGCAGATAAACTTTGAAACCGTAAAAGATTTCGCAATGAAAATTGTTGCAAAATGGTCAGCTATTGATTGCGACAATTTGTTACATATCGCGCAAAGTATTTTGACGACTCCTTGTAGGAGTTATTTCCCCTTATTTATTGGAAGTACATTTTGTACCATAGTAACTCATGAACCACAGGTGACAGAGACTAGATATTTCACAGTTGGTCATCCTTGACCTTGAAAAAGGTCACAAGGTCAAAGGTCAAGGTCACATTCTAAATTTTGACACTGTGGTGTGTGCGATTCTCCTCCTGAACCATAAGAGATACAGAAATAAATCTTTTACCAAAATGTGTATCATATTAAGGTCTTGAAAGGTCACTATAAATGATTTGACTTTTGAAAGAGTTATCTCCCCTGGATCAATTAAATACAGTGTATATAGCGTTATCTCAGTAACTATGACAGATATTTATATGAAACCTTATATCATTAGTCATCATTGACCTTCCTTGACCTTGAAAATGGACACAAGGTCAAAGGTCAAAGGTCAAGGTCACCTGTGTTTCAGTACAGCGACATGTGAATTTTTGTACCTTTGGATTCGCTTTGTATTTTCAGCTTGCTACATGTCGCAATACAATTTGGTGCCAGGCATGGGCAAAAACATGGGGAATTTTAGGGTATTCCGCCAGCCTGCAAAAATAAAGGGGGGGGGGTGTTTCTAAGGGACCCCATAAGAATGTAGTGTGCAGATTTCATCCTAGACCACAGAGAATGGTGAAACAAAATGGACGCCAATTAGTTCGGGGATCGATGTCCTTGAATTGTCGCTACAGTAGAAATCATTCTGACGAACGATACAAAAATTTCCAGGTCATGAAAGTTGAAGATAGGTTTTTTATGCAAAAATCGCGATTTTCAGAAAAACCATAAATCCTAGCCTTTCGAAAATGGCGCCAATCGATTTAGAATGTCGATTTTACCCCAACCAAGTATCTCGGATGTGCATAAATGTCAACAAAATCGAAAATCGGCAGAAAAAATCAAATGTCGAGACGCAATCGGTACCCCCTAGATTTCAGCGGTTGAATGTTTGTGCATTGATAAATCCTTAAAATATACATCTGAATTATGTCTTCATGAGTTGTTTTAGCTGAAACAAACATGTTTTGTACTTTCATTTATTTTGAAATCACAATAAAGTCCACGCGATGTGTCGTCTGTTCCTTCCTTTTGTTGAAAATCCGTTGCCTTTTACAATGCATTGAACGTAATATTCCAACGTTGATCACAACTGCATAATTGTTGACCTCCTGAGCCGTGATCTTGATGACATTTTTATGTATATCGCGATCATATGTAATATGCATCTGCGCAGTATAAAGTCTCTCCCCCCAAAAGAATATAATATACTAAGTCCGCGATAATATACCTCGATATCACGTGACGAAAGACGAAGTAACCAGTCAAATCAAAGCGTTCTATATGTATTTCATAAATAAAAATCAAAGAATTTTCTGTCTTTCTTATTTATTTCATTTGTAAATACACGAAAACAATATAAAATGTCTTTGTATTTTAAATGTAGAAAACACATAGAAGGTATATATACGTCAAAATTTGATATGTCATCAACAAGCTTCCGTGGCGCAGTGGATAGAGCGCTGAGCTGGCAATACTGACATCCTGAGTTCGAGACTAGGATGTGACAAGTCATTTTTGCATGATTTTCTGCTACGTTTCACGTATCTTTTGTGCAGTTATGTACTTTTATATAGAAAAAAAAACATTTTTTTTTTTTTACGCTGCGGTGTAAAAAATGTCGCTTGATGTGGAAAACATGATTTTTTCTTCCGAAGGAAGAAAGGAACTTTAATTATTAAGGCTTTCCACTTTCTAGTGGAAAGACTTACTGTTATTAGTCTGTTTCTTATTATTATTATTATTCTTATTATTCTTCCGCCAAGTTTTGTTATCCCATTATCAATTTTGTTTCGCGACATGTCGTAAAGACATTTTGTACTTTGAATGTATGAGACATTACGCATTCGCAGTTAACCCTGTCACACCGAACACTTTTTCTTTACGGAGTTATTTCCCCTGTCATAAAAAGCTTGTGTGCAGATAAACTTTGAAACCGTAAAAGATTTCGCAATGAAAATTGTTGCAAAATGGTCAGCTATTGATTGCGACAATTTGTTACATATCGCGCAAAGTATTTTGACGACTCCTTGTAGGAGTTATTTCCCCTTATTTATTGGAAGTACATTTTGTACCATAGTAACTCATGAACCACAGGTGACAGAGACTAGATATTTCACAGTTGGTCATCCTTGACCTTGAAAAAGGTCACAAGGTCAAAGGTCAAGGTCACATTCTAAATTTTGACACTGTGGTGTGTGCGATTCTCCTCCTGAACCATAAGAGATACAGAAATAAATCTTTTACCAAAATGTGTATCATATTAAGGTCTTGAAAGGTCACTATAAATGATTTGACTTTTGAAAGAGTTATCTCCCCTGGATCAATTAAATACAGTGTATATAGCGTTATCTCAGTAACTATGACAGATATTTATATGAAACCTTATATCATTAGTCATCATTGACCTTCCTTGACCTTGAAAATGGACACAAGGTCAAAGGTCAAAGGTCAAGGTCACCTGTGTTTCAGTACAGCGACATGTGAATTTTTGTACCTTTGGATTCGCTTTGTATTTTCAGCTTGCTACATGTCGCAATACAATTTGGTGCCAGGCATGGGCAAAAACATGGGGAATTTTAGGGTATTCCGCCAGCCTGCAAAAATAAAGGGGGGGGGGTGTTTCTAAGGGACCCCATAAGAATGTAGTGTGCAGATTTCATCCTAGACCACAGAGAATGGTGAAACAAAATGGACGCCAATTAGTTCGGGGATCGATGTCCTTGAATTGTCGCTACAGTAGAAATCATTCTGACGAACGATACAAAAATTTCCAGGTCATGAAAGTTGAAGATAGGTTTTTTATGCAAAAATCGCGATTTTCAGAAAAACCATAAATCCTAGCCTTTCGAAAATGGCGCCAATCGATTTAGAATGTCGATTTTACCCCAACCAAGTATCTCGGATGTGCATAAATGTCAACAAAATCGAAAATCGGCAGAAAAAATCAAATGTCGAGACGCAATCGGTACCCCCTAGATTTCAGCGGTTGAATGTTTGTGCATTGATAAATCCTTAAAATATACATCTGAATTATGTCTTCATGAGTTGTTTTAGCTGAAACAAACATGTTTTGTACTTTCATTTATTTTGAAATCACAATAAAGTCCACGCGATGTGTCGTCTGTTCCTTCCTTTTGTTGAAAATCCGTTGCCTTTTACAATGCATTGAACGTAATATTCCAACGTTGATCACAACTGCATAATTGTTGACCTCCTGAGCCGTGATCTTGATGACATTTTTATGTATATCGCGATCATATGTAATATGCATCTGCGCAGTATAAAGTCTCTCCCCCCAAAAGAATATAATATACTAAGTCCGCGATAATATACCTCGATATCACGTGACGAAAGACGAAGTAACCAGTCAAATCAAAGCGTTCTATATGTATTTCATAAATAAAAATCAAAGAATTTTCTGTCTTTCTTATTTATTTCATTTGTAAATACACGAAAACAATATAAAATGTCTTTGTATTTTAAATGTAGAAAACACATAGAAGGTATATATACGTCAAAATTTGATATGTCATCAACAAGCTTCCGTGGCGCAGTGGATAGAGCGCTGAGCTGGCAATACTGACATCCTGAGTTCGAGACTAGGATGTGACAAGTCATTTTTGCATGATTTTCTGCTACGTTTCACGTATCTTTTGTGCAGTTATGTACTTTTATATAGAAAAAAAAACATTTTTTTTTTTTTTACGCTGCGGTGTAAAAAATGTCGCTTGATGTGGAAAACATGATTTTTTCTTCCGAAGGAAGAAAGGAACTTTAATTATTAAGGCTTTCCACTTTCTAGTGGAAAGACTTACTGTTATTAGTCTGTTTCTTATTATTATTATTATTCTTATTATTCTTCCGCCAAGTTTTGTTATCCCATTATCAATTTTGTTTCGCGACATGTCGTAAAGACATTTTGTACTTTGAATGTATGAGACATTACGCATTCGCAGTTAACCCTGTCACACCGAACACTTTTTCTTTACGGAGTTATTTCCCCTGTCATAAAAAGCTTGTGTGCAGATAAACTTTGAAACCGTAAAAGATTTCGCAATGAAAATTGTTGCAAAATGGTCAGCTATTGATTGCGACAATTTGTTACATATCGCGCAAAGTATTTTGACGACTCCTTGTAGGAGTTATTTCCCCTTATTTATTGGAAGTACATTTTGTACCATAGTAACTCATGAACCACAGGTGACAGAGACTAGATATTTCACAGTTGGTCATCCTTGACCTTGAAAAAGGTCACAAGGTCAAAGGTCAAGGTCACATTCTAAATTTTGACACTGTGGTGTGTGCGATTCTCCTCCTGAACCATAAGAGATACAGAAATAAATCTTTTACCAAAATGTGTATCATATTAAGGTCTTGAAAGGTCACTATAAATGATTTGACTTTTGAAAGAGTTATCTCCCCTGGATCAATTAAATACAGTGTATATAGCGTTATCTCAGTAACTATGACAGATATTTATATGAAACCTTATATCATTAGTCATCATTGACCTTCCTTGACCTTGAAAATGGACACAAGGTCAAAGGTCAAAGGTCAAGGTCACCTGTGTTTCAGTACAGCGACATGTGAATTTTTGTACCTTTGGATTCGCTTTGTATTTTCAGCTTGCTACATGTCGCAATACAATTTGGTGCCAGGCATGGGCAAAAACATGGGGAATTTTAGGGTATTCCGCCAGCCTGCAAAAATAAAGGGGGGGGGGTGTTTCTAAGGGACCCCATAAGAATGTAGTGTGCAGATTTCATCCTAGACCACAGAGAATGGTGAAACAAAATGGACGCCAATTAGTTCGGGGATCGATGTCCTTGAATTGTCGCTACAGTAGAAATCATTCTGACGAACGATACAAAAATTTCCAGGTCATGAAAGTTGAAGATAGGTTTTTTATGCAAAAATCGCGATTTTCAGAAAAACCATAAATCCTAGCCTTTCGAAAATGGCGCCAATCGATTTAGAATGTCGATTTTACCCCAACCAAGTATCTCGGATGTGCATAAATGTCAACAAAATCGAAAATCGGCAGAAAAAATCAAATGTCGAGACGCAATCGGTACCCCCTAGATTTCAGCGGTTGAATGTTTGTGCATTGATAAATCCTTAAAATATACATCTGAATTATGTCTTCATGAGTTGTTTTAGCTGAAACAAACATGTTTTGTACTTTCATTTATTTTGAAATCACAATAAAGTCCACGCGATGTGTCGTCTGTTCCTTCCTTTTGTTGAAAATCCGTTGCCTTTTACAATGCATTGAACGTAATATTCCAACGTTGATCACAACTGCATAATTGTTGACCTCCTGAGCCGTGATCTTGATGACATTTTTATGTATATCGCGATCATATGTAATATGCATCTGCGCAGTATAAAGTCTCTCCCCCCAAAAGAATATAATATACTAAGTCCGCGATAATATACCTCGATATCACGTGACGAAAGACGAAGTAACCAGTCAAATCAAAGCGTTCTATATGTATTTCATAAATAAAAATCAAAGAATTTTCTGTCTTTCTTATTTATTTCATTTGTAAATACACGAAAACAATATAAAATGTCTTTGTATTTTAAATGTAGAAAACACATAGAAGGTATATATACGTCAAAATTTGATATGTCATCAACAAGCTTCCGTGGCGCAGTGGATAGAGCGCTGAGCTGGCAATACTGACATCCTGAGTTCGAGACTAGGATGTGACAAGTCATTTTTGCATGATTTTCTGCTACGTTTCACGTATCTTTTGTGCAGTTATGTACTTTTATATAGAAAAAAAAACATTTTTTTTTTTTTTACGCTGCGGTGTAAAAAATGTCGCTTGATGTGGAAAACATGATTTTTTCTTCCGAAGGAAGAAAGGAACTTTAATTATTAAGGCTTTCCACTTTCTAGTGGAAAGACTTACTGTTATTAGTCTGTTTCTTATTATTATTATTATTCTTATTATTCTTCCGCCAAGTTTTGTTATCCCATTATCAATTTTGTTTCGCGACATGTCGTAAAGACATTTTGTACTTTGAATGTATGAGACATTACGCATTCGCAGTTAACCCTGTCACACCGAACACTTTTTCTTTACGGAGTTATTTCCCCTGTCATAAAAAGCTTGTGTGCAGATAAACTTTGAAACCGTAAAAGATTTCGCAATGAAAATTGTTGCAAAATGGTCAGCTATTGATTGCGACAATTTGTTACATATCGCGCAAAGTATTTTGACGACTCCTTGTAGGAGTTATTTCCCCTTATTTATTGGAAGTACATTTTGTACCATAGTAACTCATGAACCACAGGTGACAGAGACTAGATATTTCACAGTTGGTCATCCTTGACCTTGAAAAAGGTCACAAGGTCAAAGGTCAAGGTCACATTCTAAATTTTGACACTGTGGTGTGTGCGATTCTCCTCCTGAACCATAAGAGATACAGAAATAAATCTTTTACCAAAATGTGTATCATATTAAGGTCTTGAAAGGTCACTATAAATGATTTGACTTTTGAAAGAGTTATCTCCCCTGGATCAATTAAATACAGTGTATATAGCGTTATCTCAGTAACTATGACAGATATTTATATGAAACCTTATATCATTAGTCATCATTGACCTTCCTTGACCTTGAAAATGGACATAAGGTCAAAGGTCAAAGGTCAAGGTCACCTGTGTTTCAGTACAGCGACATGTGAATTTTTGTACCTTTGGATTCGCTTTGTATTTTCAGCTTGCTACATGTCGCAATACAATTTGGTGCCAGGCATGGGCAAAAACATGGGGAATTTTAGGGTATTCCGCCAGCCTGCAAAAATAAAGGGGGGGGGGGTGTTTCTAAGGGACCCCATAAGAATGTAGTGTGCAGATTTCATCCTAGACCACAGAGAATGGTGAAACAAAATGGACGCCAATTAGTTCGGGGATCGATGTCCTTGAATTGTCGCTACAGTAGAAATCATTCTGACGAACGATAAAAAAATGTCCAGGTCATGAAAGTTGAAGATAGGTTTTTTATGCAAAAATCGCGATTTTCAGAAAAACCATAAATCCTAGCCTTTCGAAAATGGCGCCAATCGATTTAGAATGTCGATTTTACCCCAACCAAGTATCTCGGATGTGCATAAATGTCAACAAAATCGAAAATCGGCAGAAAAAATCAAATGTCGAGACGCAATCGGTACCCCCTAGATTTCAGCGGTTGAATGTTTGTGCATTGATAAATCCTTAAAATATACATCTGAATTATGTCTTCATGAGTTGTTTTAGCTGAAACAAACATGTTTTGTACTTTCATTTATTTTGAAATCACAATAAAGTCCACGCGATGTGTCGTCTGTTCCTTCCTTTTGTTGAAAATCCGTTGCCTTTTACAATGCATTGAACGTAATATTCCAACGTTGATCACAACTGCATAATTGTTGACCTCCTGAGCCGTGATCTTGATGACATTTTTATGTATATCGCGATCATATGTAATATGCATCTGCGCAGTATAAAGTCTCTCCCCCCAAAAGAATATAATATACTAAGTCCGCGATAATATACCTCGATATCACGTGACGAAAGACGAAGTAACCAGTCAAATCAAAGCGTTCTATATGTATTTCATAAATAAAAATCAAAGAATTTTCTGTCTTTCTTATTTATTTCATTTGTAAATACACGAAAACAATATAAAATGTCTTTGTATTTTAAATGTAGAAAACACATAGAAGGTATATATACGTCAAAATTTGATATGTCATCAACAAGCTTCCGTGGCGCAGTGGATAGAGCGCTGAGCTGGCAATACTGACATCCTGAGTTCGAGACTAGGATGTGACAAGTCATTTTTGCATGATTTTCTGCTACGTTTCACGTATCTTTTGTGCAGTTATGTACTTTTATATAGAAAAAAAAACATTTTTTTTTTTTTTACGCTGCGGTGTAAAAAATGTCGCTTGATGTGGAAAACATGATTTTTTCTTCCGAAGGAAGAAAGGAACTTTAATTATTAAGGCTTTCCACTTTCTAGTGGAAAGACTTACTGTTATTAGTCTGTTTCTTATTATTATTATTATTCTTATTATTCTTCCGCCAAGTTTTGTTATCCCATTATCAATTTTGTTTCGCGACATGTCGTAAAGACATTTTGTACTTTGAATGTATGAGACATTACGCATTCGCAGTTAACCCTGTCACACCGAACACTTTTTCTTTACGGAGTTATTTCCCCTGTCATAAAAAGCTTGTGTGCAGATAAACTTTGAAACCGTAAAAGATTTCGCAATGAAAATTGTTGCAAAATGGTCAGCTATTGATTGCGACAATTTGTTACATATCGCGCAAAGTATTTTGACGACTCCTTGTAGGAGTTATTTCCCCTTATTTATTGGAAGTACATTTTGTACCATAGTAACTCATGAACCACAGGTGACAGAGACTAGATATTTCACAGTTGGTCATCCTTGACCTTGAAAAAGGTCACAAGGTCAAAGGTCAAGGTCACATTCTAAATTTTGACACTGTGGTGTGTGCGATTCTCCTCCTGAACCATAAGAGATACAGAAATAAATCTTTTACCAAAATGTGTATCATATTAAGGTCTTGAAAGGTCACTATAAATGATTTGACTTTTGAAAGAGTTATCTCCCCTGGATCAATTAAATACAGTGTATATAGCGTTATCTCAGTAACTATGACAGATATTTATATGAAACCTTATATCATTAGTCATCATTGACCTTCCTTGACCTTGAAAATGGACACAAGGTCAAAGGTCAAAGGTCAAGGTCACCTGTGTTTCAGTACAGCGACATGTGAATTTTTGTACCTTTGGATTCGCTTTGTATTTTCAGCTTGCTACATGTCGCAATACAATTTGGTGCCAGGCATGGGCAAAAACATGGGGAATTTTAGGGTATTCCGCCAGCCTGCAAAAATAAAGGGGGGGGGTGTTTCTAAGGGACCCCATAAGAATGTAGTGTGCAGATTTCATCCTAGACCACAGAGAATGGTGAAACAAAATGGACGCCAATTAGTTCGGGGATCGATGTCCTTGAATTGTCGCTACAGTAGAAATCATTCTGACGAACGATACAAAAATTTCCAGGTCATGAAAGTTGAAGATAGGTTTTTTATGCAAAAATCGCGATTTTCAGAAAAACCATAAATCCTAGCCTTTCGAAAATGGCGCCAATCGATTTAGAATGTCGATTTTACCCCAACCAAGTATCTCGGATGTGCATAAATGTCAACAAAATCGAAAATCGGCAGAAAAAATCAAATGTCGAGACGCAATCGGTACCCCCTAGATTTCAGCGGTTGAATGTTTGTGCATTGATAAATCCTTAAAATATACATCTGAATTATGTCTTCATGAGTTGTTTTAGCTGAAACAAACATGTTTTGTACTTTCATTTATTTTGAAATCACAATAAAGTCCACGCGATGTGTCGTCTGTTCCTTCCTTTTGTTGAAAATCCGTTGCCTTTTACAATGCATTGAACGTAATATTCCAACGTTGATCACAACTGCATAATTGTTGACCTCCTGAGCCGTGATCTTGATGACATTTTTATGTATATCGCGATCATATGTAATATGCATCTGCGCAGTATAAAGTCTCTCCCCCCAAAAGAATATAATATACTAAGTCCGCGATAATATACCTCGATATCACGTGACGAAAGACGAAGTAACCAGTCAAATCAAAGCGTTCTATATGTATTTCATAAATAAAAATCAAAGAATTTTCTGTCTTTCTTATTTATTTCATTTGTAAATACACGAAAACAATATAAAATGTCTTTGTATTTTAAATGTAGAAAACACATAGAAGGTATATATACGTCAAAATTTGATATGTCATCAACAAGCTTCCGTGGCGCAGTGGATAGAGCGCTGAGCTGGCAATACTGACATCCTGAGTTCGAGACTAGGATGTGACAAGTCATTTTTGCATGATTTTCTGCTACGTTTCACGTATCTTTTGTGCAGTTATGTACTTTTATATAGAAAAAAAAACATTTTTTTTTTTTTTACGCTGCGGTGTAAAAAATGTCGCTTGATGTGGAAAACATGATTTTTTCTTCCGAAGGAAGAAAGGAACTTTAATTATTAAGGCTTTCCACTTTCTAGTGGAAAGACTTACTGTTATTAGTCTGTTTCTTATTATTATTATTATTCTTATTATTCTTCCGCCAAGTTTTGTTATCCCATTATCAATTTTGTTTCGCGACATGTCGTAAAGACATTTTGTACTTTGAATGTATGAGACATTACGCATTCGCAGTTAACCCTGTCACACCGAACACTTTTTCTTTACGGAGTTATTTCCCCTGTCATAAAAAGCTTGTGTGCAGATAAACTTTGAAACCGTAAAAGATTTCGCAATGAAAATTGTTGCAAAATGGTCAGCTATTGATTGCGACAATTTGTTACATATCGCGCAAAGTATTTTGACGACTCCTTGTAGGAGTTATTTCCCCTTATTTATTGGAAGTACATTTTGTACCATAGTAACTCATGAACCACAGGTGACAGAGACTAGATATTTCACAGTTGGTCATCCTTGACCTTGAAAAAGGTCACAAGGTCAAAGGTCAAGGTCACATTCTAAATTTTGACACTGTGGTGTGTGCGATTCTCCTCCTGAACCATAAGAGATACAGAAATAAATCTTTTACCAAAATGTGTATCATATTAAGGTCTTGAAAGGTCACTATAAATGATTTGACTTTTGAAAGAGTTATCTCCCCTGGATCAATTAAATACAGTGTATATAGCGTTATCTCAGTAACTATGACAGATATTTATATGAAACCTTATATCATTAGTCATCATTGACCTTCCTTGACCTTGAAAATGGACACAAGGTCAAAGGTCAAAGGTCAAGGTCACCTGTGTTTCAGTACAGCGACATGTGAATTTTTGTACCTTTGGATTCGCTTTGTATTTTCAGCTTGCTACATGTCGCAATACAATTTGGTGCCAGGCATGGGCAAAAACATGGGGAATTTTAGGGTATTCCGCCAGCCTGCAAAAATAAAGGGGGGGGGTGTTTCTAAGGGACCCCATAAGAATGTAGTGTGCAGATTTCATCCTAGACCACAGAGAATGGTGAAACAAAATGGACGCCAATTAGTTCGGGGATCGATGTCCTTGAATTGTCGCTACAGTAGAAATCATTCTGACGAACGATACAAAAATTTCCAGGTCATGAAAGTTGAAGATAGGTTTTTTATGCAAAAATCGCGATTTTCAGAAAAACCATAAATCCTAGCCTTTCGAAAATGGCGCCAATCGATTTAGAATGTCGATTTTACCCCAACCAAGTATCTCGGATGTGCATAAATGTCAACAAAATCGAAAATCGGCAGAAAAAATCAAATGTCGAGACGCAATCGGTACCCCCTAGATTTCAGCGGTTGAATGTTTGTGCATTGATAAATCCTTAAAATATACATCTGAATTATGTCTTCATGAGTTGTTTTAGCTGAAACAAACATGTTTTGTACTTTCATTTATTTTGAAATCACAATAAAGTCCACGCGATGTGTCGTCTGTTCCTTCCTTTTGTTGAAAATCCGTTGCCTTTTACAATGCATTGAACGTAATATTCCAACGTTGATCACAACTGCATAATTGTTGACCTCCTGAGCCGTGATCTTGATGACATTTTTATGTATATCGCGATCATATGTAATATGCATCTGCGCAGTATAAAGTCTCTCCCCCCAAAAGAATATAATATACTAAGTCCGCGATAATATACCTCGATATCACGTGACGAAAGACGAAGTAACCAGTCAAATCAAAGCGTTCTATATGTATTTCATAAATAAAAATCAAAGAATTTTCTGTCTTTCTTATTTATTTCATTTGTAAATACACGAAAACAATATAAAATGTCTTTGTATTTTAAATGTAGAAAACACATAGAAGGTATATATACGTCAAAATTTGATATGTCATCAACAAGCTTCCGTGGCGCAGTGGATAGAGCGCTGAGCTGGCAATACTGACATCCTGAGTTCGAGACTAGGATGTGACAAGTCATTTTTGCATGATTTTCTGCTACGTTTCACGTATCTTTTGTGCAGTTATGTACTTTTATATAGAAAAAAAAACATTTTTTTTTTTTACGCTGCGGTGTAAAAAATGTCGCTTGATGTGGAAAACATGATTTTTTCTTCCGAAGGAAGAAAGGAACTTTAATTATTAAGGCTTTCCACTTTCTAGTGGAAAGACTTACTGTTATTAGTCTGTTTCTTATTATTATTATTATTCTTATTATTCTTCCGCCAAGTTTTGTTATCCCATTATCAATTTTGTTTCGCGACATGTCGTAAAGACATTTTGTACTTTGAATGTATGAGACATTACGCATTCGCAGTTAACCCTGTCACACCGAACACTTTTTCTTTACGGAGTTATTTCCCCTGTCATAAAAAGCTTGTGTGCAGATAAACTTTGAAACCGTAAAAGATTTCGCAATGAAAATTGTTGCAAAATGGTCAGCTATTGATTGCGACAATTTGTTACATATCGCGCAAAGTATTTTGACGACTCCTTGTAGGAGTTATTTCCCCTTATTTATTGGAAGTACATTTTGTACCATAGTAACTCATGAACCACAGGTGACAGAGACTAGATATTTCACAGTTGGTCATCCTTGACCTTGAAAAAGGTCACAAGGTCAAAGGTCAAGGTCACATTCTAAATTTTGACACTGTGGTGTGTGCGATTCTCCTCCTGAACCATAAGAGATACAGAAATAAATCTTTTACCAAAATGTGTATCATATTAAGGTCTTGAAAGGTCACTATAAATGATTTGACTTTTGAAAGAGTTATCTCCCCTGGATCAATTAAATACAGTGTATATAGCGTTATCTCAGTAACTATGACAGATATTTATATGAAACCTTATATCGTTAGTCATCATTGACCTTCCTTGACCTTGAAAATGGACACAAGGTCAAAGGTCAAAGGTCAAGGTCACCTGTGTTTCAGTACAGCGACATGTGAATTTTTGTACCTTTGGATTCGCTTTGTATTTTCAGCTTGCTACATGTCGCAATACAATTTGGTGCCAGGCATGGGCAAAAACATGGGGAATTTTAGGGTATTCCGCCAGCCTGCAAAAATAAAGGGGGGGGGGTGTTTCTAAGGGACCCCATAAGAATGTAGTGTGCAGATTTCATCCTAGACCACAGAGAATGGTGAAACAAAATGGACGCCAATTAGTTCGGGGATCGATGTCCTTGAATTGTCGCTACAGTAGAAATCATTCTGACGAACGATAAAAAAATTTCCAGGTCATGAAAGTTGAAGATAGGTTTTTTATGCAAAAATCGCGATTTTCAGAAAAACCATAAATCCTAGCCTTTCGAAAATGGCGCCAATCGATTTAGAATGTCGATTTTACCCCAACCAAGTATCTCGGATGTGCATAAATGTCAACAAAATCGAAAATCGGCAGAAAAAATCAAATGTCGAGACGCAATCGGTACCCCCTAGATTTCAGCGGTTGAATGTTTGTGCATTGATAAATCCTTAAAATATACATCTGAATTATGTCTTCATGAGTTGTTTTAGCTGAAACAAACATGTTTTGTACTTTCATTTATTTTGAAATCACAATAAAGTCCACGCGATGTGTCGTCTGTTCCTTCCTTTTGTTGAAAATCCGTTGCCTTTTACAATGCATTGAACGTAATATTCCAACGTTGATCACAACTGCATAATTGTTGACCTCCTGAGCCGTGATCTTGATGACATTTTTATGTATATCGCGATCATATGTAATATGCATCTGCGCAGTATAAAGTCTCTCCCCCCAAAAGAATATAATATACTAAGTCCGCGATAATATACCTCGATATCACGTGACGAAAGACGAAGTAACCAGTCAAATCAAAGCGTTCTATATGTATTTCATAAATAAAAATCAAAGAATTTTCTGTCTTTCTTATTTATTTCATTTGTAAATACACGAAAACAATATAAAATGTCTTTGTATTTTAAATGTAGAAAACACATAGAAGGTATATATACGTCAAAATTTGATATGTCATCAACAAGCTTCCGTGGCGCAGTGGATAGAGCGCTGAGCTGGCAATACTGACATCCTGAGTTCGAGACTAGGATGTGACAAGTCATTTTTGCATGATTTTCTGCTACGTTTCACGTATCTTTTGTGCAGTTATGTACTTTTATATAGAAAAAAAACCATTTTTTTTTTTTACGCTGCGGTGTAAAAAATGTCGCTTGATGTGGAAAACATGATTTTTTCTTCCGAAGGAAGAAAGGAACTTTAATTATTAAGGCTTTCCACTTTCTAGTGGAAAGACTTACTGTTATTAGTCTGTTTCTTATTATTATTATTATTCTTATTATTCTTCCGCCAAGTTTTGTTATCCCATTATCAATTTTGTTTCGCGACATGTCGTAAAGACATTTTGTACTTTGAATGTATGAGACATTACGCATTCGCAGTTAACCCTGTCACACCGAACACTTTTTCTTTACGGAGTTATTTCCCCTGTCATAAAAAGCTTGTGTGCAGATAAACTTTGAAACCGTAAAAGATTTCGCAATGAAAATTGTTGCAAAATGGTCAGCTATTGATTGCGACAATTTGTTACATATCGCGCAAAGTATTTTGACGACTCCTTGTAGGAGTTATTTCCCCTTATTTATTGGAAGTACATTTTGTACCATAGTAACTCATGAACCACAGGTGACAGAGACTAGATATTTCACAGTTGGTCATCCTTGACCTTGAAAAAGGTCACAAGGTCAAAGGTCAAGGTCACATTCTAAATTTTGACACTGTGGTGTGTGCGATTCTCCTCCTGAACCATAAGAGATACAGAAATAAATCTTTTACCAAAATGTGTATCATATTAAGGTCTTGAAAGGTCACTATAAATGATTTGACTTTTGAAAGAGTTATCTCCCCTGGATCAATTAAATACAGTGTATATAGCGTTATCTCAGTAACTATGACAGATATTTATATGAAACCTTATATCGTTAGTCATCATTGACCTTCCTTGACCTTGAAAATGGACACAAGGTCAAAGGTCAAAGGTCAAGGTCACCTGTGTTTCAGTACAGCGACATGTGAATTTTTGTACCTTTGGATTTGCTTTGTATTTTCAGCTTGCTACATGTCGCAATACAATTTGGTGCCAGGCATGGGCAAAAACATGGGGAATTTTAGGGTATTCCGCCAGCCTGCAAAAATAAAGGGGGGGGGTGTTTCTAAGGGACCCCATAAGAATGTAGTGTGCAGATTTCATCCTAGACCACAGAGAATGGTGAAACAAAATGGACGCCAATTAGTTCGGGGATCGATGTCCTTGAATTGTCGCTACAGTAGAAATCATTCTGACGAACGATAAAAAAATTTCCAGGTCATGAAAGTTGAAGATAGGTTTTTTATGCAAAAATCGCGATTTTCAGAAAAACCATAAATCCTAGCCTTTCGAAAATGGCGCCAATCGATTTAGAATGTCGATTTTACCCCAACCAAGTATCTCGGATGTGCATAAATGTCAACAAAATCGAAAATCGGCAGAAAAAATCAAATGTCGAGACGCAATCGGTACCCCCTAGATTTCAGCGGTTGAATGTTTGTGCATTGATAAATCCTTAAAATATACATCTGAATTATGTCTTCATGAGTTGTTTTAGCTGAAACAAACATGTTTTGTACTTTCATTTATTTTGAAATCACAATAAAGTCCACGCGATGTGTCGTCTGTTCCTTCCTTTTGTTGAAAATCCGTTGCCTTTTACGATGCATTGAACGTAATATTCCAACGTTGATCACAACTGCATAATTGTTGACCTCCTGAGCCGTGATCTTGATGACATTTTTATGTATATCGCGATCATATGTAATATGCATCTGCGCAGTATAAAGTCTCTCCCCCCAAAAGAATATAATATACTAAGTCCGCGATAATATACCTCGATATCACGTGACGAAAGACGAAGTAACCAGTCAAATCAAAGCGTTCTATATGTATTTCATAAATAAAAATCAAAGAATTTTCTGTCTTTCTTATTTATTTCATTTGTAAATACACGAAAACAATATAAAATGTCTTTGTATTTTAAATGTAGAAAACACATAGAAGGTATATATACGTCAAAATTTGATATGTCATCAACAAGCTTCCGTGGCGCAGTGGATAGAGCGCTGAGCTGGCAATACTGACATCCTGAGTTCGAGACTAGGATGTGACAAGTCATTTTTGCATGATTTTCTGCTACGTTTCACGTATCTTTTGTGCAGTTATGTACTTTTATATAGAAAAAAAAACATTTTTTTTTTTTTTACGCTGCGGTGTAAAAAATGTCGCTTGATGTGGAAAACATGATTTTTTCTTCCGAAGGAAGAAAGGAACTTTAATTATTAAGGCTTTCCACTTTCTAGTGGAAAGACTTACTGTTATTAGTCTGTTTCTTATTAAGGCTTTCCACTTTCCAGTGGAAAGACTTACTGTTATTAGTCTGTTTCTTATTATTATTATTCTTATTTTTTTTCCGCCAACTGTTTTTTCCCATTATAAATTTTGTTTCGCGACATGTCGTAAAGACATTTTGTACTATGAATGTATGAGACATTACGCTTTCGCAGTTAACCCTGTCACACCGAACACTTTTACTTTACGGAGTTATCTCCCCTGTCACAAAAAAGCTTGTGTACAGATAAACTTTGAAACCGTAAAAGATTTTGCAATGAAAGTTTTTGCAAAATGGTCAGCTATTGATCGCGACAATTTGTTACATATCGCGCAAAGTATTTTGACGACTCCTTGCAGGAGTTATTTCCCCTTATTTATTGGAAGTACATTTTGTACCAATGTAACTCATGAACCAGAGGTGATAGAGACTAGATATTTCACAGTTGGTCATCATTGACCTTGACCTTGAAAAAAATCACAAGGTCAAAGGTCAAGGTCACATTCTAAATTTTGACCTCGTGTTGTGTACAGATCTCCTCCTTAACCATAACAGATACGAAAATAAAGGTCTCTTGACAAAAGCTAGATCTTATTAAGATCTTGAATCGTCACTTTTTTAAATTGAGCTTTTGAAAGAGTTATCTCCCCTGGAACAAAACAATATTATGTCAATTGCGATATCTCAGTAACTATAACAGATATTTACTTGTAACTTGACCATTGGTCATCATTGACCTTGACCTTGAAAATGGACACAAGGTCAAAGGTCAAGGTCACGTTCTAAATTTTTACATTATCTTGACATCGCTATATCTTTGAAACGGTAAAAGATAGGCAATAACTTATAATGGGTAAAATGTTGGTCTAATAAAGGCGCAACTTTGTCACATTTGAAGGGAAAGGATTTGACTTCATTTTATAGGAGTTATCTTCCATTAAGACAACTGATTATTAGTTTTTCGTATATAACTTATTAATTATTTATAGTAGGGGCATTTTTTAAATAATTGCGAGTAAATTAAGACATGTCGCGACATGTTTTATCAACAGTTTATAGAAGTTGTCTCTCTTATAATGCCAATCTCTAGCAAATAATACAGAACAATAAACAAATACTTATCATAAATTTACTTTAAAACCGTAAAAAGAGAGATAACTCAAATTTATTTGTTGAACTATTTCTGACTTTAACAAAATTAAAAGTTACTTCCCTTGTTTTTCAGTTTAATGAACAAATTTACAAATGCACCTGCGAGACTTTTCTATATTTGTATTACAAATAATAAATTTACTATAAAAAACACATCTAAAACAATATGTTTGATGAAATTTGGTGGTTAATTATGTTTTTAAATTAAACAATGAAAATAATATTGAGTATTTTACCTTTAGTGCTATATTAACTGGAATTGAATATATAAATGGAGATATATGTTTTCCTAGCAATGCTTTCCACAACATGCAGAGAATATTAAACTTTTAGTATTCAGATGTTAATGCAGAGGTAAATAATACAAAACAATAATAAAAACTATTTAATGCAAAGTCATAACCTGTCAACTTGTAAGGTTTTAATTTCCTCCCGGTAAAAATAAAAGCTTTTTGACCAATCGCACAGCATGCACCTTCTAAATCTTTGAAACGGGTAAAAGATAGGCAATAACTTATAATGGGTAAAATGTTGGCCTAATAAAGGCGCAACTTTGTCACATTTGAAGGGAAAGGATTTGACTTCGTTTTATAGGAGTTATCTCCCATTAGAAACATTGATTATTAGTTTTCCATTCATAACTCATTAACTATTGATAGCAGAGGCATCGGGTCTTCACCAAAGACCCTTATGACCTCGACCTTCAAAATGGACACAAGGTCAAAGATCAAGGTAACGTTCTAAACTTTCACATTGTCTTGTTATTGCTATATCTTTGAAACAGTAAAAGATAGGCAATAACTTATAATGCGTAAAATATTGGCCTAATAAAGGCGCAACTTTGTTACATTTGAAGTGAAAGGATTTGACTTCATTTTATAGGAGTTATCTCCCATTCGAAACATTGATTATTAATTTTTCATTCATAACTCATTAACTATTGATAGTAGAGGTATGGGGTCTTCACCAAAAACCCTTATGACCTTGACATTGCAGACACATACAAGGTCAAAGGTCAAGGTCATCTGATTTTTGGAATTTATTATAAGTAGCCATATCTCATTAACTACAAGAGATATTGACATAAGATCTTCACTGTTGATCATTTTTGACCTTCATCATGGTCAAGGTCACCTTGTTAAGGGTCAAGGTCAATACATTTTTTTTTTAATTTTTCATTTTCCGTGTATATGAAGTGGTTTATCCTAATAAATGATTAGTTATTGATGTACAATATATGCAGAGATCAAAAGGTCAGTGGTCAATGTCATTAAAGTCTCTGAACGTCATATTTTATGACCTTTTTTATTTCAAAACTTATTTGAATGTTTTTTCTTTCATTTGTTCATAGTGTGAAATAGATTCCATTTACATATAAAGAAGGTCAGGTCAAGGTCATTATGCTCTACAATTTGACCTTTCCTATTTTAAATAATATATAAACAGTTTTGCTTTCAAATTTGTTAATTTTTAAAGACAAATTACAAATAATGTTTAGAAGCAGAATTCAATGTCATTAAATACAGATAGGTTCTTTCTGGCTGCGTAGAGTGGAAAGCCTATTAATCGTTCGGTAGAACGATTGAACCTATATTTATTATTATTATTCTTATTATTCTTCCGCCAAGTTTTGTTATCCCATTATCAATTTTGTTTCGCGACATGTCGTAAAGACATTTTGTACTTTGAATGTATGAGACATTACGCATTCGCAGTTAACCCTGTCACACCGAACACTTTTTCTTTACGGAGTTATTTCCCCTGTCATAAAAAGCTTGTGTGCAGATAAACTTTGAAACCGTAAAAGATTTCGCAATGAAAATTGTTGCAAAATGGTCAGCTATTGATTGCGACAATTTGTTACATATCGCGCAAAGTATTTTGACGACTCCTTGTAGGAGTTATTTCCCCTTATTTATTGGAAGTACATTTTGTACCATAGTAACTCATGAACCACAGGTGACAGAGACTAGATATTTCACAGTTGGTCATCCTTGACCTTGAAAAAGGTCACAAGGTCAAAGGTCAAGGTCACATTCTAAATTTTGACACTGTGGTGTGTGCGATTCTCCTCCTGAACCATAAGAGATACAGAAATAAATCTTTTACCAAAATGTGTATCATATTAAGGTCTTGAAAGGTCACTATAAATGATTTGACTTTTGAAAGAGTTATCTCCCCTGGATCAATTAAATACAGTGTATATAGCGTTATCTCAGTAACTATGACAGATATTTATATGAAACCTTATATCATTAGTCATCATTGACCTTCCTTGACCTTGAAAATGGACACAAGGTCAAAGGTCAAAGGTCAAGGTCACCTGTGTTTCAGTACAGCGACATGTGAATTTTTGTACCTTTGGATTCGCTTTGTATTTTCAGCTTGCTACATGTCGCAATACAATTTGGTGCCAGGCATGGGCAAAAACATGGGGAATTTTAGGGTATTCCGCCAGCCTGCAAAAATAAAGGGGGGGGGTGTTTCTAAGGGACCCCATAAGAATGTAGTGTGCAGATTTCATCCTAGACCACAGAGAATGGTGAAACAAAATGGACGCCAATTAGTTCGGGGATCGATGTCCTTGAATTGTCGCTACAGTAGAAATCATTCTGACGAACGATAAAAAAATTTCCAGGTCATGAAAGTTGAAGATAGGTTTTTTATGCAAAAATCGCGATTTTCAGAAAAACCATAAATCCTAGCCTTTCGAAAATGGCGCCAATCGATTTAGAATGTCGATTTTACCCCAACCAAGTATCTCGGATGTGCATAAATGTCAACAAAATCGAAAATCGGCAGAAAAAATCAAATGTCGAGACGCAATCGGTACCCCCTAGATTTCAGCGGTTGAATGTTTGTGCATTGATAAATCCTTAAAATATACATCTGAATTATGTCTTCATGAGTTGTTTTAGCTGAAACAAACATGTTTTGTACTTTCATTTATTTTGAAATCACAATAAAGTCCACGCGATGTGTCGTCTGTTCCTTCCTTTTGTTGAAAATCCGTTGCCTTTTACAATGCATTGAACGTAATATTCCAACGTTGATCACAACTGCATAATTGTTGACCTCCTGAGCCGTGATCTTGATGACATTTTTATGTATATCGCGATCATATGTAATATGCATCTGCGCAGTATAAAGTCTCTCCCCCCAAAAGAATATAATATACTAAGTCCGCGATAATATACCTCGATATCACGTGACGAAAGACGAAGTAACCAGTCAAATCAAAGCGTTCTATATGTATTTCATAAATAAAAATCAAAGAATTTTCTGTCTTTCTTATTTATTTCATTTGTAAATACACGAAAACAATATAAAATGTCTTTGTATTTTAAATGTAGAAAACACATAGAAGGTATATATACGTCAAAATTTGATATGTCATCAACAAGCTTCCGTGGCGCAGTGGATAGAGCGCTGAGCTGGCAATACTGACATCCTGAGTTCGAGACTAGGATGTGACAAGTCATTTTTGCATGATTTTCTGCTACGTTTCACGTATCTTTTGTGCAGTTATGTACTTTTATATAGAAAAAAAAACATTTTTTTTTTTTTTACGCTGCGGTGTAAAAAATGTCGCTTGATGTGGAAAACATGATTTTTTCTTCCGAAGGAAGAAAGGAACTTTAATTATTAAGGCTTTCCACTTTCTAGTGGAAAGACTTACTGTTATTAGTCTGTTTCTTATTATTATTATTATTCTTATTATTCTTCCGCCAAGTTTTGTTATCCCATTATCAATTTTGTTTCGCGACATGTCGTAAAGACATTTTGTACTTTGAATGTATGAGACATTACGCATTCGCAGTTAACCCTGTCACACCGAACACTTTTTCTTTACGGAGTTATTTCCCCTGTCATAAAAAGCTTGTGTGCAGATAAACTTTGAAACCGTAAAAGATTTCGCAATGAAAATTGTTGCAAAATGGTCAGCTATTGATTGCGACAATTTGTTACATATCGCGCAAAGTATTTTGACGACTCCTTGTAGGAGTTATTTCCCCTTATTTATTGGAAGTACATTTTGTACCATAGTAACTCATGAACCACAGGTGACAGAGACTAGATATTTCACAGTTGGTCATCCTTGACCTTGAAAAAGGTCACAAGGTCAAAGGTCAAGGTCACATTCTAAATTTTGACACTGTGGTGTGTGCGATTCTCCTCCTGAACCATAAGAGATACAGAAATAAATCTTTTACCAAAATGTGTATCATATTAAGGTCTTGAAAGGTCACTATAAATGATTTGACTTTTGAAAGAGTTATCTCCCCTGGATCAATTAAATACAGTGTATATAGCGTTATCTCAGTAACTATGACAGATATTTATATGAAACCTTATATCATTAGTCATCATTGACCTTCCTTGACCTTGAAAATGGACACAAGGTCAAAGGTCAAAGGTCAAGGTCACCTGTGTTTCAGTACAGCGACATGTGAATTTTTGTACCTTTGGATTCGCTTTGTATTTTCAGCTTGCTACATGTCGCAATACAATTTGGTGCCAGGCATGGGCAAAAACATGGGGAATTTTAGGGTATTCCGCCAGCCTGCAAAAATAAAGGGGGGGGGGTGTTTCTAAGGGACCCCATAAGAATGTAGTGTGCAGATTTCATCCTAGACCACAGAGAATGGTGAAACAAAATGGACGCCAATTAGTTCGGGGATCGATGTCCTTGAATTGTCGCTACAGTAGAAATCATTCTGACGAACGATAAAAAAATTTCCAGGTCATGAAAGTTGAAGATAGGTTTTTTATGCAAAAATCGCGATTTTCAGAAAAACCATAAATCCTAGCCTTTCGAAAATGGCGCCAATCGATTTAGAATGTCGATTTTACCCCAACCAAGTATCTCGGATGTGCATAAATGTCAACAAAATCGAAAATCGGCAGAAAAAATCAAATGTCGAGACGCAATCGGTACCCCCTAGATTTCAGCGGTTGAATGTTTGTGCATTGATAAATCCTTAAAATATACATCTGAATTATGTCTTCATGAGTTGTTTTAGCTGAAACAAACATGTTTTGTACTTTCATTTATTTTGAAATCACAATAAAGTCCACGCGATGTGTCGTCTGTTCCTTCCTTTTGTTGAAAATCCGTTGCCTTTTACAATGCATTGAACGTAATATTCCAACGTTGATCACAACTGCATAATTGTTGACCTCCTGAGCCGTGATCTTGATGACATTTTTATGTATATCGCGATCATATGTAATATGCATCTGCGCAGTATAAAGTCTCTCCCCCCAAAAGAATATAATATACTAAGTCCGCGATAATATACCTCGATATCACGTGACGAAAGACGAAGTAACCAGTCAAATCAAAGCGTTCTATATGTATTTCATAAATAAAAATCAAAGAATTTTCTGTCTTTCTTATTTATTTCATTTGTAAATACACGAAAACAATATAAAATGTCTTTGTATTTTAAATGTAGAAAACACATAGAAGGTATATATACGTCAAAATTTGATATGTCATCAACAAGCTTCCGTGGCGCAGTGGATAGAGCGCTGAGCTGGCAATACTGACATCCTGAGTTCGAGACTAGGATGTGACAAGTCATTTTTGCATGATTTTCTGCTACGTTTCACGTATCTTTTGTGCAGTTATGTACTTTTATATAGAAAAAAAAACATTTTTTTTTTTTTTACGCTGCGGTGTAAAAAATGTCGCTTGATGTGGAAAACATGATTTTTTCTTCCGAAGGAAGAAAGGAACTTTAATTATTAAGGCTTTCCACTTTCTAGTGGAAAGACTTACTGTTATTAGTCTGTTTCTTATTATTATTATTATTCTTATTATTCTTCCGCCAAGTTTTGTTATCCCATTATCAATTTTGTTTCGCGACATGTCGTAAAGACATTTTGTACTTTGAATGTATGAGACATTACGCATTCGCAGTTAACCCTGTCACACCGAACACTTTTTCTTTACGGAGTTATTTCCCCTGTCATAAAAAGCTTGTGTGCAGATAAACTTTGAAACCGTAAAAGATTTCGCAATGAAAATTGTTGCAAAATGGTCAGCTATTGATTGCGACAATTTGTTACATATCGCGCAAAGTATTTTGACGACTCCTTGTAGGAGTTATTTCCCCTTATTTATTGGAAGTACATTTTGTACCATAGTAACTCATGAACCACAGGTGACAGAGACTAGATATTTCACAGTTGGTCATCCTTGACCTTGAAAAAGGTCACAAGGTCAAAGGTCAAGGTCACATTCTAAATTTTGACACTGTGGTGTGTGCGATTCTCCTCCTGAACCATAAGAGATACAGAAATAAATCTTTTACCAAAATGTGTATCATATTAAGGTCTTGAAAGGTCACTATAAATGATTTGACTTTTGAAAGAGTTATCTCCCCTGGATCAATTAAATACAGTGTATATAGCGTTATCTCAGTAACTATGACAGATATTTATATGAAACCTTATATCATTAGTCATCATTGACCTTCCTTGACCTTGAAAATGGACACAAGGTCAAAGGTCAAAGGTCAAGGTCACCTGTGTTTCAGTACAGCGACATGTGAATTTTTGTACCTTTGGATTCGCTTTGTATTTTCAGCTTGCTACATGTCGCAATACAATTTGGTGCCAGGCATGGGCAAAAACATGGGGAATTTTAGGGTATTCCGCCAGCCTGCAAAAATAAAGGGGGGGGGTGTTTCTAAGGGACCCCATAAGAATGTAGTGTGCAGATTTCATCCTAGACCACAGAGAATGGTGAAACAAAATGGACGCCAATTAGTTCGGGGATCGATGTCCTTGAATTGTCGCTACAGTAGAAATCATTCTGACGAACGATAAAAAAATTTCCAGGTCATGAAAGTTGAAGATAGGTTTTTTATGCAAAAATCGCGATTTTCAGAAAAACCATAAATCCTAGCCTTTCGAAAATGGCGCCAATCGATTTAGAATGTCGATTTTACCCCAACCAAGTATCTCGGATGTGCATAAATGTCAACAAAATCGAAAATCGGCAGAAAAAATCAAATGTCGAGACGCAATCGGTACCCCCTAGATTTCAGCGGTTGAATGTTTGTGCATTGATAAATCCTTAAAATATACATCTGAATTATGTCTTCATGAGTTGTTTTAGCTGAAACAAACATGTTTTGTACTTTCATTTATTTTGAAATCACAATAAAGTCCACGCGATGTGTCGTCTGTTCCTTCCTTTTGTTGAAAATCCGTTGCCTTTTACAATGCATTGAACGTAATATTCCAACGTTGATCACAACTGCATAATTGTTGACCTCCTGAGCCGTGATCTTGATGACATTTTTATGTATATCGCGATCATATGTAATATGCATCTGCGCAGTATAAAGTCTCTCCCCCCAAAAGAATATAATATACTAAGTCCGCGATAATATACCTCGATATCACGTGACGAAAGACGAAGTAACCAGTCAAATCAAAGCGTTCTATATGTATTTCATAAATAAAAATCAAAGAATTTTCTGTCTTTCTTATTTATTTCATTTGTAAATACACGAAAACAATATAAAATGTCTTTGTATTTTAAATGTAGAAAACACATAGAAGGTATATATACGTCAAAATTTGATATGTCATCAACAAGCTTCCGTGGCGCAGTGGATAGAGCGCTGAGCTGGCAATACTGACATCCTGAGTTCGAGACTAGGATGTGACAAGTCATTTTTGCATGATTTTCTGCTACGTTTCACGTATCTTTTGTGCAGTTATGTACTTTTATATAGAAAAAAAAACATTTTTTTTTTTTTTTACGCTGCGGTGTAAAAAATGTCGCTTGATGTGGAAAACATGATTTTTTCTTCCGAAGGAAGAAAGGAACTTTAATTATTAAGGCTTTCCACTTTCTAGTGGAAAGACTTACTGTTATTAGTCTGTTTCTTATTATTATTATTATTATTCTTATTATTCTTCCGCCAAGTTTTGTTATCCCATTATCAATTTTGTTTCGCGACATGTCGTAAAGACATTTTGTACTTTGAATGTATGAGACATTACGCATTCGCAGTTAACCCTGTCACACCGAACACTTTTTCTTTACGGAGTTATTTCCCCTGTCATAAAAAGCTTGTGTGCAGATAAACTTTGAAACCGTAAAAGATTTCGCAATGAAAATTGTTGCAAAATGGTCAGCTATTGATTGCGACAATTTGTTACATATCGCGCAAAGTATTTTGACGACTCCTTGTAGGAGTTATTTCCCCTTATTTATTGGAAGTACATTTTGTACCATAGTAACTCATGAACCACAGGTGACAGAGACTAGATATTTCACAGTTGGTCATCCTTGACCTTGAAAAAGGTCAAAAGGTCAAAGGTCAAGGTCACATTCTAAATTTTGACACTGTGGTGTGTGCGATTCTCCTCCTGAACCATAAGAGATACAGAAATAAATCTTTTACCAAAATGTGTATCATATTAAGGTCTTGAAAGGTCACTATAAATGATTTGACTTTTGAAAGAGTTATCTCCCCTGGATCAATTAAATACAGTGTATATAGCGTTATCTCAGTAACTATGACAGATATTTATATGAAACCTTATATCATTAGTCATCATTGACCTTCCTTGACCTTGAAAATGGACACAAGGTCAAAGGTCAAAGGTCAAGGTCACCTGTGTTTCAGTACAGCGACATGTGAATTTTTGTACCTTTGGATTCGCTTTGTATTTTCAGCTTGCTACATGTCGCAATACAATTTGGTGCCAGGCATGGGCAAAAACATGGGGAATTTTAGGGTATTCCGCCAGCCTGCAAAAATAAAGGGGGGGGGGTGTTTCTAAGGGACCCCATAAGAATGTAGTGTGCAGATTTCATCCTAGACCACAGAGAATGGTGAAACAAAATGGACGCCAATTAGTTCGGGGATCGATGTCCTTGAATTGTCGCTACAGTAGAAATCATTCTGACGAACGATACAAAAATTTCCAGGTCATGAAAGTTGAAGATAGGTTTTTTATGCAAAAATCGCGATTTTCAGAAAAACCATAAATCCTAGCCTTTCGAAAATGGCGCCAATCGATTTAGAATGTCGATTTTACCCCAACCAAGTATCTCGGATGTGCATAAATGTCAACAAAATCGAAAATCGGCAGAAAAAATCAAATGTCGAGACGCAATCGGTACCCCCTAGATTTCAGCGGTTGAATGTTTGTGCATTGATAAATCCTTAAAATATACATCTGAATTATGTCTTCATGAGTTGTTTTAGCTGAAACAAACATGTTTTGTACTTTCATTTATTTTGAAATCACAATAAAGTCCACGCGATGTGTCGTCTGTTCCTTCCTTTTGTTGAAAATCCGTTGCCTTTTACAATGCATTGAACGTAATATTCCAACGTTGATCACAACTGCATAATTGTTGACCTCCTGAGCCGTGATCTTGATGACATTTTTATGTATATCGCGATCATATGTAATATGCATCTGCGCAGTATAAAGTCTCTCCCCCCAAAAGAATATAATATACTAAGTCCGCGATAATATACCTCGATATCACGTGACGATGGACGAAGTAACCAGTCAAATCAAAGCGTTCTATATGTATTTCATAAATAAAAATCAAAGAATTTTCTGTCTTTCTTATTTATTTCATTTGTAAATACACGAAAACAATATAAAATGTCTTTGTATTTTAAATGTAGAAAACACATAGAAGGTATATATACGTCAAAATTTGATATGTCATCAACAAGCTTCCGTGGCGCAGTGGATAGAGCGCTGAGCTGGCAATACTGACATCCTGAGTTCGAGACTAGGATGTGACAAGTCATTTTTGCATGATTTTCTGCTACGTTTCACGTATCTTTTGTGCAGTTATGTACTTTTATATAGAAAAAAAAACATTTTTTTTTTTTACGCTGCGGTGTAAAAAATGTCGCTTGATGTGGAAAACATGATTTTTTCTTCCGAAGGAAGAAAGGAACTTTAATTATTAAGGCTTTCCACTTTCTAGTGGAAAGACTTACTGTTATTAGTCTGTTTCTTATTATTATTATTATTCTTATTATTCTTCCGCCAAGTTTTGTTATCCCATTATAAATTTTGTTTCGCGACATGTCGTAAAGACATTTTGTACTTTGAATGTATGAGACATTACGCATTCGCAGTTAACCCTGTCACACCGAACACTTTTTCTTTACGGAGTTATTTCCCCTGTCATAAAAAGCTTGTGTGCAGATAAACTTTGAAACCGTAAAAGATTTCGCAATGAAAATTGTTGCAAAATGGTCAGCTATTGATTGCGACAATTTGTTACATATCGCGCAAAGTATTTTGACGACTCCTTGTAGGAGTTATTTCCCCTTATTTATTGGAAGTACATTTTGTACCATAGTAACTCATGAACCACAGGTGACAGAGACTAGATATTTCACAGTTGGTCATCATTGACCTTGACCTTGAAAAAGGTCACAAGGTCAAAGGTCAAGGTCACATTCTAAATTTTGACACTGTGGTGTGTGCGATTCTCCTCCTGAACCATAAGAGATACAGAAATAAATCTTTTACCAAAATGTGTATCATATTAAGGTCTTGAAAGGTCACTATAAATGATTTGACTTTTGAAAGAGTTATCTCCCCTGGATCAATTAAATACAGTGTATATAGCGTTATCTCAGTAACTATGACAGATATTTATATGAAACCTTATATCATTAGTCATCATTGACCTTCCTTGACCTTGAAAATGGACACAAGGTCAAAGGTCAAAGGTCAAGGTCACCTGTGTTTCAGTACAGCGACATGTGAATTTTTGTACCTTTGGATTCGCTTTGTATTTTCAGCTTGCTACATGTCGCAATACAATTTGGTGCCAGGCATGGGCAAAAACATGGGGAATTTTAGGGTATTCCGCCAGCCTGCAAAAATAAAGGGGGGGGGGGGGGTTTCTAAGGGACCCCATAAGAATGTAGTGTGCAGATTTCATCCTAGACCACAGAGAATGGTGAAACAAAATGGACGCCAATTAGTTCGGGGATCGATGTCCTTGAATTGTCGCTACAGTAGAAATCATTCTGACGAACGATAAAAAAATTTCCAGGTCATGAAAGTTGAAGATAGGTTTTTTATGCAAAAATCGCGATTTTCAGAAAAACCATAAATCCTAGCCTTTCGAAAATGGCGCCAATCGATTTAGAATGTCGATTTTACCCCAACCAAGTATCTCGGATGTGCATAAATGTCAACAAAATCGAAAATCGGCAGAAAAAATCAAATGTCGAGACGCAATCGGTACCCCCTAGATTTCAGCGGTTGAATGTTTGTGCATTGATAAATCCTTAAAATATACATCTGAATTATGTCTTCATGAGTTGTTTTAGCTGAAACAAACATGTTTTGTACTTTCATTTATTTTGAAATCACAATAAAGTCCACGCGATGTGTCGTCTGTTCCTTCCTTTTGTTGAAAATCCGTTGCCTTTTACAATGCATTGAACGTAATATTCCAACGTTGATCACAACTGCATAATTGTTGACCTCCTGAGCCGTGATCTTGATGACATTTTTATGTATATCGCGATCATATGTAATATGCATCTGCGCAGTATAAAGTCTCTCCCCCCAAAAGAATATAATATACTAAGTCCGCGATAATATACCTCGATATCACGTGACGATGGACGAAGTAACCAGTCAAATCAAAGCGTTCTATATGTATTTCATAAATAAAAATCAAAGAATTTTCTGTCTTTCTTATTTATTTCATTTGTAAATACACGAAAACAATATAAAATGTCTTTGTATTTTAAATGTAGAAAACACATAGAAGGTATATATACGTCAAAATTTGATATGTCATCAACAAGCTTCCGTGGCGCAGTGGATAGAGCGCTGAGCTGGCAATACTGACATCCTGAGTTCGAGACTAGGATGTGACAAGTCATTTTTGCATGATTTTCTGCTACGTTTCACGTATCTTTTGTGCAGTTATGTACTTTTATATAGAAAAAAAAACATTTTTTTTTTTTACGCTGCGGTGTAAAAAATGTCGCTTGATGTGGAAAACATGATTTTTTCTTCCGAAGGAAGAAAGGAACTTTAATTATTAAGGCTTTCCACTTTCTAGTGGAAGACTTACTGTTATTAGTCTGTTTCTTATTATTAGGTCTTTCCACCTTTCTGTGGAAAGACCTATAGTTATTGTTCTGATTATTATTATTATTATTATTATTATTATTATTTTCTCTTTTCTTCCGCCAACTTATTTCGATGTCTGGTTTTTTCACTTCGCGACATGTCGCTTTGATATTTTATATCTGATATCAGTTACCCATTGCGCTTTCGCAGTTCACCCTGACTGACCGCACCCTTTTCCTTTACGGAGTTATCTCCCCTTTTACTAAAAAGCTTGTTCCTGCTACTCCTCCTAAACCAAAAAAGATAGCAATACCAAACCTTTACCAAAATGTGTCCTATATCCTTGCGCAACTTTGGGACAGATTGATTGAAGGGTTCTGATGACATGCTATAGGAGTTATCTCCCTTTAAATAAAAGTAGTAAGTGATATTCAAACAAATCTCAGCAACTAAAAGAGATAGAGGCCTGGGGTCTTCACTTTAGACCATCATGACCTTTGACCTTGAAAATGGACACAATGTCAAAGGTCAAGGTCACGTTCTAAATTTTGACATTTGCTTGTGTCCGCTACTCCTTTGAAACGGTAAAAGATAGATAAACACTTATTGAGAGTAAAATGTTGGTCTTATTAAGACGCAACTTTGTCACATTTGGAGGGAAGTAATTCGACTTCATTTTATAGGAGTTATCTCCCATTATATATGTAATTTATTGGTTTTTCACATGTTACTCATTAACAATTACTGATAAAAGGAAACTAAAGAGTGCAAAATGTTGGTCTTTTAAAGGAGCAACTTTGTTTTATTTGTAGGGAAAGGATTTGACTTAATTTTATAGGAGTTATCTCCCATTATATATGTAACTTATTGGTTTTTTACATGTTACTCATTAACTATTAAAGATAAAGCGAAACGAAAGAGTGCAACATGTTGGTCTCTTAAAGGAGCAACTTTGTTACATTTATAGGGAAAGGATTTGACTTCATTTTATAGGAGTTATCTCCCATTATATATGTAACTGATTGGTTTTTCACATGGTACTCATTAACTATTAATGCTAGAGGGAAAGTAAAGAGTGCAAAATGTTGATCTCTTAAAGGAGCAACTTTGTTACATTTACAGGGAAAGGATTTGACTTCATTTTATAGGAGTTATCTCCCATTATATATGTAACTTATTGGCTTTTTACATGTTACTCATTAACTATTAAAGATAAAGGGAAACGAAAGAGTGCAGTTTGTCTCTTAAAGGAGGAACTTTGTTACATTTATATGGAAAGGATTTGACTTCATTTTATAGGAGTTATCTCCCATTATATATGTAACTGATTGGTTTTTCACATGGTACTCATTAACTATTAATGATAGAGGGAAACTAAAGAGTGCAAAATGTTAATCTCTTAATGGAGCAACTTTGTTACATTTACAAGAAAAGGATTTGACTTCATTTTATAGGAGTTATCTCCCATTATATATGTAATTTATTAGTTTTTTACATGTTACTCATTAACTATTAATGATAAAGGGAAACTAAAGAGTGCAAAATGTTGGTCTTTAAAAGGAGCAACTTTGTTACATTTATAGGGAAAGGATTTGACTTCATTTTATAGGAGTTATCTCCCATTATATATGTAACTGATTGGTTTTTTACATGGTACTCATTTACTATTAATGATAGAGGGAAACTAAAGAGTGCAAAATGTTGGTCTCTTAAAGGAGCAACTTTGTTACATTTACAGGTAAAGGATTTGATTTCCTTTTATAGGAGTTATCTCCCGTTATATATGTAACTTATTGGTTTTTTACACGTTACTCATTAACTATTAATGATAAAGGGAAACGAAAGAGTGCAAAATGTTGGCCTCTTAAAGGCGCAACTTTGTTACGTTTTTAGGGAAAGGATTTGACTTCATTTTATAAGAGTTATCTCCCATTATAAATGTAACTGATTGGTTTTTCACATGGTACTCATTAACTATTAATGATAGAGGGAAACTAAAGAGTGCAAAATGTTGATCTCTTAAAGGAGAAACTTTGTTACATTTACAGGTAAAGGAGTTGACTTTATTTTATAGGAGTTATCTCCCATTATATATGTAACTGATTGGTTTTTCACATGGTACTCATTAACTATTAATGATAGAGGGAAACATAAGAGTGCAAAATGTTGATCTCTTAAAGGAGCAACTATGTTACATTTACAGGGAAAGAATTTGACTTCATTTTATACGAGTTATCTCCCATTATATATGCAACTTATTGATTTTTTACATGTTTAATACTCATTAACTAGTAATGATAGAGGCATGGGGTCTTCACCATAAATACTCATACCCTTTGACCTTGAAAACTTATATGGGTCAAGGTCACGTACTAGTTTTTGACCTTTGCTTTTCATAAAGATATTGAAATTATTTTCGTCTTAAAATGTTCTATTAATAATTTCGAGTAAACTTAGACATGGCGTGAAAAGTTGTATAATACTTTTATAAGAGTTATCTCTCTCAGAATGACAATCTGCGGCAAATAATACAAAATATTTTTTTAAAATATTTATAGCAAAGTTATAGCATTTTGCAAAAAGATGATTATTTTAAATGTCATCATGTAATACAAATTAAAACTAATGTGGAAAGACCCTCAAATGTTCAACCGAACAGTTGATCTTTAATATTATTATTACTTTTCTTCCGATCTAAAATTCAATTTAGTGCTGCCAAAAAGTTTCTTATCCGATCGAGCTGAAAATTTGGCGGTGTGATGGATACCCCGTGGGCTTTCTCCCATTCACCCTGTTAGCACGCCCCGTCAAAAATGAGGGCGTGGCAGGGACCCCCCCCATGAAAACGTTGTTATCACATCTCCTCCCAAGGCACACAAAATGGTACAATAAAATGGACGCCGATTGCATCTGGGATCGATGTCCTCGGATTGTCGCTAGGTAGAAAATCGCTGGGCGCAACCAGTAAAAAGTTACCAGTCGTGCAAGTCCAACACCACTTTTTATGTAAAAATCGTAATTTCCCGACAAACGATGCATCCCAGCTGTTTGAAACCCTCGCCATTCGCTTTAGAATGTCGATTTCAGTCTAAAAATGTCTCCCCGTAAGGTGTACGAGTCAATAAATCCTTAAAATCCCACATTGAAACACGTGACCACCCCTCCCCCCAGCCACGTAAATTTCGTCTGTCGTGATGTCCGTTTCAGCCATCGTCAGTGAATGACAGTGTAAATCGTGTGTCAACAAGTTGTTCTAACTGTCCGAACTGCATTTTACCTGAAACAATAACAAATTGAAACAATTTCCGACGTCACTTTTTTGTGTATTCCATCGTCTGCTACGTGCCTCGTGTAATTATTTTACAGTGTGAAATTTCTCTGAAATAAATTTAAAAAGTCTTTTATTAATTGTCGGCTTGCTCCGTTGATAAAAATCCGTGCCGTTTCGTCCTGAAATAAACAATCACTGAGATTAAAGATCGCGCATCATGTCATATATAGGTCCGTTCAGACAGACCATCGTAACTCCCTATTGTGATAAAATAAAACTATCTCCGTGATATTATATAACAATGTCACGTGACTCCATCTAGTTCATTTCTTTGCCTTTTACTATAAATCTCTTTCTCTTCCCCTACAAGTCAAGAAAAGTCATTAAAATACCAAACATATAATTAAAAACAGAAAAGTAAACAAACAAACAAATAAACAAAAAAACTGGTTCCCGGTTTTTATATAATCATAGTTGCATATAAAACTATGAAACCAAAAAGGGCCCGGCTCCCCACCCAGGGCCAGCATGTTAAAAATTATAAAACATGCTGGCCCTGGGTGGGGGGCCTGGCCTTATTTTTTATTCAATTTTTTTCCTGTTTTTTAAATAGAACGTTAGAAACAGTACCATGCCATAAAATATGGTTCCCCTGAAAGTTAAGAGCTCCCGTGGAGCTTGTTACACGGTTGATTTCATAGAGGTATAACAGTGCCATACTTTGTAAATGTATCTGACTCCATTGACGACATAAATTAATTATCAGATAGTTAAGCAATCATGAGGACCCCAGGTGGTCAGGGGAAGTTTTAGTCGTATATTCTTGGCATGTACATGTACACACGGTAACAGTCTAATCCTCTAATTTAGGTACACATCTACATGTACATAAGATAACAGTCCACTAGGCTTACCTCGTTACACATCTCATGCCAAGAATATGGTTCCCCTGAAAGTTAAGAGCTCCCGTGGAGCTTGTTACACGGTTGATTTCATAGAGATATAACAGTGCCATACTTTGTAAATGTATCTGACTCCATTGACGACATAAATTAATTATCAGATAGTTAAACAATCATGAGGACCCCAGGTGGTCAGGGGAAGTTTTAGTCGTATATTCTTGGCATGAAAAGTAACCAAAAGGGGGGGGGGAATACGGCTATATTACGATGTTATATATGTTCTACCCTCTGGGGCCTCTTGTTTGACGTTGAACGCCACCTTAAATTAAAGGTGGGAAGACCCTCAAATGTTCAACCGAACAGTTGATCTTTAATATTATTATTACTTTTCTTCCGATCTAAAATTCAATTTAGTGCTGCCAAAAAGTTTCTTATCCGATCGAGCTGAAAATTTGGCGGTGTGATGGATACCCCGTGGGCTTTCTCCCATTTACCCTGTTAGCACGCCCCGTCAAAAATGAGGGCGTGGCAGGGACCCCCCCCATGAAAACGTTGTTATCACATCTCCTCCCAAGGCACACAAAATGGTACAATAAAATGGACGCCGATTGCATCTGGGATCGATGTCCTCGGATTGTCGCTAGGTAGAAAATCGCTGGGCGCAACCAGTAAAAAGTTACCAGTCGTGCAAGTCCAACACCACTTTTTATGTAAAAATCGTAATTTCCCGACAAACGATGCATCCCAGCTGTTTGAAACCCTCGCCATTCGCTTTAGAATGTCGATTTCAGTCTAAAAATGTCTCCCCGTAAGGTGTACGAGTCAATAAATCCTTAAAATCCCACATTGAAACACGTGACCACCCCTCCCCCCAGCCACGTAAATTTCGTCTGTCGTGATGTCCGTTTCAGCCATCGTCAGTGAATGACAGTGTAAATCGTGTGTCAACAAGTTGTTCTAACTGTCCGAACTGCATTTTACCTGAAACAATAACAAATTGAAACAATTTCCGACGTCACTTTTTTGTGTATTCCATCGTCTGCTACGTGCCTCGTGTAATTATTTTACAGTGTGAAATTTCTCTGAAATAAATTTAAAAAGTCTTTTATTAATTGTCGGCTTGCTCCGTTGATAAAAATCCGTGCCGTGTCGTCCTGAAATAAACAATCACTGAGATTAAAGATCGCGCATCATGTCATATATAGGTCCGTTCAGACAGACCATCGTAACTCCCTATTGTGATAAAATAAAACTATCTCCGTGATATTATATAACAATGTCACGTGACTCCATCTAGTTCATTTCTTTGCCTTTTACTATAAATCTCTTTCTCTTCCCCTACAAGTCAAGAAAAGTCATTAAAATACCAAACATATAATTAAAAACAGAAAAGTAAACAAACAAACAAATAAACAAAAAAACTGGTTCCCGGTTTTTATATAATCATAGTTGCATATAAAACTATGAAACCAAAAAGGGCCCGGCTCCCCACCCAGGGCCAGCATGTTAAAAATTATAAAACATGCTGGCCCTGGGTGGGGGGCCGGGCCTTATTTTTTATTCAATTTTTTTCCTGTTTTTTAAATAGAACGTTAGAAACAGTACCATGCCATAAAATATGGTTCCCCTGAAAGTTAAGAGCTCCCGTGGAGCTTGTTACACGGTTGATTTCATAGAGATATAACAGTGCCATACTTTGTAAATGTATCTGACTCCATTGACGACATAAATTAATTATCAGATAGTTAAACAATCATGAGGACCCCAGGTGGTCAGGGGAAGTTTTAGTCGTATATTCTTGGCATGTACATGTACACACGGTAACAGTCTAATCCTCTAATTTAGGTACACATCTACATGTACATAAGATAACAGTCCACTAGGCTTACCTCGTTACACATCTCATGCCAAGAATATGGTTCCCCTGAAAGTTAAGAGCTCCCGTGGAGCTTGTTACACGGTTGATTTCATAGAGATATAACAGTGCCATACTTTGTAAATGTATCTGACTCCATTGACGACATAAATTAATTATCAGATAGTTAAACAATCATGAGGACCCCAGGTGGTCAGGGGAAGTTTTAGTCGTATATTCTTGGCATGAAAAGTAACCAAAAGGGGGGGGGGAATACGGCTATATTACGATGTTATATATGTTCTACCCTCTGGGGCCTCTTGTTTGACGTTGAACGCCACCTTAAATTAAAGGTGGGAAGACCCTCAAATGTTCAACCGAACAGTTGATCTTTAATATTATTATTACTTTTCTTCCGATCTAAAATTCAATTTAGTGCTGACAAAAAGTTTCTTATCCGATCGAGCTGAAAATTTGGCGGTGTGATGGATACCCCGTGGGCTTTCTCCCATTCACCCTGTTAGCACGCCCCGTCAAAAATGAGGGCGTGGCAGGGACCCCCCCATGAAAACGTTGTTATCACATCTCCTCCCAAGGCACACAAAATGGTACAATAAAATGGACGCCGATTGCATCTGGGATCGATGTCCTCGGATTGTCGCTAGGTAGAAAATCGCTGGGCGCAACCAGTAAAAAGTTACCAGTCGTGCAAGTCCAACACCACTTTTTATGTAAAAATCGTAATTTCCCGACAAACGATGCATCCCAGCTGTTTGAAACCCTCGCCATTCGCTTTAGAATGTCGATTTCAGTCTAAAAATGTCTCCCCGTAAGGTGTACGAGTCAATAAATCCTTAAAATCCCACATTGAAACACGTGACCACCCCTCCCCCCAGCCACGTAAATTTCGTCTGTCGTGATGTCCGTTTCAGCCATCGTCAGTGAATGACAGTGTAAATCGTGTGTCAACAAGTTGTTCTAACTGTCCGAACTGCATTTTACCTGAAACAATAACAAATTGAAACAATTTCCGACGTCACTTTTTTGTGTATTCCATCGTCTGCTACGTGCCTCGTGTAATTATTTTACAGTGTGAAATTTCTCTGAAATAAATTTAAAAAGTCTTTTATTAATTGTCGGCTTGCTCCGTTGATAAAAATCCGTGCCGTGTCGTCCTGAAATAAACAATCACTGAGATTAAAGATCGCGCATCATGTCATATATAGGTCCGTTCAGACAGACCATCGTAACTCCCTATTGTGATAAAATAAAACTATCTCCGTGATATTATATAACAATGTCACGTGACTCCATCTAGTTCATTTCTTTGCCTTTTACTATAAATCTCTTTCTCTTCCCCTACAAGTCAAGAAAAGTCATTAAAATACCAAACATATAATTAAAAACAGAAAAGTAAACAAACAAACAAATAAACAAAAAAACTGGTTCCCGGTTTTTATATAATCATAGTTGCATATAAAACTATGAAACCAAAAAGGGCCCGGCTCCCCACCCAGGGCCAGCATGTTAAAAATTATAAAACATGCTGGCCCTGGGTGGGGGGCCGGGCCTTATTTTTTATTCAATTTTTTTCCTGTTTTTTAAATAGAACGTTAGAAACAGTACCATGCCATAAAATATGGTTCCCCTGAAAGTTAAGAGCTCCCGTGGAGCTTGTTACACGGTTGATTTCATAGAGATATAACAGTGCCATACTTTGTAAATGTATCTGACTCCATTGACGACATAAATTAATTATCAGATAGTTAAACAATCATGAGGACCCCAGGTGGTCAGGGGAAGTTTTAGTCGTATATTCTTGGCATGTACATGTACACACGGTAACAGTCTAATCCTCTAATTTAGGTACACATCTACATGTACATAAGATAACAGTCCACTAGGCTTACCTCGTTACACATCTCAAGTAACCAAAAGGGGGGGGAATACGGCTATATTACGATGTTATATATGTTCTACCCTCTGGGGCCTCTTGTTTGACGTTGAACGCCACCTTAAATTAAAGGTGGGAAGACCCTCAAATGTTCAACCGAACAGTTGATCTTTAATATTATTATTACTTTTCTTCCGATCTAAAATTCAATTTAGTGCTGCCAAAAAGTTTCTTATCCGATCGAGCTGAAAATTTGGCGGTGTGATGGATACCCCGTGGGCTTTCTCCCATTCACCCTGTTAGCACGCCCCGTCAAAAATGAGGGCGTGGCAGGGACCCCCCTATGAAAACGTTGTTATCACATCTCCTCCCAAGGCACACAAAATGGTACAATAAAATGGACGCCGATTGCATCTGGGATCGATGTCCTCGGATTGTCGCTAGGTAGAAAATCGCTGGGCGCAACCAGTAAAAAGTTACCAGTCGTGCAAGTCCAACACCACTTTTTATGTAAAAATCGTAATTTCCCGACAAACGATGCATCCCAGCTGTTTGAAACCCTCGCCATTCGCTTTAGAATGTCGATTTCAGTCTAAAAATGTCTCCCCGTAAGGTGTACGAGTCAATAAATCCTTAAAATCCCACATTGAAACACGTGACCACCCCTCCCCCCAGCCACGTAAATTTCGTCTGTCGTGATGTCCGTTTCAGCCATCGTCAGTGAATGACAGTGTAAATCGTGTGTCAACAAGTTGTTCTAACTGTCCGAACTGCATTTTACCTGAAACAATAACAAATTGAAACAATTTCCGACGTCACTTTTTTGTGTATTCCATCGTCTGCTACGTGCCTCGTGTAATTATTTTACAGTGTGAAATTTCTCTGAAATAAATTTAAAAAGTCTTTTATTAATTGTCGGCTTGCTCCGTTGATAAAAATCCGTGCCGTGTCGTCCTGAAATAAACAATCACTGAGATTAAAGATCGCGCATCATGTCATATATAGGTCCGTTCAGACAGACCATCGTAACTTCCTATTGTGATAAAATAAAACTATCTCCGTGATATTATATAACAATGTCACGTGACTCCATCTAGTTCATTTCTTTGCCTTTTACTATAAATCTCTTTCTCTTCCCCTACAAGTCAAGAAAAGTCATTAAAATACCAAACATATAATTAAAAACAGAAAAGTAAACAAACAAACAAATAAACAAAAAAACTGGTTCCCGGTTTTTATATAATCATAGTTGCATATAAAACTATGAAACCAAAAAGGGCCCGGCTCCCCACCCAGGGCCAGCATGTTAAAAATTATAAAACATGCTGGCCCTGGGTGGGGGGCCGGGCCTTATTTTTTATTCAATTTTTTTCCTGTTTTTTAAATAGAACGTTAGAAACAGTACCATGCCATAAAATATGGTTCCCCTGAAAGTTAAGAGCTCCCGTGGAGCTTGTTACACGGTTGATTTCATAGAGATATAACAGTGCCATACTTTGTAAATGTATCTGACTCCATTGACGACATAAATTAATTATCAGATAGTTAAACAATCATGAGGACCCCAGGTGGTCAGGGGAAGTTTTAGTCGTATATTCTTGGCATGTACATGTACACACGGTAACAGTCTAATCCTCTAATTTAGGTACACATCTACATGTACATAAGATAACAGTCCACTAGGCTTACCTCGTTACACATCTCAAGTAACCAAAAGGGGGGGGGGGGGGAATACGGCTATATTACGATGTTATATATGTTCTACCCTCTGGGGCCTCTTGTTTGACGTTGAACGCCACCTTAAATTAAAGGTGGGAAGACCCTCAAATGTTCAACCGAACAGTTGATCTTTAATATTATTATTACTTTTCTTCCGATCTAAAATTCAATTTAGTGCTGCCAAAAAGTTTCTTATCCGATCGAGCTGAAAATTTGGCGGTGTGATGGATACCCCGTGGGCTTTCTCCCATTCACCCTGTTAGCACGCCCCGTCAAAAATGAGGGCGTGGCAGGGACCCCCCCCTGAAAACGTTGTTATCACATCTCCTCCCAAGGCACACAAAATGGTACAATAAAATGGACGCCGATTGCATCTGGGATCGATGTCCTCGGATTGTCGCTAGGTAGAAAATCGCTGGGCGCAACCAGTAAAAAGTTACCAGTCGTGCAAGTCCAACACCACTTTTTATGTAAAAATCGTAATTTCCCGACAAACGATGCATCCCAGCTGTTTGAAACCCTCGCCATTCGCTTTAGAATGTCGATTTCAGTCTAAAAATGTCTCCCCGTAAGGTGTACGAGTCAATAAATCCTTAAAATCCCACATTGAAACACGTGACCACCCCTCCCCCCAGCCACGTAAATTTCGTCTGTCGTGATGTCCGTTTCAGCCATCGTCAGTGAATGACAGTGTAAATCGTGTGTCAACAAGTTGTTCTAACTGTCCGAACTGCATTTTACCTGAAACAATAACAAATTGAAACAATTTCCGACGTCACTTTTTTGTGTATTCCATCGTCTGCTACGTGCCTCGTGTAATTATTTTACAGTGTGAAATTTCTCTGAAATAAATTTAAAAAGTCTTTTATTAATTGTCGGCTTGCTCCGTTGATAAAAATCCGTGCCGTGTCGTCCTGAAATAAACAATCACTGAGATTAAAGATCGCGCATCATGTCATATATAGGTCCGTTCAGACAGACCATCGTAACTTCCTATTGTGATAAAATAAAACTATCTCCGTGATATTATATAACAATGTCACGTGACTCCATCTAGTTCATTTCTTTGCCTTTTACTATAAATCTCTTTCTCTTCCCCTACAAGTCAAGAAAAGTCATTAAAATACCAAACATATAATTAAAAACAGAAAAGTAAACAAACAAACAAATAAACAAAAAAACTGGTTCCCGGTTTTTATATAATCATAGTTGCATATAAAACTATGAAACCAAAAAGGGCCCGGCTCCCCACCCAGGGCCAGCATGTTAAAAATTATAAAACATGCTGGCCCTGGGTGGGGGGCCGGGCCTTATTTTTTATTCAATTTTTTTCCTGTTTTTTAAATAGAACGTTAGAAACAGTACCATGCCATAAAATATGGTTCCCCTGAAAGTTAAGAGCTCCCGTGGAGCTTGTTACACGGTTGATTTCATAGAGATATAACAGTGCCATACTTTGTAAATGTATCTGACTCCATTGACGACATAAATTAATTATCAGATAGTTAAACAATCATGAGGACCCCAGGTGGTCAGGGGAAGTTTTAGTCGTATATTCTTGGCATGTACATGTACACACGGTAACAGTCTAATCCTCTAATTTAGGTACACATCTACATGTACATAAGATAACAGTCCACTAGGCTTACCTCGTTACACATCTCATGCCAAGAATATGGTTCCCCTGAAAGTTAAGAGCTCCCGTGGAGCTTGTTACACGGTTGATTTCATAGAGATATAACAGTGCCATACTTTGTAAATGTATCTGACTCCATTGACGACATAAATTAATTATCAGATAGTTAAACAATCATGAGGACCCCAGATGGTCAGGGGAAGTTTTAGTCGTATATTCTTGGCATGAAAAGTAACCAAAAGGGGGGGGGGAATACGGCTATATTACGATGTTATATATGTTCTACCCTCTGGGGCCTCTTGTTTGACGTTGAACGCCACCTTAAATTAAAGGTGGGAAGACCCTCAAATGTTCAACCGAACAGTTGATCTTTAATATTATTATTACTTTTCTTCCGATCTAAAATTCAATTTAGTGCTGCCAAAAAGTTTCTTATCCGATCGAGCTGAAAATTTGGCGGTGTGATGGATACCCCGTGGGCTTTCTCCCATTCACCCTGTTAGCACGCCCCGTCAAAAATGAGGGCGTGGCAGGGACCCCCCCCCATGAAAACGTTGTTATCACATCTCCTCCCAAGGCACACAAAATGGTACAATAAAATGGACGCCGATTGCATCTGGGATCGATGTCCTCGGATTGTCGCTAGGTAGAAAATCGCTGGGCGCAACCAGTAAAAAGTTACCAGTCGTGCAAGTCCAACACCACTTTTTATGTAAAAATCGTAATTTCCCGACAAACGATGCATCCCAGCTGTTTGAAACCCTCGCCATTCGCTTTAGAATGTCGATTTCAGTCTAAAAATGTCTCCCCGTAAGGTGTACGAGTCAATAAATCCTTAAAATCCCACATTGAAACACGTGACCACCCCTCCCCCCAGCCACGTAAATTTCGTCTGTCGTGATGTCCGTTTCAGCCATCGTCAGTGAATGACAGTGTAAATCGTGTGTCAACAAGTTGTTCTAACTGTCCGAACTGCATTTTACCTGAAACAATAACAAATTGAAACAATTTCCGACGTCACTTTTTTGTGTATTCCATCGTCTGCTACGTGCCTCGTGTAATTATTTTACAGTGTGAAATTTCTCTGAAATAAATTTAAAAAGTCTTTTATTAATTGTCGGCTTGCTCCGTTGATAAAAATCCGTGCCGTGTCGTCCTGAAATAAACAATCACTGAGATTAAAGATCGCGCATCATGTCATATATAGGTCCGTTCAGACAGACCATCGTAACTCCCTATTGTGATAAAATAAAACTATCTCCGTGATATTATATAACAATGTCACGTGACTCCATCTAGTTCATTTCTTTGCCTTTTACTATAAATCTCTTTCTCTTCCCCTACAAGTCAAGAAAAGTCATTAAAATACCAAACATATAATTAAAAACAGAAAAGTAAACAAACAAACAAATAAACAAAAAAACTGGTTCCCGGTTTTTATATAATCATAGTTGCATATAAAACTATGAAACCAAAAAGGGCCCGGCTCCCCACCCAGGGCCAGCATGTTAAAAATTATAAAACATGCTGGCCCTGGGTGGGGGGCCGGGCCTTATTTTTTATTCAATTTTTTTTCCTGTTTTTTAAATAGAACGTTAGAAACAGTACCATGCCATAAAATATGGTTCCCCTGAAAGTTAAGAGCTCCCGTGGAGCTTGTTACACGGTTGATTTCATAGAGATATAACAGTGCCATACTTTGTAAATGTATCTGACTCCATTGACGACATAAATTAATTATCAGATAGTTAAACAATCATGAGGACCCCAGGTGGTGAGGGGAAGTTTTAGTCGTATATTCTTGGCATGTACATGTACACACGGTAACAGTCTAATCCTCTAATTTAGGTACACATCTTCATGTACATAAGATAACAGTCCACTAGGCTTACCTCGTTACACATCTCATGCCAAGAATATGGTTCCCCTGAAAGTTAAGAGCTCCCGTGGAGCTTGTTACACGGTTGATTTCATAGAGATATAACAGTGCCATACTTTGTAAATGTATCTGACTCCATTGACGACATAAATTAATTATCAGATAGTTAAACAATCATGAGGACCCCAGGTGGTCAGGGGAAGTTTTAGTCGTATATTCTTGGCATGAAAAGTAACCAAAAGGGGGGGGGGAATACGGCTATATTACGATGTTATATATGTTCTACCCTCTGGGGCCTCTTGTTTGACGTTGAACGCCACCTTAAATTAAAGGTGGGAAGACCCTCAAATGTTCAACCGAACAGTTGATCTTTAATATTATTATTACTTTTCTTCCGATCTAAAATTCAATTTAGTGCTGCCAAAAAGTTTCTTATCCGATCGAGCTGAAAATTTGGCGGTGTGATGGATACCCCGTGGGCTTTCTCCCATTCACCCTGTTAGCACGCCCCGTCAAAAATGAGGGCGTGGCAGGGACCCCCCCATGAAAACGTTGTTATCACATCTCCTCCCAAGGCACACAAAATGGTACAATAAAATGGACGCCGATTGCATCTGGGATCGATGTCCTCGGATTGTCGCTAGGTAGAAAATCGCTGGGCGCAACCAGTAAAAAGTTACCAGTCGTGCAAGTCCAACACCACTTTTTATGTAAAAATCGTAATTTCCCGACAAACGATGCATCCCAGCTGTTTGAAACCCTCGCCATTCGCTTTAGAATGTCGATTTCAGTCTAAAAATGTCTCCCCGTAAGGTGTACGAGTCAATAAATCCTTAAAATCCCACATTGAAACACGTGACCACCCCTCCCCCCAGCCACGTAAATTTCGTCTGTCGTGATGTCCGTTTCAGCCATCGTCAGTGAATGACAGTGTAAATCGTGTGTCAACAAGTTGTTCTAACTGTCCGAACTGCATTTTACCTGAAACAATAACAAATTGAAACAATTTCCGACGTCACTTTTTTGTGTATTCCATCGTCTGCTACGTACCTCGTGTAATTATTTTACAGTGTGAAATTTCTCTGAAATAAATTTAAAAAGTCTTTTATTAATTGTCGGCTTGCTCCGTTGATAAAAATCCGTGCCGTGTCGTCCTGAAATAAACAATCACTGAGATTAAAGATCGCGCATCATGTCATATATAGGTCCGTTCAGACAGACCATCGTAACTCCCTATTGTGATAAAATAAAACTATCTCCGTGATATTATATAACAATGTCACGTAACTCCATCTAGTTCATTTCTTTGCCTTTTACTATAAATCTCTTTCTCTTCCCCTACAAGTCAAGAAAAGTCATTAAAATACCAAACATATAATTAAAAACAGAAAAGTAAACAAACAAACAAATAAACAAAAAAACTGGTTCCCGGTTTTTATATAATCATAGTTGCATATAAAACTATGAAACCAAAAAGGGCCCGGCTCCCCACCCAGGGCCAGCATGTTAAAAATTATAAAACATGCTGGCCCTGGGTGGGGGGCCGGGCCTTATTTTTTATTCAATTTTTTTCCTGTTTTTTAAATAGAACGTTAGAAACAGTACCATGCCATAAAATATGGTTCCCCTGAAAGTTAAGAGCTCCCGTGGAGCTTGTTACACGGTTGATTTCATAGAGATATAACAGTGCCATACTTTGTAAATGTATCTGACTCCATTGACGACATAAATTAATTATCAGATAGTTAAACAATCATGAGAACCCCAGGTGGTCAGGGGAAGTTTTAGTCGTATATTCTTGGCATGTACATGTACACACGGTAACAGTCTAATCCTCTAATTTAGGTACACATCTACATGTACATAAGATAACAGTCCACTAGGCTTACCTCGTTACACATCTCAAGTAACCAAAAGGGGGGGGGGGGGGAATACGGCTATATTACGATGTTATATATGTTCTACCCTCTGGGGCCTCTTGTTTGACGTTGAACGCCACCTTAAATTAAAGGTGGGAAGACCCTCAAATGTTCAACCGAACAGTTGATCTTTAATTATTATTATTCTTATTATTCTTCCGCCAAGTTTTGTTATCCCATTATAAATTTTGTTTCGCGACATGTCGTAAAGACATTTTGTACTTTGAATGTATGAGACATTACGCATTCGCAGTTAACCCTGTCACACCGAACACTTTTTCTTTACGGAGTTATTTCCCCTGTCATAAAAAGCTTGTGTGCAGATAAACTTTGAAACCGTAAAAGATTTCGCAATGAAAATTGTTGCAAAATGGTCAGCTATTGATTGCGACAATTTGTTACATATCGCGCAAAGTATTTTGACGACTCCTTGTAGGAGTTATTTCCCCTTATTTATTGGAAGTACATTTTGTACCATAGTAACTCATGAACCACAGGTGACAGAGACTAGATATTTCACAGTTGGTCATCATTGACCTTGACCTTGAAAAAGGTCACAAGGTCAAAGGTCAAGGTCACATTCTAAATTTTGACACTGTGGTGTGTGCGATTCTCCTCCTGAACCATAAGAGATACAGAAATAAATCTTTTACCAAAATGTGTATCATATTAAGGTCTTGAAAGGTCACTATAAATGATTTGACTTTTGAAAGAGTTATCTCCCCTGGATCAATTAAATACAGTGTATATAGCGTTATCTCAGTAACTATGACAGATATTTATATGAAACCTTATATCATTAGTCATCATTGACCTTCCTTGACCTTGAAAATGGACACAAGGTCAAAGGTCAAAGGTCAAGGTCACCTGTGTTTCAGTACAGCGACATGTGAATTTTTGTACCTTTGGATTCGCTTTGTATTTTCAGCTTGCTACATGTCGCAATACAATTTGGTGCCAGGCATGGGCAAAAACATGGGGAATTTTAGGGTATTCCGCCAGCCTGCAAAAATAAAGGGGGGGGGGGTGTTTCTAAGGGACCCCATAAGAATGTAGTGTGCAGATTTCATCCTAGACCACAGAGAATGGTGAAACAAAATGGACGCCAATTAGTTCGGGGATCGATGTCCTTGAATTGTCGCTACAGTAGAAATCATTCTGACGAACGATAAAAAAATTTCCAGGTCATGAAAGTTGAAGATAGGTTTTTTATGCAAAAATCGCGATTTTCAGAAAAACCATAAATCCTAGCCTTTCGAAAATGGCGCCAATCGATTTAGAATGTCGATTTTACCCCAACCAAGTATCTCGGATGTGCATAAATGTCAACAAAATCGAAAATCGGCAGAAAAAATCAAATGTCGAGACGCAATCGGTACCCCCTAGATTTCAGCGGTTGAATGTTTGTGCATTGATAAATCCTTAAAATATACATCTGAATTATGTCTTCATGAGTTGTTTTAGCTGAAACAAACATGTTTTGTACTTTCATTTATTTTGAAATCACAATAAAGTCCACGCGATGTGTCGTCTGTTCCTTCCTTTTGTTGAAAATCCGTTGCCTTTTACAATGCATTGAACGTAATATTCCAACGTTGATCACAACTGCATAATTGTTGACCTCCTGAGCCGTGATCTTGATGACATTTTTATGTATATCGCGATCATATGTAATATGCATCTGCGCAGTATAAAGTCTCTCCCCCCAAAAGAATATAATATACTAAGTCCGCGATAATATACCTCGATATCACGTGACGATGGACGAAGTAACCAGTCAAATCAAAGCGTTCTATATGTATTTCATAAATAAAAATCAAAGAATTTTCTGTCTTTCTTATTTATTTCATTTGTAAATACACGAAAACAATATAAAATGTCTTTGTATTTTAAATGTAGAAAACACATAGAAGGTATATATACGTCAAAATTTGATATGTCATCAACAAGCTTCCGTGGCGCAGTGGATAGAGCGCTGAGCTGGCAATACTGACATCCTGAGTTCGAGACTAGGATGTGACAAGTCATTTTTGCATGATTTTCTGCTACGTTTCACGTATCTTTTGTGCAGTTATGTACTTTTATATAGAAAAAAAAACATTTTTTTTTTTTACGCTGCGGTGTAAAAAATGTCGCTTGATGTGGAAAACATGATTTTTTCTTCCGAAGGAAGAAAGGAACTTTAATTATTAAGGCTTTCCACTTTCTAGTGGAAAGACTTACTGTTATTAGTCTGTTTCTTATTATTATTATTATTCTTATTATTCTTCCGCCAAGTTTTGTTATCCCATTATAAATTTTGTTTCGCGACATGTCGTAAAGACATTTTGTACTTTGAATGTATGAGACATTACGCATTCGCAGTTAACCCTGTCACACCGAACACTTTTTCTTTACGGAGTTATTTCCCCTGTCATAAAAAGCTTGTGTGCAGATAAACTTTGAAACCGTAAAAGATTTCGCAATGAAAATTGTTGCAAAATGGTCAGCTATTGATTGCGACAATTTGTTACATATCGCGCAAAGTATTTTGACGACTCCTTGTAGGAGTTATTTCCCCTTATTTATTGGAAGTACATTTTGTACCATAGTAACTCATGAACCACAGGTGACAGAGACTAGATATTTCACAGTTGGTCATCATTGACCTTGACCTTGAAAAAGGTCACAAGGTCAAAGGTCAAGGTCACATTCTAAATTTTGACACTGTGGTGTGTGCGATTCTCCTCCTGAACCATAAGAGATACAGAAATAAATCTTTTACCAAAATGTGTATCATATTAAGGTCTTGAAAGGTCACTATAAATGATTTGACTTTTGAAAGAGTTATCTCCCCTGGATCAATTAAATACAGTGTATATAGCGTTATCTCAGTAACTATGACAGATATTTATATGAAACCTTATATCATTAGTCATCATTGACCTTCCTTGACCTTGAAAATGGACACAAGGTCAAAGGTCAAAGGTCAAGGTCACCTGTGTTTCAGTACAGCGACATGTGAATTTTTGTACCTTTGGATTCGCTTTGTATTTTCAGCTTGCTACATGTCGCAATACAATTTGGTGCCAGGCATGGGCAAAAACATGGGGAATTTTAGGGTATTCCGCCAGCCTGCAAAAATAAAGGGGGGGGGGTGTTTCTAAGGGACCCCATAAGAATGTAGTGTGCAGATTTCATCCTAGACCACAGAGAATGGTGAAACAAAATGGACGCCAATTAGTTCGGGGATCGATGTCCTTGAATTGTCGCTACAGTAGAAATCATTCTGACGAACGATACAAAAATTTCCAGGTCATGAAAGTTGAAGATAGGTTTTTTATGCAAAAATCGCGATTTTCAGAAAAACCATAAATCCTAGCCTTTCGAAAATGGCGCCAATCGATTTAGAATGTCGATTTTACCCCAACCAAGTATCTCGGATGTGCATAAATGTCAACAAAATCGAAAATCGGCAGAAAAAATCAAATGTCGAGACGCAATCGGTACCCCCTAGATTTCAGCGGTTGAATGTTTGTGCATTGATAAATCCTTAAAATATACATCTGAATTATGTCTTCATGAGTTGTTTTAGCTGAAACAAACATGTTTTGTACTTTCATTTATTTTGAAATCACAATAAAGTCCACGCGATGTGTCGTCTGTTCCTTCCTTTTGTTGAAAATCCGTTGCCTTTTACAATGCATTGAACGTAATATTCCAACGTTGATCACAACTGCATAATTGTTGACCTCCTGAGCCGTGATCTTGATGACATTTTTATGTATATCGCGATCATATGTAATATGCATCTGCGCAGTATAAAGTCTCTCCCCCCAAAAGAATATAATATACTAAGTCCGCGATAATATACCTCGATATCACGTGACGATGGACGAAGTAACCAGTCAAATCAAAGCGTTCTATATGTATTTCATAAATAAAAATCAAAGAATTTTCTGTCTTTCTTATTTATTTCATTTGTAAATACACGAAAACAATATAAAATGTCTTTGTATTTTAAATGTAGAAAACACATAGAAGGTATATATACGTCAAAATTTGATATGTCATCAACAAGCTTCCGTGGCGCAGTGGATAGAGCGCTGAGCTGGCAATACTGACATCCTGAGTTCGAGACTAGGATGTGACAAGTCATTTTTGCATGATTTTCTGCTACGTTTCACGTATCTTTTGTGCAGTTATGTACTTTTATATAGAAAAAAAAACATTTTTTTTTTTTACGCTGCGGTGTAAAAAATGTCGCTTGATGTGGAAAACATGATTTTTTCTTCCGAAGGAAGAAAGGAACTTTAATTATTAAGGCTTTCCACTTTCTAGTGGAAAGACTTACTGTTATTAGTCTGTTTCTTATTATTATTATTATTCTTATTATTCTTCCGCCAAGTTTTGTTATCCCATTATAAATTTTGTTTCGCGACATGTCGTAAAGACATTTTGTACTTTGAATGTATGAGACATTACGCATTCGCAGTTAACCCTGTCACACCGAACACTTTTTCTTTACGGAGTTATTTCCCCTGTCATAAAAAGCTTGTGTGCAGATAAACTTTGAAACCGTAAAAGATTTCGCAATGAAAATTGTTGCAAAATGGTCAGCTATTGATTGCGACAATTTGTTACATATCGCGCAAAGTATTTTGACGACTCCTTGTAGGAGTTATTTCCCCTTATTTATTGGAAGTACATTTTGTACCATAGTAACTCATGAACCACAGGTGACAGAGACTAGATATTTCACAGTTGGTCATCATTGACCTTGACCTTGAAAAAGGTCACAAGGTCAAAGGTCAAGGTCACATTCTAAATTTTGACACTGTGGTGTGTGCGATTCTCCTCCTGAACCATAAGAGATACAGAAATAAATCTTTTACCAAAATGTGTATCATATTAAGGTCTTGAAAGGTCACTATAAATGATTTGACTTTTGAAAGAGTTATCTCCCCTGGATCAATTAAATACAGTGTATATAGCGTTATCTCAGTAACTATGACAGATATTTATATGAAACCTTATATCATTAGTCATCATTGACCTTCCTTGACCTTGAAAATGGACACAAGGTCAAAGGTCAAAGGTCAAGGTCACCTGTGTTTCAGTACAGCGACATGTGAATTTTTGTACCTTTGGATTCGCTTTGTATTTTCAGCTTGCTACATGTCGCAATACAATTTGGTGCCAGGCATGGGCAAAAACATGGGGAATTTTAGGGTATTCCGCCAGCCTGCAAAAATAAAGGGGGGGGGGTGTTTCTAAGGGACCCCATAAGAATGTAGTGTGCAGATTTCATCCTAGACCACAGAGAATGGTGAAACAAAATGGACGCCAATTAGTTCGGGGATCGATGTCCTTGAATTGTCGCTACAGTAGAAATCATTCTGACGAACGATACAAAAATTTCCAGGTCATGAAAGTTGAAGATAGGTTTTTTATGCAAAAATCGCGATTTTCAGAAAAACCATAAATCCTAGCCTTTCGAAAATGGCGCCAATCGATTTAGAATGTCGATTTTACCCCAACCAAGTATCTCGGATGTGCATAAATGTCAACAAAATCGAAAATCGGCAGAAAAAATCAAATGTCGAGACGCAATCGGTACCCCCTAGATTTCAGCGGTTGAATGTTTGTGCATTGATAAATCCTTAAAATATACATCTGAATTATGTCTTCATGAGTTGTTTTAGCTGAAACAAACATGTTTTGTACTTTCATTTATTTTGAAATCACAATAAAGTCCACGCGATGTGTCGTCTGTTCCTTCCTTTTGTTGAAAATCCGTTGCCTTTTACAATGCATTGAACGTAATATTCCAACGTTGATCACAACTGCATAATTGTTGACCTCCTGAGCCGTGATCTTGATGACATTTTTATGTATATCGCGATCATATGTAATATGCATCTGCGCAGTATAAAGTCTCTCCCCCCAAAAGAATATAATATACTAAGTCCGCGATAATATACCTCGATATCACGTGACGATGGACGAAGTAACCAGTCAAATCAAAGCGTTCTATATGTATTTCATAAATAAAAATCAAAGAATTTTCTGTCTTTCTTATTTATTTCATTTGTAAATACACGAAAACAATATAAAATGTCTTTGTATTTTAAATGTAGAAAACACATAGAAGGTATATATACGTCAAAATTTGATATGTCATCAACAAGCTTCCGTGGCGCAGTGGATAGAGCGCTGAGCTGGCAATACTGACATCCTGAGTTCGAGACTAGGATGTGACAAGTCATTTTTGCATGATTTTCTGCTACGTTTCACGTATCTTTTGTGCAGTTATGTACTTTTATATAGAAAAAAAAACATTTTTTTTTTTTTACGCTGCGGTGTAAAAAATGTCGCTTGATGTGGAAAACATGATTTTTTCTTCCGAAGGAAGAAAGGAACTTTAATTATTAAGGCTTTCCACTTTCTAGTGGAAAGACTTACTGTTATTAGTCTGTTTCTTATTATTATTATTATTCTTATTATTCTTCCGCCAAGTTTTGTTATCCCATTATAAATTTTGTTTCGCGACATGTCGTAAAGACATTTTGTACTTTGAATGTATGAGACATTACGCATTCGCAGTTAACCCTGTCACACCGAACACTTTTTCTTTACGGAGTTATTTCCCCTGTCATAAAAAGCTTGTGTGCAGATAAACTTTGAAACCGTAAAAGATTTCGCAATGAAAATTGTTGCAAAATGGTCAGCTATTGATTGCGACAATTTGTTACATATCGCGCAAAGTATTTTGACGACTCCTTGTAGGAGTTATTTCCCCTTATTTATTGGAAGTACATTTTGTACCATAGTAACTCATGAACCACAGGTGACAGAGACTAGATATTTCACAGTTGGTCATCATTGACCTTGACCTTGAAAAAGGTCACAAGGTCAAAGGTCAAGGTCACATTCTAAATTTTGACACTGTGGTGTGTGCGATTCTCCTCCTGAACCATAAGAGATACAGAAATAAATCTTTTACCAAAATGTGTATCATATTAAGGTCTTGAAAGGTCACTATAAATGATTTGACTTTTGAAAGAGTTATCTCCCCTGGATCAATTAAATACAGTGTATATAGCGTTATCTCAGTAACTATGACAGATATTTATATGAAACCTTATATCATTAGTCATCATTGACCTTCCTTGACCTTGAAAATGGACACAAGGTCAAAGGTCAAAGGTCAAGGTCACCTGTGTTTCAGTACAGCGACATGTGAATTTTTGTACCTTTGGATTCGCTTTGTATTTTCAGCTTGCTACATGTCGCAATACAATTTGGTGCCAGGCATGGGCAAAAACATGGGGAATTTTAGGGTATTCCGCCAGCCTGCAAAAATAAAGGGGGGGGGGTGTTTCTAAGGGACCCCATAAGAATGTAGTGTGCAGATTTCATCCTAGACCACAGAGAATGGTGAAACAAAATGGACGCCAATTAGTTCGGGGATCGATGTCCTTGAATTGTCGCTACAGTAGAAATCATTCTGACGAACGATAAAAAAATTTCCAGGTCATGAAAGTTGAAGATAGGTTTTTTATGCAAAAATCGCGATTTTCAGAAAAACCATAAATCCTAGCCTTTCGAAAATGGCGCCAATCGATTTAGAATGTCGATTTTACCCCAACCAAGTATCTCGGATGTGCATAAATGTCAACAAAATCGAAAATCGGCAGAAAAAATCAAATGTCGAGACGCAATCGGTACCCCCTAGATTTCAGCGGTTGAATGTTTGTGCATTGATAAATCCTTAAAATATACATCTGAATTATGTCTTCATGAGTTGTTTTAGCTGAAACAAACATGTTTTGTACTTTCATTTATTTTGAAATCACAATAAAGTCCACGCGATGTGTCGTCTGTTCCTTCCTTTTGTTGAAAATCCGTTGCCTTTTACAATGCATTGAACGTAATATTCCAACGTTGATCACAACTGCATAATTGTTGACCTCCTGAGCCGTGATCTTGATGACATTTTTATGTATATCGCGATCATATGTAATATGCATCTGCGCAGTATAAAGTCTCTCCCCCCAAAAGAATATAATATACTAAGTCCGCGATAATATACCTCGATATCACGTGACGATGGACGAAGTAACCAGTCAAATCAAAGCGTTCTATATGTATTTCATAAATAAAAATCAAAGAATTTTCTGTCTTTCTTATTTATTTCATTTGTAAATACACGAAAACAATATAAAATGTCTTTGTATTTTAAATGTAGAAAACACATAGAAGGTATATATACGTCAAAATTTGATATGTCATCAACAAGCTTCCGTGGCGCAGTGGATAGAGCGCTGAGCTGGCAATACTGACATCCTGAGTTCGAGACTAGGATGTGACAAGTCATTTTTGCATGATTTTCTGCTACGTTTCACGTATCTTTTGTGCAGTTATGTACTTTTATATAGAAAAAAAAACATTTTTTTTTTTTTACGCTGCGGTGTAAAAAATGTCGCTTGATGTGGAAAACATGATTTTTTCTTCCGAAGGAAGAAAGGAACTTTAATTATTAAGGCTTTCCACTTTCTAGTGGAAAGACTTACTGTTATTAGTCTGTTTCTTATTATTATTATTATTCTTATTATTCTTCCGCCAAGTTTTGTTATCCCATTATAAATTTTGTTTCGCGACATGTCGTAAAGACATTTTGTACTTTGAATGTATGAGACATTACGCATTCGCAGTTAACCCTGTCACACCGAACACTTTTTCTTTACGGAGTTATTTCCCCTGTCATAAAAAGCTTGTGTGCAGATAAACTTTGAAACCGTAAAAGATTTCGCAATGAAAATTGTTGCAAAATGGTCAGCTATTGATTGCGACAATTTGTTACATATCGCGCAAAGTATTTTGACGACTCCTTGTAGGAGTTATTTCCCCTTATTTATTGGAAGTACATTTTGTACCATAGTAACTCATGAACCACAGGTGACAGAGACTAGATATTTCACAGTTGGTCATCATTGACCTTGACCTTGAAAAAGGTCACAAGGTCAAAGGTCAAGGTCACATTCTAAATTTTGACACTGTGGTGTGTGCGATTCTCCTCCTGAACCATAAGAGATACAGAAATAAATCTTTTACCAAAATGTGTATCATATTAAGGTCTTGAAAGGTCACTATAAATGATTTGACTTTTGAAAGAGTTATCTCCCCTGGATCAATTAAATACAGTGTATATAGCGTTATCTCAGTAACTATGACAGATATTTATATGAAACCTTATATCATTAGTCATCATTGACCTTCCTTGACCTTGCAAATGGACACAAGGTCAAAGGTCAAAGGTCAAGGTCACCTGTGTTTCAGTACAGCGACATGTGAATTTTTGTACCTTTGGATTCGCTTTGTATTTTCAGCTTGCTACATGTCGCAATACAATTTGGTGCCAGGCATGGGCAAAAACATGGGGAATTTTAGGGTATTCCGCCAGCCTGCAAAAATAAAGGGGGGGGGGTGTTTCTAAGGGACCCCATAAGAATGTAGTGTGCAGATTTCATCCTAGACCACAGAGAATGGTGAAACAAAATGGACGCCAATTAGTTCGGGGATCGATGTCCTTGAATTGTCGCTACAGTAGAAATCATTCTGACGAACGATAAAAAAATTTCCAGGTCATGAAAGTTGAAGATAGGTTTTTTATGCAAAAATCGCGATTTTCAGAAAAACCATAAATCCTAGCCTTTCGAAAATGGCGCCAATCGATTTAGAATGTCGATTTTACCCCAACCAAGTATCTCGGATGTGCATAAATGTCAACAAAATCGAAAATCGGCAGAAAAAATCAAATGTCGAGACGCAATCGGTACCCCCTAGATTTCAGCGGTTGAATGTTTGTGCATTGATAAATCCTTAAAATATACATCTGAATTATGTCTTCATGAGTTGTTTTAGCTGAAACAAACATGTTTTGTACTTTCATTTATTTTGAAATCACAATAAAGTCCACGCGATGTGTCGTCTGTTCCTTCCTTTTGTTGAAAATCCGTTGCCTTTTACAATGCATTGAACGTAATATTCCAACGTTGATCACAACTGCATAATTGTTGACCTCCTGAGCCGTGATCTTGATGACATTTTTATGTATATCGCGATCATATGTAATATGCATCTGCGCAGTATAAAGTCTCTCCCCCCAAAAGAATATAATATACTAAGTCCGCGATAATATACCTCGATATCACGTGACGATGGACGAAGTAACCAGTCAAATCAAAGCGTTCTATATGTATTTCATAAATAAAAATCAAAGAATTTTCTGTCTTTCTTATTTATTTCATTTGTAAATACACGAAAACAATATAAAATGTCTTTGTATTTTAAATGTAGAAAACACATAGAAGGTATATATACGTCAAAATTTGATATGTCATCAACAAGCTTCCGTGGCGCAGTGGATAGAGCGCTGAGCTGGCAATACTGACATCCTGAGTTCGAGACTAGGATGTGACAAGTCATTTTTGCATGATTTTCTGCTACGTTTCACGTATCTTTTGTGCAGTTATGTACTTTTATATAGAAAAAAAAACATTTTTTTTTTTTTACGCTGCGGTGTAAAAAATGTCGCTTGATGTGGAAAACATGATTTTTTCTTCCGAAGGAAGAAAGGAACTTTAATTATTAAGGCTTTCCACTTTCTAGTGGAAAGACTTACTGTTATTAGTCTGTTTCTTATTATTATTATTATTCTTATTATTCTTCCGCCAAGTTTTGTTATCCCATTATAAATTTTGTTTCGCGACATGTCGTAAAGACATTTTGTACTTTGAATGTATGAGACATTACGCATTCGCAGTTAACCCTGTCACACCGAACACTTTTTCTTTACGGAGTTATTTCCCCTGTCATAAAAAGCTTGTGTGCAGATAAACTTTGAAACCGTAAAAGATTTCGCAATGAAAATTGTTGCAAAATGGTCAGCTATTGATTGCGACAATTTGTTACATATCGCGCAAAGTATTTTGACGACTCCTTGTAGGAGTTATTTCCCCTTATTTATTGGAAGTACATTTTGTACCATAGTAACTCATGAACCACAGGTGACAGAGACTAGATATTTCACAGTTGGTCATCATTGACCTTGACCTTGAAAAAGGTCACAAGGTCAAAGGTCAAGGTCACATTCTAAATTTTGACACTGTGGTGTGTGCGATTCTCCTCCTGAACCATAAGAGATACAGAAATAAATCTTTTACCAAAATGTGTATCATATTAAGGTCTTGAAAGGTCACTATAAATGATTTGACTTTTGAAAGAGTTATCTCCCCTGGATCAATTAAATACAGTGTATATAGCGTTATCTCAGTAACTATGACAGATATTTATATGAAACCTTATATCATTAGTCATCATTGACCTTCCTTGACCTTGCAAATGGACACAAGGTCAAAGGTCAAAGGTCAAGGTCACCTGTGTTTCAGTACAGCGACATGTGAATTTTTGTACCTTTGGATTCGCTTTGTATTTTCAGCTTGCTACATGTCGCAATACAATTTGGTGCCAGGCATGGGCAAAAACATGGGGAATTTTAGGGTATTCCGCCAGCCTGCAAAAATAAAGGGGGGGGGGTGTTTCTAAGGGACCCCATAAGAATGTAGTGTGCAGATTTCATCCTAGACCACAGAGAATGGTGAAACAAAATGGACGCCAATTAGTTCGGGGATCGATGTCCTTGAATTGTCGCTACAGTAGAAATCATTCTGACGAACGATAAAAAAATTTCCAGGTCATGAAAGTTGAAGATAGGTTTTTTATGCAAAAATCGCGATTTTCAGAAAAACCATAAATCCTAGCCTTTCGAAAATGGCGCCAATCGATTTAGAATGTCGATTTTACCCCAACCAAGTATCTCGGATGTGCATAAATGTCAACAAAATCGAAAATCGGCAGAAAAAATCAAATGTCGAGACGCAATCGGTACCCCCTAGATTTCAGCGGTTGAATGTTTGTGCATTGATAAATCCTTAAAATATACATCTGAATTATGTCTTCATGAGTTGTTTTAGCTGAAACAAACATGTTTTGTACTTTCATTTATTTTGAAATCACAATAAAGTCCACGCGATGTGTCGTCTGTTCCTTCCTTTTGTTGAAAATCCGTTGCCTTTTACAATGCATTGAACGTAATATTCCAACGTTGATCACAACTGCATAATTGTTGACCTCCTGAGCCGTGATCTTGATGACATTTTTATGTATATCGCGATCATATGTAATATGCATCTGCGCAGTATAAAGTCTCTCCCCCCAAAAGAATATAATATACTAAGTCCGCGATAATATACCTCGATATCACGTGACGATGGACGAAGTAACCAGTCAAATCAAAGCGTTCTATATGTATTTCATAAATAAAAATCAAAGAATTTTCTGTCTTTCTTATTTATTTCATTTGTAAATACACGAAAACAATATAAAATGTCTTTGTATTTTAAATGTAGAAAACACATAGAAGGTATATATACGTCAAAATTTGATATGTCATCAACAAGCTTCCGTGGCGCAGTGGATAGAGCGCTGAGCTGGCAATACTGACATCCTGAGTTCGAGACTAGGATGTGACAAGTCATTTTTGCATGATTTTCTGCTACGTTTCACGTATCTTTTGTGCAGTTATGTACTTTTATATAGAAAAAAAACATTTTTTTTTTTTTACGCTGCGGTGTAAAAAATGTCGCTTGATGTGGAAAACATGATTTTTTCTTCCGAAGGAAGAAAGGAACTTTAATTATTAAGGCTTTCCACTTTCTAGTGGAAAGACTTACTGTTATTAGTCTGTTTCTTATTATTATTATTATTCTTATTATTCTTCCGCCAAGTTTTGTTATCCCATTATAAATTTTGTTTCGCGACATGTCGTAAAGACATTTTGTACTTTGAATGTATGAGACATTACGCATTCGCAGTTAACCCTGTCACACCGAACACTTTTTCTTTACGGAGTTATTTCCCCTGTCATAAAAAGCTTGTGTGCAGATAAACTTTGAAACCGTAAAAGATTTCGCAATGAAAATTGTTGCAAAATGGTCAGCTATTGATTGCGACAATTTGTTACATATCGCGCAAAGTATTTTGACGACTCCTTGTAGGAGTTATTTCCCCTTATTTATTGGAAGTACATTTTGTACCATAGTAACTCATGAACCACAGGTGACAGAGACTAGATATTTCACAGTTGGTCATCATTGACCTTGACCTTGAAAAAGGTCACAAGGTCAAAGGTCAAGGTCACATTCTAAATTTTGACACTGTGGTGTGTGCGATTCTCCTCCTGAACCATAAGAGATACAGAAATAAATCTTTTACCAAAATGTGTATCATATTAAGGTCTTGAAAGGTCACTATAAATGATTTGACTTTTGAAAGAGTTATCTCCCTTGGATCAATTAAATACAGTGTATATAGCGTTATCTCAGTAACTATGACAGATATTTATATGAAACCTTATATCATTAGTCATCATTGACCTTCCTTGACCTTGCAAATGGACACAAGGTCAAAGGTCAAAGGTCAAGGTCACCTGTGTTTCAGTACAGCGACATGTGAATTTTTGTACCTTTGGATTCGCTTTGTATTTTCAGCTTGCTACATGTCGCAATACAATTTGGTGCCAGGCATGGGCAAAAACATGGGGAATTTTAGGGTATTCCGCCAGCCTGCAAAAATAAAGGGGGGGGGGTGTTTCTAAGGGACCCCATAAGAATGTAGTGTGCAGATTTCATCCTAGACCACAGAGAATGGTGAAACAAAATGGACGCCAATTAGTTCGGGGATCGATGTCCTTGAATTGTCGCTACAGTAGAAATCATTCTGACGAACGATAAAAAAATTTCCAGGTCATGAAAGTTGAAGATAGGTTTTTTATGCAAAAATCGCGATTTTCAGAAAAACCATAAATCCTAGCCTTTCGAAAATGGCGCCAATCGATTTAGAATGTCGATTTTACCCCAACCAAGTATCTCGGATGTGCATAAATGTCAACAAAATCGAAAATCGGCAGAAAAAATCAAATGTCGAGACGCAATCGGTACCCCCTAGATTTCAGCGGTTGAATGTTTGTGCATTGATAAATCCTTAAAATATACATCTGAATTATGTCTTCATGAGTTGTTTTAGCTGAAACAAACATGTTTTGTACTTTCATTTATTTTGAAATCACAATAAAGTCCACGCGATGTGTCGTCTGTTCCTTCCTTTTGTTGAAAATCCGTTGCCTTTTACAATGCATTGAACGTAATATTCCAACGTTGATCACAACTGCATAATTGTTGACCTCCTGAGCCGTGATCTTGATGACATTTTTATGTATATCGCGATCATATGTAATATGCATCTGCGCAGTATAAAGTCTCTCCCCCCAAAAGAATATAATATACTAAGTCCGCGATAATATACCTCGATATCACGTGACGATGGACGAAGTAACCAGTCAAATCAAAGCGTTCTATATGTATTTCATAAATAAAAATCAAAGAATTTTCTGTCTTTCTTATTTATTTCATTTGTAAATACACGAAAACAATATAAAATGTCTTTGTATTTTAAATGTAGAAAACACATAGAAGGTATATATACGTCAAAATTTGATATGTCATCAACAAGCTTCCGTGGCGCAGTGGATAGAGCGCTGAGCTGGCAATACTGACATCCTGAGTTCGAGACTAGGATGTGACAAGTCATTTTTGCATGATTTTCTGCTACGTTTCACGTATCTTTTGTGCAGTTATGTACTTTTATATAGAAAAAAAAACATTTTTTTTTTTTTACGCTGCGGTGTAAAAAATGTCGCTTGATGTGGAAAACATGATTTTTTCTTCCGAAGGAAGAAAGGAACTTTAATTATTAAGGCTTTCCACTTTCTAGTGGAAAGACTTACTGTTATTAGTCTGTTTCTTATTATTATTATTATTCTTATTATTCTTCCGCCAAGTTTTGTTATCCCATTATAAATTTTGTTTCGCGACATGTCGTAAAGACATTTTGTACTTTGAATGTATGAGACATTACGCATTCGCAGTTAACCCTGTCACACCGAACACTTTTTCTTTACGGAGTTATTTCCCCTGTCATAAAAAGCTTGTGTGCAGATAAACTTTGAAACCGTAAAAGATTTCGCAATGAAAATTGTTGCAAAATGGTCAGCTATTGATTGCGACAATTTGTTACATATCGCGCAAAGTATTTTGACGACTCCTTGTAGGAGTTATTTCCCCTTATTTATTGGAAGTACATTTTGTACCATAGTAACTCATGAACCACAGGTGACAGAGACTAGATATTTCACAGTTGGTCATCATTGACCTTGACCTTGAAAAAGGTCACAAGGTCAAAGGTCAAGGTCACATTCTAAATTTTGACACTGTGGTGTGTGCGATTCTCCTCCTGAACCATAAGAGATACAGAAATAAATCTTTTACCAAAATGTGTATCATATTAAGGTCTTGAAAGGTCACTATAAATGATTTGACTTTTGAAAGAGTTATCTCCCCTGGATCAATTAAATACAGTGTATATAGCGTTATCTCAGTAACTATGACAGATATTTATATGAAACCTTATATCATTAGTCATCATTGACCTTCCTTGACCTTGCAAATGGACACAAGGTCAAAGGTCAAAGGTCAAGGTCACCTGTGTTTCAGTACAGCGACATGTGAATTTTTGTACCTTTGGATTCGCTTTGTATTTTCAGCTTGCTACATGTCGCAATACAATTTGGTGCCAGGCATGGGCAAAAACATGGGGAATTTTAGGGTATTCCGCCAGCCTGCAAAAATAAAGGGGGGGGGGTGTTTCTAAGGGACCCCATAAGAATGTAGTGTGCAGATTTCATCCTAGACCACAGAGAATGGTGAAACAAAATGGACGCCAATTAGTTCGGGGATCGATGTCCTTGAATTGTCGCTACAGTAGAAATCATTCTGACGAACGATAAAAAAATTTCCAGGTCATGAAAGTTGAAGATAGGTTTTTTATGCAAAAATCGCGATTTTCAGAAAAACCATAAATCCTAGCCTTTCGAAAATGGCGCCAATCGATTTAGAATGTCGATTTTACCCCAACCAAGTATCTCGGATGTGCATAAATGTCAACAAAATCGAAAATCGGCAGAAAAAATCAAATGTCGAGACGCAATCGGTACCCCCTAGATTTCAGCGGTTGAATGTTTGTGCATTGATAAATCCTTAAAATATACATCTGAATTATGTCTTCATGAGTTGTTTTAGCTGAAACAAACATGTTTTGTACTTTCATTTATTTTGAAATCACAATAAAGTCCACGCGATGTGTCGTCTGTTCCTTCCTTTTGTTGAAAATCCGTTGCCTTTTACAATGCATTGAACGTAATATTCCAACGTTGATCACAACTGCATAATTGTTGACCTCCTGAGCCGTGATCTTGATGACATTTTTATGTATATCGCGATCATATGTAATATGCATCTGCGCAGTATAAAGTCTCTCCCCCCAAAAGAATATAATATACTAAGTCCGCGATAATATACCTCGATATCACGTGACGATGGACGAAGTAACCAGTCAAATCAAAGCGTTCTATATGTATTTCATAAATAAAAATCAAAGAATTTTCTGTCTTTCTTATTTATTTCATTTGTAAATACACGAAAACAATATAAAATGTCTTTGTATTTTAAATGTAGAAAACACATAGAAGGTATATATACGTCAAAATTTGATATGTCATCAACAAGCTTCCGTGGCGCAGTGGATAGAGCGCTGAGCTGGCAATACTGACATCCTGAGTTCGAGACTAGGATGTGACAAGTCATTTTTGCATGATTTTCTGCTACGTTTCACGTATCTTTTGTGCAGTTATGTACTTTTATATAGAAAAAAAAACATTTTTTTTTTTTTACGCTGCGGTGTAAAAAATGTCGCTTGATGTGGAAAACATGATTTTTTCTTCCGAAGGAAGAAAGGAACTTTAATTATTAAGGCTTTCCACTTTCTAGTGGAAAGACTTACTGTTATTAGTCTGTTTCTTATTATTATTATTATTCTTATTATTCTTCCGCCAAGTTTTGTTATCCCATTATAAATTTTGTTTCGCGACATGTCGTAAAGACATTTTGTACTTTGAATGTATGAGACATTACGCATTCGCAGTTAACCCTGTCACACCGAACACTTTTTCTTTACGGAGTTATTTCCCCTGTCATAAAAAGCTTGTGTGCAGATAAACTTTGAAACCGTAAAAGATTTCGCAATGAAAATTGTTGCAAAATGGTCAGCTATTGATTGCGACAATTTGTTACATATCGCGCAAAGTATTTTGACGACTCCTTGTAGGAGTTATTTCCCCTTATTTATTGGAAGTACATTTTGTACCATAGTAACTCATGAACCACAGGTGACAGAGACTAGATATTTCACAGTTGGTCATCATTGACCTTGACCTTGAAAAAGGTCACAAGGTCAAAGGTCAAGGTCACATTCTAAATTTTGACACTGTGGTGTGTGCGATTCTCCTCCTGAACCATAAGAGATACAGAAATAAATCTTTTACCAAAATGTGTATCATATTAAGGTCTTGAAAGGTCACTATAAATGATTTGACTTTTGAAAGAGTTATCTCCCCTGGATCAATTAAATACAGTGTATATAGCGTTATCTCAGTAACTATGACAGATATTTATATGAAACCTTATATCATTAGTCATCATTGACCTTCCTTGACCTTGCAAATGGACACAAGGTCAAAGGTCAAAGGTCAAGGTCACCTGTGTTTCAGTACAGCGACATGTGAATTTTTGTACCTTTGGATTCGCTTTGTATTTTCAGCTTGCTACATGTCGCAATACAATTTGGTGCCAGGCATGGGCAAAAACATGGGGAATTTTAGGGTATTCCGCCAGCCTGCAAAAATAAAGGGGGGGGGGTGTTTCTAAGGGACCCCATAAGAATGTAGTGTGCAGATTTCATCCTAGACCACAGAGAATGGTGAAACAAAATGGACGCCAATTAGTTCGGGGATCGATGTCCTTGAATTGTCGCTACAGTAGAAATCATTCTGACGAACGATAAAAAAATTTCCAGGTCATGAAAGTTGAAGATAGGTTTTTTATGCAAAAATCGCGATTTTCAGAAAAACCATAAATCCTAGCCTTTCGAAAATGGCGCCAATCGATTTAGAATGTCGATTTTACCCCAACCAAGTATCTCGGATGTGCATAAATGTCAACAAAATCGAAAATCGGCAGAAAAAATCAAATGTCGAGACGCAATCGGTACCCCCTAGATTTCAGCGGTTGAATGTTTGTGCATTGATAAATCCTTAAAATATACATCTGAATTATGTCTTCATGAGTTGTTTTAGCTGAAACAAACATGTTTTGTACTTTCATTTATTTTGAAATCACAATAAAGTCCACGCGATGTGTCGTCTGTTCCTTCCTTTTGTTGAAAATCCGTTGCCTTTTACAATGCATTGAACGTAATATTCCAACGTTGATCACAACTGCATAATTGTTGACCTCCTGAGCCGTGATCTTGATGACATTTTTATGTATATCGCGATCATATGTAATATGCATCTGCGCAGTATAAAGTCTCTCCCCCCAAAAGAATATAATATACTAAGTCCGCGATAATATACCTCGATATCACGTGACGATGGACGAAGTAACCAGTCAAATCAAAGCGTTCTATATGTATTTCATAAATAAAAATCAAAGAATTTTCTGTCTTTCTTATTTATTTCATTTGTAAATACACGAAAACAATATAAAATGTCTTTGTATTTTAAATGTAGAAAACACATAGAAGGTATATATACGTCAAAATTTGATATGTCATCAACAAGCTTCCGTGGCGCAGTGGATAGAGCGCTGAGCTGGCAATACTGACATCCTGAGTTCGAGACTAGGATGTGACAAGTCATTTTTGCATGATTTTCTGCTACGTTTCACGTATCTTTTGTGCAGTTATGTACTTTTATATAGAAAAAAAAACATTTTTTTTTTTTTACGCTGCGGTGTAAAAAATGTCGCTTGATGTGGAAAACATGATTTTTTCTTCCGAAGGAAGAAAGGAACTTTAATTATTAAGGCTTTCCACTTTCTAGTGGAAAGACTTACTGTTATTAGTCTGTTTCTTATTATTATTATTATTCTTATTATTCTTCCGCCAAGTTTTGTTATCCCATTATAAATTTTGTTTCGCGACATGTCGTAAAGACATTTTGTACTTTGAATGTATGAGACATTACGCATTCGCAGTTAACCCTGTCACACCGAACACTTTTTCTTTACGGAGTTATTTCCCCTGTCATAAAAAGCTTGTGTGCAGATAAACTTTGAAGCCGTAAAAGATTTCGCAATGAAAATTGTTGCAAAATGGTCAGCTATTGATTGCGACAATTTGTTACATATCGCGCAAAGTATTTTGACGACTCCTTGTAGGAGTTATTTCCCCTTATTTATTGGAAGTACATTTTGTACCATAGTAACTCATGAACCACAGGTGACAGAGACTAGATATTTCACAGTTGGTCATCATTGACCTTGACCTTGAAAAAGGTCACAAGGTCAAAGGTCAAGGTCACATTCTAAATTTTGACACTGTGGTGTGTGCGATTCTCCTCCTGAACCATAAGAGATACAGAAATAAATCTTTTACCAAAATGTGTATCATATTAAGGTCTTGAAAGGTCACTATAAATGATTTGACTTTTGAAAGAGTTATCTCCCCTGGATCAATTAAATACAGTGTATATAGCGTTATCTCAGTAACTATGACAGATATTTATATGAAACCTTATATCATTAGTCATCATTGACCTTCCTTGACCTTGCAAATGGACACAAGGTCAAAGGTCAAAGGTCAAGGTCACCTGTGTTTCAGTACAGCGACATGTGAATTTTTGTACCTTTGGATTCGCTTTGTATTTTCAGCTTGCTACATGTCGCAATACAATTTGGTGCCAGGCATGGGCAAAAACATGGGGAATTTTAGGGTATTCCGCCAGCCTGCAAAAATAAAGGGGGGGGGGTGTTTCTAAGGGACCCCATAAGAATGTAGTGTGCAGATTTCATCCTAGACCACAGAGAATGGTGAAACAAAATGGACGCCAATTAGTTCGGGGATCGATGTCCTTGAATTGTCGCTACAGTAGAAATCATTCTGACGAACGATAAAAAAATTTCCAGGTCATGAAAGTTGAAGATAGGTTTTTTATGCAAAAATCGCGATTTTCAGAAAAACCATAAATCCTAGCCTTTCGAAAATGGCGCCAATCGATTTAGAATGTCGATTTTACCCCAACCAAGTATCTCGGATGTGCATAAATGTCAACAAAATCGAAAATCGGCAGAAAAAATCAAATGTCGAGACCCAATCGGTACCCCCTAGATTTCAGCGGTTGAATGTTTGTGCATTGATAAATCCTTAAAATATACATCTGAATTATGTCTTCATGAGTTGTTTTAGCTGAAACAAACATGTTTTGTACTTTCATTTATTTTGAAATCACAATAAAGTCCACGCGATGTGTCGTCTGTTCCTTCCTTTTGTTGAAAATCCGTTGCCTTTTACAATGCATTGAACGTAATATTCCAACGTTGATCACAACTGCATAATTGTTGACCTCCTGAGCCGTGATCTTGATGACATTTTTATGTATATCGCGATCATATGTAATATGCATCTGCGCAGTATAAAGTCTCTCCCCCCAAAAGAATATAATATACTAAGTCCGCGATAATATACCTCGATATCACGTGACGATGGACGAAGTAACCAGTCAAATCAAAGCGTTCTATATGTATTTCATAAATAAAAATCAAAGAATTTTCTGTCTTTCTTATTTATTTCATTTGTAAATACACGAAAACAATATAAAATGTCTTTGTATTTTAAATGTAGAAAACACATAGAAGGTATATATACGTCAAAATTTGATATGTCATCAACAAGCTTCCGTGGCGCAGTGGATAGAGCGCTGAGCTGGCAATACTGACATCCTGAGTTCGAGACTAGGATGTGACAAGTCATTTTTGCATGATTTTCTGCTACGTTTCACGTATCTTTTGTGCAGTTATGTACTTTTATATAGAAAAAAAAAACATTTTTTTTTTTTTACGCTGCGGTGTAAAAAATGTCGCTTGATGTGGAAAACATGATTTTTTCTTCCGAAGGAAGAAAGGAACTTTAATTATTAAGTCTTTCCACTTTCTAGTGGAAAGACTTACTGTTATTAGTCTGTTTCTTATTATTATTATTATTCTTATTATTCTTCCGCCAAGTTTTGTTATCCCATTATAAATTTTGTTTCGCGACATGTCGTAAAGACATTTTGTACTTTGAATGTATG